>OX459000.1:19182118-19789314 GCA_949774965.1 Diarsia brunnea | reverse complement strand
TTTCAACATTGCCTTTTGAATTACGGTTCATATCCTCTCCTTCTCAAAAAGGGGCCTGAATTCCAGCAGTGAAAACATTATAGCCTTTTTTTTTTGGTGTGTGGGAAATCATCGAATAACCCCTCCCGCTCTGGGGCAGAGCGAAAGGGAGCGTCAGACATGTTCCTTCTTAGCCCTTTGTGCCGAGGCCGCCGTATCTCTTGCGAAACATTATAGCCTGATTTTAAAATAAACGCATATTCTGTTAGGCTTATTATATTTTCATGTCCCCATTGCTTGAATGTTAAAATGAAAACATTGTTATCGAGATGACGAAAGCGCACTGCACATGTTATCACTTATTTGCAACTTGTGTGAACTGTGTAGGTAATAGCTATGGACACGGACATAAGACGTAATTTGTTGCGGCTTCGAAATAGGCTTAGCAGTCATCGGGTTTCTGAGAAAAACATCACAAACCATTTTTGACGCTTCGAAGTATTTTGTCCACTTTTTGTAGTTCCATAGCCCCCAAACAAAATCTACGAATGTAAACTGGTTTAGTTAGTAAGCACTGTCGGCAGTACTTTCGACTTGAGAGTCAGAAGTATTTCTGGCGATATTCCTTGATTTCAATCACCCCTGCATTTATTTATTAAAATATATGCACATGTAAAAACTGTACAAAAGTGGACTTAATGTCAGAGGCTTTTAAAGTTTAATACAAATCAGTTCTTCTAAAAAAAGATTGTTATCTTACATTGAGATCTGACATTGAATAGGTATTTATTGTTACGAGTACTGAATAACTAATGTAAATCGATCGATCTTGAAGGTAACGGTTCACTGAGGGTTTCATGAATTAATGATGTTGAATAATTTTGTATTGATTTGAGTTTTTGGGCCGAAATTTTGTGGAGATCTTGAATAATTTACTGTTAGATTTAAATATGAATGGGAGCCACTTTGTTTTGTTTGTTGTTATGAAAAGTGTACCGAACTGTTAAAGTTGCTCATATAGAAATTCGATTGTCTATTATTTTCAATGTTCTATACAAAAACTTATCAACGGCGAACTCGAACATTTTGAATCCATCACGCCTGTAACCCTCATTGGGTTAAGCACAGTTATAGGTACCTACCTAATACGAGTAGTACACAAACATATCGCCTGTTACACTTAAGTTCCAATAATATGGGCCGAGTCTATTTACCATCAACCGGGCACAATTTCAGGCTCCGTGATTTCAACTGAGAGATTCTTGATGGAAAATCCATTTTGTCCCACCTGAGAATCGAATTCAGGACCTAATACTCAGCAGTTACACTTGCGACCCATAGACCAACGCGGCAGTCACCGCTAAACGTAGGTATTAGTGATTTTTTTTTTTTTAAACTTTGCCCCACACTAGGAATTTCTCCTGTATCGTGGGTGCGTTTACAAACATTTAAACTCACGTACACAAACACACCCAGACCCGAAACAACTATCTGATTTGCAGTGCAAGAGGGTCCAAGTCTGATAATCTGTAAAGTCGAGTAGATTATCTAGTACAAGTAGAATGCAAGTACTGCACGTAGTATCCTTCAAGTGGAAATAATGTCTGATAACCCAATATTTATTATTAAATAGAAAAGTATCTCATCTGCCTAGCCTTTTCCCAACTATGTTAGGGTCGGCTTCCAGTCTAACCAGATGCAGCTGAATACCAGTATTTTACATGAAGCGACTGCCTATCTGACCTCCACAACCCAGTTAATACTAGGTTATACGATACCCTTTGGTAAGACTGGTTGTCAGACTTTCAGGTCACTGACTACCTGTAACGACTGCCAAAGATCTATATATGGCAGCCGGGACCTACAGCTTAACGTGCTTTCCGAGGCACGGAGGAAACTCGGTATGTCGGACGGTCACCCATCCACAGACCGACCTAGGCAAGCACAGCTTTACTTAAAGATCGACCCGAGCAGTTCTTATTAAGCCACGAGCTCATGATTGTTTCTTCTGGAAAAATGTTTACGCCCTTTTTTTTGGAGGATGAGAAATTGGGAAATCATCAAATGACTCCTCCCGCTCTGGGCAGAGCGGTAGGGAGTGTTAAACTTCTACTGGCTAAAAACAACCCATGTTCTTTCTTAGCCCTTTGTGTCGAGGCCGCGGTATCTCTTTCAAACAACCCGCAGCCCCGACGGGAAAATGTTTACGACCTAAACCTACATTATGGAATGCAATAAAGAATTGAGTAAGTATTTGATTTGAAACAATCACGATACTGACACGAGTGAAGCGCGTTCCGGTTCTGGCTTCTGAAACTTTGTTCATGAGGCGTAGCGTCATGGACATTGGCGAAGAAGGTTACAATTTACAAATGTTACAATACAACCGACTACAAACTAGATTTGAGCAAGGGATAGCCAAATAACCTGGGCTTATGAAAATACTATGAAAGTAGGTACTAGGGGGTCTAAAATGGCCACTTTAATATGACTTGCGTTAAAAAGAGTAAAATGGACCTTTCATAGTACAGCCCTCGCCAAACTTTGTGACCGCCTTGATTAAAGTCGCGAGTCCGAACTTGCGCATGGTACAGTCGAGTGGACAATACGTAATCAACCAAACAATTTTCGTTTTCTAACATTTTTAATACTTATTTTATTATGTCAATTTATTTTTCTTGTGCGTCCCGCTAATACCCTGATTTTGTGTTCTGCGCAATGCAATGAGCCTAGTTTCGGGGCGGTCACAAAGTTTGGCGCGGGCTGTAGTCTGTGACCATTTAGGAAAATAGATCATAGTAGGAAAATAATATTAATTACGTTAAAATTCGTAAAATGGTCACAAAATGGTCCATTTTACGCTTTTTAACGCAATTCATATTCTGCTATAGTGGCCATTTTATTACCCCTGATGATGATGATGATGATAATGCGATCTAGCCGAATTCGGCCACAGCGACTGCATTAGATGGCTTTCTAGGATGGCTTTCAACAGGTTTGGTGTGCTGCTCTTTCTTGTGCTCTCATGGGGCTAGTTTATCTAACTTTATTATGAAAGTGCTACTCTACTACGTACATAATTATTGTCCGAGTTAGGAAATATTTTTGTAAAAAAAATTATAAATATTATTTTTCTTTTCTTTATGTTAAGTACGTAAATGTAGCATTTCAACAAAACATTGAAATGTATTCAAGTTTTTTAAACCCAAAGATCTTCTGCGGTGTAAATATCAAGTTATCCTGCAACCATTGTTTAATTTCTTTCCTAAGCAGCACACAATATATTGTAGGGGTCGATGTCAAAAGCAACCTAATAGTTTTGATATAAGGTTGAAAATACATAAAACAATAGTTCGAATTTACACCAATTCGCCTTTACGTTGAACGAAAATAGACCTTACGCTGAATACATAAAGTTCATTTTAGCTTAGATGCAACGATCTGGAATATTCTTTGCACACGATGTTTGTAGTACCTACTTACGAACCGATGGTACTTGGTGTGTGTCATACATAAAGCAGGGGAACAGTCCGTAAACCGCAAACGATAACAACGACAATAAAATAAAAATAATAAAATAGATTGATAATTTTTTTTTTATTGTGTCATTCATAACATCAGGCCCTTTATTCGGAGGCAGTTTGATTCGATTTCGATTCGGAAAATTGTATCTCTATCTCGCTCATTTACATAATGCCAAAAAAGATAGACATACGACTTGTCGAATTGAAGCATTTGTGAATAAGAGGCAACAGTTTCTTCTAACCCCCGATGGCTTAGAACAAGAATAAAATTCATTTATTTTTAGGTACCTGACACTCCTGACTAGAGATGGGATTTTACCCGGAAAATACCCAAATGTGGGTAAAAATAGGGTAAAAACCCGGGGAAAATACCCGAATGGGTAAATATTCGGGTATTTTCATTTTTAGCATATGTAACATCTAAGTAATGTGTAGATACATGTATATATCAAGTAGTACGTACTATTTAAGTACTATTACTACTAGTTCGAGCTAATCTAACTTTGTTTATTTTCGTAATTCATCAATACGTTATATATACTCCATGCTATCTAATTAAATAAAATGAAATTTAAAAAAACCTGTCTATTTGTGTGTGTTCATCCGCTCTTAGCGACATGTAACCCGGGTACGTACGCGGGTAGGGGGGCGGGGAGGCAGGTAGTAGTAGTGGCGTACGCGTTGGTGATCTATCTATCTCACACGTTGTTTTGGCTTCGTACTGTGCGCACTTGTGTTCATTTGTTGGTTTAATTGACGACTTGGATTTTGTTTTGTGGACTTTTGATTGCCTAGTGATTAAATACGTGATTTACTTTGGATTGACAACTAATAATATATTTAATGATCATGACAGTAGTGACAGTGACTAAAAATGGTTAAAATTCCATTATGAACCGTAGTTTAATAAGGCGGAGGGGCGGGGGCGGGAATGGGGGGGAGGGCTAAAACCCCCAGTACCACCCCCACCTACCGAAACCCCATGGTTATGGAGATATCCATGGTTAAAGTTTTGAGGTTAGAATAGCGCTAAAACGCGAACCGGGTAAAAATTTTGTATCGTTTGACAGCGGAAGGGTGAGGGGGGTGCCCTCTGTGCCCTGACATCACTCCCACGTAAAGGGGACGCACCGTTCTTGAGAAAAACAAATGATTGGAAACTAACCCGTGCAGGGATGGCGGGGTCTATTCGCTCGCTTCACTCGTTCACTCGACCCCGCCAACTAACTTCTAACCTAACCTGTCCGTGTCGGGGTGCCCCGAAGTCCCGAGCTCGCTTCGCTCGCTCTTGCATCCAAGTTTTCTTAGTAGCGGGTTCGCAGGGTATGTCGGGGTCTCAGATCGCTCGCTTCGCTCGCTCACTGGACCCCGACCTACGAACCTAACCACCCCGTTCGTTATTTTTAGTGTAAGAATGGCAATGTAATTGCATAATACAGCAACAATTATTATTCACACTCTTAATACATTCAAAAATATATAATAAAAATAAAATTTGATTTTATTAAAAAACACGACAAAAAATTACTAAACTTCACTTTTTCCAATAACCAAACGTGAAATGTCAACGTTGACGTCTACAATGTCAATTCGTCCAACCTACAAATTTACAAATGGCGTGTTATTGTCCAATTTGTATGGAAAGTTGGAAACTTTAAACAATTATATCTTGTAAACCGTGAATTTTTGTGACTTGACAATTTGCAAAAAGCTTTCTATTTATGAGTAGGTACTATCTAAGTACAAAAAAAATATAAACTTCCTAATCTTCGGTTCTTAATGGAAATTCTATCCCTAAAAATATTTAATTGTAAAATAACACTTTTGCAACTATTATAAAGTGTAATAAATAATTGTTGGTAAGTATCTCTCGTTGTTTTATTTTTTTTTGGTCAAAGATTCTCAAAAGTTTTAAAAGACGTTCTTTCTGCAAATAAGTAACATTCCATCACAATGCGCAGAAAAAACTTATGATTAAAAAAGTGAAAAACACAAAAAAAAAACGAAAAACAGAAAAATAAAGTTCACAAGAAAAAGCAGCTTCCGAAGTCTGTGACATTTCGTTTGTTTGATATCGTTTTTTTTCGCCACCGACTTCAGAAGCTGCTTTTTCCTGTGATCTTTATTTTTCACTTTTTTCTGTTTTTCGTTTTTTTTTTGTGTTTTTGAAGTCGGTTTTTTTGCACTTTTTTGGAAAAAAAACCGACTTCAAAAATTTTTTTTATTTACAATTTTTAGTTGTAATATCCTATACAAATATTTACTATGCATTTAACATTCAACCAAGAACCCCAACCCTTAACATTCAAGATTCGCTTTCAACTCCTAACCATTGAGGAGTTATACCTTCGATCATCAACTCATCAACATGAAGTGATGACTGCTAGATGCAAATACTTAAAAAAACTTCTATAAAAGCACGAAACACGTAATACACGCCTATACAATTTGAGGGTTACCCTCGATTTCCCTGGGATCCCATCATCAGATCCTGATTTGGTGACAATGGGACCACCTCGGGAGTATACCTTTTCGAACACAAAAAGAATTTTGTAAATCGGTTGATTAATGACAGAGATACGCGATAACAAAAATACAAAAAAAAAAAACACAAACAGACGAATTGAGAACCTCCACCTTTTTGGAAGTCGGTTAGAAACAAGAAGACGACTTTTTCCTGTTATAATAAACTGCTGGTTTTATTTTAGTTCCTGAATCAGCCTACACATTTTGACGTTTCGAACAACAGGCAACAGCTAGTGCCCTATATACGCTGGCGCAAAGTATGTGCGCATCGCAAAGTACCTATTTTTCGCAGCATTTGTTCTTAAAATAAATTAAAAATGTATTTTTTATTTAAGATCGTGATAATTACGTTCAATAATGAAAATACCCGTCTATTGGGTATTTACCCACATAAATACCCGGTTTTTACCCAAACGGGTAAAAACCTGGGTATTTTCCCGTTGGGTATTTTCCCACTGCCCATCTCTACTCCTGACAGTCGTGTACCCATTAGTACACCCAAATGTTCAAGTCCCATGTAATAGGAGGCGAGCCTATTGCTATCATCCGGGCACAAAATCAGACACCATGACTACTACTGAGAAATTCCTGATGGACGATCTAATAACACTTTCCCCAATCTGGGCATTAAAATTAAACCCTCATGCACGAGGTATCAAAATGTATGTCAAGAACTGAAGATGAAACTGATTAAAGAATCGCGTCAAAGTTGCAATTTTCATCCATAACTATTGCGAAATAAATGTTATTGAACTCGCCTAAAGTGCATTTTGGCTTATTGCCAACAAAAACCATTTACAATTTAGCACTTGGGCAAATAACATTATTGTTATAATGTTGGCCTAGGTCACGGTCAACTCCATCAATTCACTATTTCATGTAGGCTAACTTTTCTTTTTTGAGAGTGGTGGTGGCAGCCACTACTTACGATTAGTACATCGTGGGTTCGAACCCTCAGTCGTCTTCTCATCACCACTGCTCTTAAAACGGTAAAGGAAAACCATCGTGAGGAAACCGGCATGTCTTAGAACCAAAAATTCGAAGACATGTGACATCTACCAACCAGCACTGGGCCCGCGTGGTAGATTACAGCCCACTCCCTCTTATAGGGAGGAGGCCTGTGTCCCAGCAGTGGGCACATTATAGACTGATAATGCTATGTAACTTGCCATTATAGTAATAGTTTCAGACAACAGTGTTTCAATTAGTTTAATTCTTCAAATATCCTTGGATCTAGTAGGCACATTGCCAGCTGTTCGAGACGGTTCTAAATTCTAAATGTATTAGCTCGTTATTTTTGACCTGTTTATTATTTTACTTGAGCTATACTATACTGTAGTTACACGTCAAATACTGAAACCAATTAATATATGTGAGGTTCAAGTTGATTTTTTTATACACAGGCTTGCGTTTGGCCACAACTCGCCGGATGTAAAGCCATGATGCGGCTTAGGGTGGAGTACGCTTACCCAGGAGTAACTCATTATCATCATCAGTCTATATATAATGTTCCCACTGCAGGGACTCGGGCCTCCTCTCTAGGAAAGGGATGGGGCCGGATGGGCTATAATCCACCACGCGGGCCCAGTGCGGGTTGGTACTGGTAGATGTCACATCAAGTCATATCACACGTATTCGAATATTTTGGTTCTAAGACGATGTTTTCCTTCACCGTTTTGAGAGCAGCGGTGATGAAATAAATTACACAAAGTAATGCGCCTGCCTGGGTTCGCAGTTCGCACCCACGGGGCCGCGACCACTGGGCCACCGCTGCTCTTCAACCAGGAGTAACTGATTCACTTGAAATCAGGGAACAGATAATAAACCGGGAGTGGATTCCAAAGACTGGCGGTTCGAACAATAAATATGGAAGCATAGCGCTACGTTCGGGTAAAAGGAACTTCAGCCATATAACGCTGACGTTTCGACGTATCTCTGCTCGTTCGGTGATACAATGAGGATGGAGGAATTACATTGGGTAATTCTAAAGCACACTCCCGAAATTTAACCGATAAGAAACCGACCGTATTTCTTTGACGATAAAAATCTGTTTAGTTAATCTGATTTGTGACGTAATAAGTATCAACTACGATATATTCTTGCTTGTTTCTCATAAAAAAGAAGATTTAGGCCAGTTTGTAATAGACAAAAAATTACTACATTATTTTTATTAAGAAATCAGGTCTAAGCAGCTTGCTAAAACTGCATAAGTATACCATTGTGGATATGTGGATATAATTGATAAAATACAAGTTTTATGATAAGATAATATTTCTGTGTCATATGTACAAGAACAGACATGCATGCAAGATGTATACAACAGAGGTATACATCTTATCCCAATATCAATACAGGAAGTAAAGTACTTCAGAATACTGGCTAATGATTGCTATAATTATAACATAGTAGAACTAGTAGGTTTAATTAATACATAATACCAGCCCACAAAAGTTCTGTTCTGGGAATACAGTAATCTGAATACTTCAACGAAATCCCAGTCTTGATAATAACAAGTAAACCTGGAATTTTTTAATGTGTTCTGCCTATCCAGTTCCACCAGTTCTACTTCTTTTTAATTACCCGACTGCAAGGAAAGGGTAATGTTTTTTTATTATTTTATTTAGTTATTTTTTCTTTATATTCTATTTTCTTTTTATACACTACTTTTACCATTTATAAATTTGGCACTGAAGAGCGGGATATCCTAGCACTGGTTTCTATCTTCCTATGAAAGATTTAATGTAGAAGTTTTGTATAAGTTACTGCAATAATTCTTTTATTTAATTTATTTTTCTGTAATGAACAATTAATTTTAAAAATTCGGTCATTTCAGTACTGTTCAAAATTTAAAAAACACATAAGATCATCAGGGATTCTCTAGTAGCCACTACAGAGTTCCACTATTACCTCCTGGCTCTATCATCAGATCACATCCAAGATACCAAATTATAGAATTGTCACAAAATCAATTTAAGGCCATCTGACACTTCATGATACTAATCTGACCACAGGCATAAAAAAAAATCTTAGCTAATTCACAAAATGTGAATTTTATATAGCACAAAACAGTCCTACATAAAATTCACACAGATCCAACAATTCTCAGAACTGCGGGATGAGAAATTGCCATTTAGTTATTGTGTATGTGAATTTAAATGTTTGTAAACGCACCCACGATACAGGAGAAATTCCTAGTGTGGGGCAACTTTTTAAAAAAAAAAAAAAAAAACACACCCCGTAATGTATTGTTGCGACAGCCATTATTTAAATTACTTTGCTTCGTTTGCAAAATACACACTTTTAACTCACGATTTGTGGACATCAGTCTGATATCCACAAATTGCAAAAGAGTTATGAGACAATGTATTGACATACATTCAATTAACATGTTTCATAAAAGGGGCACACAATAGATATCTTATCAGCGTCTGAGCTGTGACTATAGGTATTGAACATCGAGTGCACCTACTCGTATACTTATGCCCGTCGGTCGGGGCTGCAGGTTGTTCGAAAGAGATACCGCGGCCTCGGCACAAAGGGCTAAGAAGAAACATGGGTGGTTTTTAGTCAGTAGAAGTCTGACATTCACTACTTCCTGCTTAGAGCGGGAGGAGTCATTTGTAGATTTCCCACAAACCGTATTCTCCAGTTATCCCGCGGTCATGGTGCAACTGCACACAATAGTTGAAAAGACAGAAGAAATCTGTTAAGCGACAGTGTTAGTTAAGTTATTTATGCAATTTGAATGTCTCGGATTTAATAAAGTTAACCTGATAGACTGACACACATAAAATAAATAATAATAGAACAAACATATGATATTTACTGCTAACATCGGTGTTCCCAAGCTCAAACGACCCCAATCTATTTAAGTCCCATCCGTCTCATCTCTGCCCTCAGGACAAGAAGTTCATAGTGTGTGTTATTTAATTATTTTTATCAGGTATTTTCTTGAGATTGGCCAGAGAAAACCGCGCAGAGAGAAGAGTGGAAGACTATGGGGGAGGCGTTTGCCCAGCAGTGGGACAATATAGGCTAATAAAAAATAAAAAAATCTTGGTAAAAACTAGTCTGGAGTTGTGCCCAGTCGATGGGAATAGGCTCGCCCAAAGATACATACGACTTTAACTGAGGTAATGTGGTGGTACTAATAGGTACACGTCTGCCTAACCCTTCAGGGATTACAGGCGTGATGTTATGTTTTGTATGCATTGATCCAGTCCAGTTTGAAATTAGACATAAAATATATTAACCCATTCAGAACATGCCACAAGCAAATTTTGGTCAGTGGGTCGTATTAGGGGTTTATCTGCAAAGTGGACATACTATGAAGGACATACAAAAATATGTAGGTACGTATGTACATATATTTAGCAAACCATTTTCCTCGTAGAAGGCATTGACCCAATCAATACTCGAGTTTCAGCTTATTGCTGCTACACTAATATGCCAGTCTATTCCTATTTGTCTGGGAGCGAATTTAACAATGTAGTCAACTACACTCAGGAGCACATTTAACCGTCCACTCATTCGAAATTCCATATCGTTTGTTTATGTTAACTTGCGCTTTGACTACTAGGCGTAACTTTATAAGTGGTATATCTGAAATAAAGAAAACACATATACTCGCGTTTTTTTTTACTTTTGTGGTTTTTATTCAACAATAATCAGTTCAGTAGAAATTTTACAGTCTCGCCCCTCGTGTTGTGTGAAGGATAAATTTGTTTTACAACGTCGTCTTACCATTGTTTCGAATAAAACCGAGGTATTGAAGTGCTGTGACCTTATTTACACCAAAAAAATGCCACTAGACGCAGCTGGGGCACCTAGGGCTGTGGCACTTGCAGACGCTGGGTTCAGCCAGCGTCGGATTGGACGAATGCTTGGATATCCACGAAGCACTATCCAAGATGCTATCCGGCGTTTCAGAGAGACCGGTTCCTACACAAGGAGACCAGGCGAAGGTCGTAAACGGTGTACATCAGAGAGAGATGACCGTTACATCGTCTCGAACGTTCTTCGAAATCGGTTCACAACGGCTTCTGAGGCTCGTAACCGCTTATTTGAGGTACGAAATGTAAGTGTGAGCCTAAGAACAATAAGAAGAAGGGTAGCAGAGAGGGATCTGGGATCATTTCGACCAGCTCGAGTACCACAGCTAACGACAACTCACAGAAGAGCGAGACTTGCTTTTGCTCGAGAACATTTAAATTGGACGTCAGAGCAATAGAAAGCAGTTCTCTTCTCTGATGAATCAAGAATCGCTTTACGAGGTCCTGATGGACGTCAGCGGGTGTATAGACGCCGTGGTGAAAGGTTTGCTGAATGTGCTGTGGTTGAAACAGTGGGCTACGTGGGAGGCTCGATTATGGTGTGGGGTGGCATTTGTTACGAGGCCCGTACAGAGTTGGTGGTCTTCGATAGAGGCAGCGTTAATGCTCACAGGTACGAGACAGAAGTCCTAGAACCACATGTGATGCCATTTGCTCCATTGATTGGCGATAATTTTGTTTTAATGCACGACAACGCTCGTGCACACACCGCGAGAATTGACACAGAGTACTTGGACGCCATCAATATTCAGAGATTACCATGGCCAGCTCGGAGTCCTGACCTGAACCCGATAGAGCAGGTATGGGACAACCTAAAAAGACGAATTCGGAGTCGAACACCAGCTCCTAAGACCATCAGTGAACTGAAAACTGCAGCTGTTGAGGAGTGGAGGAACATTCCACAAAGCGACATCCAAGACATAATGGACGGGCTTACAAATCGATTACAAGAGGTGATTAGGGCCAGAGGAGGAAATACACGTTATTAGTGCGATAATTTAGAGCATACTTTTTTTTTTTATTAAAATTTTGCTGAATGTCGTTTTTGGTCAGAGAACTGCATATTCGCATTTTTAAATTTTATATCTTGATTAAACCATTTCACAACTTACACATGTTTTATTTGTGTTCTCAAAGATTCACCCAAAGTAATTGTATAACAAAATTAGTTAAAATCCGATACAATTTTGAAATAATCGACAAAATATAGGTGGCCGGTTAAATGTGCCCCTGAGTGTATTTGCTGAATTTCATCATTCTGCTGGCTAGGTGTTTGCGAAAATAGGCACATAATCTTAGCTTAGGCAGGTTAATTAAGGAAAAATATTAAGTAAGCAACATGACGTATTTGATTTTAAGGAACATTATTTACGTGTTTTGACGTATTGATTAGGAATTTCAAGGCTTTTTTTTTTACTGAAGGAATTTACCATGTATGTTCTTAGATGGTAATGACTTACCTAAATCAAAGGATTTAATCGTAGCCAAAGCCTTCCACTTGTCCTGTATCGGTTTCTCCATGGTCCTTAAATTATTTTCTTCGTTTCCAAGATAATCAATGACCAAAATATTGCAGCCAAGACTTCAATTCGTTAAAGTCGGGGAACGCCATTTTGACTTAATTAAGAGCCATTTTTTATTTGTGATTTCACAGCAAAATATGAGAAATGAATAATATTTACGTAAACTAATAAAAAAAACACTACAGTGAATTTCGCACACACTCTCGATTCCTCCATAAAACTGACTGAACTAGGTATTTAGGGATGTCCATTGTCTGAATTTGTCTGTGATGATCGATACACGTATCCAATTCTTTGTAGAAACTCTAAACAACTATTGTTCATTTGTCGTTTGCTCCATTTGGTATTTCGTTCCTTCTAAAAACATAAATTTATATCCTCACTTAGTTTATTTATTATATTTAATAATTCTCCTTACCGATTTCGGTAACGGCGACCCTTACAAGCTTAATCCTAGCGTGTGCCCGTGTAATAATATGGCTGTTATGGCTGCCAGACCGAATTTGCAGGGCTATTGCGTATCTTTTTAAATGTCAGTGGCTATTTAACTGTCAAATGGATTCATTTTGTACCAAACCATAACCATTTTACAGTTAATCGATGGACACTATGATAGCCACTAACATTTAAAAAGATACGCAATGGTCACGGTTATACTCACAGGGTACTTACAAATATATTATACGAGTTACTGTTGACCGGCAAAGTTGTAGGTGTAGGAGGGCTTAGGTATCTCTTTACTTATTTGGCGCTTTTCGTTCAGTGTTTCGACTCGCTGTTATTCGAAAGATTGTATATTTTTGTAAATAGTAGAGCGCCAAGACGACCTATGCAGAGCAGCCTCTCCCAACAATAGCACAAGCTTAAGGCTGAAATGATCATGATGATGATTGAGCACATCTTAGCAGAGATGTTGACCGCCATGCTTTCGTTCTCCGTCTGCCATCTCCGAGTAGAAGTCCACTTTGGGGCTTTGGGCAAACGATGCGAAGGACGTTATCTATTACTAGGTAACGAAAAAGAAGTTATTTATTTCAGGTTTTTTCAAATTGACAAGTAAGAAACCGTTTAAATTACTGACGATGATGCTATCTGCATCGATTACAAATTGGATCAGAGCCTTGTTGAATAATAAAATTAATAAAATCATTGTCCATCCCTTTAGACTATAGACAAGATACAAATAGCAGACATTCAAGTGACCTCAGACTCAGATCAAATTTGATCTGAGCAAGTGACATTCAGGATCTTCAAAATATTTAGACAGTTTTTATTCTAAAAATAAATAGTCCCAGTCAGGCAGCTATCTTTTATCTGAAGATGAGTTAATTTGAATTGTATTTCATTTTCATTTGATAATTCAAATGAAAATTAAATACAATTATTTTACGCTGCTGAACGAAACCATCAAACATCTATGATTGTTTTTTTTTCGAATCATGTCAAGTTGTCAATACTTGTCAAACATAAATTTGACACTGACAGAAAAACAAACGCAGTAAATCCATGCGTGAACAATATTTCTCGCTATTTTGTGCTATTTGTATATTAAATCAAAATGAATCTGCTGCCTAAAAGCCACAAGGAATTCAGCGAAAAAGACTACTGGAATAAATTCTTCAAGAAACGTGGAAATAAAGCATTTGAGTGGTAGGTTATTTTTTGTTTCTTAACGTGATAACATCATAATATATTAAAACGACTGAATACACTGTATTTATAATTCAATAAATATTTTCCAGGTATGGCGAATACTTAGAATTATGTGGTCAGTTGCATAAATACATCAAACAAAAGGATTCTATTCTTATAACAGGTTGTGGTAACTCAAGCCTCAGTGCTGACCTGTACGATGTCGGCTATGAGAACATAACAAATATAGACGTGTCAGAAGTAGCCATTAAGCAAATGAACTCCATCAACTCCCACAGAACGAATATGAAGTTCCTCTGCATGGATGCCTTGCACACAACATTCTCTGATGGGGAATTCAGTGTAGTTTTAGACAAGGGAACCCTAGATGCTTTAATGCCGGATGATGCGGAAGAAACACAGGCAACCATAGACAAATACTTTTCTGAAATCAAAAGAGTTTTAAAGCTTGGAGGTCGGTTTGTGTGCATATCTTTGCTTCAGAGCCATATTCTTAGTAAGTTGTTAGAGACTTTTTGTGATAAGTCTTGGATGTTTCGAGTTGTGAGATGCCATGAGGCTGAAGATAGGAATGCTGAGAACACTGATGGACCTACTTTACCTGTATTTGTGGTTGTTGCTACTAAATTCAAAGCAATGCCACAATTGGTGAGTTTTAAATAATTCTCTGGCTGTTATTCCAATTTATTAAGGTTTGCTTCAGCATATTTCATTTTTCCATGTTTCTCTATTAGTCATCATCTCAATAGACACACCTTTTGCTGTGTTTTCATGGATAACAGCTGTCAAGAACATTGTATAGAAATTGAACATTCTGAAAAACACTATATTATCTTTGTTCCTCATTTCTTTTCCAGATATTAGAAGTATGCATGGCTGGTGAGAAGATGCAAAGACTTCAGACACCGGATGAGTTGAAAACTTACGTAAAGACAGCTCAGGACACAGCATTTGTTACTAATGGACTTGCTAAAACTAGCCTGGATGAAGATAATGAAGTAAGAACTAATTATTTCCCGTCGGGGCTGCGGGTTGTTCCCGTCGGGGCTGCAGGTGGTTCACAAGAGATACCGCGGCTTCGGCGCAAGGGCTAAGAAGGAACATGGGTGGTTTTTAGTCAGCAAAAGTCTGACACTCCCTTTCGCTTTGCCCAGAGCGGGAGGGGTTATTTGATGATTTCCCACCCCCCCCCAAAAAAAAAAAGAACTAATTATTTCTTCAATACTAGACGAAGTGCTAAACCTCTCTCTTTAAGTTGTCAAACTTAAGGTAAAAAGTATGATATGAATGATGGTCAGATAATGCATCACTCAAATATTAACTGGTAGAAAATGTTTAGGGCATTATGTCTGCCTCTGTACTTAAGGGCCTTGAAGTGTTAAATAAATTAAGTCAAGTTTATGCTTTAACAATATGGCAGGGTCATGCAGTCCTGAGATTATAGCTTTAATTTTTATTATTTCTGAATATTAAATATTATAAGGACAGATATGTAGTCTTCTGTCTGTAGCTATATGTAAAACATCTAAGTTGTTTCTTAGTATTCTGGTGTTCAGCTGCATTCATAGACTTTCCTTTGCTTTGGATGTGGATTTGGGGACACCAGCCTGTTAAAAAATCTAGTTAGACTGGAAGTTTTTCCAACTAACATCGGGCACCAAGAAAAAGGCTAGGCAGATGAGTCGAAATGATCCTGCTAGATGACACACTACATCTTGAATGTGTGTTTAAATAGGTGTACATATTAACGGGATGTTTATGCTTGTTATTTTTTTTCTCTAGGTATCTCTGGACCTAATGCAACCTGGTGTGGATTCGCCGCGATACACTCTGTATGTGGTCGACCAGAAACGATCGCAAGCTATCAACAAATATGCAGTGTTTATTGTGCCACAGGGCAGGTAAGAAGCCATTCTATTTTGAATTTCATTTTGTTATCCATCATAATTTTACCCCTCAGACTACCCCGTTGGTCTAGTGGTTGCAAATGTGACTTCTGAGCCTGAGGTCCTTGGTTCGATTTAGATTCTTGGATCGGGAAAGTGTTATTGGGTTTTTCCTTGTGGAATTTCTCTCTGCCACGGAGTCTGGTGCCCGGTAGACGGCAATAGACTCGCCCCCTACTACATGGGATATAAACATAAGTGGCGAAATGTGGGTGTACTATTAGGTACACCTCTGCTTAGGCCTGTGATCACCGAAAGGTTAGCCTTTCGGTTATCAGTTGATCACAGGCGTGATATTATGTTATCATCTGTTTATCATACTTTTTGTGACCTCAGACAGAAATATTGTTATAAGTTAAGGTGGCATATTTTCCAAATTTGCTTCATACTGGCATATCACAATTCACACTCACACGAAAGTGAATGAGAAACAGAACAGCTGAATCTGCAGAATCAAAAGGTCTACACTACAAACAGTGCCTCTCGTCTTCCCTCCGAAAGAATTTTCGCACTAAATAAAATCAAATTTAAAGCATTAATTTCAAGTAGGCCATTTACAGGGACTATTGGACTGTAGAAACAAATACAAAATATAAAGAAGTCACAGTCCCAGTCACAAGGCATATGCCCCGTCGGGGCTGCGGGTTGTTCGCAAGAGATACCGTGGCCTCGACATGAAGGGCTAAGAAGCAACATGGGTGGTTTTTAGTCAGTAGAAGTCTGACACTCCCTTTCGGTCTGCCCAAGAGCGGGAGGGGTTATTTGATGATTTTCCACCCGCCAAAAAAAACGCATATAAACTGAAAAAAAAATGTACTGTAGTTGCCCATTTCAATGCGGCGATCTCTATGGAGAAGAATGGGCAAGAAACTCCATGGACACTCTTAAATCAGAATGTTGCTATAAAACCTTGGTTACATCATTTATGTTGAAATTGTACATTCCATAAAAATGTAATAAACATGAACTTTCTTACCAGTACCTACATACATATTTGTAAACATTTGAAAATTTCAGAAACGATTTGTTATAGAACTACATAATCAGCTGAAAACATGTTTATGTATATACTAGGCAAACGTAAACAACCATCGGATATGTTTATTTCAGTAAAGAAAAAGCGCGAATATAAAACAGTATAACAACAACATAGGTAGATAGGTAGGTAGCTAGGTAGTCTGTTGAATGACTCAGAAATAGCAGCGACGCGTAAACATCACCCACGGGCCGTTTTATTGAGTATAGAGGATCTTTTTGTATATGGAGAAAAATATATGTATGTATGTTTGTCTAGAAATGGCAGACAAGCTAATAAGTATACATGCAGATTTTTTTATAATTGGCTATTTGACTATTGTTAAAAATCACGAAAATGTTATGTTATTTCAAAGCACTAACGTAAATAACACCATGTGTAAAAAATATAAAATAAATAAAATTGATCAAAAAATGGCTTAGTTTTAACTGATTTTAAATGACGTGCTAGACAAAGACAGCGCTATAAAAATGTGACGTCCGCCAAAAAAAAAAGGCATATAAACTGAAAAAAAAAAAAATATAATATGTACTGTAGTTGCCCATTTCAATGCGTCGATCTCTATGGAGAAGAACGGGCAAAAAACTCCATGGACACTCTTAAATCAGAATGTTGCTATAAAACCTTGATTACATCATTCATGTTGAAATTGTACATACTAGAAAAATATTCTACTAGTAATAAACAACAACATGAAGTTTCTGAGCAGAATACGTTATTTTGTAAACATATTTATGTATTAGGTAAACGTAAACACCTATCGAGTATGTTTATTTCAGTAAAGAAAAAGCGCGAATATAAAATAGTAAAACAACAACATAGTTAGGTAGGTAGGTAGCTAGGTAGTATGTTGAATGACTCAGAAATAGCAGCGACGCGTAAACATCACCCACGGGCCGTTTTATTAAGATAGAGGATCTTTTTGTATATGGAGAAAAATATATGTATGTTTGTCTAGAAAAGGCAGACAAGCTAAGTATACAGGCAGATTGTTTTATAATTGGCTATTTGACTATTGTTAAAAATCACGAAAATGTTATGTTATTTCAAAGCACTAACGTAAATAACACGATGTGTAAAAATATAAAATAAATAAAATCGATCAAAAAATGGCTTAGTTTTAACTGATTATAAATGACGTGCTAGACAAAGACAGCGCTATAAAAATGTGACGTCATATTTGAAACCGTCATAATTACGTAGTACAAATGGGCGTTTCGCGCGACAAGGATAGAAAGTGCCCCCACCAAAAACTTCTAAAGCAGTAAGTAAGAGCTACTCTATTTTTTAATTTTAAGCTATTGCATAGCTTCTATCGCGGGCCTTGAGCGTGGGGACCGAATCCAGAAATTCCGTAACGAAAAAAACCTAACACCCCCCACTCCGACCGGCACAGCGGTGATACTTTTTAGTTTTTCCATCTATCGATAAATACCAGAACTTTTAATGACTTTTTGAAATATCACGCTTGTCTCTTTAGTTCAGCAACCCGCCTTTAGGTGGCATTGGTTGTATTGCATAAGTTGATAAAAGTGCCACACGTCTTTTGTTTTATAAAGCGTATCGCATTAAGCGACTGATGTCAAACGCTGTATCGTTTGGCATTCGTCTCTGTAAAATCTTAAAAGTAAATGCAAGTTATCTGGCTGTATACTTCGACCTACCTTGTACCTTGTTGTGCCTTATATACCCACATTTCGCCAGTTATATTTAAGTCCCATGTAATACGGGGCGAGTCATTGCCATCAAGCGGGCACAAATCTGAACTCCGTGGCTGCTACTGAGAAATTCCTGATGGAAAAACTCAAGAACACTTTGCCCGACATGGGAATGGGACCCAGGACCTCATGGTCAGTAGTCGCGCTTGCGACCACTAGACCGACGAGACAGTGCAAAAAAGAGAGAAATGAAAAGTCAAGTTTAGAAAAGAATTTTATTTTTAACATCATTAAGTTTCAGAAGGCTGTTCAAATTATTTCTGGTAACCTATTCATAATATTTTGGGTTTCTATCATACTTCTCGAAAAGGCTAGGTTGGGAAAAGGCTAGGCAGATGATGATGACTCGGTTTCTATATGCCTGTTTTTAATTAGGTTCTCTGGTTACTTAAAAGTCATACTATACTGTTATTCAGTTTTCGTGGGATCCAGGTTTAGACGCTTGTGTAACTTGTTTTTATTAGTTTACTAGTTGTTATAATTATAGTTACAGATAGAAATGACCACAATAAGGGAATCCAACACTGCACAAATCTATATTTATTTTTCTTAGCGTATCGATGGTAATCTAAATTGTCTGCTCAGAAAGTTTGGCGCTTTTGTTAGTGTCCATCAGTTCCTGTAGTGAACAAACAACAGGACACGATACTAAGTGCTCTATCGTTTGTGGAACAGCTCCACATTTACACTCCTATATATTTTATTATGATGGGGAGAACCTACAGTATCTGCCTAGTGTTGTAAAAATACTGCTCGACATATAAAAGGCGCGAGACACGGCGCACGCGCTGTAAACTTTCTGCGAACTTAGTGAACGAACACCGGACAGTGCAGTACCTAGTGCATTATTTTCGTTACCAAAATATATTTAAATAAAAAACATTTTTTTTTAGTTTTATACAAAAATAAGTTAATTGAAAGCTAAGGATTTGAAGTAATTTTAGGGAAGGTATTGTGTATATTTATAGTTATTTTTATATTATTAATTGATGCTTTATTTTATTTCATTGTGTCTTTAAGTATTGAAAGAATATTTTTACCATAAAATATTAAATTCTCAATTCAAATACTTTCCAATACTACAATACTTTGTTTTTATTTTACAACTAGCTGACCCACACAACTTCGTCTGCGTCACATAATATAGCTTATAACCTTTCTCGATAAATCGACTATCTAACATATTAAATTGAGTTAAATCGTACTCGTAACAAACAAAAAATCTTACCTTTCCTCTATTACCTATTAGTTTAGATTGGCTTCGATTATATTATTAAAGTAACAATTACTATAGGTATCTCTTACTGTTTATATACAGTAACACCTTGTACTTGTAAACATTATGGTGCAGTAAATATTTTGAATTTGAATTTCTCCGGAGCTCCCAGAGGCCAGAATCCCCACGTACCTACCGCACCGGACGACTGCCACGCGCTTAATTATTTTGTCGCCCGTATATTTTTACATTGCGATATCTTCTAAGATATTTGTTTAAACTGTATAGAGTAAAGGGCACAAATATTCTATATTAAATTTCCGTGCTAACAAACACATTTATTTAGATATAGATTAATACCATATGGGTTAAATAAGCTTCGCAAAATATCATTCTTTTAAACCTAACATTTTAATATAAAAAAATGCTTACAGTGAGTCAATCTTAAAAGATAAACATATGCTATCGCGGACTTTTTTTTAGAACTTTTAAAGAGGAACAATTCCGTCATACATGATATTTACGTAACTTAAACCGTTTTCGCAGCGCACGCAACGGAAGCTCTCAAAAAGGAATATCTTTTCCCGTTTTTGCAACATTTTTCATTTATGCTCCGCTCCTATTGATCGTAGCGTGATGTTATGTAAAAATCAAAATCAAATCAAAAATGTTTATTTGCAAGAAAATACAAAAAAGTTACAAGGAAAGATCTTATATCCTAAAAAGTCACTGTATTCTGCCTGCAAGCAAGCGTGCAAATTATTCACTGTTATGTCATTATTATCAAATTACCATGCAATTATTTAATTATTATAAAATCAATTATCCATTCGTAATTCATCATTAAAATTAATTTTTAAATTCCATAAATTCCTTAATGCTATAGAAACAATTATTTTGTAACCACTCAGTCAATTTTTTTTTAAATAATATACCCTGCAACAATTTTAATTCATTTGGAATGTTATTATAAATCAGAATACACAAATTAAACACATTTTTTTTATAAATATCTTTGTGACTAGGTAGCCTAAAGCCTTCCTCGATAAATGGACTATCCAGCACTAAATGATTTTTTCAATTCCAACCAGTAGTCCCTGAGTTTACCGCGTTCAAACAAACAATCAAACAAACAAACAAACAAACAAACAAACTCTTCAGCTTTATAATATTAGTATAGATATTTTGTGAAGTATTGAAGAAATTCCATTAGCTTTTTATAAAAATACTTCACAAAATTAAATATCGTAACGTCTCGCTTGTATTGCCATTTACCACTGGTCTGAGCGGAAGGGTAAAGAAACAAACAACAATAAACATTATTTTACTGAAAGTGGCTAGGTAACTGTCATCTTCATGATGTCATCTTCATGATGTCATTTCTTTGATGATTTCACATAGGATAACATTACAAGAGACAATTTTATTTTTTTGTTAGTCTGTTTGTGTTTCCCACTGCTGGGCAAAGGCCTATCTCCTTCCAAACGTCTCGATCCTGAGCTATATTTTGCCATGTTTGCCCCGCAAACAAGATCAGATCGTCACATGCACCACCTTCGTCACGGTCTGCCTCTACGGCGTGTTCCTTCCGGACAGGTGTCTGGACACCTGAGCACCAGACACCTGACACCTGAGTAACTATCGTTGCCCACCTGTCTCCTCCTCACCTCTCTCATTTTGAAACTTACCTGCTACATTTTACAGAACATTTTAACAGTAATATTAATTTATGTATCTCTTAGAACTATCATCTGCCTTTGAAAAAAAAACTCTTAAAAAACACACATAAAACAAAGATAACATTTCAGAATTCCTTATCTTCAGAACTTCAAAACATTCTGCAAGATCTCCAGTATGTTTTGAAGTTTTAATTATACCAGCATATGACATAAAGTCGTAATTTCAAGACTGCGTAATTTCTGACAAATATCAGTTTTACGACAGTTTTCATCTGCGTCTTCCCACACATTGGTCAACCAACTGGAATGCCTGGAATATTGTCAACCACATAAAACATTAATTATCTACCTGCTGAGCAATTTCCGTTATTCAAAACGTTCAAAATCGACTGCCATTCTCATCTCAGCTACAAAAAACATTGCAACAAAAAATAATGAAAATTACTGTTTTTTTTGCCGATTGCATTTGAAATTAAAATGCGGAAATGTCTCTTCTTAGTCGATACACTCATGGCAGAGTGGTCGTGGTTGCGCAGACGAGGTACACGGCGAGATGTTTGTTGGGTCGTTGACTTCCCCGAGGACTGCTCTTTCAGCGATGTGCTTCCATTTCTGCCCGTTGGAAACGTTGCGAGTACACTGGACCATGGTAGACTCAGTAGCCTTCTTGATCAAGTCAGTCCAGCGAGTCGGTGATCGGTCGCGTGATCTTTTGCCCTCCACTTGGCCCTGAACTACCAGTCGGTCCATCGAGTTTTACTGTACTGAATATCCGCCGAGTAACTAAACATGTAATTAAAAACAATTTAAAAATGATTTTAATTTTAAATAGATACCCAACGATGAACGACTCTTGTTTAGATTCCGATAGCAAATAGCTGTCGGCAGGATTGATAATCTTCTTCGGTTTCGTGAATAGCGATTTTCGATCGTAAGATCGATCGATCGGATATGACGGACAATCGAGTAGTTATGAATAGGTCCAGGTCCAGTTTGAAATTAGGCACACATTAACCTATTCCGGACCTGACTTAGAAATATGTGCAGTAATAAATAATACAAAAATGACATCCACTTATCTCTGCCAGAGTTAAATACCCTGTATGTGAGGCTTGTATTCACGCCAATGACCTTGTGCATAGCACTACCCCTCTTGGTCGTAGACACGGACTTTAAACGGGTGCATTTTTAATTTATTATAATTAAAATAATACATGTTTTTAAAAAGTGACAAAACAAAATTATTTTCCTTTGTATTGCAAAGCAGTAGATATTTTTTTTTTATTGTTTTGTTAAAAAATGAAGGAGTAAAATGGTTCAAATGAACGATTTGGAGGTGATTTTGTGTTTTGTTTTTCTTATTATGTGATACCGATAGAAAAATGATGGCTAAACCAAATTACGTGTCATATCATGTAGAATACTAAAAAATTTTCGCAGATGTAATTTCTCTGTAAGTGCCGGTGAAAAGCTGCTTCACCTGCACGCTGTTTTTAAGCTTTTTCGAGAGAGCAGCCTTAACTAAGCGACACCTATATTAATGCCTAAACATGATTGTGATCATGGAATTTCAACTCTCGGTGGCTAACCGACCGTTGAAAATAATCAACAGACCGCTTTTATCTAGGTGTTGCCTTCTCTGCGAAAAATAGCATATGATTACCACATATAATATGCGGATCCGAGCATGCCTCTGCCAGCAGTCGCTCATACATCATCGGTATTCAGAAATAGATACTGGAGCAAGAATTAATTATGTTTGCCACACTGTGCCTACTGAAAACGACCTTTGGAACAAGATGAAATTATATTGGAATGAGATTGAAATCCCAGCTACATTTGTGGCATTTACAGTTACATTGTTGTGACTGGCTTTGAAACTCATATGTGTGCAAAATAATTGAGCATCTTATTTTGGTGAAACACTATTTCATATAATACCAGCCTAGTGACGGTCCCACTGCTGGGGAAGAACCACTTCTCATACAGAGCAGGCATGAGCAATGCTCACCACTCAAGGCGGATCTGTTTTGTTTAGGTTTCCTTTCGATTCTTACCTTCACTGATGTTAATGTAGATAATCATCGTAATCTGGCTAGCCTTTTTCGCAACTATGTTTGGGTCGTCTTTCAATCTTACTGGATAGTTGAATACCAGAATTGTACATGGAGCGACTGTTTATCTAACCTCCACAACCCAGTTCATCATCATCATCAGCCACAAGACGTCCACTGCTGGACAAAGGCCTCCCCCATAGAACGCCATAAGAAACGGCAGCCTGCCGTTTGCATCCACCGGTTGCCCGCGACTCTCACGATGTCGTCGGTCCACCTGGTGCTTACCAACGCTGCGTCTTCCGGTTCGTGGTCGCCAGTCGAGAACTTTTCTTCCCCATCGGTTGTCGGTTCTTCGAGCGCTTTTGAGAGCTATGTCGGTGACCCTGGTTCTTCGACGAATTTCCTCGTTTCGGATTTTGTCGCACAAAGAAACTCCGAGCATAGCTCTCTCCATGGCTCGTTGCGTGACTCTGAGCTTCTCTAAGAGGCTAGCAGTTAAGGAACATGTCTCTGTGCCATAAGTCATCACTGGCAACACACACTGGTTATACACACTCGTCTTACGACACTGCGAAATTTTGGACGAAAAGATGTCGCGTAGTTTCCCGAACGCTGCGCATCCGAGCTGGACAATCCAGTTAGTACTGGGTGATACGATATTTCTTGGGAAGACTAGTTGTCAGAATTTCGGGCCACTGACTACTTGTAACGAAGATCTACAAATGCCAGCCGGGATCAACAGCTTAACGTGCTTTCCCACACCCATCCACGAACCAACCTAAGCCAGCGCGGCTTAACCTGAAGATCGACCCGAGCTCCTCACTCACGTCAGTGTCATCATACAAGAAAAATCTCGTTAATTATCTTCTAACGACCCATGTACCTACAAACACATATTTTTATAACACATTGAAAATAACAAGACCACACCCACATTGTGTGGTGCACAGTCGGGTAAAAATAGAAGTGTTGATCAACAAGAACGCAAGCTATGTACGCGTGAGCCGATGAACTCCGAACGTTAGCATTTGCGTCAAATGTTTGTTTTATAAATAAAAAGAAAATATTTTTTTAATTGAATTAAGTATAAAAAAAAAAAAAATTACTTTTAAAAAAATACATTAAAAATTAAACAACACACACACACACAACACACTTACATAACAAACATACATACTTACATTTAAATAATTACATTTAAAAATTAAAATAAAATTTAAAATAAAATTACGTTAAATTTAAGTATTTGCCCTGCGCTGGGGCTCCGGGCACACGCACGTGTGCTTGAACCCAATGCCCCAGAAGGGGTCTGTCCAGCTTGTCACTGAGCACGTTCGGATGGTGTTGGGGCTCCCATGCGTACGGAACATCAGTGAAGCGATGCGACGCCGCAACACAGTGTGAAAGCCGTCTGTATGCGCGTGTGCAAACATCGCAGACGCACTACAGCAGCGTGGGAGCCCCACCAGCACCCTGAACGCGTTGTTATATTGAACTCGGAGGGCGTTGAGTCTGCTTGAGAAACATTACCGCACATTCTGTCGAAAGTCCTGGCCTAAAACCGAACTGTGCGTCGTTTAAATTTAGGTGTTCTTTAAGCTGTCTCTCAAGCAGGCCATCAAGCACCTTAGCTGTGGTCGTAGCCAATGATATCGGGCGGTAGTTGCACTTGTCGGAGGTATCTCCGGTCTTGTTTTTAATTATGGGCACTACCACCGTCTTCATCAGCTCACTTGGCAGGTACGAATGCGTAATACAGAGCGTAAATAATAGACCCAGTAGTCTCGAAAGGTGTTGGAGCTTAATAAGAACTGCCACTCGGGTCGATCTTTAGGAAAAGCTGTGCTTGCCTAGGTCGGTCTGTGGATGGGTGACCGCCCGACATACCGAGTTTCCTCCGTGCCTTGGAAAGCACGTTAAACTGTTGGTCCCGGCTGCCATATATAGATCTTTGGCAGTCGTTACAGGTAGTCAGTGACCTGAAATTCTGACATCCAGTCTCACCAAAGAGTATCGTCATATCATCATCATCATCATTCTCTTGCCCTTATCCCAATTCATTTGGGGTCGGCGCAGCATGTCTTCCTCTTCCATACTTCTCTGTTTCTCGTCATCTCATGAGACACCTCCTTTTTTACCATATCATTTTTAACACAGTCCATCCATCGTTTCTTTGGTCTTCCTCTACTCGTATATCCTTCCACATTCATATTTAAAACCTTCCTCACAACATTTTCCTCATTCCTCCGCATCACATGCCCATACCACGACAACCGATTTCCACACAACTTTTCAGTCACCGGCGCCACTTTCAGACTTCCTCTTATGTACTCATTCCTTATTTTATCCATTCGCGTAACACCGCACATCCCCCTAAGCATTCTCATCTCAGCCACATGCAAATGCCTTTCATTCATCCCTTTTGTGGCCCAACATTCTGATCCATACAAGACAGCAGGTCTAACCATTGTTTTATAAATCTTCCCCTTTAGTTTAAGGGGAAAGCGGGAGTCGCAGATTGTTCCCGTGACCTGCCGCCATTTCATCCATCCCGTGTTAATTCTGTGCTTATATAGAGTATCGTATTACCTAGTATTAACTGGGTTGTGGAGGTCAGATAGGCAGTCGCTCCATGTAAAATACTGGTACTCAGCTGCATCCGGTTAGACTGGAAGCCGACCCCAACATAGTTGGGAAAAGGCTAGGCAGATGATGAGTCTCGAGAGGTGTTGCCCCGCATGCTGAAAATGTTCGATGCTGAGGCCGTCGTGTCCGTGCGACTTCCCTCGAGTCATGCCCTTTAGCAACTTGTTTTGCTGTGACACGCTCAGGCACCGCTGACACGACGACCTCCGCATCTCTGCTCTGGTCACCTTTAAGCTGCGACTCCACTTGAAAGTGACATCTAAACACATTCGCAATGTCCTTTGGTTCGCTGATGCCGTGGATACTCACAGGGACGCTAGGTTTTGGGTTTAACTTTTTTTGTTTGTTGCCAACATCCTTTAAAATTTTTATTTTTATGTTTGGTAGCTAAAATATTCATTTTTATTAGTTCTTGGTTATTCTGGCAATAGTGTAGTTTGCTTTTGAACTTCTTTCTAGATTCATACATTTAATTATAAATGTTACCACTGTTAGGTCGACCAAAACACACCCAGGTTAAAAACTTCTGCGTAGCCTCCCTGTGAGCGTCACGAACATACTTGTTCCAGTCGACAATATGACGACCACGTTGCCGTCCGCTACTACCCCCACGACCTACATAGCTATCAACAGCAGCCTCCTGTAACGCTGTTACAATGTCACCATAAAGCGCGTCTATCGCTGCCAAGTGATCTTTGCCACTATCACTACATATGCTATCACATCACCGTTGGAATTCATGAGGGAAGCCAAGTTAATTTAGTTTATCGTTACAACATATAGTATATTTTTCTATTTGAATTAAATCCCTGTCTCCCCATAGAACTTTATTTGTTTTGATGAGCGGTGGCTTAATGGATCGACACACTGATTTTAAGTTACTCTGAATTTCTACTGGATAGTGATCAGACCAGAAAATGTCGTAGTATACCTTTACTGAAGAAACTGTATTTAATGCAGCATCGGTAACAACACGGTGATCGAGCCACCTACGAGCTACCGTGCGCGTCATTCACAAAAGTATATGTATTTGATTTGTTTTGACAAACAAATGTTTTGAATATTTTTGTGTAAACTACGTAGTTTGTGTCTCGTGGTACTTCCAACGCTATCTATCTGCTCTGCCTAGCCTTTTCCCAAGTATGTTGAGGTCGACTTCCAGTTTTATTGGATGCAGCTGAATACCAGTATTTTTACATGGAGCGACTGCCTATCTGAACTCCACAGCCCAGTTTGTACTGGGTATTTTTAATACGATACCCTTTTTTTTTTTTTTTTGGCGGGTGGATAATCATCGAATAACCTCTCCCGCTCTTGGCAGAGCGAAAGGTGTCAGATTTCTACTGACTAAAAACCACTCATGTTCCTTCTTAGCCCTTTCTGTCGTGGCCGCGGTATCTCTTGCAAACAACCCACAGCCCCGACGGGTAACACGATACCCTTTGGTAAGACTGGTTGTCAGACAGTTGAGATCAACGGTTTATTAACGTGCTTCCGAGGCACGGAGGAAACTCAGTATGTAATGGGTGGTCAGTGGTCACCCATCCATGAACCAGCCTAGGCAAGCACGCCTTAGCCTAAAGATTGAGTCGAACGCCTGGTATTATTTAGCCACTTCACACTTCCTACGCTAAATGACATAATCAATTTATAGGAAAGCTGTCGTTTCTTTATAATAATTTATCTGTAGCCAAGCTATGTTGGGAGTACCAGTATTTTACATACGCCTTTATAAGACTGATTGTCAGAGTGGACTTGCGTGGGTGGACCACGCTCACCTATGGTTGCCGAAGGTCGACCTTCGAAAACCATAGCTTGACCTTCGATACACTAAAGGCCGTTATACAGGGTGTAAACGAACCCTTCACGCATCCGACAACCAAGCATTCTGTACATCAAACCAAGTACCCCTACGCAAAAATTTTTGCTGGGAAATGACTTTTTTTTTTGGGGTCAAAAATCACATTTTATGGTAAAACTCAAAGTAGCACTCTTAAAACATTGTGCTAGTGGATGCTTTGAATAGTAAACGGGTCATGGAGATAATTTAAGTAAAATTAAAACCTGAAATACTAGTATTTACAAAAACAGCTGTGAAAAATTTGGAACTTTGACCCCCAATATCTCCGCAACTAGGTTCCCAGGTATGGTCTAGAACAAAAAAAAATATCGCAGTGGTGGGGAGAACAAATGCCCTTCGTTTGCGTTAAGGGTACTTTTACACCCTTTATAGCCATGTACAAGCCCATCACACAAAATACTCTTCACACAAAAATCTTCAAGCCTCCATTCTCCAATCTTCCAGGGAATCAGAGTGGTTATTTGGCACGCCAGCCGGTCGCCGTCAGCTGCAGGACTCCGCCCGGTTCGGTAGGCTGGTGGTAGCAGTGCTGCGTAGAGGTCACAAGTTCGAGTCCTTAGACGCTGTGAAGGAGGAGTTGGCTCACGCAGCCAAGATGCTTATACCGTATGGATTGACGGGACAGGTAATTATTCATTTATTCATGAACAATGTGTCTGAAATAACATGGTATAAAAAGAAAATTAAAACATAAAGAGAAAAGAAGTAAACTACTAACTACGTAATCATTAAATGACGTTTTTGATAAAGCTATCGGCTAGGCTTTCATAAAATTTTGAATGGTAATTGTTTTATGCAACTTCTTGAATCGAATTTTGGTACCAATTTTAAGGGTATTGATTTATTTTGCTTGGAACTGTATTTATTATTCTACAATAAAAGCAGCCCTAGCTACTCGTACCACCAAAATCGGTTCAGCCGTTTCGGAGATAAGTCGGAACAAATAGACAGACAAAAATAAAAGTGTTTTTTTTTGTGTGTGTTAAAAGTTCCATGAATGTGTTAGTTCCGTATATATTATCACTAGCTTTTGTCCGCGGCTTCGGGTTGATAGATTCTATGTCACATGTCTTCGAATTGTTTGGTTCATAATATCCTTTTTACAATTACAGATCCCATTCCTCTCCCTGGGCAGCGATGTGGGGCGAAGAGTGAAGATCTTCGAAGGTTCCTCGCAGTTCTCCGGCGATTTCGTGGTGGAAGACGTGGATGTAGAGGGCGCCACTCATCGCAGACTCGTGTTCTTGGACAACCAGTTTCTAGTGCAGTCTGAGGCTAAGTTGAAGACTGGTAAGGTTAAATGCGGGTTGATGAGAACTGGCTATTCTTTAAGGAGAAGCGTCAGCGTAGCCCGCGAAATCTAAATTTTTTTACATTTTTTGCAAAAAAACCTTAAAAAGTGGGCTACCTTAGCACTTTTAAGCAAGTTACGTCTTATTTTTTCATTTAGACAAACCCGCCTCGACATTCCCAAACCACTGCACCTCTTGAAAGTCAGAATCAACAGTGGCGACCACCAGAAAAGCGCCGAGACAATGAAATTATTTAACTGTCTTGGAACCCGCAACGAAATTAATCAGGAAAATCGGCCAAGTGCGAGTCGGCCTCGCGCACGAAGTGTTCCGTACCATTATCTATAAAAATCGCGTTTGTTGTATGAGAGTCCTCATACAACAAACGCGATTTTAACCCTTATATATTTATCTTATTTTGTTTTTAGTATTTTTTGTGAGAACGGCAACAGAAATACATAATTTGTGAAAAGTTCTTGAGATACAGCCTGGTGACAGACAGACGGACGGACAGACAGCGAAATCTTAGTAATGGGGTCTCGTTTTTACCCTTTGACGTTCTGCGAAACGGAGCATCGATGCTGCGGCATGCGATTCTCACTCTGTTTCTCACTCTAGCAATGAATTACAGATAAGGAAAAGTGCAACCCCACTGTAATAATCACCATTCTCTCTTCACAGTCAAAAGAAAAAACAAAACCAAGCTCGTGGTCGACTTCGGCCACATATCCCTCTACCACTCCTTCATGTGCGTCGGAGTCCAGCTATCAAGAACAGCGTCCACCAACGTGGCAGTCCTCGGTCTTGGCGGAGGCAGCCTCTGCATGTTCCTCAGGAAATGCTACGACAATGTCAAGGTTACAGCGGTTGACCTTGACCCCGCGATGTTGGAGGTCGCGAAGAACCATTTTGAGCTTCAAACTGATGAGCGGTTGGAGGTACAGATTAAAGATGGATTGGATTTCTTGAAGGATGAGGTTAAGGAAGGTGAGTTGTGATTGTTTATGGATAACTCGAATATTGTGTAATTTAGGCCCATGCCGATTTTTGCGTTTTTATAGATACAAACGCGCGTGTGAAGCGCAAGGTCTCGTTCAAATCTCGTTTGAACCGTGTATTACGCGCTTCTGTGCGTTCCTTAATATCATAAAGATAATTGTACATTTTATTTCTCAATTTTATTTCAAAAGACATCCATTATTAGACGACTCGATACCAACTAAGTTTGTATTAAGGTGGTTCTAAACGGGCTATACTTGCCCGACAATGTGTGGCCGACGAAATGATACTCGTCGTAGCGACTAATATTCGTCAGATAGGGATACACTCACTCATACCGGAAAACGACTCAACAATGTCAAGTTTTTCAAAAAAACTGACCTGGCAATATTTCAGTATTTTCGAATGCCATACCAAATATGTATGTGTGGCTATATGGCCGGGCCATTACTGCAATATTGTATGGTATGGCTCGTATTGGTGGCAATGGTGTCGGTCATTGTATTGCAGCCACATATTACCCGTTTAGAAGCACCTACGAGGTTAGCAACAACAATATAATTACATATTATTTTGTTGTTGCTAACCTCGTTTCTTATAGGTATATCTTTCCTATATCTTCAGGTCGCCACTACGAAGCGGTAATGTTCGACATGGACAGCAAGGACAGAACGGTGGGCCTCTCGTGTCCACCCAAACAGTTCCTGGACAACCAAGTACTGGATGACGTCAAGAATATACTTACGGAAGATGGTGAGACTTTTTTGCTATATGATTCTTCCTTACCTTTTTAAAGTTACTGTGACTTTAAATAATTATGATCCATTATACACTTGGGAGCAAATAAATCGAGCCACTTCCTTTTTCACGCATTATGGTAATTATTTTTGGTATTATGGAACGCATCGATTCGAAACATATATCGCCTAAAAGGGTATTTAATAACCTTTACAAAGAGGGTAGTTAGTTGTCAAAATTTCATTTTTTTTTAATTTAAATTAAAGTTTAAAGGGTAGAATAAAATTATCGCATTTAATTTGCTTATGACATTTTTATTGTACTCTGTTAAGAAAAGATTAAATTTGAGGTTTTTGTTAATCATACCCATATTACTTGTTATTGTTGTCTTTATCTGTGTCTGTGTAATCAAAATAACCTGATAAAATGGATACTACACCGACGGAAGCTGCCCAAGTTGTAGCTTTACTTGAGGTTGGACACGGACAACGTGAAGTGGCACGCAGACTTCATTTGAGTCGTTCAAAGGTACAGCGGGTATACCGCAGGTATCTGGAGACTGGTGCTTTTGTTCGGCGACCTGGAACTGGCCGACCACGGGCAACAACAGAACGTGACGACCGCTTTATTGCAACCAATTCGTTGCGCGACCGTGGACTTAATGCTGTTCAGCTACAGCAAGCGTTACGTGACGTTCGAGGAGTCTCAATCAGTAGGTGGACAGTGAGACGAAGACTAAAAGAACGAAATTTAACATCACACAAACCAGCAACTGGCCCAAAATTGACTGTAGCTCATCGCCGATCTCGCTTGGAGTTTGCTCGAGAACACATTAATTGGACGTTAGAAGACTGGAGGTCAGTTTTGTTTTCTGACGAGTCAAGAATCTGTCTTTTTAGCAATGACGGGAGAAACCGAGTGTATAGACGTCCTGGTGAAAGATTTGCCCAATGTTGCATTCGAGAAACTGTGAGTTTTGGTGGTGGTTCTTGTATGGTGTGGGGAGGAATTTCTCTAGACGGAAAAACGGAACTTGTCTTCGTCGACCCCGCCAACGATGGCAGTGGTAGACGTGGATTAACAGCTGACCGATACATAACTGACATTCTTGAAAACCACGTAATGCCGTATGCTGGTTTTGTCGGAGAAAATTTCTTGTTTATGCATGACAATGCGAGACCTCATACCGCGCAGATCGTTACGGAATACTTGTCTGCGATCGGGATTCAACAAATGGTATGGCCAGCACGAAGTCCCGATTTGAACCCGATCGAACACCTATGGGACGAGCTAAAACGGAGAGTCCGAGCCAGGGTTCCCGCTGTTTCATCCATTCCCGAGCTTAAAGTCGCTGTGCTTGAAGAGTGGGAGAACATACCACAATATGTCATCGTAACGCTGATCAGATCGATGACTAATAGGCTACAAGAATGTATCAGGGCACGGGGGGGTAATACCAGTTATTAAGAATATTTTTTTTGCAATAATTTTGTTTTTTATTGTTTTTATGGACTGTTTTAGCCCTACTAAATTTTCTATCAAAATTACCATTTTTCTTGCAGAGCCAATAATTTATCATTCAATAAGGTTATTATTCAATAATTTACCCTCATTGTAAAGGTTATTAACTAAACTTTTAGGCGATATATAGTTCGAATTGATACGTTCCATATTACCAAAAATATTTACCATTTTACGTGAAAAAAGGTAGTGGCTCGATTTATTTGCTCCCAAGTGTAGTTTTTAAAACTACTATAAATTAACATGTTTTTTATTTATTAAATAGAAAACTGGTAGAAATTGTGTAATGTGGTACCTTCTGTAAATACCGAAATATATTGCTTCGTTGATCTGTCTGTTGAAATCGCTATGCTGAGCGTCTTGGGCAGTTTAATTAGGAAATTTTCAAAAGGACGTTGCTCCAGCGGTGGCGTAACTGCTTAACTGGATCTTATGTTTGTTCCTCAGGTCAGTCAAAAGTTTGTGGAGTTTTCCTCCTAAGAAATTCTCAATACCAGCGTCTGAATTAGTGCCGTTGAATAGTCTCATTCTACTGTTCTCTTATAAGAGACCTTCACATATAATAGCACTTTGCCCGCGACTCCGCAAATAGTGTGATAGCTAGGCTAATGCATGTTATGAATATAATTTAGAGCCTATATCACCCACGAATAATGTAGCTTTCTGCCAGTGAAATCATTTTTAGAATTGGATCATTGGTTTCGGATATTTACCCACTTACAGGAGAGCAGTGGTGGCGGCCCCGACTTACGAACGAGTCGAGGGTTCGTCTGGCGCATTACTTTGTGTAATTTATTTCATCACCACTGCTCTCAAAACGGTGAAAGAAAACATCGTGAGGAAACCGGCATGCCTTAGAAACAAAAAAATCGAAGACATGAGACATCTACCAAAGTACCAACCCGCTCTGGGCCCGCGTGGTGGATTATAGCCCATCCATCTCTTGGAGAGGAGGCCTGAGTCCCTGCAGTGGGAACATTATAGGCTGATGATGATTGCCTACTTACAAACTAGCTCTTTATAATATTAGTATAGATAAGTGGTTCTACCATTCAATTCTGTTTCCAGCTTTGTTTGTACCTCCTAGCTAAAAAGCATGCCTTTTTTTTTTTGGGGCGTTGGAAATCTTCATATAATCTCTTTCGCTCTTGGGCAGAGTGAAAACGAGTATCAGACTTCTACTGATTAAAAACTACCCATGTTCCTTCTTAGCCCTTGATGTCGAGGCCGCGGTATCTCTTGCGATAACCGGCAGCCGTAAAAGCATGCTTTTTTTTGGGGGGGTGGGAAATCATCAAATCCCGCTCTGGGCAGACCGAAAGGGAGTATCAGACTTCTACTGACTAAAAACCACCCATGTTCCTTCTTAGCCCTTTATGTTGAGGCCGCGGTATTTCTTGCGAACAACCCGCAGCCCCGACGGGGTAAAAGCACGCCTTGAAGTCATATTAATACCTAAAATCTCTTTTTCAGGCCATTTCATCCTCAACCTAGTCTGTAGAGACGTAGAGTTGCAAGAATCAATAATGGATACCCTAAAGCGTCATTTCAAACATTTATCTTCAGTAAAACTGTATGAAGAAGTGAACGAGATAATCTTCGCTAGTAATAGCAGTAAGGTGTACAACGCTGATGACTTTGACAAGGCGGTGAAGGAATTGAACGGAGCTGCGCGGCAGAAGAAACTTGTTGATGTTCGATGTGTGGATTTGAAGGATTTCTTGCAGTCTGTTGTTGTTATTTCGTAGTGTTACACGTGTTCAGGATATCATTCTGACCCCCTCCCTCTCAGAAAATATTGTCATTGGAATTTTTTACCCAAGCAAGTACTTACAGCTATGTAAAGTATGAGCAGTGATAGCAAGTTGTGTGACTGGCGTACTGTCTAATCATGTCTTTTTTTTTTGGGGGGTGGGCAATCATCAAATAACCCCTCCCGCACTGGGCAGAGCGGAAGGGAGTGTCAGACTTCTACTGACTAAAAACCACCCATGTTCATGCGTTTTGTGATTCATTCATAGAACGTACATTTATTTGTATTTGTAAAAAAGTTAGTCTCATTTCGAAATAAAAATTTATTGTGTGGATATTTTGAAAATTCGTTCTTATCTATTAAATTAGCTAGCGTAACTCCAAAACGCGGTAAAAGAATAAAGTTTTATTTTAGTATCAACGGCCGTAGGTAATTTAATTTAAGTTTTTAAAATCTGTTTTCTTAATCGTGCTTGCATATGGAGACCCGTCATGTATCTGGAGTTTCGCTGGTTAATTTGATTTTGTATTTTCAATGTAGTTGATAGGAACATTATTTTTGTTGCTAGGCATAGCATCTGGTCAGCTCAGCTTGCATCTGGCGATTGTTCCTCACGACCATGTCAATATTGACGTTGCAATATGATAATATAGTAATTATTTGTAAATATCATAGTTTAGATTAAGATATTTAGTATAGGTATTGTAACAATGAATCGTAGTATGATTAATTATGACTGAGAACTAGGTAGTTTGATCCCAGGCTTTTTTTTATGGTGGGTGGAAAATCATCAAATAACCCCTCCCGTTCCTTCTTAGCCCTTCATGTCGAGGCCGCGGTATCTCTTGCGAACAACCCGCAGCCCCGACGGGATCCCAGGCTTCAGGTTTGATTCCCAGGGTGATATTGGGCTTGTCCATCAGGTATTTCTCAGTAGCGGCCACAGAGCGTGGATTAACGCCCGGTTGATGGCAATATACTCGCCTCCTATTACATGGCACTTAAATATACACACCTCTGTCTGACACTTCGGGGATTATATGCGTGATGTTATGTTATGTAACTATGTACTTAGTTGAAAATATTATTGTTTGTAAATAGAGCAGTTATAAACTGGTGTAACTTCCAAAACATGAGACCCTTTTTTTTTTGGGGTGGGAAATCATCTAATGACTCCTCCCGCTTTGGGCAGAGCGGTAGGGAGTGTCAGACTTCTACTGACTAAAAACCACCCATGTTCCTTCTTAGCCCTTTGTGCCGAGGTCGCGGTATCTCTTTCGAACAACCCGCAGCCCCGACGGGGAACATGAGATATGATAGGAAGGGTCCTATCATTAGTGCAGTATTCAAACAGTCAATTAAAATATTAGTGCCTGTTTTCACTTAGCAGCTCAATTAACTAATTAGCAGAATATTATGTGCTATAGAAATCAATAGGCTTATATTAATAGGATTTTTCTATTATTTTCATTAACACTGAGAACGGGATATTCACCATGTTTACGATTTATTTTGAGTTCCTGATATTTCGGCGCTGTTGCAAGCACGGATACACTGAAGTTATTGCGTAGTAACCATGTCTGTTTAAAAAGTTTTCTGTAATGTTATCTGTATAGAAATGTAAAAAAAATGAAACCACAGAATAAAATTAATGCATTTAATGCCGTTTCTTTGTTTACCGATCGCTTCCCACTCCAGACTAGCACTCGTCTAACCAATTTAGCATTATTGTCGCCATTCAACACATACACAAGCAGACATCTTCGCATAAAATCAAAATTTAACACACTAACAATTAGGCTCCCTAATTTATCACAATTGGCACCTATGAGGTCTACTAACAACAAATATACAATAATTTAAACATTAATATTCGCAATGAAATAAATTACAAAAGCGACGCGCTTAATACTTTAAGCGGTATACACGACACTGTTCAATTAAAATTATGTCCCTCAAAACACTTTTTTGAGTATGTTCTTTAGACTTTTCTTCTTTTTGTTACCACTGTTCTCGTTCTCCTGCTGTCCATTCTGTGATATTTCCGTGGATTCGGACCAGAGACTGCCCGTAGGCGACTCTGACGCGGCTTTCTTGTTCATATTCCCGTTGAAAATGGGCTCTAACGTCCTCACAACAGGGCTGGGAGTGCTTCTGCTACTCTGTCTGCTCAAAGTCCTCAGGAATGCTGGAGACGATAGCCGCCGCGTTTTCATCGTTTTCGTCTTCAAGTTGTTAAAGAATGAGCCGTTCGTTTTTGGTAATTCCTGCTTCGGCGGACTGATCGGCTCGATTTCGCTGAACTCTTTTGGTTCGGAGACGGGAGCGAAGTATTCCTCCTCATCTAATGGTATGGGATTGTCTTGGAGTTTTCCAATACTGTCTAGTCGGACCCATTCTTTGGGCTCCGTTTCACCGGTTCTGTGCACTATCGATGTCTTTCTTCTCCTGTTCTTCCGTGCAACCTGCCACTCGCCGTCGTCTTCCTCTCTACTCATTTCCTCAGTAGACTGTCTGGCTATTTGCAACGCTTCCTCACTGGGTCGTCGCTTCTTGGCCGAAGGGGTCTCATGTCCACTGACGCCTTCGACGGATTTTCTTCTAAACCTGTCTTGTTTCTTTTTGGTCTTTTTAATGACTGGTATGATGACTGGTTCTGCTTTCCGTCTTCTGGAGAAGAAGTAGAAGGCGAGGGCAAAGAAAATTGACTGGAATACGATGAATTTGAAGAAGTTGATATTGCCGAACCAGCTGTCTCGTTCTTCCATAAGGATGTGCATGGCTGCGGCCATTTGCCCTAGCTGATCTTGGAGGCTGGACATCTGCTCGAGGTACTTCTGCTCCCTCTCATTGCTCTTCTTTCTTTCTTCCGTCATCTGCTGCACTGTTTTCTCGAAGGTCTTCTGCATTTCTTCCACTTGCTTCTTGTATCGCCTGCTCAACTCCTCCAGGTACTGACCCGAAAGAGACATGTTGCGTTCCAGCGTCTGAAATTGAGAGATTGAATAATGTTACAAAAGATGTAAACAATCTAGGCTAGTGAGGATATTAGGTTCAGTGAGAATACATTGATAGTGCAAAATACTACAAATTGCAACAGGGTAGTTAACAAAAAAAAATATTAGTCCGTCAGATAGATTTCCAAAAAATGTTGGACACATTTTTTTTCTTTTTTCACGTAAACAATGAAGACGATACAGTGCTTTGAAAACTCGTGAGACGTAATATTCTAAGACATTAGTATGACATTTTTTACCGGTGAGTGACGTCCCCCCCCTCCCACTCAAATCTTTGACGTGTTATCTTTGTCAATTTTTTTTTGATTTGACAAAACAAAAAATACGTATCCAATATTTTTCGATAATCTAACAGACGGACTAATTAGAATCATATTTTTTTAAATCAGGAATCATCCTATTGTTTCTCTTTGTAACGGGAAGTAATTTTGAACGGTTACAAGAACGTAAACAAGAACTTTGTTTTACTATGTTAGTTACTTTTGTAGTTACTAAACAGTTGCTATTGTGAATGCCATAGTTTATCTTCTAATCTGAATGTTTGTATAACACCGGGTTTGGCTTACAGACAATTCTGCTGTCTAAACATGATTGTGTGTAAACAAATTTAGTTTCGCACGTATTTCAGAACTAGCTTTCACACGCTGCTATGCCTATCGGACCTTCACAACCCAGTTAATACTGGGTAATACGATACTCTTTGGAAAGACTGGTTGTCAGACTTTCAGGTCACTGACTACCTGTAACGACTGCCAAAAGGGACCAACAGCTTAACGTGCTTTCCGAGGTATGGAGGAATCTCGGTATGTTACGGATGGTCACCCATCCACAGACCAACCTAGGCAAGCTCTGCTAAACCTAAAGATCGACCCGAGTGACAGTTATTATTATTAGGCCACGAGCTCCTCTTCAGCGGGAATGAAATGATCATTTCTCGTAACCGAAGTCATATTCTACTGAAGTCTACCTGCGTGAAGGACTTTCAGGTGGTTAAGCCGTAAAAAGATAACAGATAGGAGTTAATCTCGCATTTATAATACTACTACCATCGATTATTATGATACTAACCTTCACTCTATTCGAAAGCCGCAGAAACACAGACTCCTTCTGCAGCGTCGTCGATCCCTGGTTCTGGTTCTGCGAAGGCACCCCTGCGGGGGTCGGGTCTACCGCCATCTGATCGAGGTCCGATAAAAAGTTTTCATTATCTATGATTATGGACTCACTCCCTTCCTCACCAATGCTGTTTTCTTTTAATTTTTCTGTGTTAACTTCTGTTTTACCGTTTTTAGGTTCAGTCTTCTGAACAGCATCTTTATTTTCATCTACAACAATTTCAGTAGTTTTATCTACTTCTGGTACAACTTCTTGTGTTTCTTGTACTGGTTTCTCCTCAATGGAGAGAGTTTCTTCTATATTTTCGTCATCTGTCTCGTGTTGCTCTTTTGGCAACTCAACAGGAACATTAGTGCCTTCAGGCACAGCTTCCGGCGTTGTTTTCTCTTCTGATTGAGCTGTTTCATTAGCTTTCTCGTCATCAGAAGCTGTATTCCTATCTGGAACCAACTTGATTTCCAGCTCAGAATTCGTCTCACTATTTACAGTTTGCGGCGAATCATCAACAGTTACATTCATGGTAACATTCAGTTCTGTTTCAAAACTCGTATTCAAAACAACTTTCTTTTCTTTAATAGCTAAGATATTACAGAGGGCGGCTAAATATTTTTGAGGGAACAAAGCATTCATATAAGCGACACGTTCATCACTAAACTCTATTGTCTTTGTACTTTTAAAATCTAGTCCGTACGGCTGGCAAATGCCGGTACACTTTAAAGTCTCGCGGAGGAACACTTGGCGCACTAAACTCACTAACTTGTCCGAGCTACAGCTAATTAGTTCGTACACTTCGTTGTACAGCGTCTCACTGCAATTATCACACACTATAATATGGCTGGGCGAACAACACCGTTTGTACGTTTTGTCTGTCGACGTATCGTTGTGTTCGGAGGATACGTTTTTAGGAACTTCAGTTTTCACCAGCGCTTGTGCCGCCTTCTTCATGATAGACATCACTGCGTCTCTCGCAGAACCGAACAGGTTCTTGGAGGGCTCTGTTTCGGCAGCGGGTATGTCTGGCACATCTATTATATCATCATCCTCATCCTCGTCATTGTGAGCGGGATGCTGCGAGTTCTCTTTTTCCAAGACTTCAAATTCTGACGTGCCGTATACTTTAAAAAGGGATACCGGGCAGTAGTGCTCGGACCCATGGTGAGATAGCATCTCAACTTTGATAAATTTTCCAAATAAATGCGGAAAGAGGTCGAAACTCTGCACATCTCTCATTTCTTGTGCTGTGAACTGTCCGACGCTGGCCCAGTCCCTCGTGGGGAACCGGTCGCTGAAATACACAGCGATATCTTTGGGGGTTGATGAGAATAGCTCGAAATTGGCTATTTCGATTTTCTGCGCTTGCACCGCCTCGCATAGCTCGACGACGAACCAGATGCGGCTGGTGCAAGTGTTGAGCATGTACTCGTCCCTGTTGGGCGACAGGATGGAGCTGGCCGAGCCGGCCTCGGGGTTCACGGCCACGATCTTGGCGCCGCACGCGAGCGAAGCGTAGTTCTTCGATCGCAATTTAGTGCTTTTACTACTAAAGTTCGTATTACTATGACTAGGTTGACTCGAGTGGTTCAGTACTGTGTCTTTTTTCTCGGCTTCGGCCAGCTGCTTTTGTGCCCACTCTGAGAACGAGGGGATGTCCTCCTGGGGAGTTTCTTGTTTGACTGGAATGTTTTCTGTTTCTTGTTCTTTTGGTTCTTCGGCTTGAGATTCTGTGGTGGCTTCTATGTCCACCGTGGGCGCCTGAAATGCTTCCTCTACCTGCCTGGTTTCGTGCATGGGCTTGGCTTTGACGACGAGTCTTGGTTCTGTGCTTTCCTTCTCTACGTCTTCCGGTGGTTTCTCTGCGTCATCTTCAACGGGCTCGCCGTCAATGATGGAGAAGATTTTGGTGTCATTGTGTTCCTCCGAGTCGTTGACGAACAGTAGTTCGTCTGGATGCCTCAATTCCAATTTGGCGTTGTCTGCTAGCGATATGAGCACTGGAGGCTGCCCGGTGTCAGGTAACCTGAAATAGAACAGAAAAAAGTATGTTAGAAACTTGTATTTAAAATTTTGTAAACCTCGTGGTATGAATATTAAGACATTCTACTGCAAATCAAATTTTAACTATTATTTTATGTTGCATAAATATTATAGCTCAGATTACATCATAATTATCACTCATTAATTAAACTCCGGTAATATTAATATTCATAAATCGTGAATATTCAACGGAGAAAATCATTAGAGACCACTGCACATCTTTCTAGCAACATTACATTTGAATGTCCATCTACCTTTTATGTAAGATACCTTCAATTTTAATCAAAGCTAAGCAATCAATAGCTACATATCCAGCCAACATTCTCCCAATCTCTGCGCCGCCATTACATAAACTAGATAGGCCAATAAAAAATCAGCCGCATTCCATTTACCGGGCGCAAGGCGCGGCCATACCGCATTACCAGCCGCACAACCGACAATGGGACACTCACAATGAATGTATCGTTAAGATTTCTTGCGATTTATGATCATTGATCCCGATACGAGCAATTGAAACAATCAGCATAGTTGATGTAGATTGTGTAGACGTTATGAATTTGCGGTAGGTCGATGGACCTAAGTTTTATGCAATTTTTTTTTAATTTGTTGGTTTGTAAAATTACTCGTAAAAAATTTCATGTATGCTTTTACTACACAATATGTTGGTGGCTACTATAATTTTTACTTTTCTATTACTTTTTTTAGGCAGGAAAGTAAAAAACAGAATTTTTTAACTATCCACCCGTATCCTGAAAGAACCATTTTTGCCGACGATGTGAGTAAGCTTGCTGTTCACATAGGCAAAAATTAATATCTTAATTTTCTTTGACTGACCGAAAACACCTTTTCCATTATAGTAAGCAACGCCAACGGCAAGCCATACAAGACAATCTATCAAAATCAAGATCCAATTTTCATATTTTCTCGTCGAAAATAACAAACTAGTCGACGTTCCTCCCTTTCTTTCCCCATCAATTACGTTCAAGGTTCCGAGACTTCAATCATGCGTAATTGAAGACAATTTTCATGATTACAGCATTATATTTTCAGACGAGCAGCTACTGTGTCAAGGAATGCGTAGTTATGTTGGTTGGTAACGAGCTTTTATTTTGTTAGAATAGGTACAGGACCAGCCTTGAGCTACATAATATTATTTTATGCTTTAGGTTTGAATGAAGGAATGAGGAAAATGTAGTGAAGAAAATGATGAACATGAATGTAGAAGGCTATAAGAGTAGAGGAAGACTAATGAAAAGATGGATGGACTGTGAAAAGGATGATATGACAAGAAAGGACGTGACTGCAGGAGTATGGTAGAAGAAGACATGCTGCGCTGGCCCCAAATAAATTGGGATAAGGGCAGGAGAACGATGATGATGTTTTAGGTTCGAATGAAAGTCTTCCTGTACAAAAATTTGTTGATGTAAAGGTCGATGGAGTCAGCTAGACTGCTGCAGATATTATTCAGATGTACCGTACACCAAAGAAACTACACGTAAATAAAACTGGAAAGGTATATTCCAAAAATATCGTTAAAATCTACGCCTACCGAATCCTACGATATCTCTATAATTGGGTACTGTAATCGCAGCTCTAATCCCAGTTCTCAATTTCTGACACTGTCGAAACTATCGTTTAGTTTCAATAAGCCGTCTGCGAACTGCAAAATTAAATATTGGATATTTGATCCTTCTTTCCATGAAGGATATGAGGCACTCTCGGATTTCGGTTTCTGAGGGTAGTCATGTACAGTAGCATCTTAGCTGATGAAGACGCAATCATGTTCACATTTTTGCAAATCGCGTTTTACTAAATTGAATGAAGTTAAATTTACCAAATCTTTGAGTGTAACCTTTTAAGAGGTTCGTACCTCGTAAAGAGAACCTGTAAACCCTTACAGCATACATTTAGACCGTGTAGGTACTTTTGTATGCATCTGCTGATTTTATATGCCAGGATGACACGTATACCGGTGTAATTCTGGCACAGTTACTGTTGCTGTTAGCCTGTGTCATCCTGCTGACTTCATTTTTTTTCGATCCAGGGTCAATGTGGACCATTAGCTGTTGGGCAGAACCCAACAGCTAATGGTCCACATTGACCCTGGATCCAGCTTGTCGTGTCATCACCTGAGAGGTCTACCGCGTTTATTATTTTAATAATGAATATTTTTTATAATTTATTCTAATCTACTGTGCCAGAGCACAGTAGATTAAAATAAATCAGAACTAGAAAAACAATAAAAAAGAACATAAACTAATGACTTTTTTCTGACGTCCTTCCTCCATACATCGATAATCATCGATTGCCTAACTACCGGGAGATACACAATAATAGTTTGATGCGATATTAATGCACTACATAAATCACTATTTGTATTGTTTTCAAAGTCGGTCAAGGACTTAGTACATAAAAATAAAAAAAGTACCTATCCAAAAATAAACATAATCTGCTGATACGTTCGAAAAGTAATAAAGCAAACTGGGTTCGTTTTATTGATAGGTTATCCAGTACTTATATTTTAATAACAATACTGATATAACAATGTTTATAGTTAATATACTCAGTTGAGTGTTTTAACAATATTATGTGGGAGGGGTTACTGGATCACAATTGGTTAAAGTGTAGCCAAGAAAGCTTGAGACATTTCCAGTCCATAATTGTTTCTGATTTATTTTATTTATCACACGTAAGTGTACGTACAACATTATGAATTGCAATAAACTATTTGAATTTAAGCTCAGTTCAAAAAATAACTGACGAAACACACTTGGAAAGGGAAATAAAGCAATTTTTACAGTTTGTGGAGGATGATAGGCGAATTTTTGAAGGCAATTCCTTGACAACAGGCAGGACACACACAGTTGGTTGTTATCGATAAAACGCAATCAATGACAGCCCAACAAGAACAACCAAAAAAAATAAAAATATAGAAATTAATAATCTGGGCGATACTCCTTTGGAGGTTGCAGTGCATTCAAAGATTGGTGAACTAAATCTCGGGTAACAGACAGGAACTATTTTTTAATGTAGGTACTTAATAACAAGAACAATATATTTTTTTACTACAGATAAGTGTCTAATATCCATGTAGAATATAAAGTTTCAGTGTTTTAAATTACAGCTTGTCAATTTGTCATTCATCATAAAATGAAATATGAAGCAGCATTTTCAAACAGGGTCTTAAATTCAAGGTGTGACCAGCCTTGTACTGAAATCTATTAAATAAAGGTCACATTTGCATGGCACTGTGTAAAATAGCTGTAAAAATTAATGACCAGTTGACTGAAAAGCCCTGAAAACGTGGCCATGGAAAATTATGTATTTTTAATTACTGATATTTTTAACTGGGCACGTTTGTTTGAGAATGAGAAACATGTCGGAACCAAAGAAATGAAAATACCTTAAAGATGATGCGGATAGAAACTAATATACAAGTAGGTATAGAAGAAGACATACTTTTTTAGTGCCGGGGCGGAACATCCTCATGGATGTCCTCCGCCCTGGGATGAGCGGAGGAGTCTGTCATGATCATGGGAACTAGTGCGGCTTCCACAGAAGAAGACATGCTGCGTCAACCCCAAACAACGGCGGGATTATGATGTTTTACTCGAGAAACTAGCCCTAGTTGATACTTTAAAAAAATAACTGAATGGATTGATGCGGCACGAAAACGGTTAGGTACATTTTAATACGATTGCCAATCAACATTAGTTATTCGAGTCATGAGTGACAATGATTTCTTAGTTGTCGATGCAAATAATGTTATGATGGATGAAGCCGCATTCCAGACGGTTTGCGACTTCCTCAACTTTTGTATAGGTGTCCTTTACACACATAGCCATCTAATTTAAAGAGGTATATCTTATTCTTAAACAAACTCCAGGCTTCAGTGCAAATAGGGTGCTGTTCCACAAACGATAGGACACCTGATATGAGTCCTAAGCAGGAATTTACAGATGCTACTGCTGGCGAGAACGCGTAGCAAAGTTCTGGCCCAACAGGTCGCCGTCAACACCCTAAGGCCCAGTTTCCACCGAAGAAGAGACGAACAGAGCAGTGCGAAGACGTGCATTTAAATATGTGAATGGTAGATTCTCGCACACTTGGATGGTACAGGGCCTTAACGTGTTGATGGCTAGGAGCTACAAGTTTGGCGCCATCAGCAGCGTCCATATTTTCAAGACTCTTATGACAAAAATCATGCTTACGTGCAAAATATCTTGGTGAGTCCTTGGTGGCCACCGTACGATAGCAGTTGACATATTAGCAGAGCCGCCAGCAACGCCCGCGCCGGCGACATCCTGTATCCGCCGCCGGCGCATTGGCGACGCGCCGCTACACCTATCACGACACGACACGACACCACACCACCGATGCGACACGAACTTGCGACACGACAATATCACACACGGAAATTTACACTCCTCTTTTTTTGTAGCAACTGTTTTTTTTCTGCACTAAAGTCTGTAGTGCGTTACAATGCGGACACGTCACGTTATTTCACCTTTTTCTCTTGTAATTCGGTTGTACACTGTCACCGTTGATGAGCATTCGGGTAAGACCTATTAGAAGGAATCGGCAAATGTATTACGGATGTTTGCAAAACAATGATTGTGAGAGACTTCTTAGACAGTAGGTTGTGTACGATTGTAGTAAAATCTGGTTTGTTTGTCAAGTTGAAGATCTTGGGAAAGAGGAAACATCATGTATACTTTTTAGAACACAACGATCAAATGCACATAGGTGCACTCGATGATCGATACCTAGTCAAGTAAATATGTATGAGTTGATATTTACAAGTCAAGTCTACAAAAGGCTTTTATTATTCCAGGTGGACTATGACGTTTTGAAAGCAGTATTGTTTTATTCTTATACCAGTGTGGAAAAGAGATGGCGCGAGATACCCTGTACAAGCTCTTCCCGCACTGGATAATACTAAAACAGTACTGCTTTAAGGTTGGTTAACGTGGGCAAGACTGCAAAATAAGATTTGAAACGCTCGTGTCAAGTCAAACTATCAAAAACCCTACGTTATTCAAAGGCAAATGTTTACAATTTATTCAACAGATGTCTTATGTATGACAACACCGCTTTGTTTAGTACAAACAGTGTCTCCTTTCAATTAAAGCGGCGACTGCCTGTTTGAAATGCTCTATGTTGAGACACTACTGCTCTGTGTCAATTAGAATACATTGGCTGACTAGGGCCCACGCTACGTTATGATGGCTAATGAACCGAATCTTGATAGTTATGAGTTGTATACCTGATGCTTATGATAAAAGATGGACAGCAGAATCAAAAGTCCTACTGAACCTAGCTTAGCCCTGCTAGCTGGTGATGTCCTAGCTTTTCTTATCTTGATTAATAAAAGATTTTTCTTTCCTATACCGTTTTCGGTCATGGTGGCCAAGCACACCAAACTAGCCATCGACGCGCAGGAAATATTAGTGCGCAAGACGGTATTAATATCAAGTGATGTAGTGGCAAGCCTATTGGTAAAATATGCGAATGGTTGTCTTTTATTCTTCTTTACTCTACTAATTCTGGTAACGTCGTCCTACATTGCAAAGTCAGACCACAATGACACAAGTGGCTTCTATGAAACTCTTAAACAACCGCCTATCACCGTTTTCACAGTTAAACCATTCGTGGGTGTTATTGCGATGGGGCGACGTTGCATAGCGGCTGCCTTTGAAGGAGCACCTTCAATAACCTTAGCCAGTCTAGCCAATATTTGAACACACCACACAGTGCATTCTCTTCTACAAGCCGTCAAATAAATTGAACAATGAATCCAATAACACAATGTGGTTGCCGCACGCAAAACGACTACAAGTCTACAACTACTAATGTGGTTGCATAAACAGTTTCTATTGAATGAATGAATTTCGCGTTGGAACGAATTGTGGGATACAATGTATGTCTTGAATCAAACGGTTCTCTTATTATGTTGTTTGTTTGACCCCGATGGCTTTGATAGCACTGCAAATAGACGAGATAGGGAAATACTACGGAAGCTCGTGGCTAAATAAAAACTTCTACAGGGGTCGATTTTTGGTCCTGCTTTGTTTCATAGATCTTTGAATGTCGTAACAAGTGGTCAGAAGCTCGAAAGTCTAACAGTCTTGACAAGGGATATCATATTACTTGGCAGCAGTCGAGTTCAGAAAAATACTGGTATTTAGCTGTATAGTAAGACGGGACCCCGATCCCAACATAGTTGGAAAGACGCTAGGCAGATGATGAGTCAAAATAATTGCATTGGATTTTTCAAACAAGAATAGGTACAATGGTTTCAGTGAGTCTGGAATCATTTGTGACAAAAAATGCGTTTCGTAAACACATTTTGGAATTTACTGCTCTGTAATATAATCTTCTATAGTTTAAGTACTACAAAATTTATTTAAGATTTTTCTAACCGTTTCCCCACCTACGGCGAACCACCAATACAGGGAACTACCAATTAAAAGCGATCCCAAATATCATGAGACAAGGGCAGGAAGATGGATGATATCATAAAGCCATGTGTCTGATCTCTGTATCAGCAATCCTCACATAACTAAGGTTGACGACTGACACATAACATCAAGACCACGTGTAGTAAGTAGTGCGATTGAGCAAAACAATAGGCATTGATTACTTTGTAGCATATCATATGACGTAGGTACTCAACAAGTCATACGCGTGGGAAAACTTGCGTAATAACACTAAAGAACTAGTGACGTGCGGTCTCGAGTACACTTCGGATAAATGTCCGCGGATTTCATTATCTTGTACATCTTTTTCGTACGTGAGGAGTTGTAGAATGAAGATGTTTGTTTTTACTCGGTTTGTAATATTTGTTAAGCAAACAGTGTGAGATTGTTTCGGAGTAACTTGATTGTCATTTTAATGTTTTATACGGAAATGAGCATGACAATTGAGTTTTCGTACAAGCTTGTCAGCGGACAGTTAAAAGTTAAAGAGTCTCTAGTTTAATGTTTGTAGGATCATAAATTAGCTCGAATTACTTAACAGTAACTACATAATCTTCCAGTACAAAGTAATATCGCATGTGCTACGGGTTATACATAATAACTCGTATGCATATCAACTTATTAGTTATTACCTGCATCGCAATGCATGTCTTTATAATGAATTGATGTTACGGAAGGTAAGTATAAACTGTGTTCATGTTTGTTGGAAAAACAACTTCAATACCAATCCTAAAAGTTCAGTTTGCCAAAACAGGACTTTTTCAATAGCAGTAGTCATTCAAAAAATAACTTTATTTATATCAGTAATAAAGTTCATATTCGTCTGGAAACAACATTGGTTAGAAACAAATACTTGAATAGGCATAAGTTGCCTTGTTGTTATTTATTTCTAGTTGCATTAAATTATCAGTTATCGATTACGGAATTAAATGCAAAAGATAAGAAACAGTACAGCTGTTCTGGAAATTGTGTTGTCACTTAGATAGTTATTTATGTTTATCAGTCAATAAATCGACAGTGGTTTGACAACTGTAATTTATGTTAATTGAAATTATAGTAATAAATGTTTATTGATGAATCTAAACTGGATGCGAGACGCACGGGACCGGTCATTGTGGTTACACTTGGGGGAAGCCTATGTCCAGCAGTGGACTTTTGGCTGAAATGATGAAGACGATGAATCTAAACTAAGGGAATACCTTAACACAAGTGCAGTTGTAAAATAATTAAAGAACTGTGAGACTACAAAGCAAGAACAGTCACACGTAGAAAAAAATAACATTATGTGTATACCGCCGGAATTTTGTATATCTAGTACGGTGTGTTTGTGTATGTGAGTTTAAATGTTTGTGAACGCACCCACGATACAGGAGAAATTCCTAGTGTGGGGCAATGTTTTTAAAAAAAAAGAAAAGAAAAAAAAAAAAAAGAAAAAGTACGGAAAACAATGAAAAACGTGAAGATTACTATCTAAACTATTAATATAATTTAACGTTCTACATTATAATATTATCTTTGTAATTAATTTGCTTAGTACCAACAGACGTATGTTCTCGTAAATATTTATGTTGGTTATCAAGAAAGTATATTGTTGACTAAAGATTATATTTAATTATTTATAAGTAGGTACCTATGTAAAGTTTATAGTCTGCCAGAACGCACTTGAAGGCAGATGAAGAAATTTTAATACGACAGGCGTAAGACAGAAGGAAGTTTTAACGGTAAACTATTCTATAATTTTTTAATAGATAATTCTTTTCAGACACTGTCGTTTATCTTAATATTGAATTTAAGGAGGAGGCATCCCTCCTCAAACGCATGTGATTAAGAAAGTGGTGGATAATAATGTTGATGGATGGAGAGGAAGGCCAAAGAAAAGAAAAAAGACGGATGGATTGTGTGAGGAATGATATGAAAGGAAATAGAGTAGAAAATGCTTTGACATCTGGCAGGTGAGATTGGAAGAAGAAAACGTGTTGCACCTACCCCTAATAGTATGGGACAAGAGCAGAAATATGATGAAACCTTTTTAAACATTAACCACTTGCTTCATTTACCTAAGCAACTTCTAAGTAAGTATAATTCAAATACTATCTCCATCTTATCGGACAAGGCGCCAGAAATTAACAATATTAGATTACAACAAACCTAAATGAAAATTAATTAGCACCCTTTAACAAAACAAGTATACTAAATTAATGTGGAAACAACATTGCCAATAACTACTAAACAACAAACGCAATACACCGGCAGGAGGCAACAAATCGGATATTTATCCGAAAACTTGCCACCTTAAATTCGTTTAACGACTGACCGAAGGGAGTCGGACCTAGTTGTGTTACGCAATGTCCCAACACTAGTCTATATCTAAGAGACCTCGCGCACTGCGCGGCCACGACTTGCCACATGATCGCCCGCTATGTTGAACAGAACTAGTCGGACACCAAACTTTCTTCCTGGTTTCGATCAAAAGTCGCTTCTGCGGACAAAACTCGTAGACTTCGAGAGGTTCTTTAGTAAGGGGCCGCCCGCCGTGACTTTTTGTAGTCATCTTCATTAGGTAGGTGTAGGTACCTTCATCTTCATTCTCAACTCTTCGCCAAACTCTTCAAACAATCAATAATTGCATCGCTACAAAAAGCCGCCGCCGCGCCGTGAGCGAGGACCCTAAGTGAATAGTTATCAATAAGCCAACAAACTAATTAAATAAAGCTTGCCTAGTGCCTGTAGAGTCTAATAACCACAGTTATCTATGGACAATGAAATATTGAATACTATAATATTAGCATATCGTTAAGGTGACGTCGATTTTGTAAACTGATCGGGGCGAAAGGAATTCTGTTAGCGGTTTTAGCTTGGTTCAATTAGAATTTGTTGTATCTAGGCTAATAAATAGCTGGGTTTGGTAACATAGTGGTATCGTGGGAGCAAAAGGTCGTGAGTTCGAGACTTATTCGATGCAATGTTGTTCGGAATAGCTTACATTAGATGCTTGGAGAAAACACTAAATACAATTGTATTTTCGTGCCTCTGGTGTTAGTTTCTTGGAGGAGCTCGTGGCTTAATAAGAACTGCCACTCGGGTCGATCTTTAGGTACAGCTGTGCTTGCCTAGGTCGGTCTGTGGATGGGTGACCGCCCGACATACCGAGTTTCCTCCGTGCCTCGGAAAGCACGTTAAGCTGTTGGTCCCGGCTGCCATATATAGATCTTTGGCAGTCGTTACAGGTAGTCAGTGACCTGAAATTCTGACATCCAGTCTTACCAAAGAGTCGTATTACCTAGTATTAACTGGGTTGTGGAGGTCAGATAGGCAGTCGCTCCATGTAAAATACGGGTACTCAGCTGCATCCGGTTAGACTGGAAGCCGACCCCAACATAGTTGGGAAAAGGCTAGGCAGATGATGATGGTGTTAGTTTCTTGATATGGCTAGGAAGTAGGTGATTAACTGCTGAGATGACGAGTAATAGAGATGGATGGAAAAATAAGACATGCTGCTCTGACTCCAAATAAATTAGGGTTAAGGGTATGTTCCCGTCGGGGCTGCGGGTTGTTCGCAAGAGTTACTGCGGCCTCGACATAAAGAGTTAAGAAGGAACATGGGTGGTTTTTAGTCAGTAGAAGTCTGACACTCTCTTTCGCTCTGCCCAAGAGTGGGAGGGGTTATTCGATGATTTTACACCCGCCAAAAAAAAAAAAAGTTGTAGTAGATGGTGGTTTCTCTCTGGCTTTTCCAGTAACACTCTCTCTAGAGATCTACATTGTAGACTGAATTTTACTAATATCAGTAAAATATCATTCATAACCAATAAATCAACTCACAGCTGACACAGCGCATGTGCAGGCAATAAAATTACGTGAGAACTTATAAATAATTTATGATATTAATAACTTTATGAGTGTCATAAACGATAAAACGACTATATTTATAGACGCGAGTAGATACAGTATGGTGTTCATTTGACATGTCGAACTTTACCTATTTCAAACTCGAAGTGCAATCATAGATGGTCTTGGCTTGGCATGCCGAGAAATGCCTCTCAGACATGCTGGTTTCCTCAAAGAGTAGAGGAAGACCAAAGAAACGATGGATGGACTGTGTTAAGAATGATATGGTAATAAAGGAGGTGTCTCATGAGATGACGAGAAACAGAGATGTATGGAAGAAGTCATGCTGCGCTTACCCCACATGAATAAGGACGTTTACTGACAAAAAAAAATATGATTCTAAATATTCTAATTAGTCCGTCTGTTAGATTATCGAAAAATATTGGATACGTATTTTTTGTTTTATCATATCAATAAAAAAATTACAAAGATAAAAAGCGTCAAAGATTTGAGTGGGGGGTTGTGACGTCACTCACCGGTAAAAAATATCATACTCATGATGTCTAAGAATATGACGTCACACGAGTTTTCAAAGCACTGTATCGTCTTCATTCTTTGTTTACGTGAAAAAAGAAAAAATACGTGTCCAATATTTTTTGGAAATCTATCTGACGGACTAATTAGTTTTTTTCTGTTAACTACTCTATTGGCATAAGTTAGAGAATGATGATGATGCTGGTTTCCTCACGATGTTTTCCTTTACCGAAGCAAATGATAATTATACAAAACACACATGAATACGAAAAATCGGAGCGTCTTGGGTTCGAAATCGACTATTATGTCGACACCTATTATGACTTTCCAGTTCAACGGTTACATCACTAGACAAGCACTGCTATACTAAACAGGCATGAGTCGCAGACATATTCCCAGAACAACTTATAGTAAGTATGTAATATGAAAGTGGAGCAAAATGTTTCATCTGGTATCTATCCAGCTAGACGGGTCGACCTGGGAAATGGGTCGTTCCATCTTGTTTATGAGAGTGACAAGATGTTGGTGGTCTAGATCTGTGGAAATGAAAGGGTTTTCTGTGTAATTCGAATCACAATGCTGCTTTTGTTTGAAATTTGCGACCTTATTAACTTTTCGCAAGAATAATATTTACCTTTCACATCACAGTCATGTTGCCCCATATTTTCTCTGTATTCTACTTTTTATACGAGTCTGTTGTTAGGATCTACATTTAGCTAAAATAGTCAGTTTCTTTGCTTATCAGTTAAAACTTAGTAACCTGATACAAAAAAAAACCGGCCAAGAGCGTGTCGGGCCACGCTCAGTGTAGGGTTCCGTAGATAATAAAATATTATGTAAACGAAGTTAAAAAAAAAATACGGGCAAATGAAACTTGACCTCTGGATTGTATAGGCGCTCATACGATTCAGGGACCAAATTATATTGGTTAACTGCAGTTTCCATCTGTTGTTTCCATCCAAGTTCAAAATAATTTTCCTAGAAAGTCCTTATAAAGTTCTACTTTTCAGATTTTTTTCGTATTTTCTAAACTTATGGTTCAAAAGTTAGAGGGGGGGGGACGCTTTGTTTTTTACTTTTGGAGCGATTATTTCCGAAATTATTGACATTATCAAAAAATGATTTTAGTAAACCCCTATTCATTTTTAAATACCTTTCCAACAATATATCACACATTAGGGTTAAAATTAAAAAAAAAAACACTTCCCACTTTACATATAGGGGGGCTACCCTAATAAAACATTTTTTTCCAATTTTTATTTTAGCACTTTGTCGGCGTGATTGATACACATATTGGTCCCAAATTTCAGCTTTCTAGTGCTAACGGTCACAGAGATTAAGCGAGGACGGACAGACAGACAGACATGGCGAAACTATAAGGGTTCCTAGTTGACTACGGAACCCTAATAGTACTCAATACTTTATTGCATTCCACATGTATTACTTCGGTGGTAAACTTAAAATTAGATCACATGGACCCTGTCGGGCACAGCAAAATAAGTGAGTTAGGAGAGAGGAAGTACTAAATATACTGATTTTTTTGGGTTATGTAGTTCCATCGTCGACCTCATCTCTGTCCTCAAGACAATATTGAGGTCGAGAGAAGGCCTATAAAAAAACCTCATGGAAAATTAAGACGTGCTACACTACGAGTATCATCATTCTCTTTCCCTTAGCCAAATTCATTTGGGGTCGGCGCAGCATGTCTTCTTCTTCCATAATTTTCTATCACTCAAGAGACGACGCTGCACCGATCTCAAATAAATCGGGATACGGGCAGGAAAATGGTGATGATGACCATAATACAACATCCGCATCATTTAGTACATAGCCCATACCATAGATTACCTATCCTATAATATAAATAATCTTCCCCGCAGAGATCTAACGACACATCGATCACGCACTTTCGTTTTCCATCACCGAGGTTGCCTGCTACAATATTCGCGGATCATAGTATCAATTTATAAACTTCTGCTATACTACTATAAGGCTTTCGCCATGAGGCCAACGCCCGCAGTGGGCGGGACAGGTTGCGTACTCAGCTAGTTGAGGGTGCAGACGTAAACTATGTTTGGAATATAGGGGTGGCTGGTAAAAAAATAACTTTTTATACTAGATACATGAGGTGCAGATTATAAAATAAATATGAAATAAAATAATGGAGCCTTTTTTTTTCTTATTTTGGGGGGTGGGAAATCATCAACTAACCCCTCCCGCTCTTGGGCAGAGCGAAAGGGAGTGTCAGACTTCTACTGACTAAAAACCACCCATGTTCCTTCTTAGCCCTTTATGTCGAGGCCGGGGTATCTCTTGCGAACAACCCGCAGCCCAACTAATGGAGCCTTTTTTTTTTTTTTTTGGGGGGTGGGAAATCATCAAATAACCCCTCCCGCTCTTGGGCAGAGCGAAAGGGAGTGTCAGACTTCTACTGACTAAAAACCACCCATGTTCCTTCTTCGCCCTTCATATCGAGGCCTCGGTATCCCTTGCGGACAACCCGCAGTCTCGACAGGCTTCGGCCCTTGCCCCTTCCATGTTGCTGACATCTCTTTGAGGCGCGCGTGGAACACGAACGCGCCGTCGACACGGCCTGTCGTCGTCATAAGACGGACGGACGGCGAGCTAACCCATCACTCACCGTCCACAGGCCCGCGTCTACGGTGGCCGGAAGCCATCACGTGGCCCCCGACGCCCGGAGCGCCTCCCGCGGCGGCTGGGACGAGAGGTTCTCTCCCTCTCACGTTCCGCCACCTCCTTCGCTAGCATCACTGCTTCGCAGAAGGAGGCGACGGCGTCCCATTCCTCCTCGCCCCGGACCATGGCTTGCACCAGGGCCGGACGCGAGAGGTCGCCGCCGCCGATCGCCGCTACGAGAACACGGCGGGGCTCTGCCCAAGCGGGACACACCTCCACAGTGTGCTCCACCGTGTCCTCCGGCCGATCCTCGCAATGGTGGCATCCAGGCGTTTCCTCCCGCCTGATTCGGTACAGGTACCTCCCGAAACAACCGTGTCCGGTGAGTACCTGCGTCAGACGGAAGGTGAGGGCGCCGTGGCGCCTCTCCAGCCACTCCTCAAAGAGGGGACTTACCGCCACTATCGTGGCGTGCCCAACTAATGGAGCCTTAAGTCTCGTTTTAAAACTTGTTATTTCTTTTTTTAGAACGCTAGCAAAAAAGGTGTGAATTCTTGTGATCATTTAAAATGTTTCTTTCTAAAATTATCAGAAGATTATATAAACATTCTGTTATTCAAAGATTTTATTTAATACCCAGTTTCAGAATACCTAAAATTTTGCGTGTCAAGCAAAAATTTAATATTAGTATTAGCTTCAATACTCATCTAGACTCAAGAATACATAATAAACTGGTTATATATTTTAATATGTTCTGCTTTTAAGGAACTTGATATCAGTGTTGTTATTTTAGCGACTATTTAGACAAGATGAAGTTGCACCAAGTCTGGTTTTGGTCTTTATGATAAAATCATAGGTATTTATTAAGTAGTCACTTAATAAATACCTATGATTTTATCATAAAGCTGAATTATTTTTAGAAGCTATAGCATCAACTTCTAATCTAAATACACGCATAACATATTAAACATATTAAAAAACACAAATAATATTTAATTTGCCTCATCTCAGAGATGATACAGATTATGCAATCGTGTTTATAATCGTTGTAATGAATACTATGTAATTAATTTATTCATGGCGTGCGTTTAATAGTCCGTGTCTACACGTCTACATCCTGTCACAACTCACAATAATCATCACGATTATTCGCATCATCTAGGAAGAATCATCAGCACGGAAGTTTACCTAGTTTATGTTAAACTAGTTAAGTTTTTTATTAATGTGTTTATACAGTTAGTATAAGAAAATGGGCCATAAAATCATTTATCTCCTGCCCTTTCCCTTTATTTATTTAGGATCGACACAGCATGTCTTTTTATACTTGAACCAAGGGTTGAAGTATAAACCAAGGGTTCAAGTTAATACATAATTATCGTACAATCGATGGTTCTATTGGTCATCCATCACCTTATCTTATTAGCCATTCACATTCTAACTTAAAACTCTCCTCACGACATTTTCCTAACACCAACAAAAAACATAATCAACGGCAGAAAATTCAAAAATATTAAAGATCAGATACAAACAACATACCAAATATAAAAATTCTTAAAAATAATTAAAAAGCAAAATGAAAAAGTTGTCTAAAATAAAAAAAAAGAATTCATAAAATATTCAAAAAACACGTTTATGTCTGATCCCCTCAGCCAGTTTGTTACTATGTAGAGAGAGATAATAATAGCGAGTGCAGTCGTGCATCGGACGCCCTGCATCGTCGGCATGTCGTAAAAAGCGTAATCTATTCCTATGGAAAAAACTTCGCATCCTTGCCTTGGTTTGCCGTATCTACATTGATGTAGACTTAACGGGATGCCTTCTGTGAGTAAGGGTTGTGTAAGGATGACAACTTGAATTAGGGATAGAATTGGTCTTGTCTTCATCTGTCCTAACTTTTTGGCCTAATCGACATATTCAGAAATATGAGCTTTAAAAGTGATTTGTTCGATCTTTTTGTCTGGAATTTTAAATTCCGAAAGGATAACCCTAGCTTTCATTTTAATTTTAAGAATACATTTAATTACCAATTACTCAATTAGTGTGTTGAAAGAATTTCAGTTTGAGTGTTTGGCAAAAGACCGCTTAATGCAATTAAAATTATCTAAGTCCTACTTAACAGAGAAAAAAACAAGAAATAAGTGTGCAGGTGGCATACTGTTGGTTAATGTTCTTTTATTGTAAAAGGACAACACGTTTACAATGTATACAGCTTTATAAAAAATGATCGACCTTTAGTAAAACGATAACGCACCAAACAGAATCGATAGAAATAGCAAACAGGAATTTTATCAAAACGCAATAAAGATCATCGACATTCAAATTACCGCGGAGACATTTTTAAAACTTAGATAAACAAGACAAAGAATAATAACTTCAATACAAATACCAATAACGATTATTATAGTCCAGGTGATTTTGAGGTCTAAAAGACAAGAAAAGGGGACCAAAGTCGTTTGCAATCATAAATCTATGCTGCAGCTGAACAGTCAGATAATTAATCAAAATCCACAAGCAATTTATTGGTACTAACAAATCAAATGGTGGAGAATGCAGTTTTGACATGCAATCCTAGGCGATAACTATGAGAAAATGTATAAGGAAGTTTGTTTCTCAATCAAATCATCTTTGAATAGAAATTCTTCACGCTCAGCAGAACGAAGAAATTCATCAGAAACATTTACGTCAGCTAAAATGAAAATTTATTTGTTTTGGTCAGATTTCTCGACTTATGGTACACCTGTGACCAAACTAGAATCTCGGTGTACTATAGATGAGCGAATGTATCGTGCGCTTGTTAACGATCTTAAGACCAGTTTGTTTGAGCAAGGCGGTTTCTGGTAGACGGCTGGGAAAAGCTAGACCGCAATAATGATTTTCTGACTCTCAAGAATTTCTACATTTTAAAGGTAACAAGAAGAAAGATCAGTGTTTCCAGTGGATATCTACCAACCCGCACTGGATTATAGTCCATTCTTTTATATATTTTAAAGGAAGTCTGTTTGCCAGCCGTAGAAACAGTATAGTGATAGGTGATAACAATTACTTCGGGGAAAAAATCTGGATGAGGCTGAACGTGAAGAATGGCATAAATAAAAGAAGTCGTGGATGGTAATACTTCTGCTAAAAGTAATAAAAAGAAAGAACAAGCTAATCCGAAAGATCAAATCACAAAAATGGTAGTACCATCTAATAACCGCAAAAAGGATTCAGTATCCTTTGGAAACGGCATTCTCGCGGTGCTAAGTCAAATCCCACGTACGCCCCCGCTAGGTGGGCGACTCATTACGAACTGTCGCTGCAAATACTGCAATACTACTGTTTATTAGTGTTTACTACCCATTGTCTTAGCATGGCGAAATCTGCAGCTTGGTATAATTGTGACAGCCGTTGTGGATGGCTGGGGAGCCAAGGGTCAATCTAGGTCGTTAATTGAATATTTTGTTTATTGGGTACTGGTTGATGCAAACTGGCCATGTTCTGTGTGTGAATGTAGACTAATAAAATGTTTGATAAACGCTATTGTAGTGTTGATTGAAAAACATTGCTACGGGTGTTACGATAAAGAGTAAAACAAATATGTAGTTTACTAATCTCAAACTATTCGCGAAGGAAAACAAACATTTATTGCGTGCAAGAGCTTTAGAGATATTTTTTATTTGATTTGCAGTGGACAAATTCTCTCAAACATGTTTGTGATCTTGGCTGAATAATATTATATATTTAAAGCCTTCCTGCTATATTTGAATACTCTTGTGCGATACATTTCCAATATTTATCTATAGCCTTAGCATATTTACAATGTGCTTGATCTTTCATCAACTTGCGATTACTTTCGATATTAAGTTTTTTTTTTCGCAAATGTTTTTAAAGGTTAATTTAATTCAAATTCTGTTTGACAAACTATGATGTAAAATAGACGGTGACATCATTTCCTGACACATTCCTCACGCATACTCAACCCAATTCTAACCCGGTGCTTTTACGAGTCGCAGGCGCAGAATGTATTGACCTACTGAACGAAAGAACGAATGAACCGTTGAATGGTTTGTGTAACAAGGCGAGAACGGTGTAATCATAATAAAATTTATATAAACAACTATTTTATTAGGTCTAGTGAAAGCTATAGAAGAGGGAATGATTGGCGTACTTATTTAGAATCATGATAGTATTTAGAGCGATTTATTTACGTAAGATGAGTTACGTGTACCGCAGTTTCTTTTTATTCATTGCATGGCTAATTACGTTAGTGCAATTAGAAGCTTGATTAACGAAACCGGGTTAAAGATCGGTTGTCTAGATAGCTGAGTATTAACAATGTAACTGATCCTGTATTGCCTCCTGAAGCGCGAAGGTTGCATGCTGCTTGATTGACATTCGCATATTTTCCTCGTCTGTGACATAAACATCGTTCTCGTTCGCCTTATCACATATACTTTATTTAGAGAAGGCTCAGTATATTATCATTCATACATTATCTATATTAACCATCTCCGTGTTCACCCGTTTACTGGCTTTATTTTAAACTTGTCACCCAAATCAATTCCTTTCATTTTGTATACTTCATTGTCTTCGACAAAATAATCCACAATATGCTTAATTTTTTTTTTCATCTATTCTTAACTTGTTTCAAGTCTTTACTTTCGAGATAGTCCTATGTTCAATAAGCTATTCTCAAGTCATCAATGGCTTGACATTTCCCATTCATGTTCTGATCCTCATTCAGATTTTGTTTGCTTATTATCATCATCACACCATCAATTCATACTTGTTATCCTCTTCGCCTGTTAGTATCATAATGAGAGCCATTGCTTTAACTGAATACTTGTTTCTAAGCCTTTATTTCCAAGATAATCCCACGTTCAGCTCCATGTTTCCTCAACCCATCATTCGCTCAACATTTCCCATTCATGTTTCTATCCTCAATTACATTACTCTCAGTCTTAACTTAAAGGTGCATTGCATGTTGTACGATAACCGTTACAGTATCGTGGTTAAGTGGACCAATAGCAATAGAGATAGCACTGTCATAAATACTGACAGCTTTGCTATTAAACCTACGAGGGGATTCGAAGCGGCTTTAATTTACTATTACTGCTTTGCCACGAGTTACACGCATCTTGTGAAAAGTCGAAATCTGCAAAAAGTCACGATGGGCGAAGGTATTTAGAGCATGCCACAAGTCACTGCGCTGCGACTTGTACTGACTCGGAGGAAACAAGTGACGCGCGTGCGATTCGCTTGACGTATTTCGCGTCGCTAGTCGCACCGTCCGAGGCCGCGAGCGGGGCCTTACTGTTTGCATAGAACTACAGCTAGGCTTTGATATTGGTGTGCTGGCACTAAACACAGGGAACACGCTTCGTTGAACAAATGCATCCACTAAGTTGCGGTTGTGCTCTGGTACACTTGTTTTAAAGTTGGATCGACTTATTTGTCATGTTATGTACTCCTAGTCAGTTTTTTTTTATTTACTTTTGAATTAATTATTTATGTACTAAACCTTGGAACATTAAGATTTAAGAGCCTAAGGAAAGAAAAGAGATACCGATAAGGAACATTCTTACGCAAGTAATTCATAACTTTTATAATCATGATAAGAAATTACGCGTTTAATTCTAGTATTTTCTACAATACGCGTCACGTGACGGCAGGCGCCTCATTAACTCATTAGTCGATAAGAGTATGATTGATTGATCATTAAATCATATCAAAAGATATTTGCGCACGAGTTGTATGCAAATAACTTTACTTATACTCGCTATACTATCACTATTGAGTATAATATGAGGATACTATAGATATTGTTTTATTAACGCAAAGGTTGAATGTCTTAAGCCGATCTACACACGCAAAAAGTACATACAATTTAAAAAATAATACTAGCTATAACGTCCAGAGAAAAAATAATGCCACAGGAAAGTACCACCGTGACAAAAAGTATCGTATGTAAACTAGGTCATGGTCTCCATGTGTGCCAAGTTTTAAGAGTAACAGGCAGACATAATTACTTCAGTATTTATAATATTAGTAAAGATGATAAATGGGACTGGGCGGGTCACATTTCCAGGATGGGTCAGGATCGATAGGCCAGAATCGCCTGAAGACGGCCATCGTCACCGAGGCAGGCCCAAGAAACGTGATTTGGACGCGATCCTCTACAAAGGCAAAACACCGGGAGAGTTGGAAAGGAATGAGAGAGGCCTTTGCCCAGCAGTGGGACAGAATAGGCTAATAAAAAAAGATGATGAATGAACATCCATCTCATATTTGAAAATACCGATATCGCACATGAGCTAGAAACCTCGACGTACAACTTATTCGAATCCAATCGCATTATTTGTCAAACGTGACTTTCAAACGGTAACACCACATATCGGTACCGTTGAAACTATATTACATATGGATGAACGGAAGCATTACTACGGTGAAGAATTTTACGATATAAATGCAATCACGTGTGAGTCATATATTATTATTACTTTGACGATATGCCGCAGAATGAAAAAAGATGACAAGTATAAATGATTGACCGCTATATCTGGCACCATGCCAGGCCAGATACTAACAGGATGGGTCACGATCACTCAGCCCTAAGACACCGAGTATAAAGAAGAAGAAAGGTGATTGTTGGTATGTAAGTATGGATACCGAAAAGGAAAAGACTATTTTTGCTTTAGAGTGTTTTAATTTAAACCCACTAACAGGCTATTTAGATAATGGTCCGGAAGATTGTGAGGTGGATTTTAAAATTGAAGAAAGTCAAGACAAATTAAAACATAATGAGGTCATTACTCTTGATTATGGCGAGATTGAAACAGCTGAAATATGCAACTAAATAACCCTTCCTTGGCAGTCGAAAGAAGAGCCTGTCAAGGTGTACCCAGATGCAAAGACCATGTTTCCGGATGACATTTAAAGAGTTTGCTGTTATTCTTAATTGTGTTTGTTTAGTTTCAGGAAAGAAATATGGAATTAAATATTTACAGTTAAATCAATAATTACGGTACGGTGACGAAATTATAATTCGTTGTCAAATAAAATTAATGTGTGTGCCGAGACAGAAATCATATTTTGAAATGTTAAGCACGCTGCATTGAATAAAATGTCATCATAAGATTCTTGATGCGCTATTAATCAGTGATGAGACTTAGGAATTCTAATATGATGAGTTAATTTGAAACATAAAACATTTTCCGCTAACCGAGAAACGTTGCGTTGGAGCCTTCCAACGCAACGTTTCTCGGTTAGCGGAAAATAGGTAGTAGGAGGCCTCTCCTACTAGATGGACCGAAGGTGGTGGATCCCCGCAACCTTTACCAGGTCTTCACCTGGTTAAGGTTGAGGGGATCCATCCACTAGGATGCGAGACGCACGGGACCAGTCAGGGTGGTGAGACTTGGGGGAGGTCCATCTTCAGCAGCGGACGTCGGTTGAAATGATGATGATGATTTGAAAACATAACAAGGCGACAATTTAGAATCACTAAGAAATTCTCTTGCAAACGATATAGATGTTTTTAATAACAGACTTTTCTCTATAGTAACCTACTTACAGTAAATGTCCTTGACTTACATGTTGCTTCTACTTAATGAGATTATAATAATTATTGTTATAACGGTTTACGTTGACCTTGAACGTTAAGTTAATTAAAGAAAATCGATACTGGTCTGTTGTTTTGACTGGAAACGGTTATGCCAATTGCCTAGTCATTAGGTAATTATTTTTGATATTAATGATTTACGTAGAAGCTGATGAGGTTAGTCTTATGAATCGGTATATGTCATTAGCAATGACATATACCGATTCATAAGACTAACCTCATCAGCAATATCAAAAATAACAATATCATTAATATCAAAAATGCTAACCTCAACCAGAATTCTATCAAGGCATGGATGACTGATTTCGTAATAGTAAGCAATTCCATTGATGTCCACTAAAATTGTGCCCGGTTGATGGCAATAGGTTCGCCCCTGATTACATGGGACTTAAACATAACTGCCAAAATGCGGGTGCACTAATGGATATACCTCTGCCTACGGGCGTTATAAAACAAACCACTTTGAAAATGGTCTTCCGAGATTGTGACGCAGATTTTAGAGTAGAAGAAAATCTACCGAACTAATGGACGTTCAGTAGCTTGGGAACGCCAAACCAAGTCCTTAAAACATTGGCTAGCTTTAAATCTAGCTATCAAGGTTTTCTACCGACTACTGACCCAGATTGTGACTGGTCCATATAACTTATATATTATGTGGGCGTACAGTGTGAAATATGTAGCATTTTATGACTTTGTTAGTACAAATTGCATGTGGTGATCGATATTTGTGAATAGTCTTTGAAATATGGCGGAAAGATTTGCAGTGAGAACATGTCTTATACTTAGATCGAGTGGACGCAAGTACGTCTGCAAAGGGTGGTTCAGAATTCGAAACGACAACAAAAATTGTCATTGCAGGTTTTACTTTGTAGACAGAAGGAAAACCATTTTCGCGTCCAGACGCGTCAAGTATATTAATAGAATCAACTCTGAAGCAAAGAATAAGGTAAGTACAACAAACACTTAGTACCGAACAGAACATGTGCCTACACCTCGACACGCTTAGATTTCTTCTCAACACCAGAAAAGGGAAACAAAAAACTTGTATTCATTGAATTGAAAGTCATAGTATTCTTTCTAGACTTTCACTCTCGTCTAAATCTCCGATGAAAAAAGTTTAGGCAATCGTTACGTTATTCTACCTGCCTATTATGGCATAATATGTAATTTGTTAGACAGCTTAATAGGTTTAAAAACATGTAGCAATTATTATTATCTGTAATAAAAACAACATCTATCGATTTGGCTATAAAGAATTTAATGACGGCACGGTTGGCGCTGTGGCTAAGCGATTGGACTGCTGCGCTGCGTGTCGCGGGTTCGATCCCCGCACGGAACAAATATTTGTATGACCTGCAGATAGTTGTTTCGGGTCTGGGTATTTGTGTATGTGACTTTATATGTTTGTGAACGCACCCACGATACAGGAGAAATTCCTAGTGTGGGGCAACGTTTTTTAAAAAAAATAAAAAAAAAAAATAAAAAAAAAAAAAAAAAAAATAATAAATCAACTGATAGTTCGAATCTGGCAAAACACATGCCAAAACAAAATTCGCTTTTCTAGGTTTATTTTAGCGTATTGCGATGCATTTTATACCAATTGGCAATTCAACCCTGCATTGTGCCAATACGCAATAACGATAAAAAAAGAACATAGACGAAGTAAAAAGAGTCGTAGTGTCAGCATACCATGGTGATAGGTGTGATTTCTTACATCATCATCATCTTCTTCCATTCTCCCCCTGTCAGACGTCACGGCATCATTTGCTCCTTACTCTTTCATATAATTCCTCACACAATACATCCATTTATACATATTAATATAAATTCCAACAAGTATAAACATTTTCACCTGGCTAACTTTTATCACCGCAATGTTATCGTAACAAGTACTGTGACAAAATCAATTTAGCACGGTTCAACATAAAAAGTTGCAGGCGGAGATAAGCCTAATGCACTGTTTTAGCAGCTAGAATGCCTGGTAGTGACGCGTGTAGAGTTAATCAGGTGTTATTGCGATGGAAGGTTGATGAGATCCAGGTTTATCTAGAGCTTATGTCTCTCAAACGTAGCAGGTGGCGTTCTGTAGTTTTTGCACCATGCGTAGAATGAAGAAGGATCCTTTATGTGTGGAATCTGTTTTTGAACATAATATTTTGTCAACTGTAGTAATTTTTTTACAGCTCACTTTTAAAACATAAAATTGAGATACGAACTGATTCAAAATTTTTTGGCATACATCGACATCTCTACTTGAAGACTAAGTCTGAGCAAATAGAAGAGGCAATACAGTTTGGCCGATTACATAATACTGCAGACGTTTCAAAAGAAACGATAAAAACGGCCGAAATAGGCAATATCCAGCCTTAGCTATTGAAGTTGGAACACGTCCAACACTTCTTGACCTTAATCTTACTTGTTCAAAAACAAATGGGATGCTACACTTGATAGACGTCGAAGCTATTGCAAGAAGTGACATTACCAGTAACGGTGAAAAGAATTAGCTAGTAATGTCACCGTTTACAGCATACTTGACCATTTTATTACATGTTCTTGCGTAAATACTAAATAGTTTTAACACAATTATTCGTCGCGATTGTGATAGGTAAGTTTTACGGTGAAATAAACCTAGATCTTCGAAGGTTGATTCTAAAAGTCTAAATGCACTGCCAGACGGAAAACAGAATCTTTACGCACGTAAAAGTTTATGATAGCTGTGGGAGCTTTCTAAGGCAGCTAAAGAGTTAAAAAATCTATCAAATTGGTCCCATAAGCATCAAATAGGGTAGTTAACTAAAAAATCTAATTAGTCCGTCAGATAGATTTCCAAAAAATATTGGACACGTATTGTTTCACGTAAACAAACAATGAAGACGATATAGTGCTTTGAAAACTCGTGTGACGTCATATACTAAGACATTAGTATGACATTCTTTACCGGTGAGTGACGCCACGACCCCCCACTCAAATCTTTGACGCGTTTTATCTTCGTCAATTTTTAATGATTTGATAAAACAAAAAATACGTATCCAATATTTCTCGATAATCTAACAGACGGACTAATTAGAATCATATTTTTTTAAGTCAGTAAACATCCCTATTGTGAGAACCCAAAGACATTTTATAAAGAATAATTTGTTCTGGTTACTGAAGCCAACCTAAGTGCAATTACCACCGCTAGACTAACGAGGTGGTTAACATGCTAAGTACCCTTGCGAAAACAACCAGAAAAAAAACTATTGCATGACGCTTCTTTCCTACATAAAACAACAATGTCAAATTCAGTATGCACAATGATGAAACACATGCAATGCAAACAATACCAGTAGAAAGCATTGTAAATGCAACGCAGGAGTGCATGTATAATAAAGCAAAGGTGAGGGACATCAAAATTATTATTGATGAAGACATTGTTGGTGCGAATGTTTGTTTTAAAATATGAAAAGATGGCGTCGACTGTTGTGAAAATCTAGATGGTAATATTATGAATGCAAGTTACTGTTAACTTTATATGCCTTAATGGCTCAATAGATTCGTAGAAATTTTGCATATAGGTAGACTATTTATGACCTGGGATAAGACTTGGGATACTTTTTCCGGCGTACGTTCCTGTGGGATATTTTCCGTTAGTCAATGTGAGCGAATCCGTGGACAAAAGCGATTTTGTATACTGGGACGTCAGACAACCGTTTCATAATGCAATCACGTTATGATATTTCTGATGTCAGTGGCGGTACCACATGCATTACAAGCTAAATACTTTTGGAACATTCCGAAGCCAAACGAGCAACTTAATCAGGCATACATTCATGCTTACCATACAATGCCAATAATCTCGTGCTACATAGATTTCTCTAACAATAATTACGAAGCTATGTCCAACACCCACCACCAGTGCAGCCGACTCCGGTGGGCGCAAACTATGTAAATCGTGCCATGGGGCCGACCGAACAAGTTTTCTATTTCAAGGAGAAAATACAGATTTACAGTGCCCGTGAAACGTCAATTAGGTGGCTTTCGCGCCTTCTACTACTATTTCGAGTATTGTATGATTGTCAATCTATTTTGCCTTAAGGGGTGAACAAAACTTCGGGCGGTATCGGGGAATTGGTTTGCTTAACCGTTCTTAGATGTCTGAAAGTGTGATGGGTGAAAATGTAGGTGCGATAATTCGCACGGAGTTTTATTCAGCAGTTTTCCCCTCCCGCAGCTTTGCTCAAAGAAACTTTCTGTGCTCATTAGAGATTTGCCAGTTCTTTCATCTTTTATGTGGAGAGGTTTGAGCTCCACTGGGTCAATAGACATTTGACCTGTATAGCCTACACCTTTGACTAATTACGGGTAGGTGTAAAACTCTTTTCTTGTTTCACGAATGTTTTATTTTTAGAGATTTACGTCAAATATCATACAGATCATCTAATTAGTTTTCCTTAAAAGTTATTACGACTTATACGGTTAGAGGTATGGCGCATGGTGCATGTTTTTTTCTTTCAATAGCCTACATGCATATATTACTTGCCCAGTAATTACAACAGACTCAATCATTTATTTACTGTCAATATACTATCACCCATAAGACTGAACGAGTTCAGGTTGCCATTTGAAACGGATTAGATTGCTGGTATTGCTTTGAATCTTGTTTAAAGAATATTATGCAATGCAGCAACACTTTACAAACTATAATCAGAGCAGGACCAGTTCTTTCAGTAAAGCTGGTTCTGGTCGTAAGACGTATGGTGTTAATGTATGCAAAGTTGCAGATAAAGAGTAACTTACACAGAGAAGTATTCGCTACTAGAAATGAAGAAAATAGTGGTCATATTAATAATTAGGTTACAGAGGGACGCATCCAGCCAGGTAATAAATAGTGCAAGTTGACAATGCCTGGAGTCTAAGAAGCAAAATATTAAATATTACCAATACCACACACATTACCAGTGTCTGTTCACACTTTAAAACACCCTGGAGTTTACACACTACAAACGAAGGACATGTTACGAGCTCTGCAGGTGGCTACGTACTGGGCTAACAAAATTTGAGCGTGATTGACAGGCGGACTTAATGCACACATGGCATTCTCAAGTATATATCGGTGTTTTGTACTATCAGTTAGCACTATTAGATGGCTACAATAACGACAATGATGACTGTTGGAGGAAGTGGATTATTGTCGAGGGTGTGGGGCGATGGTACAAACGTCACTATTCATGTAATAGCAGTCTTTATGTACGACGCAATGCAGATCTGAATACTACCGGTACAGGTAAAATTGATCCCGAGTCTTTAAATTTTAAATCTTGTGTGCCAAGTTACTGGCATTAAACTGCATGAACTGGGAGGCGAAACCAGCATTATTAGGAAAAGGCTATACAGACGACTACCTATATTGATCAGTTTCCTAAATCACGAGTATGAATAATGGCACCGATAACAAAAACGTCAGAATCAATAACCATGACGAACTTCTACACACATCGCATGATTGAAATAACTAGTATTCATGAATCATATCTATTGGATAGTATCTTCGTTTATGAAGAAAGGCTGTGAGAAAAGTCAACTGGATCCAAAGATCGCGTGTCATTACATCATTTGAAAGATCATAATTCGTGACAGCTACATGGAAGGAACCAAATACTTCTAATGACTAATTATCAAGTAGGTATTGAGTTTCTTGTCTTCTGAGAAAGTAACAGATATTGGTTTTTTTATTACTTAGTGTAATATAACAGTTTGGTTGCATAATTTGGTATGACCATCTGTTTAAGCGAAGTATGAAGCGAGAGAAGTATATTTAAAAATAAAAAATAGTGATTCATTTACGCAGTTGCAGTTTCATCGAGATGTTTTGATTTAGAATTCTAAAACACGTGTGTCGAACCATTTGTAGGTACAAATATTGATAACGTAGGTACTGATACTACAATAGTTCGATCTAAGAAGAAATTACTGCACAAGACTTGTCGTGACTACGAGAAAAACAAATCAAAAAGTCCTAAAGTAAAACGGATACGTATCTGGTCCTTTAGGTTCAAAGGACCAAGTTTTGTAATGTTTTGTTCAGCCGTAAGACACAACTGCATGATTACCATGATGTTTGCCCTTTTCACCGAGAATGAGCCATCGTCAAGTACAAAATCGGTAAGTTAATGCTTTACAGAAATTTAAAATGTTTTCGATGTGTCTTTTCATTTTTATGTTCACACAGACAGTCAGAATAAAAGATGCAAAACTATTTTAAAGAATAAATAAAAATATTTTAGCGATAAATTACATTTATCATATCTCATTTACAGGTATTTCAGTAAAGCAGGAAAATCCAGTGATTTGTCATAGGTGTCATATTATGCCATTAATGGATAGTATAGATAATATTATTATGAATATGTGACGGCTTAGGCATACATACATATTGATAACTATTATACTGGTTTCACCAATCAGAATACTGAACGGTGGTATTAGAAATGTTTTCTGATCGCGAAACTGCAAGATAAGAGTTCAGCAATTTTAATAATTTCTTATGACCTTACATGAAAATGATTTTGAATTTATTAGAGACATAATTTCATTTAAGGCTCGGAAGCTTTTACCGGTGGCGTTGCCAAATAACTAATCTAAGCTAACTAGAAAATTCCTTATTTAATACCTTTTAATAAGAACAAGTATCACCAAAAGTATGACTGATGGAAAATGCCTACGGCATTAAGTCAGCCGGTCCTTGTAGCTTAAAGTGATAAATAAATAAATAAGAACACAAGTAAAAGACGTTTCATTTTGGAGACTTTCGTATTAACTCTTACTGCGGTACTCAGAGATATTTAATGATTACTTAAGCCGTCACTTAGTAAAGGTTTGACATACTTTTGTATGACAAAACTGTCAAAACCTTTACTAAGTGATGGCCTAAGTAATCATTAAAGCTCTCTGAGTGCGGCAGTTAATCTTTCAAGAAAATGCAAGTGATATTGGACAATTCAAGGTTAATTCGACCACCTATAGAAACAAGGACGTTCTAGTCGTTAAATGTAAAGATTTGCACTCCAGACTAACTAATTAGTTTACCAGACAAAAACAAACATAAGGTTGGAGAAAAATAATTTCTTTTGCAGTATAGTATAGAATGTAGCAGTAAATACATAGGATCAAGGTGATAAAAATATGGTATTTTAAGAAGATTTTGACTAATGCACTAATATCAATGCCAGGCGAGGTCAAGATAAATATTTTTGAACTTATAATCACTATCACTACATAGTATAAAACAAAGTCGCTTTCTCTGTCCCTATATCCCTATGTATGCTTAAATCTTTAAAACTACGCAATGGATTTTGAAGCGGTTTTTTTTAATAGATAGAGTGATTCAAGAGGAAGGTTTTAGTATATAATTTAACCGACATCCACGCGGGTGAAGCCGCGGGCATCAGCTAGTAAAATTATAAACGAAACCAATATGAACGTTCGACGAAACCAATATGAACGTTCGACAAAACCCTTCGTCAAACGTTCATACTGGTTTCGTTTGGCCACGAAAAATATTCAGTAGTAACAATATCAAATTGTATGAAAATAAACAAACATTTAGTTGAAATCATAACAATATCATTCATTGTTAACCATTAGGAACTCGATTAAAGTCTAAACTAGAGCATGGACGCAGTGCACCTAACTCGTAAAACAAACTGCGAGATAATTTGCACTGTGTCAGTAATTCTAACTTACTCAAGTCATGTTAATTGATTTAACTGTCACGAGCGCTTCTTATATCACGTCATAATCGTTTAAATAAATAGGAAAAAGTACAAAAGGTACTTAAATTTACAAAGATAATAAGAATAACATTTCAAAAACCCTATGTGAAAAACAATCAATGTTTTGCAAACACGTAAAGGGAATACCCAGGTGCACGGAAAAACTCACGTTACAGAAGATATACCACAATCCAATTTTTTTGATATTCCAAGCACTAACACTCAAAGATGCGAATGAAATCGAAAGCTAAAACACGCTTTCGTTCAACAAAAATTTTAAACTTCGCAAAATTCACGATCGCCGCGGATAATAAGATTTATTTTCCGTCCGAACGCAGTGCACACGTCTTTCATGTGCGCAGTCACGCGCCTTACTGAATTATTACTGAGTACTGCGTCGACTGTTGAGAGCGAAATTGGTTTTCGAACGACTAATCCTATCAATACAAAATGAGCCCTGATTCATTACATTTTAAAGTTCACTATTCTATGGGGATAACTATTTTTTTCGCTACAACGCGCAAACAGGTTGGACACGAGAAATTCGCAGTCTGCCAGGAAATTGTCACGTAGGTCTACAGCTTTTTGACCGATAGTGACTCGTAATAATTTTAGTTTTACGCGCCCATAAACGGGAACGCGCCGTAATTGCAGTTCATTTAATTTATAAAATAATTGATCGAAGTCATATAAACATACATAAAATCTGTGCACTCTCTCTGAGTAAATAGAAAGCTACGTCTATATCCTTCCCAATTTAGCGTCGCTATTTCGTGGTGCATTTAAATTCGACGAAATCAAATCAAATGCACACACATGAGAAATTTTGGCAGTCACAATATGTCTGCCTATAAAATAGAAGCCGCGAAGGCAGACTAGACCTTAAAATATCATAACTATAATAACAAAAGGTAATTTAATGAATTTAGAGCACAATCAAACGAGACAAACAGCATTTCAGATACGCCAGAAAATTCTCTAGCATCTGTTTTATCGGAATTACTTTCTTCAGCAATGTAAGCAGAAATGAGACGAGGTTACGAATAATCGGTTCCCGTTAGAAACTACTTACGGCAAACGCAACGAGTTATAAGATGGAGTGGTGGGTAGTTGATAGTTTATTGGGCCTTGTTAAACATGGGAGAAGTTATTCCTTTCCGGTTTAACTCTGTGATCTGTTGCAACTTCCATGGTGATGTCACAGGCTTGTAGGCTGATAAACATGAATTATGCAGGCTTCTAGTCTTTGATTAAGTTTCTTGAGATTCGTTTACAGTCAAAATTGTTATTACTGTTACTTAGACAGATAAGGCAATGCCTGCCTAAACCCAGTGGTTTAGGAGCATCTGCACTGCACCAAGAATTCCTAATAACGAAAGCCGTATCCATGTAACGAAAATGAGCACTTAAGGCGGAACTGCACTTAGCATTTTGAAATTTTAATGGGTAGGAGATGAAAATTAGTATGAAATTTCGTCATTTTTGCCGTTGGGCATTCGCTCTCTATAGGGGTTAGATAGAGGACCTAAGAAACGATGGATGGACTGTGTAATGCATGATATGGCAAAAAGGAGGTGTCTGGTGATATGAAGAGTAATAGATAAGCATGTAAGCAGAAGACATGTTGCGCCGACCCCAAATGAAGTGAGATAAGGGCAAGAGAATGATGATGAGGGGTTAGATAGATGATGAAAATTAGTATGAAAGTTCGTCATTTGTGCTGATAAAGAATCCATCAGCAGGACGGCTCGTAGATAAATAAATAGTTGTTCAACGCAAGCTTCTCTAGCAGTTTATCTACTACGCCCCTCTTATCAAACTAATACTGCATTATTGTGATATAAATATAAACTCGTTGACATATTGTGTTATGTCATCGCCGCAGCGCACGTTGTTTGAGCGCAAAGGCCATGTCCCCATTATGTCACACCAGCTGTTTTACTGTCCCGTCTCAAGTGCCGGAAAGGTCTCAGCGCGATCCCGACGCCATGCGCCATTGCAGAGCTGTATTGGATGAGGCTAAATTGGACCGGCTGTATCCAATAGTGGAGACTGTTTTCTTGGTTTTGTGTATGTGATTGTCTGACTGTCTATCATGACTAAAGTGGAACTTTATATTAACATGAGATCTAGTTTTTTAGTACATTTCATTCATCTACCACCTAAGCGTAAGCGGTTGGTGTCAGTGATCCCTACTTTATGGCTGAATTATTTTCTTAGGTTCGGTTTGGTGGATTGACGATTGTTGTTTCAGGGTCGGTATTTACCCAGTTTAGCCCTTTATTGTTTTTATTATGGTATCCATCTAAGCTTGTACAGTTATAGAGTGCAAAGGCCATGTCCCGATTATGCCACACCTGCTGTCTGATCCCGTCTGTTCTGCCGAAAGGGTCTCAGTGATCCCAACGTTATTACAGAACTGTTTTGGTTTGCATCAAACGACTCCTAAGTCCTTTAACTAAATCTTGCATCTTAATATATTAAAATCACGTGTCACTAAATCGGTATACGCTTATCTAACTACCTACCTGAATTCATTGAAATTTTGTGACTGCGTATGGTTGATTTAAGTTTGAAAGATCACTACAATCCTCGGATTCGGTTCGGATCCTGAGAGGTGGCGCCATGTGAAGCAGAGGCAGATCGCTAGTAAAATATAATTTTCAACCGTTCGTTCGCTCCACTTTCAGTATTTTCCAGCCAATATTTTTATTTATCATAGCATCTCCCAACGATGTAGGTTAAAAGCTTACATGTCTTAACTCATGTTAACATATTTTGACAACGACTTAATGCAAAAATGTTGTTGAACGGTAGATCGATGCTTGTCGACGGTTTTTAATATAAATATAACTTGTGATGTGAATGATGATGATAACACTATCCAGACTGATGAAATATAATATATAAAGTGATTAACTGCCGCACTCAGAGAGCTTTAATGATTACTTAGGCCATGACTTAGTAAAGGTTTTGACAGTTTTGTCATACAAAAGTACCTATGTCAAATGTTTACTTAGTGACGGCTTAAGTAATCATTAAATATCTCTGCGTACCGCAGTAACACTTAGGCCATTAGCTAGTAGGTTGTTCTAGGTATAGTAGAATGAGTTCCTGGAATGCTAATGATGTGAAAACCATTAACTGATGAAGGGCAGGAGTGATGAATGGATATTTCTTCAAATAACCTTTAGAAATAATAGATTATCGTGGAATGGACTAAGCCAATAGAATGACCTCTTCATAATAATGAAAGACAAACAACCCCTTTATTATATTTCCTTCAATAAAGGCAATTAAATGACTGACTTAATGGACTATTTTCATAATGATGAATTTCTACACATAAACCAGAGCAGACTGATGAAAAGCTTTATAAAAGTGGTGAAAAATTGGTCCAATTTTTCATGAACAAAAATTCGTAAAACACGTCAACGAATAACCTGGTTATCCAGCGATCAATATGATGAATATATTCATTGAAACAGACGTCGAAAGCGATAAGCGGCTGAAAGCCTGAAAAAGATAGCGGGACCTAAAAAAAGCGAATGGATATTGATTTTTTAATAGCGTGCAGTCAACCGAACATTTGTAGTACTAGCAGATTGACCTTTAGGTGGCCTAGACTTGTGGGGAGTACCTTTAGGACCAGAGACCAGCTTATACTGTTTTGTTAACACAGACATGCAGTCTTTGGTAGCTACTGTACATTTTAAAAAGCGGTCTACAATAGGGGATCGGACAAAAAAAACTAATTAGTCCGTCAGATAGATTTCCAAAAAATATTAAACACATATTTTTTCTTTTCTCACGTAAACAAAAAATGATGACGATACAGTGCTTAGAAAACTTGTGTGACGTCACATGCTAGTACATTTGTTACCTACAAGTGTCGTTTCAAGCGCCATTCTCTGATCTTTGACGCGTTTTATCCTTCGTCAATTTTTATTAATTTGATAAAACAAAAAACACGTATCCAATATTTTTCGATAATCTCTAACTGACGGACTAAACAGAATCATATTTTTTTGAGTCAGTCCGATCCCCTATTGACAACGATATCGGTGTACATACATTAAAAAAAATATCAATCGAATTGAGAATCTCCTCCTATTTGGAAGTCGGTTAAGTTAAAGATAAATTCAGTATGACTAACAGACTGCCTCGTTGGTCGTAATCGACGGCTGAAGAACCCGGGTCGGGCAACTGGTTATAAGATTTTTCCAGCAGGAATACCTTAGTAGTAGCCACGGAATCTGGTTTTGTGCCCGGTTAATGACAACAGGCTCGGTCCCTATTATACGAAACTTACACGGAGATTAAAGGTGTGACATTTTGTTTTTTATGTTAACAAACACAAAATGAGAGAGACAGACAGACACTAAAGTTTACATAACCAAAAACTGCCTCCGTGGTCGAGTGGTTTCGGCGTCGCCTAGTGACCCGGTCGTGGGTTCGATTCCCACGGGAAACATACTCTGTAAAGTTGTTTAAAGTTTGGCTACGAACTTGCAGGCTTGAAATACCTGATTGTCTGATAAAACGATGATTCCGTGTTTTTTGTGTATAAGTCGGTGGTCCCGGCAGCCAAATGGTGACCGTCAAACCATGTCAGAGGCCTTTGGGGCGGTTTAGAAACTCTGACACTAGGGTGTGTGGGGTCGTTAGACCTTACTGCCCACACGATAAGAAGAAGAATAACCAAAAGGACAGCAGACGAACAAATAAATCCTGCACACTGCATTAGCAATACAGCCACTAATAACAAAAGGAGTTAGTCGCCACATTGTCCCTACACAGCCCGCATTCTATAATCGTCTAAAGTTATAACAGGATATTACTAATACGATATTAATAAGGAAACGCCAGATTGTCCACAGTTAGTGGCCATAAGTTTACGGCAAATTAACACGGTGGTGTCAATTTGAAAGATCACAATGGCTATGGTAATAACAGTCTGCCTTAGGCTAATTATATTAGTGGAGTTTAAACCGTATTGTTATTTGACAACTAAGTAATTAGGATAAGGGTAAGAGAAACACTTTAATTGCCAACTAAAATGTATGTCTTTGTTAACCGCTAATACGAGTAACATAGTTGTTTTTTTTTTAATGAAAAAGCAGATGAAATAATAAGAGTGTAAAATAAATAAATTGTAATAAATCTTTATTCAAAATCACAGAAGGTTAAATACAATAAAAATCTAAAACTAGATACAAAACAACATGATTATATACAATATATAATCATTAAGAACATAAGAAAACCATAAGATCGATACAATGACTTTTTGAAACCGGAAGGTTTCAAAAAGTCATTGTATCGCGCCAGAGACAAGAAAAAGTAGTCAAATAACAATAGTTCTACATCAAATTTGCATGACTTGAATTAACATTGATATTACAAAACGTATGTCTTTGACGTCATTTTCCTTATAAAGAACAAGTTCTAGAGACAAACAGTCAAATAAATCAGAAAATATCCTCATTTTTGACGTCATTTCATATTTGAACAAGTAACATACGGTTGTTGACAACGAGGCTAGACTATTTGCTTGATTAATGAGTCTATTCATCGAAATAAATACAATTGAAGCTGTTGTTTAATATAAAGCGGGGACACAAGAGATATAAAAGATTTGTATTGCATCAGACACTTGTTTTGATCGACTTCTAAATTGTATACAGGGTGTAAATCAACCCATCACACAGCCGTCAACCAAGCATTCTGTACATCAATCTAAGTACCCCTACGCAAAAAAATTTGCTGGGAAATGACTTTTTTTTTTGGGGTCAAAAATCACATTTTACGGTAAACCTCAAAGTAGCACTCTTAAAACATTGTGCTAGTGGATGCTTTGAATAGTAAACGGGTCATGGAGGTAATTTAAGTAAAGTTAAAACCTGAAAAACCAGTATTTACAAAAGCAGCTGTGAAAAATTTGGAACTTTGACCCCCAAAATTCTAAACTAGGAGGTTCCCAGGTATGGTCTAGAACAAAAAAATGATCGCAGTGGTGGGGAGAACAAGTGCCCTTCGTTTGCGTTAAGGGTACTTTTACACCCTATAGGTGAAAAGTTTTGAGTATTCATGTAGCAGTGGGTGAAGTCGGGCTGTGGATAATGGACGATGATTGGACGATTTGGTTGGTGAGTGACAAAACCCTTTAATGAAATAAAACAATAAAAAATATTTTAAGAATAACGGAATATCAAAGAAACGATGGATGGACTGTGTGAAGAATGATATGGCTATAAAGGAGATGACTGCTGGTGACGAATAATATGAAAGAAAAAACTTGCAAACAATGGGTTAAAAGCAGAAGACTAATTATTAAGAAGGTTGTCACCTCCCCCGTCGGGGCTGCGGGTTGTTCGCAAGAGATACCGCGGCCTCGACATGATGGGCTAAAATCTGAAACTCCCTTTCGCTCTGCCCAAGAGCGGCAGGGGCTATTTGATGATTTTCCACCCGCCAAAAAAAAAGGTTGTCACCTCAATCGTAGTATCAGATATTATTTTGAAGCTTTAAGAGAGGAAACCCTGAAACATTAAAAACTAGAGCAGTCGTAGAAACACGTGTGCGTCTAGACGTTGCCAAAACTAAAGTAAAAGAGCTAATTAAGCAACTGAGGATTATAACAAAAACCTTGGCCCAACCTTGACACTGCAAGGTTGAATTATAGAACTTGAAAGGTTTCGGCTAGACACGGAGTGTTAAGGCTCATTTTACGGAAAATATTGAAGCTACTAAGCTGACAATTTCGATCTATAAATTGACCCTTGATAACCACTCTTCACAAAGAGTATGGCTGGCCCTTTTTTTTTCCGCTCTTGGGCAGAGCGAAAGGGAGTGTCAGACTTCTACTGACTAAAAACCACCCATGTTCCTTCTTAGCCCTTCATGTCGAGGCCGCGGTATCTCTTGCGAACAACCCGCAGCCCCGACACGGGCGTCGGCCCTTGCGGGCCCCTTCCTTGTTCCTGACATTTCTTTGAGGCGCGCGTGGAACACGAACGCGCCGTCGACACGGCCTGTCGTCGTCATAAGACGGACGGATGGCGAGCTAGCCCATCACTCACCGTCCACGTATGGCTGGCCCTTGTGGGAACTTTGTAGGCTGATTTTGCTAAATCAAAAGGAACCAGTGTTTGTTAGTGACCATGTTCGTTCTGAGTGTTTCATGGTATAGTGCCTCTATTAATTATGATACTTGTTATGAATGCTTTGTCTTCTTCGACTAGCAGTGATTGTGTTGTCTCGCAGGTGGTGGACTTGGACTGGTGGTCGTAACTTATATCAAAAATAAGAAACATACAAAGTATAAAAGAATAACTCATTTAATCTTCAATAGTATTATCATGACTCTCTTGCCAATGCAATTCACTTGGGGTTTGCACAGCATTCTTCTTCCTCCTTACTTCTCTATTACTCGACATCTCATCAGTCACAGTGTCTGGTCACTTTCTTTCTTAATCTTCAACACTAATAAAACCTTCATCAGATATTACCGTATGAACTAAAAACAACAATGAAACAATATCCTCACTACAATTATTATTATGTACAACTCTTTCAGTACATAGTAACAGTGACGTAGATGACGTATAAAAACGTCAAGCAAACGGTTTCATCCAACCCGATGATTCTGTGACGGCTAACGTCGGTGGGCGCGGTGGCTCGTAAATACACGCAAATAGTGAAGGTGGTGTTATTTATAAATGACAACGTCAAGCTTAGAGTACGCTTGAGTAGTTTCGTTGAGATATTTTTAGGGTAGTTCGTATTTATTGGAGATAAGATGGCTGATCGGAATTCGAATAGTTTTGAAGTCGAGACTGATGAAGATGAACCCCGTAACGCGAGCAATGACAAAATTGTCAAAATTTAAAACTCCGAAAGAGGTGGCGAGATAATCTGGACGCGTAAAGCGAGGGTTGATACGAGGAAGAACGGGAAAAGAGCACATGTTAGGAATTGGGGAGGCCTTTGCTCAGCAGTGGGACTTGTGGTCTGGTCATGTCGCCTGTTATTAAGTGTAATCGCAACAAATACATCAGTCGAGTCATAAATATCTCAGACAGCTCCCCACACTACATAGTCTACACAGCATCACAAACACAACAATATTGCACTAAAACAATAACTTCATAACAGTTCATACATTTCCCACTGTGACGTCACAGGTCACAGTTCACTCCAGCACAAGATCGTGACTCACGCGCCTGATAATCAAGACGTAAAAGGGGAATTAAACTATCTAACAGATGGGAGATGTGTACAGATTTGTTCCTATGGAGTTATGTGGTGTTAAAACTTGGACTTTCACTCTTCATTATCTAGGGATTACAGTTATGCAGTTACGAGTCGCGGTTTTATGGCGTAAATGAGGTATTTAAGTTGGTATTGATGGTGATGAGATTCATTGATTCGATTGTATAGATTAATGAGGACATAATCAGATGAGATCGTTGCGACTCAAAAGGGATGGATGAAAGGCAATTGCATGAAACTGAAATGGATTTAATAAGAAATAAGAGGAGGTCTGAACGAGGCAGCGGTGAATGAAAAGGAATGTGATGCAGGGGAATAAAGAAAATGTCTTAAAGAAAGTATTGAGTATGTATGTGGTTGTGGATGACAATAAGAGCTCTAAAACACCAAACAAACGATGGATGAACTGTGTGCAAGATTATATGGTTAGAAAGGGGGTAACAACTAATAAAAAAGTTATGCTTCGCCAACTCTAAACAAATTGGGATATGGGAGGAGAACGATAAAACGCAGGCAAACTTTGAAGAGGAAATGTAAATAATATTAGTTGAGATAAATGTTGACGTAAATTAGTCGGTGCCTACAAAGCTATGTAGAGCAAACTTTCACTCCTTATTATCCGATAAGAATAAATCGTAGCCGTGTCAAAGAGCAGACCAGAGTTAAAGTCTTAGAATTAGATGTGGGGAACTGGGTAATAAATTACAGCTTTATTGATTCAAAGCAGTAAAAGGTAATGTTTATAATACCAGTGTATAGCAACAAGAGTTAGCCGGATTACTGAGGCTGTGTGTGAGTTTATAACGACAGTTTAACAGAGTTCGATTTATAGAAAGACATTAAGTTCGAATAACACTTTAACAATATTGGCACTTACGGCCGCAGTTGAGCTTGAAGATCAAATCTATGGAGTTTGAAGCTGGCTGAACAGGGACTTTATCTAGACAAGGAATGGGGAATGAGGATGCTTAGTATAATACTCAAACGATTGGTCCTTATACCGTTCCAAAAGACCAAGTCAAACAAAACCCACGTTTCAATAGTCCCATATACCTCGAACATAATCCTCTTATACCAAGTAGAATACGAAATGGAGTTACATTAGAGCAAAAGCCTCAAGTATCAAGTATTGAGTTCTCAAAGTCAAACACAACGTACAAAGCCATTCCCGCGAAACCCACGTAAAACCAGATGAACTTAATTATGAATCATGTACGGCTTTCTAAGACGTGAATAACTTTATAAGGCGCGTATTTAGAATTAATTACGTGGAGACAATGGTTTACGTAAGTACGCGGTCAAAACCTGACCCTAACGGCCCAGCACACGTTGGTCGTGGCAATTATTTATGTAGGTATAGTAGTACAATGGAACGTGAATTGGCAGAAATTCTTATAGATGTTTCAAGAACATTTTTCAGGAATTTACGAGCATGCTTTGGGATTATCTTGTCTATGCGTGTAATAATTTAAGATAGTTATCCAGATTGTTTACATTGAATGAGAAACAGCCAATAAAAATACCTCTTTACTGACATTGACATATAGTTTACTGTTATACCACGTTTATTTAAAATGGTACCATAAATTTTACTCCCAAGGTGCGGCCATCACTGATTAAATCATTCAAATGAAAACACCTATGATTTATTACATTATCAATTCCAGAACATTATGGCCTATCAAAAGACTTATTATATGCAAATGCACAATCCCACGAATGCGTAGGCATATCATTGAGTGCATTTGAAATATGCTAGTCGGATACTCGCGTACTTCAAAGCGAAGAAAGTTGGAAAGCCAATGTTTGGAACACTGTGCAGCAAGGTTTTGTGAGCGAAAGTACGTAAAACATTTTGTACAAATGTTTGGCTCGAAGCTTTGTAATTTTGTACATGTTCAGGATTGTTCACATTAACATATTGCGATGAATGTGGCTGTAAAGCAAGTGCAAGCTTTTATAGGTGGTGTAGTAGGAGGAACGTTAGATAGAGGCATCTTCTGAAGTACACCGAGTATATGATTAATATTACTGCCAAATCTTTAAACACTCAATACAGGGTCTCAAGCTAACTCAATTTGTTACTCCTACAAGTAGTAATAGCTTCAAGCTACGTAAACTAACTTGGTATTCTGATTTAGTACTTCCCCCGCCTTATAAAGGGGAAAATCGAGAGAAACAGACATAATTCACGAAACTAGGTTGGTTATAAATAAATATACTACATCAAACGGTGAAGGAAAACGTGACCTAACCCACGCCTTAATCTGGCTATACATATGTTTATCTATTGAGCCTACATTCACTCAGAGTATCTATGGGCTTTTGACCGCGCCTAAGTTTTTGGTCCTACTTCACCATTAGATCCATTTCCGTTAGGCCGTCTTATAGACTAACCGGGGATTATCTGCTGGATGGATGATATAAGCAGCGGCGAATAGAAATTTAAATAATTCTGGGATTTGGTCTCAATAGCAGATAATAGTACTGGCAGGATTGTGTCCAATAAGTCATGGACACAAACGGTTGTCTTTATGACTTGCCACTTAATGCCGGTTTGGTAAAAAATAACTAAGTCAGTGAGATCGCTGTCATTTGGGGGATGCACACTGTATTCGGCGGCATTTGAAGAAAGCCGAGATGAAGCAATTACAACACATATTCGCCTCATCCCGACCGGCCAACTTGGATCAGAATTTATAGAATGATTAAGCGAGTAATCAAGAACGCTGTCGTGGCAGAATTCCAGTTAAATTGAGCAACTTTGCCTGAATATATTATATTGGACGTGAACCTGGTTGTGCCGAACCACCCCACAAAAATATACCGCATACTACATATAATCCGCTCAGATTAATTTCTAAATCTACAAATGCGACTAATGCATTTGCGAATTCCCCCATGAACATGATGCAAGCTAGATATCACGTATGAATCTTATCAACGCCAGCATCTAGTGACTAGTTTCCAGTTCCTTGTGTGGGAACCTGGTATTTGGTCCCAGGCTCCTAGTTTCAAATGTGCTCGTGACCATACATGATACTTTGGAAGTTAGTTGTTGTAACAAAGGTGGTAGCGTTACGTGTTAGCCTTTTGTTTCAGGTTGTGAATTTCATGTTCATTAGCAGGTGTTAGCATGAGTTACATAAAACTAACTAAAACGGTTACTAATTATTCAGTACATCATTCTAAACAATAAAAAAGAGAACCCAAAAATACTTCACACAACTGTGTGTCTTTCTTAGTCTTTCGCAAATCGATTGAATAGGATTTTCAGTGGCATGGTTTGAGGATTTATACACAAATTATATTTAACAATAAAACATAGAATGTCTGTGCTCTGAAAACGCCCTGAAATGCGCTAACCTCAATAGAGTGCTAAGTCCAACGCAACATTACACACATTGCATCGCTTCATTAGTCATTGGGTTGAAAGGACATAGGTACTTACAAATAGTTTATTTCTTTAACAAGTTTGTACTACATTACATACTAGTGATAGAAGTGTTCTTTTAAGCATGTAAATGTCAGTACTAGGACATTCCTCTCTTCAGTGACTTACGTAATGTACACAAGAAATGCCAGTGACTATTTTAATTATAATTTATACAATTTTAAGAAAGTAGATTAATAATAACTTTAGTATTATGTATGTGGTGGTCTCTACTGACTTCGTTTATCATAAATAAGAAATAATAGTATTATTCATTATGATTTTATTTAAACATAACATAACATAACATCACGCCTATAATCCCCGAAGAGTTACGCAGAGGTGTACCTAATAGTACACCCACATTTCGCCAGTTATCTTTAAGTCCCATGTAATAGGGGGCGAGCCCATTGCCATCAACCGGGCACAAATCCAGACTCCGTGGCTGTTACTGATAATTTCCTGATGGAAAAACAAAATAACACTTTGCCCGACCCGGGAATCGAACCCAGGACCTCATGCTCAGCAGTCGCGCTTGCGACCACCAGACCAACGAGGCAGTCCGATTTTATTTAAATATTAATAAATAATACTTGTGGAGAACTGGAGCAGCGGTGGCTTACGAACAGTAAGTCGTGGGTCCCAACCCAGACTTTGTGTAATTTATTTCATCACCGCTGCTCTCAAAACGGTGAAGGAAAACATCGTGAGGAAACCGGTATGTCTTAGAACCAAAAAATTCGAAGACATGTGACATCTACCAACCGGCACTGGGCCCGCGTGGGGATTATAGCACATCCCTCTTCTAGAGAGGAGGCCTGAGTCCCTGCAGTGGAAACATTATAGGCTGATGATGATAATTATGATATGGAGAACTTATCAAATGATACAAAGGTGGACTAAATAGGTAGGGATAGAAAAGAACACCCAAAATTACTTCAAACATTTTTCAACCGTTAAAAATACAGGTCACATTTTTCCACTATTCGAAAAATGCATTAAAACTGTCTTGTGCGTATGTCCACATCCACATGCATGTACAGTTTACAAAGTCCCATTTACATAATCGAGTCAACGTCCGCGTCCCGTACGACGCGACGGCTTCGTGTGTGCGTGTTTAAAATTCATGTAATAGGGGGCGGGCCAATTATAAAAACTAATTAACACTGCCCGACTTGGGAACGGACCCTAAGACCTCGTGCTCAGCAGTGTCGCTCGGGATCACTAGACCAACAAGGCTCTCTCAATCCACTTTTTATCCCTAATCTTACGTTCTCTTTGGATAATTTCTGACTGTCACGCAGGTCAAACCGCAGGCTAAACCTAGTATTAATATAAATCGTTTTCAAACCTTCGCTTGCCAAGCTTAACTCTGACAGTTCTCGTGACAACCGGGGTCGAAGGCTTAACGTGCACTCCAAGACACATTATTATGTAGTATGAGATAATACGAATAAAATGTACTGAGAAGTGAGAGACTAAGATTACAGGTCAATGGTGCAATGGTCGGAAATGTATGTGTGGGGTCAATTATCAGGACGGGCAGTGTTTTCAGGAATTTTGGAGTAATAGCCCAGAGAATGGATTTGTGCTCGGATAATTGAAATAGACACGCCCCAAAAATGGGCACAATTCGTTCGTTTCGATCACAACTGGCGCCATCTGGAAGTACTATAGGAACTCTTTTGTCTCATCCTTCAAGTGACACAAGCATGATGTTTATATACAGAGAAATGCCTGCATAATTCATGCGGAACTTAAGAACAAAGTCCAAAAATAAAATGACCAATATCTACCATCATTCACTGCCATATAGTGTGCCACAGTATTCTGACATTTAAAGTTCAGATAGTACACAGTTCACGGTATAATTAGTAGATAAGTGCACTTGTGGATCATTAGAGACAAATAATAACTAGAAGAGTAGATAACAAAAGGACTGTGTTTAAATGTATATCAAGTAGTTTAACTTTATTTAACAAAGAAAGAAAATTGTGTTTATTTGGCAAAAAATCCTAGGATCCTAGGATCTGCTCAATGCGAGACCCACGGCACCGGTCAATATGACGATACTACGGGGAGGCCTAAGTCCAGCAGATGACGTCTTTTAGCTGTAATGATGATGATGGTATACTTTAGCACGTAATATCTAAGTCAGCTTAATTTAACCGCAAGTGCAAGACAAATGTTTCAAAGAAAAGGCACAGATTGCGGCTGTCCAAATGGTGGTAGAAAACACCGTGAAGAAACCGGTATGTCCTTAATCTAAGAAACGACATAGAACAAAGAGAAATGCAATTGTAAGGACTAGACTCTGAAGACGAGCGTAGCGGTAAGATGACTAAGATTCGGCCAATCACAGGAAAGAGCGAGAGGCACCCTTCATCATCTGCCTAGCCTTTTCCCAACTATGTTGGGGTCGGCTTCCAGTCTAGCCGGATGCAGCTGAATACCAGTATTTTACATGGAGCGACTGCCTATCTGACTTCCACAACCCAGTTAATACTAGGTAATACGATACCCTTTGGTAAGACTGGATGCGAGAGGCACCCTTAATCATTACAAATGTAATGGCAAAGTTAGAATTCCTAATTATCGTATCAACAAGTGGCAAATGTCTGATGAAATCTATATTACAACTAATTAAGTATCAAGTATGCTTACAAAAATAAGAGGCTATACAGATACACATACTGCTTTCAAACATTGTCGTAAGTTTACTTACAGTTTTTGAGTCATGGATACTCGAAGAAAGATAAATTCTAGTTCATTCTTTACAGCACACAACCCCAAATTCGAATACATTTCAACAATACTGTGAGACCCCGGAAACTGCCAGTTTCCTAGCCAGCAGCCCTAGATGCACGTGACTGTTGGATAGGCCACGGCCCTGACTGCCACGGGGCGGAGCACGGGGACGGAAGCACGTGCTACAACTGATCCTATTATGATTTACGTCGGTGCAGCTTGTGGAGACTATGTGCTGACGATTGGTAGTTGTTTTATTTCAGGCTCTGGTTAAATAATGACAGTGGGTTGACTATTAGGTTGGTTCGTGGATGGGTGGCCACACATTACATACCCAGTTTCCTCCGTGCCTCGGAAAACCGGTCCCGGCTATCAATAGGGTACTTAACTGAAACAATCTAATAAGTCCGTCAGATAGATTTCCAAAAAATATTGGACACGTATTTATACTTTTTTCACGTAAACAAACAATGAAGACGATACAGTGCTTTGAAAACTCATGTGACGTCATATTCTAAGACATTAGTATGACATTTTTTACCGGTGAGTGACGTCACAACCCCCCACTCAAATCTTTGGACGCGTTTTATCTTCGTCAATTTTTAACAAAAAATACGTATATGCAATATTTTTCGATAATCTAACAGACGGACTTATTAGAATCATATTTTTTTTAAATCAGTAAACATCCCTATTGTAGATCTTCGACAGTCGTTAAGTAGTTAGTGACCCGAAGTCTGATAATATCAGTCTTACCAAAGGGTAGCGTATTACCCAGTTCTAACTGGGTAGTGAAGGTCAGATAGGTAGTCGCTCCATGCAAAATACTGGTATTCAACTGCATCCAGTTAGACTGGAAGACGACCCTAAGCCCCAACATAGTTTGGGCACCCATTCATGGACAACCTCGGCAAGTACGGCTTAACTTTGAAAGTCGACCCGTGCGGTTGTTATCGTCTAACCACGAGCTCCTCAAACTTTACTGACAGTGAATTTTTAAAATAAATATTTCAAACCCCGTATGATACATTCGAGCCGTGTTACACGAATTAATATTCTCGTTAATTACAATTACCCTAATAGGACATTGTCCTAAACATCGCCGCCTAGGGCGTGGAAGGTCGCCAGTTCTAAAACTATATGGCCCATTGTCTTAGTTTCAGTAGAATAATTATTGAGTCTAGGGAGTTACAAAACTGAATAATTAAAAATCTTTTTTTTTTTTTTTGGGGGGTGGGAAATCATCAAATAACCCCTCCCGCTCTTGGGCAGAGCGAAAGGGAGTGTCAGACTTCTACTGACTAAAAACCACCCATGTTCCTTCTTCGCCCTTCATGTCGAGGCCGCGGTATCCCTTGCGAACAACCCGCAGCCTCGACAGGATAATTAAAAACCTTAACGAAACAATACTGAGTCAATGACCTATTAATGAAACTTAGAATACATTTTACTATTAGTCCACGCAATTAAAAGCTAAAAGCATGGAACATACCGACATCAACATATTAAAAAAAAAAAAAGCTAAAGCCTGGAACAGATTTGCAACACGCAACAACTCATCGAACAGTCGTCGCCGCTGTGCGGTGTGGCAAGTGGGTTCTAAGCTTTAATCTTAGAGAACAATGAACCAAATTAACACAATTCTACTAACTAAACTGAATAACAAGCAGGGTCCATTGATCCAGATAATAATATAATGCACAACTACATCATTTGTTCTTTTATTTAAACGGTTCAACGCACCTCTTATCAAATTATTTTAGGTCGTTAGCATTACAGATGTTTAGACGAAAGTTCAGTGTAAAGTAGTTTGTACACCAGGCGGTTTGGCTTTTTTACGTCGTAAACGGATTCCTGGCAGAAACTGGCTACTACTAAATTCTTCTATATCGCGTGGTTTATGGCTAACCTGCTGTCCAAGTTAATATGCCCCCCATGGGTCTCTACTACCGCTAATTGGCAGTGGCTTGGAGAAAACAATCAAGAAAAGTTAGTCTTCTTTGAGGTTTTTAACCAGGACACTAAAATTCTGTATGTCATAGAAAGAGGGACAATATATACTTCGTAGAGGAAGAAGGACAACCATCCCATAATGAGACTTAAAAAAATAGAGTGTGCATCTGTGTTTCCGCACACGCATGTACACATAGCGACATATCAAGCAATACATTTCCAGTATAACTAAACCTCGCTTTGTATAGATTTACCGTACATTGAGAGATCCGCATGCTTGTAGGGATACAAGTAGGTGTAAGCTTACTCGTCTCTATCATCATCATCTGCCTAGCCTAACTATGTTGGGGTTACAGTCTAATAGGATGAAGCTTAGTGATATTTTCTATGTGGAGTGACCGTCTAGCTGACCTCCAAAATCCAGTTAGTATTGGGTAATACGATACCCTTTGGTAAGACCGATTGACAGATTTTCAAGACACGGGCTACCTGTAATCTGACGGCACGGTTGGCGCAGTGGCTAAGCGATTGGACTGCTGCGCTTAACGTTTAAAAAAAAAAAAAAAAAAATGACTACAAAGATGTACATAATGCAGTCGTGGTCTCTCTTACTCGTCTCCATACATAAATTAATATATCACTTAAATTTCTACACTAACTGCGGTACTCAGAGATATTTAATGATTACTTAAGCCGTCACTTAGTAAATATTTGACATAATATACTTGTTTGTATGACTAATCTGTCAAAACCTTTACTAAGTGATGGCCTAAGTAATCATTAAGCTCTCCGAGTGCGACAGAAAGACTTTAAAACAAAAGACGGACCAGTTTCGACCTTGGAATTTTCAAATTTGGGATACAACGAAGTACATAATGTTTTGTGGGATCCAATGTCAAAAATATTAAATTGGGATTCAAAACTCCAGGATCCAACGAAAATAAATCGATTCGGTAAGTGTAGACTCTCTTTTAGCCAGTTTACCTATTTGGCATGCCAACCTACAAAGCGCACTTGGCACGGTCGCTAGACGCCACTCCACAAATGTTACGAATCCGGCAGATATGCCAGGTAGACCAGATAGCGATGTAAACAATGAACGATATATAACGCGGTTAGCAATGGTGCCAAGATTTTGTTTAAAATAAAATAGAGAAAGGTTTTTTGTAATTTCTTCGGTTTGAAGGTCGATTGGGAGAATGTTTTCGATTTTGACTGGTTGGTCTCTTTTTATTGAAATTATGACTTACCTTTACTTCTACAGCTAAAAAGTAGATTGATGAATGAAACTTACCTGAAAAAGAAAACAATTTTATTAGCTATGGATTAAGTTAAAAACAGTAACTAAAAGTACCTACAGTCTATATACAGCATTAAGAGATTCATTGTAAGTCCCGTCAAAACAGTAGGTATGGCCGAAATTGCGGTAAATGCTTCGGTAACAGGACAAATAATGTAGTGAAGTGACTGTCAGTGTCCGGAATCCGTCCCTTTACTCATTATCATTCCTTTGTCCAGTAATAGAATTTATAGTCAAAATTGTCAACTATGAACTAAAACTCGGATTTAACATAGATCTGTATCAGATACCACGAGACAACTAGATTGAAACAACAATAGAACGTCTGAATATACTTCCAAATACAACAAAGTAACCGCACAAAGACCCGAACGGAAGCCAATTACCATAAGCTACTAAACCTGCAGTCGACTTCAAGCAAATCGTATTTAATTCAAATGTATACAAATGTATTGGGAATGAAAACGCATATAGGAGTCAATATTTTATGTGGCCTGTCATGTGGGTGATTTGAATAAACGCAAAGTTTTAAGGTTTGGCGTGTTTTAGTTTTGTGTATGCTTTAATAAGTTGATAGGCCTGCCTCCTCCTGGTCACAGTATAATGGTGACTACTGAGATGACGAGTTAATAGAGAAGTATGGAAGAAAAAGTCATGCTGTGCTGATCCCAAGTTGATTTAGACTGACTAAATTACTAAAATAACTAAAAACCTTTGAGAGGCATATTTGGTTCCAAGACGAGCCGTTTTCCGATGTGTTCTTCAGCGTTTTGAGAGTAGTGGTGAAGAGTGAGACAGAACACAACCTACTACAAGGATTTTACTTCACAAATATCTCAGGATATCTCATTTTCCCAACGTATTAGCTAATGCAAAACTTAAAGGACAATAATATCGGTAACAAAATTGCTCCTTGTGTAACCTGATCCTTTCAACTTTCTACAAACTCAGGTCCTGCATTCCTATCCCTCACGATTCAAGGATATCTACATTCCTCGAACTCCAAGTGAACTGGATACTTAGTATCTGGAGAATTTCAAACCGGACTCAAACAAATCACGAGTCAGTTGAGCACGATTCGATCAAACGCCTTGCTTAGGACAGCCCTGACTGGGAGTAAAGGCATATGTTGACGAGGAACTTTTGGTTCGCAGAAGACGAAAATGTGCTTAATGTAACTGGTAAAATAAGGGGTTCACTAGTGCCTTATTCTGTAGAGAATAAAAGGAGCATGTTAATTAAGTAATATTTTTGAAAAACGCACATTAGCACATACGTTTCCCGAACACTTTAAGACCAGAAATAGTTTCTGCATCACCCTGGGAGACTGGTTGATAATGCCCAACACACTAAGTCCGCCTTTGTACGGTTATTTTTACTAGTGCATAAATAACTCCGTCGTCAGCACAGGCCTTTAGTTCTTCCATAAATATTAGAATTTACACGCCAAGAAAGAGTGACTACACTCAGTTCTGAGGCATCCGTGAATCCTTTAACTCCTGTGACTCATATCCGTTAGTGATACGTTTATAGCTATCATTTGTAGGTCTAACGATTCCTCTTTGTTTAGGGGATGTTTCTGTTTCATGTTTACCTAGTTTATTGTCTGTTTTGGTTATATCTTTGTGTTTGACTTGGCATTGGAGTAAATTTTGTGTAGGTTAAGCTTACTACGTAGTTTTAATGTAGATTTTGCCTTTGTGAAGCTAATTGGATCAAACAGTCATCATCTAACCTTTCCCCAATAATGTTAGGGTTGGCTTCTAGTCTAACCTCATGCAGCTGAATACCAGTATTTCATGTGAAGGGACTCAAACAAAGTCAAACTAAGTCATTTATTAAAACTAGACCGAGAATTGGAACTTTTGAAACGTCAATATTACATGAAGTTCCTATGAGGATACATAGGAACTTCATGTAATATTGACGATCATAGATGACCAAGAAAACAATAACACTTCGCTTTACAAGCCCGCGAAAACAATATCCTTGGATAACTTTGAAATAGCAAATTAAGATCTGCCTATTTACTTATAGACAAGATAATTTTAAACTCTTATCAGGTGAAGTAAATACTAAATATTTGATTCATTGAGTTTTAGATAAAGTAAAGGTAAACGTGTATGATCGCGGTAGGTCCAATTTCAATAATTAAGCATATTTAGCAGATAATTGGATCACTATACCGATTAGATTAATATTTATCAGTGGGAAAGTACTTTTTGCTGTCAGTAACTGGCCTTGGATTAATTTCCCTGTCAAGGCATATGATAATGACTACATATATTTAATAGAACTTCACTAATAAACTAGGTTACGTAAGAGAAACAGAGAAAATAGATTATTCGATATCGTCACTAGTTTCGGAAGTTTCGAGAAATGCATGTTTTAAAAAGATTTTTCATAATTATTCCAAGTCAAGTAGTCCTGGAAGAGTTAGACACAAGCGTCAAAGGACATCGTAAGTCATTTAAAAAAAAAATACCGACCGGCCAGAAATACAATTTTCTTATGGCGAAGAATTGGTCGTCACGGGCCGCCCGGCAGATGTATGTTTTTCGACAGTGTGTTGTTTGGAAGTTCAAAGCACTTTTTTTTTATTTTGGGACAAACCCGCCACATTATTCCCAAACCACTGTAACTCCTGAAAGCCAGAATCAACAGTGGCGACCACCAGGAAAGCGCCGAGAGAATGAAGCTCGACGAAGTCCCAGAGAAACGATTTAACTGTCTTGGATCCCGCAAGGAAATTAATCAGAAAAGAATAGCAGAGGAGTAGGAAATACATAATTTCCACTTCCCTTCATATCAGCAGGAGACAGAACAGAACAAGGCCCATAGGCACATAGGGACTTATATTTACTTTTGGTTCCCAGATCGGGCTGTGTTTCTCCAAGGTCCTTATAGTAAATAACTCCTGATGTAACCTGTACATTATTCAACATAATATTACGTTCATTCTGCGAAGACTACACTCTCATAAAATGTGATGTGAGTTTGTTCATATTCGCAGTCAGATGTAGAACATCACAAGTTCAGAGAAAAGGTCTTCAATACTAGCTCTAACTGCATAAATGTCTATCCCTGCCTGAGGTTCCTACATGAACCCGTCGGGGCTGCGGGTTGTTCAAGAGATACCGCGGCCTCGACATGAAGGGCTAAGAAGGAACATGGGTGGTTTTTAGTCGGTAGAAGTCTGACACTCCCTTTCGCTCGCCCAAGAGCGCGAGGGGTTATTTGATGATTTTCCACCCGCCAAAAAAAAAAATACAAAGGTTCCTACATGAAATACAACTGTTCTGTGACAAAACTATTTAGATTTCTAATTGGTGCCGAACCCATAATGAGTAATACCTAATTTATGTCCCCAGTACAATTCAAAGACATGTGGCGCCAACCGCACCCAGGTCAATGACCATTTAGTATGTAAAATAACATTCAATTACCATTATCTATAGGTGCCCATTGACATTGACGAGTTGTCATTAGCTACAGAAAACTGGTTAGAACTTAAGGCTATACTCGCACTAGTGTAGGTACCTATATCTGAAACTGTTTTAAACGAGCACTTAGTCCGTTGATAAATATTGAAAGTTTTTATCAATGTATCAGAGAGACAACGTGAAGATATAGCGAGAAATCCCAAACCCCATCTTTGCGATATTGCAAAGATTTTATACGTAAAAGTGGTCCTTTCATAATACCCTATGATGACCCTACGAGAGCCTATTGTCGTTGCCGCTATTGATTCCTGATGGGAAATCTCAAAAACACTTCAAGCTGGCCCATTAAACCAAGCCCAGTCCCAGCCCAGCCCAGTTGGTCCATCAAATATGGGACTACCTCGTTTGTCCAGCGGTCGCAACCGCAACTGCTGAGCTGAGGTCTTGGATCCGATTTCCTGGTCGGGCATAGTATTAATGGGCATTTTCATCAGGCATTACTCTGTAGCAGCGACGGAGTCTGGATTTGCGTCCGATTGACGGCAATAGGCTCGCCCCCTAAATGGAAATGTGGGTGTACTATTAGGTACACCTTTACCAAAACCTTCGAAGATTACATGCGGTGATGTTGTGTTATGGAGATGAGGTGAGTAAAATTATACAAGTCAATGTTTATTACGTGGAAGTACACCATGGTATACATATCCAGTATAACTTGACTTCGTTTCGTAAGAGCTTCCAGTACAATGCCAGATCAGCGCATACTGGTTGTCGTGCGTACGGTCTTTGGAACGTCTCAATACCAAAGAGTATGAAGGATGAGTGGCATTATTTACAAATACCTCAGTAACTCATGATCTTTGAGTAAACCGTTGGTTCCTAGTATTTGTTAAGTGCAAACAATACGTTACTTTCAAATACTGACCCTAACTAATATGTTAAGCTACCGTACCTAGTTTACCCTATTGCCATCACTATTGTTTTGTAAGTAGGAAGGACTACTAGGAAACATTTTGAGGGCATGTTACATGTTGTAATGTAAGTGAAACAATTACTAGTGCTTGGTAAAGTAAATTTGGCTTAATAAGAACTGCCACTCGGGTCGATCTTTAAGTAAAGCTGTGCTTGCCTAGGTCAGTCTGTGGATGGGTGACCGCCCGACATACCGAGTTTCCTCCGTGCCTCGGAAAGCACGTTAAGCTGTTGGTCCTGGCTGCCATATATAGATCTTTGGCAGTCGTTACAGGTAGTCAGTGACCTGAAATTCTGACATCCAGTCTTACCAAAGAGTATCGTATTACCTAGTATTAACTGGGTTGTGGAGGTCAGATAGGCAGTCGCTCCATGTAAAAATACTGGTATTCAGCTGCATTCGGTTAGACTGGAAGCCAACCCCAACCTAGTTGGGAAAAGGCTAGGCAGATGATAATGAAAAATGTTAAACTCGAAATTACTTTTTATAAATCCAATTTTTGTACTTCGCTTTGAGACTAAGCGAACTCGTATTATACCGCAAAACTAGTTTTAAAAGGAGTACGGAATTTCATACATTACGAGGAAGACCCCAGTCAATGTTTTTTCATATGTCTTGTCGCCGATTAGTAGATTTTCAATGAACTTCGGCTAGTGACACTTAATACTCTCTTGTTTTAATTAAAACATCCAGAAAACAAGAAGACGCGCTCATTGGAAGACTAATAACAAGCACTATTTATTGATCGACATGAAGAAGTGTCAGCAGTATTACACCTTTACTCTAGAACACCAACGGGTGTTCATATGCAGTCCAAAGAAAATATATCAATCCCATACATCCATCTATCTGTCAAAAACACTCACCTGCAAAAAATCACAAGTACTACATATCATTCCATCACCAAGAGTCAAGACTAACGTGTCTAATGCCTACGTCATACCTAACGAGAACATTTCGGACTTTGCCACGCCTATGTGCGCGTGCGATGACGATGAAAGCATATTAATTTTTCGTCATTCATGCGTGTTGTTCTGGCACAGCCTTGTTTGGCTGCGTGCCTGAATGTTAGGTGCCATATCGTAGTGTTGTTGCGGTAACGATTTGTTAGACTTTAAGAGAACTGACTAGGTATAATAGTATTTTATTTTCATTATTAAGAAACAGGAAAAAAATTATGAGTTCATATTATGTTAAAAAAAAAACACAATAAAAAAAATACTATTGAAGATGTTATAAAAACTCCACTTGTACCTAAGAAAAGAGTATGTACTTGTATTTAAAAAAAGAAAAAACATTTCAGTATTAATTTTAAAAACAAAAATCTATGTTTTCTGATTCGACCCTGGATTGCAAAAATAAAAACATGACACACTTATAAATACTTACAAAACTCAATGATAACTTTAATACGATTTATTTAATACATAGTTCAAATTCGATGTCAAAGCAAATTTAATTTACTTGCGCACATAATGATAAACTGAGCCTTTGATATGATAACCTCTTGTAATGAAAAAATATTGTAACTGTTTCTCATCAAATATTATGTTGAATGTGTATTGTACAAATGCTTAGTTAAAGTTGATATATTAAGAATCACGTGTTTCAGCTGCATTACAAACTGTACAAATAAATAATTGAATGACGCCGTAGAACAAATAGAAGTCACAATTCATCGTATTATGGCGCATTGTTATCAACTTATCAGTCAGCTCATTTCATGAATAATAAACTGTATTCGGTTTAAATATCTTGGTAAAAAAAAGAGGAATGGACAGACGACGATCTTATTTAAGTATCCGGAAAAAACTGGATTACCAAGACACAAAACCGTCAAAAATTTATATATTTGGAAGTGGTAGTGTAGTGTCTACACTCATCAATGGGTAGCCAAAGGTTGAGAAATAAAGCCAAGAAAAAATAACAGGTAAATTTTCATTCAGAGAGCTAGTCACAAAACTAAAGCAGATTCCAAAACTACACAACTATAACATAATTTTAAATAATTATATTTTAATAATCACAGACATTTTAAATATTTCCCAATCAGTCGCAATTGGCTGCAACAAAGAATTTCTTGTTTACATTCTCTGACAGATAGTGCGAGTGGGTATCGTGGTATCGAGTAAGCTTCTTATTAATTTGGCGAAGAATGCGATTACTTGCGATCGGAATTATCTTGCAGATAAATACGTTATACGTTTACTTACTGTAGCCAGTAAGTGATTCGAGACGGTTCTATGATATCTAAAGATATCGGGTTACGGTTTTTCCCGTGTTTGGATAATAATTACTCTTTAAGTAAATTAAAGGTTAAATAAAGATTATCGTTTTTGGAACCAAAATACACAAGGGTTTTTTCAGAAAATTCCGTTTATCTATCGACATTGTTATGTATCGAATTTTTATTCGTGCTATTAACTGTTGCGGAGTTCCCTTGAGAGGAGGCGCTCCTGGCAGCAGAATCAAGTCATGTATCAACTTATAAAAATAGCGACTGTTTCCTCTGAATGATAAGGATTTTTGAACGCAAGTTCAGCTGGTGAAATTATCACCAGGTGAACTGCCAGACTACCAGATACCGAAACAGATTGAGCGTAAAATGAATCAGGTATCAATCATAGCAGAAAACATTTGACACGGAATGTCGTTACGATGCATCATGATCATTAATTTGATGCCAAAAACTATCAGACGAACATTTATGTACTTAGCGCCGTTCTTTGATCTTTTGGTTTGTTTGTAGAAAGTTGATTTGTTGTGGTCTTTTGATGATTAAATATTGTGATAAGTTTAAGATTAATGAATTGTTAATATTTGCTCGTAGATATTAACAGCCGCGCCGCTCGGATTAATCTTTAGGTTAAGCCGCGCTTGCCGAGGTTGGCCTGTGGATGGGTGACCATTAAATACCGAATTTCCTGTGTGGCAAGGGAAGCACGCTAAGCCGCTGGTCCCAGCGGTCACTTGTAGACCTTTGACAGTTGTGACAGATATTCAGTACTATTAGGCCAAATTAACATACTCGTAAATAAAAGCTTGTTGTTGGAAGTTCTGCCTTTGGTGCTGAGCCAAGCACTGAATATCCAACAATGCAGATATTATTCGTGAACAGAAAGCAGCACACAAATTATTTGTGTTCACGAAAACGGGCATTCAATTCTCGAAATTCTAATTCGAGTACAAGATTAGTTACGTACAACAAGAAACTTATGTTACAGAATTAAGTTTGGACCCAAAGTCAACACTATTCAGTTATGGTTTCCCTTTATTTATAAACAAGGTTTTTATGATAACAGAAGAACATTAAACAAGGTTTAAGGAAAGCAAAAACACAATAGGAAAACTTCAAAAGGTCCCTTACGAATAAGTGCTTTGTTTACAAAGACGTCAATCAAATTTGTTGGCCCTTGAATTATCCGGCCTTTCCTTTATATAACCATGAATGCTTGCTAATCCTATAAGTAGAGGTCATCAGCAATAAAGATTTTTCGTACTTCCTACCCCCCCCTCCCTGATTTAAATTCAACGGACTACTTTCGGTCATGTCAATTACGTTTAAAGGTAGAAAATATCTGACGTTTGGAGGTTCTATTTTATTCTAAAGGCCATGGTTATTACATATGCCTGGCCTTTTTCTAACTAGGTCAGGTTTGCCCATCCACTCCCGAAGATCTGGGCGCAGAAGGGCCAACAATGCCCTTATCAGCACCCCATAAAATCGCCAGCTGGCGACGGACTTTACTATGATTGAAGTCTGTCGTCCAAGCAAATAGGCCTTTTTTTATTGGGGGGTTGGGAAATCATCAAATAACCCCTCCCGCTCTAGGCAGAGCGAAAGGGAGTGTCAGACTTCTACTGACTAAAAACCACCCATGTTACTTCTTAGCCATTTGTGTCGAGGTCGCGGCATCTCATTCGAAGAACCCGCAGCCCCGACGGAAAGCAAATAGGCCTTGGTTAGGATATGGTCATCTAAAATATCAGGGCGAGGACCAGCTCTCCTTTACATGAGACGAGACTTGTCGCAAGCAAACCGTTCCCTCTGGAGCGATTGTGGAGAATGCAATTGTGTCCTCGCTTCCTAGTTACTTCCGACTAGGAAGCGGGGACACAATTGCATTCTCCTAATTGAATTCTCGCGAGGACGAACACCATGCGCTTTTAAGGGTTTTTCACGCCAATGACCTTGTGCATAGCTAACTACCCCTCTCAGTCGTAGACGCGGACTTTAAACGGACGCATTTTTCATTTATTATAATTAAAATAATACATATTTTTAAAAAGTAACAAAACCAAATTATTTTACTTTGTATTTCAAAGCAGTAAATATTTTTTTTAAATTATTTTGTTAAAAAATGAAGGAGTAAAATGGTTCCATTCAACGATTTGGAGGTGATTTTGTGGATTTTTTTTCTTATTATGTAATACCGATAGAAAAATTATGGCTAAACCAAATTACGTGTCATATCATGTAGATTACTAACAATTTTTCTCAGATGTAATTTCTCTGTAAGTGCCGGTGAAAAACTGCTTCATCTGCACGCTGTTTTTAAGCTTTTTCGAGAGAGCAGCCTTAAGTGAGTAGATCACATTAATTGAGATTGACCTACCACACGTGGAAAACAAGTCAACTGAATACCAGTATTTCACATGGAACGAATGTCAATATGACCTCTACAAGTCAATAATTGAGTAATTCGAAAAACAACACATGTAAATTAGGTTATACTTTTTTTTTGGCGGGTGGAAAATCATCAAATAACCCCCTCCCGCTCTTGGGCAGAGTGAAAGGGAGTGTCAGAGTTCTACTGACTAAAAACCACCCATGTTCCTTCTTAGCTCTTCATGTCGAGGCCGCGATATCTCTTGCGAACAACCCGCAGCCCCGACGGGAAATTAGGTTATACTGAAGTCTAATCTCACGAATTGAGGATTTTTATTATTTAAAATTAGGCTGCTTTTAACTAACTTCTTAATTGTATTTTTTTATACTTTGTTGATTGGCCTATTTTGGCTTATTGTTTTATTTTATCTTATTGTTTAATTTTTTTATGTTGATTTGTTTCACTAAAAGTTTTTTTTAAATATGACTGCTTATACATAACATAATGGCTATATTTAACTTTTGTAAACATTTTATATTGTTGTTGATTGTTTTATGAAGATAATACAAATCTAAGAAAAAAAATTATTTTATTTAAACTTTTTACTTTTGCACCCGAATGTACATAATGTAGTTTATCCATTGAATTAAGATAGATTTTTTAACCAACGGGCCATTTGAACGTAGACGATTTTTGTTTACGTTCGAATGGCCCACGTGCCATTCGATTTGGGCCGTTCAGACTAAGTACCCAAAAATATGTACATATTTCAGGCTAACAAATTGGGGGTAGGAAAATCAATAACAGCCGACGATTCTGACCGCGGAGGCTGTTGGAGGCTCGCCAAATTGTCTGGGTGTATTGATCAGCGGATTTTATTACTTTAGGGATAGTGGGACCTACAAGTAAATATTCTGGAGCTATTTTCATGTGTGTCGATATCGTCCGGGGACAATATCTGGATGTAGGACGCACGGATCCGGAAAATATGGGAGAAGAAAGGTGTTCTGCTAGGTGTCCCGTAGAGACCCAGCAGTCGGTCATCATGGACTGAAATTATGATGATTTTCCGTGTCCCAATAGCCATTAACTTTTGTTTTTTTGTTCTCCATGTAGTTAATAACTTATCTATCCAGTGCCTGAATAAACATGCTTGGTATGATTTGTATCTGCCAGATCGCATCCAAAGGTGGCATTGTTTCAGAATATGTTGTAGGATTTCTGTTTTGGTCTGGATTTCTATTATTTTATTATGATTAGCTTTTATCGTTTAATTATTCCTTTTTAAGTTTATGCTTGTTTGGAATTGCCATTAATTATTATATTAGCTTCTTTCACACATCGGATGTTGATACGCATAAATGTCGGATTTACTGGCAGAAAGGTAATCAAACCAGTAGATTTAATCATCATAAAATGATGAAAGTTATCTAAGGCAGGTTAAAAACACATTCATTGTAACTACATATGTGCAACTTTGTTAAGTGCAAACTAATTTTACTAACATAAAATTGATATAGAACTATAAACAAAGAAGGCAAATGTGCGAAGTTTGTGGTAATAAAAATCTTTCTAAAACCTTACATCAACTCAGAAACTTCATATTTATTTATAATGTATACAAACAACAATTTACAGAACTTAAATTATAATAAAATAGATACAAGTATAAAAAGAGATGGATTAAGGGCGTCAAAAAATTCGTCCATATTGCTGTCAATAGGAAAAGTACCCAGAAGGCTGGCAGCATTCCCATGTTGTATGGCAATGCTGATTCTTTGGCCAAAGAATAGGCCAGCCCTCAGCACGCGTAGTATGGCGATTCTATCTCTATTCTACCAAGAATAGACAAAGCTTTTTCCATACAATTCGACATTAAATTTTGCTACAATCTGTCATTTTGTCGATTCTTCCGTCGACAAAACCCGTTTCTACGGTGGCATGCTAAATCAAATCAAATCAAATCAATTTATTTGCTAAAAGTATTGGTACAATTTCGGTCGTAACATAAATAACTTAGATCCATAATACTTAGTCATAATAATGTGACATGCAAACATTTGGCTATTATAAGTCATAGGTAATTAAATTATTCATTAAAATTAAAATTGAGTAATAATGTCGTTAGATACATTTGCATAATATTAGACGGTAAATGATAATTGTAATATTGCTAGGCGGGCTGGTCACGTGAAGAGTCAAGAATGAATATCTTTCTTCATTTAAACCTCTAGTTTTTAAATTAGAGGTAAAAGTAAGTGTGAAAGGACACGAAAAGCCTCTTCGTTAACTTATTGCTAAGCCGAGCTAACTGTGGTACTCAGGGATATTTAATGATTACTTAAGCCGTCACTTAGTAAAGATTTGACATACTATTGTATGACAAAACCTTTACTAAGTGATGGCCTAAGTAATCATTAAAGCTCTCTGAGTGCGGCAGTGTGTCTTCTGAAGACAAACGCGTATAAGAATATGGTCAAGCCTTAATGGTCATTCACTTCAAAATTATTATTTAAAACATATGCACGCCATAGTGTGGTGTAAACATGTCTGAACTTATTGCTTGGCAGACGATTACTTGTTCGCCAGACTAAGATGGCCGCTGAAATTAAACCAGTATTTTATCTGCTGTATTGTGTTTTTATTCATTGATTGGCGATTAGATGTAACTTGTTGATCGTATGCTCAGCGCTTCAGGAGAAGCTATTATAACTTGTGTCAATACCTAGAACAGGTCGCAAAAGACGAAAGCCTTGAAAAAGCTTTACATCTTTTCCGGACCAAGGAAAGCTCAGATCCAAGCCATATCGAGCAACGTAAGTTTCCCGCGCCGCGCCACATTGACGCTTCACAAACCATATCGTTCAAGTGTGTGAAAGTACAGTCATTGCCCAGTATTACCTGACCCCACTTCTCACACCACTTGCCTTTATCTTCGGGTCAGGTAATGTTGGGCATTGGCTATACGAACACAAATACTTGGCTGGACTGAATTGCGATGTAGCGTGGCAGACGTGTTTGTCTGAAGATCTTACGCGTGACAATTGACAAGAAGCCGCTAATAAAATAAATAAGTATTGGAAATACTTTCACTGGTAGGTGGAAGATCAGCCCTCGTATTCACAATCGCATCGATACGAGATGTTGTATGTCTGTCGTTTAAGGCATTACGAAGCGAGGGAGATAGACATATGCCTTCCGAATCGAATAGTTTGTAAATAGAATAGATAGCTTATTGCCTAGTCGTAAACGTTTAGACGACCTATAGCAACATCCTGTAATCCCAGAAGGGTAAGGTAGAGATGCACCTAATAGTACACCCATACTTCGCCGGTTTTTTGTGTCCTATGTAGTATGGGGCGAGCCTATTGCCATATACCTGGCCAGAACAAATGGCACAATTTCCCTAAGAAAATATTAATCTTCTTCTGGTCATTACCATCTTCTCAAAGGGGCAGTATAGTTTAAAATTATAGATAGTTTGACGATACTGATATCTTTGCAGCTGTTACAGTACAGCAATGACATTGAATCGCTATAAACAATAGACGCGCAATTAATAAAAGCATTATTGATTTAGCTTGGAACAGTGATCACAAATCCCATACACTTGAACGAAAAATCAATAATGCACATATTTTATCGATGGTGAGTAATAAACGCAGAGTACGTACATAGGACGAGCGAACACATTTTTCACACAGTATTAATAACACCTGTTTAAACAAAAGTCTTGGTAACAACGCTGGTTGTAAATAATCAAGAAACACGACTTTTGATATTGTTTCTGGCGAGTAAGTTGAAGTGAAGTGTGACAAATTAAAATTAAATAATAATATTTACCAAAAACCACATTCATACTTCTTAAATGAATACATATCAAAATCAAACATTGAAAATTTTGTTTCTATGATCCGTGGATATTAACTTAAAAGAACTGAAACGCCTTCAACCTTGCATACCGTATACATGTGTATCAAAGAATTTATTAATTGAAGTAAGTATTACATGCGTACTCAATAATTTGTGATAAAGTCCGACGATAACCTCCTAGGGAGTAGATATTTTTATCGGTATGAAATCAGGTTTGAGCCGATAACGTATCACCAACACATTTGGGCCATTTAGTTGGAAACGACAAGACACACACGACGACATGTGACTAAAAAAGTGATGGATATAAATATTGATGGATGGAGAGGGAGGGAAAGGCCAAAGAAAAGATGGTTGGTTTTTGTGAGGAATGATAATGAATGAGAAAGGAATAAATGTCACCTTGACGTGTAACAGGGAAGAATGGAAGAAGAAAACGTGTTGCACCGACCCCAAATAGAATGGGATAAGGGCAGGAAGATGATGGGTGGAAACGAAATGAGACTAATAACGTCTACCATCCTTAACCCGACCATGTCGGGTTGGTTTCCAATCATAACCAGATGCAGCTGTATACCAGTTTTTCACGTGGAGCGACTGCCTATCAGAACTCCACAACCCAGTTAATACTGGGTTATACGATAATCCTATGTAAGACTGGTGTTCAAAATTTCATGCTACTGACTACCAGTTATATAGGGAATTTTACCAGAAAAATCTAATTAATTAGTCCGTCTGATAAATTATCGAAAAATATTGGATACGTGTTTTTTGTTTTATCAAATTAATAAAAATTTACGAAAATGAAACGTGTCAAAGATCATGAGTGGGGGGCTTGTGACGTCACTTTGTGGGTAAAAAAGTACTAACCTTGTGACGTCACACGACTTGACACGACTTTTTGAATCACTGTATCGTCTTCATCTTTTGTTTAAGTCAAAAAAGAAAAAATACATATCCATTATTTTTCGAAAATCTATCTGACGGAACAATTAGATTTTTTTGGTGAAATACCCTATTGTGGTGTGCAGAACGGCTACTTGGCGTTCATAAGAATCAGTGTATACTGGACTTTACGTACTACTCAGATCCTGCCTGTTCTCTAGCTGTCCTCCCTCAGCGATGCCCTACGTCTAGGCTAGAAACCCCACAGGGGGAGCTCTTACCGTGTAGTCGCTCAAGATAGTCCGGTAAAGCAGACGACAACCTACTAGGTTGAACTGCAAGATGCCATTCAAACAAAACTATAACTTGTTTCACATAACACGCATGATATGCCACGCGACTCAATATAATACGGGTCAGTGGTTCAGAACAATACATACTTGTGTATTGTTACACGTTCAAAGATTTAACGTAGAACGTTACGTTTGCAACCTGTTCTTGCAATGGGTTATTGAATTGATAAGGTGTAGAATGGATAATATCTATAACACTTTGAGGAAATTAAAATAAATAATAAGTACAAACGACATCATTGCTGTTTGGGAGTTTGTTCCGACATATCTCCCAAGCGAAGACACTAGTAGTAAATCAGCTTAAATACTAGTATCACAACTTGGGGAGCACTCCAACAACCAAAACCATAACCCACAAAAATACAAACTCAGCGACATTACAACTGTGATAAATAACTGTTTGTCAAGTGAAATTAACGAGGTGATAAAGCAATTGATGGATGGAGGAAGATACGATCACTTTCTAACTGAACAGATTGATAAATATAGACAAGTTTGTATACAAGACTTATGTAAGTTAAAAATAACGGTGTGAAGTATAGGCGTGGCACTTGCACTTTCGTTAGTAACGATGGTAAAGCCCTCGAAGAGAATAATGATGTAAGATGTGAAGATGCTCATCTATTTAATACCAACTTAATCTAGTGAAGAGCCTAAGAAAGCTCAAAGCATCCAAGTTACAAAGCTCTTTCCGTTATTTGATGTAGTGGCCATAGTCCAGGACCATCTCGTTATAATAATATTAGGGCTGGGAGCTATGAAAGATAGTGATGTTCCGTAAATCCGTACCCGAAGGGTAACCAACCCAACGGGACACTATTACTGAGTCTTCGCTCTCCGTCTGTCTAAGATCTGTCCGAGGGCTGTATCTGATGATCCACTTTGACAGTTGAAACAAAGACATCCTACCAGACATAGGCCTAACCCAAAACGCCTAGATCTACATCACCAGTTCATGTGCTTTTCGCATTCAGGGGATTCGCGTGATCTTCACCGGGTCATCAGTCCTCTTGATAAATTGGATTGGAAGTTATCCGCCAAGGCAAAGTTACTAATATCTATGCTTAGGCAGATGATGACCAATCAAGCTATACAAAACCATTATAAGCGGATCTCTCATTGTACGGGAAATCTTTCCAAGGCGAGGTCATGTCGCCGTGTCTACGAAGGAAATTGGAAAATCGTCACGTGACGTGGTCAGTGCCGTCCATGAATAGTGACAGCTCGGTATTTCGAGAATGACAGCCAGTTCCTATTTCAGTCCTACTCAATGTAATTAAGTACCATTACACCCACATAGTCTGGTACATTGTCGTATGTCAGCCAACACGCAACACACAGGTTATTGACTAACCTAAATAAGAAAGACAATGAGAAACTAGTAACCTATTTACTTTTCGAGAATTTTACAACTTGTTAGACAAACATAGCTGTTTTATTATAGTTCCAGGATGTCGTAAAATTGTTCGCGTAAATGTTAATAAAACTAAAAACAAAACTACTAATAAAAGTAATAATGACACAACAAAAATAGAATTTAAGTAATAAACGCTGTCTACACAGAACTCGTCTTTCTAGTGTTAAAACTTGCTTTATTACAATAAATTTAAAAAAAAAATGGTAATAAAAATAACGTCTGCTGAGAAAATCTTTGCTAATAGCCCATTATGAGATTCTTCTCAAATTAACTATGGAAACAAATCTTAAAAGATTCATGACGGCTCATGGGTTTATACCAACAATCATGTTTATGAAGCCGTAAGATTTACAACTGTCAAACAATCATTGGTGAAAACGATGTCTGGAGAATAATTCAGTCAATCAGTCAATGTAGAATCAGTTATTTATAGAATTGTACATTCCAAGAATTGGTCAATTACAGACTTCAGTAATTTCCGTCATAATCCTCTTCAAATTTCTGCGCATTAACTGATAACTATCAATAATGTTATAATACGATATTTAATAACTCAATCAACTGCAGTGAAAGCAACAGAATATTATGTAACTAGTAATTAACACCGGAGCGAATTACAGAAATTAAATAGTAGAATTGCACTAAGTTCACATGGTAAGAATGTAGTGGATTAGACTACTATGCATCGGTTGTCGTGGTTTGGAAATGCGGAGGAAAATATTGAATAAGAATGTAAATGGCGATAAGAGTAGAGGAGAACAAAGAAACGATGAATGGACTGTGTGCAGGATGATATCCTTCACACAGTGCTGAGATGAAGAGTAATATAGAGAAGTATGAAACAAGAAGAAATGCTGAGCCAAACCCAAAAAAAATGGGATAAGGGCAGGAAAATGATGATGATACTGCTATGCCTATCTATTGAATAGCGGAGCGCAGATATTAACTAGTTCATATTGACAAATAGAATTTCAATAAGTTTACCTATATGTCAAGAATTCAGTGGAATGCAATTGGTGAAATCCTAGTGCTGCATTTGTCCGCTCCAGTAGAGAGACAGCCACAAGTAGTAGTCGATGCAAGGGCGAGGCGTAAGGAAAATTCACGACTAATGAAAATGGACATACTAAATTGGAAGTCGTTGATATTTCGACCCTGGCATGAATAATATGGGCACAAGCTTTCTAACGAACGCACCTCCTCAGAAGTTCAGGAGCCACGCAGAGATTAAGTTACTTTAGGCGTGGAGCCTTTAATCATGGAATGTCAAATCTAATTAAAAGGCCGTGAGAATATAACTTACGAAAAAGGCGTCTGTATTTCGAAGCACAAAAAGAAGGAATGTTACTATTGAACAAGAATAAGTCATCATTACATGCTGCAGTCCGTCATTACCTTCCTGTAGTTATCCCAATTTTTTTTAGCGGTCAACACAAGCCTTCTTCTTACTAGTATTACTCCCAATTTTAGCACTATCATTGTCCACACAATTAATTAAACGATTATCTGATCTTGCATACAGCATTAAGTATCGAATTATATTGAAACTCTTATTATTAAGAAAAATATTGACAGTTGGTTTAGCCATAGACAGTCGATGGAATAAATCAATATGTCGCTTATTTGAACACATGTTTTTAATACAAAGAAATCAAGGCATGTCAGACATAATCAATATTATAGATTATTTATTGCATTTAGTGTGCAATGTTAAAATAATTACTCTTTTTTGTTGGTAACACTTGTGACTTTTGATATTTGCGAAAGTTTTAGAGAAATTAATACTGCAACTTTCAGTGCTACCGAAAAACATGAACACGAAACAACAGAAGTTTTGTAATATATCGAATTCAACCTGAAAACTGTAAAGCATTCGTCTCAATAGTTTGAGAAGAACGAATATGTAAATGCAACTAATCGGTAAGTTTATGAAATCAAATAATAGAAACGGTCTTATCACAAATCGCAACTGAGAACCAATTAGATACCAGGAAACGAATCTAGGATCAAAGTACTTAAATGTCTGAAAAAACACAATACTGCAGGCTGAAGATGAAATCAAAAACAGTTTCGAAAACAAAATACTATCTTTGAATAGGATCACAAAGTTTCAAACACCAGACAAAATACTGTAAATCCATCAACGTTCAAATTCAAACACACAACAATCCATATTATTGCTAGAATCTTGTATAAAGAAAGAGAAAGTCGTCCGGACTTGGGTGCATCCACTGCTCACGAAGATTGATGATTAGGAAGTGCCTGATTGAAGACCACACTCGATTATTGTATAAAACCAACATAATTACTTGCAAGGGAGAGTTAATAGTTATTATAATTACTGGTCTTAGTCTACAAGAGCTTGATATCAGTAATTTGTATAAGAGAGAGCTTAGAGACGCTGACAGACCTATGTTTAAGCTGTATTTTTACTATTTCGTTGTGTTCAAGTTTCCCTCAGATGACTTTTACGTCTTCTAGATGATAGGCTGCTGACACGTTATCATTTTCTTTCTTGGAGTTATCAGTATGGTAATATTTATTAATGGTAAGCTTAGGTTACATGACAGCGTTAAATCCTTCTGTATTTTTGATTGATTCGATTTTAATTCGAGTCTTCGTTGCCTTTTGGCGCACCCATATCTACAGAAGGCGTATTCATAAATACGCAATTTAGATTAAGGTACATTTTATCACAATAAACGACGTTTATAGAGGAAAGTCTATAGCCAATCCCACAGAAAATCTGTTAGATTGGAGGGTACTTAAATAGACCTGTCGTGCAAATTGAATCGTCTGTCAGACGGTTGTTTTTAATCTGTCCAGTTACCTACTCAATCGCACTATAATATCGGTGTGAAATGAGGTCGTTCATAAGTACCTAATTGCGATATCGATTCATTGACGGCCAACTAGATTTATCAAGCGTTTATGGTTTAACCAAAGTTGTAAAAGTCGCCCATTAAGATTCTGAAGTGACGGATTTAGGCCCTTTCCCTCCATAATGCGACACAATGTTTATAGCGCCATTAATATCGTAGCCGATCAACCTATTGAGGGGCAAAATAAAACAGCATCTGTGATGGTAATACTCGAAACAATATAGTCCGCATTTCAATACTTTCTATTATTAATAATAATCTGAAGACAGCAGCAGTCCACGGCTTTTCGCTTGCAAGTGCAAATTGTTGGGAGCATGGCTTCCTATGTGAAAGTGCGCTTTCTTCTTAAATCACCATATATCTGGTTGTATCATCAAAGTAACATACTATTATGGTAAACGGCCAGTGCTTAGATACTGTTTAGTGTTATACGACTGTCTTGGAGCATCGTAAATGAGTTTAACTGTAAGTACTTATAAAGTTTAGTTTCAGCATCTTTCTCTGTAATTAAATCAAGTTATGAACCCTTGTTTTAAGTCCAATCAATATTTATAGGTTGTTGTGAGTATTACTTTCGATGAGAGCGTCTCACAATATTTGCTGTTACTTTGCTGTTATTATCTTTAACAGTGAGGTGTAAAATCTCTTGTTGGTTTCTAATTTATCGATTTGAAGCGGCTTCCACAAGCTACTATGTTGTAGATCTAATAATAGAGAGTAAATAAGATCATACCAGTTGACTGGTATGATCTTATTTATTTATATACACTTTTGTTTAAATCGAAACAAAGTAAACGCATGCACGTATGTTTTTGCATTTGACCAGCAACGGCATTATACATACAGTCCCGACAGTAAGTATCTACACAAGATAGCAATATAATTTACTACCTAAAATCAGTAAGTCACCATCTGTCCCGTTATCACCCGTTTCTCACTCATCGGGTCGCCTTCCAGTCTAATTTGATGAATAGTATTTAACATGGAGCAACTTACTGCCAATCTGTCCTCCACATAATACAAGCCCCTTTCTAATACTGTTTGTCAAATTTAACTACTCGTAACGACTGTTGAAGGTCTACAAATGGCAGCCGGGAGGATCGCATAGTAGAAGAGTCTCGATATGTAATTAATGCTCACCCATCCACGGACAGACCTCGGCAAATATAGCTTAACCAGCTGTTACTACTTAGCCGTGAGCCCTTCTAATGAAAACAGTAAGTGCAGTAAATAATAGAATCATTAAACCGCACCGAGTGGCCGCACAAGCGCACGCGCAGGATAGCGGCCATGTCGCTACTTCCTCCCTGTATATGGTATTGCTGATAATAAGCCCGCTTCCTATCAACTGTCCGCTGAGATTAACATTAGAAAGGTCTGGACTGATAACATCGAGAAATAAATTGATTTTCTATTAGGTTAGGCACTTGTTTTTTCTCTTAATGAGGTGTTGAAATTGACTGGTTTTGGCGAGAACTTAGTTGGAATAATATTGGAAGATTTCACGATATGCAGCACTTAATGGCTGATAATTTAACTTTATTAAACGTGACCACAGTAATCGGTTTATTTTAATAGAACATTGAAGATGTCAGACAGTTTCATCAAAAGAATTAGCTGTTTCTGACAGTCAGTCATCACAAAATATAAAACTGCCGAAGGTTCGTACTGGCGCACTATTTCGATATTTTTTTATAATTATAAGATCTTATCCGTGGCCGAACCACTTAAATATCATTTTGAAGAAATAAATTAAAAAAAAATAAAAAACAAGTCAAACGAATTCAGTGATGAATGGGAGCAAAGTCCCGTAAATGTATTCGAAAATGGAAACTGAAAACTAAAACTTTTATTGCAGTCGGGGGACAGTTCGGTGCAACAATTCTTTACAGGTCCCCCGACTGCAATAAAACACTCTTTTTTTTTGGGGCAGTCGTGTAATAAAGCAAGATCACTGCTCAGAACGCTTCTAAATTCAACAGAAGACAAAAACACTTCATGAATTAAATTAAAACATATCTGAGACGGCGAAACAAGAGTAAACAAACCAGTGCGTGCCACCCGCAAATGAATCTTGCGAGACAATCTGACGCGTGCGCAATGCAAATATTTGATGTAGTGCAAATTGCGCTTTTAAATCCTGTACGCGGAGCGCCAAAGGGGTACACATTCAAAATAGTCATAATAGATAAAACCAATAAAACATTGTGCAATGTATGGATCAAGAAGAAAAAAAAACTGTAACAAAAGTAGTAAAGATAAGTAAGCCAAAAATAGAAGCAGACAATTAAAAATAAATGGTGATTAGAAAACGCCATTATAATAATAGAAACTGATCAGGGATAAATTGAACGACCAATTAAAATGCAAAACATTAATGTTTTACTACGACGCAATTAAGCAGAGTATAATAATAGTATTGGTGATAAAAACAGTAATCGAGGTGTGGAAGTGTCTGACACCAGAGAGATATCGGCACGGTTTCCCTACGCGGCTTACTGCTCTGTATTGTATAATGACAGGTAATATAAATCTGAATGTTATTACTTCTTGTAAATAACTTTTAATAATATATAACAATATTGTCGAAAGGGTAATTACAACTGATGATACAAGATACGAGAACAAGGTACTCGTTAAGATAGAGCGAACATATCTGATACTATTGCAATAAAGTAAAGCTTATCGACAAATGATAATAAAACAGGAAGTCTAACTAAGCTTAGTTGTGAAAATGCAATGTTGATAACAATGATGCAGCACATCCCAGAGGTTGAGAGGCTTAGATAAAGTTATATTCTACCAGTGATAAGGATGATGGAAGAGAAAAGTAATGACGGTTCTGTTGAAAGTCGTTCCAGAAATACGAAACGGAAGCAATTACCACATAACTGGTCTGTTCAATACAAAATTCGTGTACTGTTTTGTTCATAACTTGCCCCAACCAGAACTAGCTAACATTCCTCAAAGTTTAGGCAGTAGGCAGTAGGCAAATCTTAGAACCGGCATTAGCATGCGTATGTCATCATAAACAGCATAGTTTGATGACATGAGTTGAGTGACTCTTTGATATACTAGTGTATCCGGTTATTCTGCGAACTATGTATTTGGGTTTTGTTCATTATCAAGTTTGCTAAAAACATGTTATGATGACTTAGGTTCTCTAATCAAGTCTGTTTTTGTACAGGCGTCTTCATAATATTTAATCTTCTTCGAGCCTCCCAAAACGACGCCATTAAAGCCGGTCGTGCCTTCCGCGTGGCGTAATAACATCACACATGTCATGTTTTGTTGATCAAAGTCATTATCATCAACCGACAACATTACAATATTTAGAAACTGCAGACATCGAACGACCTTCCCCTTGACCGCTAGCGGAATCGCATTTACTTATTTCTAGGTAAAACAGTAGGGGATCGTAGAGAGTGAGAATACTATGAGAATGATGATTGTATTGTGGCATATCTTGGGAGATCAGCAGTTGAAGAGAAAGAGCGAGAGAAATGTGACGACATTCAGGCAAACTGTATTTGAACACGCTTACGTTATTTTGCGACAATGGAACAAAATCGGCTGATATGATAACATAATAGATATTGCAAATAAAAAAAAATTGAAATTCCTAGTGTGGGGCAACGATTTTTTAAAAAAGAAAAAGAAAATATCCAATCAGCAGTGCAATAAAGACGATACTTTAACTATACCCAATAGAGATAACATAAACTTTAATGGACTAAATAATGAAAATGTACAAATTAAACGATTTAAAGTACTTGGTCACTTCTATTATCGATTTCTAAAAGCAGGAGGCAATCTATTAGTTACTTAATCATACTTGGACGTTAAATCGATCGACCAAGGTCTGCCGGTGAAGACTGATGTTGTAATAAAGTTTCCAACGTTAAAAGAAATTTCACGTATAAATATTTAATGTAGGGTAGGTGAAAGAAGTACACTTCAGGAAAGGTGGCGAATGATAGAAAGGTAAGGACCAAGTCATACTACATCGATCGCAAATATATTGGGATAAGAGCAAAAGAATAATGAGGTGGAAGTAGTAAGTTGAGTTGAGTAAGATCTTGAATATCATACAGCAGAACAAATGGATACCTACATGTTGTGAGTACAATACGACCACCTTTTCCGAGTTATCAGATTAGCAAAGTAAATCTTGAGGTTGCATTAAAGAAATAAATAAATGTAAAGAAATAACTGTTGCAAGCATAAGTCATAATTTTACGTCCTAATTAAATGCCCAAGTAGTAATAGACGTGGACCTGAGAAGTGCCATCACCGAGCTAGTAGGAGAACTATTCGTTTCTATTATGAACGCTATTTTCCGGCTATAAATCATTCAGTATTCACGATTAATTTCTGAGCAATAAATTATGCACATGATTCAAAAATCATCGGTACACGTCCGGGATCAAACTCGCGACGTACCATGAAGCAGTAAACAAATGGAATTCTGACAGTGGCGTTATGTTTCTGTACATCCATATTCAATTAAAACAATAAATGTGAAAGTAAATAAGAAGTATGTCTGTTTGTTACCCTTTTAGCATTGGTGGAAGCGCCAGGTTAGCCCGCGAAATTCAAATTTTCGTACGTTTTTGCAATTTTCAGGTCACTGTCAGGTTGTTTGTTAACAAAGTTTGTTTTGTAACAAAATGGCTTTACAGCGTTAACATCATCAAGACAACCCTTCAAGTCCATTTAAACTTTAAATGAAAATTAAACACATTGAATGACTTTTTCATGAAATAGTCACACTAAATGGATTTAGATTTAGGCAAATGGATAAACCAAGACCTAGTTAAAGAACTAGTCTGTAGTGAGTGTGAGAAAATTTTCTACTGCTACATGAGTGAAGCCGCAGGCAAAGGAATAAATTACAAAATTCGTGAAACTCTTGCATGGAAGCAAACAGTAATTCTGCTGAAATATGATCATTGTCATGACGCCTTGGTTGACAGCTTCTCATTGCGATGATATACGCTGTGCTTGTGGAGAAATCTCGCAGTTCTTCTATCAATCAATCAACTCAGCCCTTGGCAGTTCACTACTGAAGTTACATCTATCCAATTAACATTTTGTCATTTCTCTATCTCTTTCGGGTCATCAGTATTATCTTCCTCCCCTTGTCCCATATTTCTTGGGGTCGTCGTATTACGATCTTTTCTTCCATCTAGAAAGGATCAGTCAGTCAATCGTCGCTCTATCATTCACTCCATTTTCTAGTTTATCAGTTCTGTCGTATTACTCATGTCACTTTATTTTCTAACTACTCTTTGGTCCAGTCGAGTGTCCCACCTTGCACCTATCGTTACTTCTAAGTAAATGAGTGACGGTTTTAGGTTCCCATATTTCGTTCCTGACATTTCCACATTTTACGACTGCCATACGGACACGTTAAATTTTATACACGCTACTTTTAGTGGTGTTACCAAGGCGTCAGATTTCTAAACCGTGATTTGTGGTAAACTTCAGACGTCTGTAATAACGGCTCGAATAAATTATTTTAGCAGTGTATACATAACTGTCTCTTGTCCATTGTAACTATGCAGTAGAATAGGTCACGATTATTTATGTGGAGAACCTTTAAGTCAAGTGCGAATTTCAGTGGACTTTTTTTTTGAAGGGTCGGAAATCATCAAATTATGACTCCTCCCGCTCTGGGCAGAGCGGTAGGGAGTGTCAGACTTCCACTGACTAAAAACCACCCATGTTCCTTCTTAGCCCCTTGTGTCCGAGGCCGCGGTATCACTTTCGAACAAGCCGCAGCAATTTCAGTGGCCTCAATCTCTATTGGGTCGAATATTGTTAGTTTATCTATAATTGGATCTTTTAACGACAATATTGAAAATCCTAACCTCCAATTACTTAAATCTTAGTGCAATACGATAAGAAAATTACCCTCGAAATTATTTTTTTACAGTACCTATTCCCAAATAGTCAAAAACTTCGAACCGAAATTCTTTCTCACATACTACGTATAAAATTCCACGCACAGCACCAATAGAAAATAAACAAATCCAAGCCAAATCAATACCAAAACACGCCACATCGCGTGAAAACTGAGTCCAACCAAAAATGGTAACAGTCCAGCAAGACCAGAGCCTTTCCAAACGATCTGAAGCCTTACAGATACGCAGCGTTCAAGCTGTCTGTAATTACATAGATTATTTATATTTATATGCATTTGTCATTGGATGTGTAGGCGGGGAGAAAGCAACATTTATCTGACGGTTTATGGTACTGGTCCCAGTAATAATGCTTATAATTCACCCAATGCGTAATAGATTTCCGCTCGACTGTGTGCACAATGCGATCTGTCACTGTTGGTATATGGCAGCACTTACTCTACGAGATCTGAGATTTTGATGTGATAAAGTTTTACTGGACCTACTAACCTGTATTGTAAAGTCAAGGATTGTTTTAAAAATTTCTTAGGTTACTTTTTTCCCAGAACTCTATCATCATCATCTTCACTTATTTGCACTGTCTCCATCCTCCTCCTTACTTCTAATCATCTCACTGCAGTTTGTCTCGTTATCATCTATTCCTGTTTCCTTCATTTCATTCCTCATACAATCTATCTTTTCTATTTCAGAAATCGATCAGTCTGTCACTATTCAAGTGACGTAATACTTCGAGTCTTCGACCAACCTTTTCAACTAATGAAACGTGTCTATCTTCGAATGGTTCCCATCAATAATTCAGCAGGGTAGAATTGAAAGCACGACCTTCTGAATGACCTGAGGTACACACCCAAGGACTGATATCTTCATTTAGTTTGATTAAACTAGCCCCCGAAGTGCTTTGGGCAAGGTTAGCGATGTCATTTCATAAATAGTGGTCAAAGATAGTATAATTGAACATACTTTTATAAATGAGTCATCGAGCATAAAAAGTTTGTCGACTATTTCTTGTTGTTGAGCTAATTTCTTTACAACTCTCGTTTTTTGTGATTGTGAGGTGTTAGTTGTAGATTTGGTCTTCATACGTGCAAGAGGACAATAACCAGAAATACAAGTCCGACATAAATCAAAAAGTTTCAAAGAATTTATCGATACAAGCGTTTTACTAAATGGAATTTAGCACAAACATCTCAAGAGCTCCGCAGCTGGAACACAGTCCTTACCACGAGACAGTTGTATCGGCAAGCCTGGGTTATTTCAGCATATCTTCCACTTGGCACCGAACGAACGTGAGAATCAAGCTAAACTCGCAATTACCTACTAAGAACTTCGAGATTTATTACGTTAAACACGCTCATTTCACTTTCGGAATCGTGTACGAGAAAACGCGAACAAGTGGTAGACGGCCCTGTCTGTTAGCGATTCAACATTAAGCGATCGGCTTTCCCTACAACAATCGTAAATAACGAATTCATTACGAATAACATAACCGTTTAGTTGTTTTATTGTGGTGTACGAGAGATTAGATTTTCATTGCCACTATAAAGCTGAAATGTGCCGTAAAGCTGAGATTGTTCTAGTTAGTAGGGAAAGACGGGCGGACTTTATGATATTGCATGTAATGGAACGTGTCACTTTGAATTGTTTGACAAATAATTGTATTGGTCAAACGGGTGGATTAGAAATCGATGGTTATAAGAAATAATTCGCATACCATATTTAGTATGAGCCCGAACAGAATACAGATTCGATCAAGTTTCTAAAACTGGCAATTACTCGACTAAATGCAGTAGCAGAATTCTCGATAAGAAATAAAAGCCTCTCAACGAAACACGAGTAGCCACGAAACCACCGCTTGATGGAATTACCAATTTCCATCTCTATGAAATGATAGGTATTAAGAGAAGCAAAAACCGCGGAACAGTTAACAAGCTCTCAACCGAACTTAAACTTCATCCCGAACCAAATAGAAGTGATTTTCGAGCGTGTGTCGAAGGCGGAGGTTCGGACACTAATGATGGCAAAAAGTCGGTGTTTGTATAACATTGAATTTATCACTTTCCCTGTATTGGACACCAGCTGAGCAGGACTAACGGCTGTTAATCGTGCGTCTGACATAACATTACTACAGCAACTAGAATGGAACTCGACAGTTAGCATGATTTGCAAGAATTACTTTTGTAAATTATTCAATGAATTTAAGTACAACACAAGGCCAAACCTTGACAGTGTGATAATGAAAACCTTGAAGTACAAAAGAAATAGTAAACAAGATTCAACATAATTTCCCAGATTCATTATAAATATACAAGATTTTGACTAAGGACCTATAGTCCACATTAGTCTTGGATCGAAATACACTGCATTCGATCGAAGGCACTGCTGGACAAATTCAGAGCTTTTCCTAGCACTGGGATGACGCAAACTATTTCATAGATGACATTCTATAACTATTTCAGCAAATTCCTCAATATTGCCAAACTTCAGAGCTAGGCCAAAACCTATTGACAAATCTTGCTCACAAAATTATGAACCACTTAGCTTTAATGGGTCAAATAACTCGAATCGTACAAGCGAAGTAATTTCGCATAATTTCCAATCAAGTACTACTACGAGACAACCACATGATGTCAACGAAACCAAATGACATTCAAGAGGCTTTACAGACCAATATTGCGGTTATGCAAATCTTATGAACAAATAAGGCAGCAGGTATTAATTTATGGAGGACTGGCTTTTGTCGCGGCTGCGCCTGTGTGAAGGACGAAAATGAATCTATAGTATCGTACTGTTAGAGTTCAAGCTGATATTTAAAAAAAACTTTTAAAAATAGGTGTGCTACTTCAAATCGTGTAGGTACAGTTAATCATTTGATACCATGGGGTTGCATAAAATATAACTAGTCCGCCATTTTTGGGATTCCGCCGTATTGGGTTTAGAATAATGTAGCTCAGCTGACCATACCTTGTCTTCTAACCTGAACATAATTATAAATGCAAAATTTCATTTAAATCAGGAACCGGGAAGTGGGTCAAAAAATCTCTAAGATTTTTTACATAGGTAGTTAGTTACAGGTGAGGCGAATAAAAGCATATTGCCGTTAGGGTGCGAAAAAGTTACTTATAGACAGACAGAGTTGTTTTAGCATATATTTTACTATTCTTATCATATATTAATTTTACGTAGCGGTATCTGTTACTATTTGGAGAATCGCCAAATTTGAGAGATTACCTTGTCATACTTTGGAAGATGTAGTGGGTAGTGATGAACCGGTGTGAGTTTTTAAGTAATCGACAATTTTGTATTTTTAGACACAAATATATTCTCGCCATTTTGATCATTAATAGCTTGTCTTGGTCTCTTGATTCGATTGTTCCATTTTGTTTCCATTTGGTAAGCGACTAGAGTTGCCAGAATTAAGATACGAAGTCGTAGATAATAGTCGTAGGTAATTTCGTGTTATTCTTTACTGAAAAAATGTATTTTCCATCGTGGCTCATATTTTATTTTTCTGTTATGGTCAGCTCCATTGGTAGGACCAACAGCTACAGTTTCCTCAGTCACTAAGTAGCCTTCAACAGAAATAATCTTAACAGAAAGCCGCCCCATAATAACAGCTATTAAATTATTAGTACTAGACGTTAATACGCTGGCTTTTTATCACTCTAGAAACGCCATTACTCTCCGTAATTGCGCGAGCCAATTACCATGGTAACCATACGTGCTAAACCATAATTTCAATTTATTGCACCTTATTAACAGGTTCTCTAGCTATTATGTTGCAAAAATAATTAGAAATTCTATTACATTAAAGTTTTCCCTGACATTGAGTTTCTAGAAAAGTCTTGATGAGTAATGAATGAAAACAATGTTAAAAATACAATAACAACCTTTAACGGTGTTAATGAGAAACGACAAAGGTCATGAATACAATACATTGACTTAAGCTAGGTATAATACTTTTAGAAGAATTTGAAATTCTAATCAGTATCTTTCTTAGCATTCAAATAAAAGAAATAGCATTTGTAAAACAATCAATTCAAATGATATCCGTAACTAAATAACCATTCTGTGGCAAAACGAAAATCAATGGGCGTCGACGAAAACCATTTTTGGAGTCGTACAATAACCCGACTCGACACAAACTCGAAAGCTGCGCTCACGCACCAATAGTAGCTTGTCTCACCTCCCAGACGGTTGAACGACCGATTGCAACGTGCAAGGCAATACCTTTTACAAGCTACGGAAAGCAACAACGAAACGCGGCGTACTTTCAAAACCTCTCCGAACAAGAAAACGATACGCGAGAACTTGGCATAACTGAAACATGGTTTAAAGAGACGATCGCCAGGATAAGATCGCGAGATACATATTGATATCGAGAGAAACCAGATAGAAACTTTGAAAAATATGGCTGCTTCAAACTGGAGATATATGGACGAAATGCAGATCGTTATCTTGTACTATATGGCAGAGGTACAACACCTAGAGGATTAAATATTAGTAGAGATTCTATCGGGTGAATCTTTATGAATCCTTCGTTGATTTAGAACTAGCTGTTCAGATGACAGCACATCAAACTACCCGAAACAGTCAAATTTTTCCAATCAACCTTGAACCTAATGCTTTAGCGAAAAAGATTGAAATCTATTGAAGAATTTTGTAAGATTGTAGTAGTTTGATGACGACTGCCAAGGAAATCTTTAAAGAACTTTGGAAGACATTAGAGGAAAATTGACGTAACAACTTTGTATTATCCAATGTAGTTTTTTCCTCTTATATTTTATACCTCCTTTGTGTTAGCTAGCTAGTTGCATAGTATTATTGCCATCTTTTGGAATCGATGGTTGATCCTTTACGCGAGTAGGGGTCGAACGCATTGACATCTTTCTGGCTTAATTTCGTCTCTCATTACCAAGTGTTGTAGTGTTTTTGCTTTGTTATTGCTCTTGTAGTCTTTGTTTTTTGAGAGCAATGGTCAATGCTTTATGAAATCAAAAGTGGTCAACGCTTCCTCTGTCTAAGCCAGCCGCATTGTCTTTACTTGCTTTACCAATATTTACGACTGTATTTTCACCAATGAAGTTTACACCTGTGATTTTATGAGTGTATTTTAGTTATGTTTTAGCATAAACTTTCACATTTATCATCTGAAGCTTATTATTAGATATGTTTATGGAGACGTTAATACCATTTCATAGGTCGTTCTTTGAAGCGAAATATTCTATGTATTTGTTAAATGCATGGTCAATTTAATACGTCCAATAAAAAAACCGTAAATATAAAACAAACAAGTGGATAGCTGTGTAAAATTTGACGTTTCAATATTATTACCAATTATTTCCATAGACATGGTCGTAACTTCGCAAGCGCTACTGATGAGCATAAGGTCTCGGGTTTTATTTCCAATACGGGCAATGATATAAGATTTTTCCATAAAGAATTTCAACCGGTGTTAAGATTTGTGCCCGGTTGACAGCACATGACAATAGGCTCAACGCTCATTATATGGGAGTATTATTGATCTACCGAAGCCTAACCATCATCATCTGCCTAGCCTTTTCCCAAATATGTTGGGGTCGGCTTCCAGGCTAACCGGATTGGTAAGACTGGATGTCAGAATTTCAGGTCACTGACTACCTGTAACGACTGCCAAAGATCTATTATGGCAGCCGGGACCAACAGCTTAACGTGCTTTCCGAGGCACGGAGGAAACTCGGTATGTCGGGCGGTCACCCATCCACAGACCGACCTAGGCAAGCACAGCTTTACCTAAAGATCGACCCGAGTGGCAGTTCTTATTAAGCCAGGAGCTCCTCAACCAAACTAACCATCCGAGGATATAAAGCAATGGACTATGTTTTAAGTTAAAATCTTTCCTCTCGTATTTTGTAAAACAAATGCGTGCGCGGAAAATGCGATCATTAAACTATTGCCCTAGATTTACAATCAGTAAACCATGGACCATTTGAATTGCAAATGCAAGTTACCAATTAGCGTATATTAAGATTAGGTTACATTACGTGTGGCTATTTAAATTAAACATGGCTCCTATAGCTGATCTTTTAGTCTAGTACTTCTATATGTAGTAGCTACCTATATGTTTGTCCTTCAAATTATACTGATTTAAAACCAAAAGAAAACGAAAACTAACTTTCTTTCATCGACTTGAAAATCTCTTGTTAGTTTTAAATTACTTCTTCTTAGCGTGTCGATGACAATTGAAATTGGGTCAGCTTAAAATTTGGCGACGAGTTTAGCACTGTCAGTAGCCTCCATTAGCTCATGATACTTACTTAAAACACTGTTTAAAACACTCAATTTTTCAGCATCGTTCACTCGCCTATACCCCAATTTACTTGGAAGTCGGCCAGCAGTCATCTTCTGAACTTCTCTAGTTTTCGTTATCTCAACAGTAAACCCCTTTCGAGCCATTATCATCTTTCAAGCAATCCCTCCCACGTTTCTCACGCTAGAAACATAGTAAGTATCATAAACACTTCAAAACAAACATCTATATTGCAAAAATGTAACAAACACGGTATCTAATATTATCCGAACGGCCTCGTAGAGAGCATTGCCAAAGCCACTGTATCACAGTAGACGAATTATGAATAACATACAGTATTTCCACTAGATACGATGAAGATTGAAGGTGTTGCCTCATCATCTTCCTGCCCTTGTCCATGTTACTTGGGGTCAGCGCAACATGTTTTTTTCTTCCGTTCTGCTCTGTCAACCGTCACGCTATTATTTACTTCTTTTTCTTTCATCAAGTGGTGCATCTTAAGATTTCATTCTACAAGATTTCATGTGGCTAAAAGAGTGTTGGATGCGAATGTTGCTGGATGGACAGTTGGACAGGGAGAGCAAGGATTGTGTGAGGAATGATATGAAGGAGAAAGGAGTGAATGATGCCGTGACGACTGACAGGAGAGATTGGAAGAAGCTTAATAATTTTAGTCTTACTTTTAAGTCAAGTGATTTCAAGCACTGCCTATTTTATTTTATATACTTACCTAATATTGAAACTGTCTTGGCTTTCGTGCGTTTTTTCACGGGTGACCACTGAAAACCAGCGCTGTGCTGTGGGTGCCCATAGCACAGCATCATGCTGAGTGGCAACCTAGTTGTCGCAGTCACGACGTGCAACTATCTTTATATTATCCCTGCTTTTTGTATTTTTTAATATCTGTTATGCGTTGTACGTGTATTTTTTTTTGTATGTCTCTTTGTATGCTCGTTATGTTTCTGCGACAAATAAATATTTTTTCTTTCTTTCTTTCAAAACGCGTTGCGCCGAGCAGAAGGAGAATGGGATAAGAGCAAGAAGATGATAATGATTTCCACTAGGTATAACAAATACTTGGGATCGGCACACACACATGTGAAGGTTTATACGAATTTGAAGCATGCTTCACGCGGGTAATGAAACATAACAAGTTTAATTGTCACCCATAATTCTGTGTTTCATTTCACGAAAAAGAGCCTTGGTTTACTGGTTATCTTTATACTGTGACCTGTACTGTCAGAAGTGTCAGATATTTATGACACTGCGTACGCACATATTTCGGTTACGCTAACTTACACCTGTTTACCTCCCGACATTGAAACTGTATTTTCGTTTGACCATGAATAATTATTTCGAAGTTTATATGTAATAGGTGGTGTGTTCATAAAATGTTTACGACAGCTAATGGTAATGAGTAAATGCACTTTCGATCAGGTCGTTCTGTCGGAAGTGAAATTTACAATAATTACTTAAATAATTATTTCGCTGGGCAGTAAAATTCTACCACCAGCTAACTATAGAAAATAAATTTAAATCCGTTTGAATCTGCCTAGAATTTTCTCAACTGGGGTCAGTTGGGGGCTTCCAGGGTGACAAGGAGCGACTGTTTATCTGACCTCCGCAACCCAGTTAGTACTGGGTAATACGGTGCCCCGTAGTAAGACCGGTTTTTTTTTTTTTTTTATTGGGACAAGCCCGCCACACTATTCCCAAACCACTGTAACTCCTCGTCAGTAAGACCGGTTGTCAAACTTTCAGGTTCTGTCTGACTATCTGTTATGACTGTGTATGATCTACACATGACAGCCGGCACCAAATGCTTAACGTGCCTCCAGAGTCACAGAGGAAACTCGGTATGTACTGGGTGGTCAGCTATCCATAGAACAACTTAGGCAAGTGCGGCTAAAAAAGGTTTTTTTTTTCTTTATCATCTTTAAACGTATGACAGCAACAACAGTTCAAAACGGTGTTTCAATTCGTTTAGTGCTACATCCCTTTAGTGAAACGATATTATTTGATACAACCAATTAGATTACATAAAATGAATAATTTGATTCACTTTACAAATCAATCAGAACTAAATTATTTCTGAAGATGGATACTTTTGATTGCTACTTTCACTACATAGTAAAATGGAACCAAGTGATTAATAAACGAAAAGCCGTTAAATTGATAGACTTGCAATAATGATTAAGCTTATTACATAGCAGATCATGGTGGTCATCGGTTGTCGTGGTACGGGCATGTGATGGGGAGAGATTTACTGCAGCTCTCTCTATGCCATCACTTAGTAAAGGTTTTGACAGTTTTGTCATACAAAAGTATGTCAAAATTTATTACGTGACGGCTTAAGTAATCATTAAATATCTCTGAGTACCACAGTTAAAAAGGTTCCGACGAATTGAGAACCTCCTCCTTTTTGAAGTCGGTTAAAAATATGTAGTGAGGAAAGTTTTGAGCATAAATGTGGATGGAAGATCCATCGTTTTTTTGGCTTCTTCTACTCATAATACTATTCTTATGAGTAGTGCTTGTATAGCAAGAAGGATGGACTGTGTGAAGGATGATATGAAGAAGAAATGACGCTGCACCGACACCGAATTGGAATAAGGGCAGGAGTAAGTATGTCTGGTAAGGGAAAATGGAAAAAAATGTGTTGCGCCGAACCCAAGCAGAACGCAGTCGAAGTTGGAAGATGATGATGATGATTAGCACGCCTCTCATTCTCGAAGCTTCAGCATACATCAATTTCGCACGATATGTTAAGTCTTATATGATATTGGGCTAGCCATAGATATAGATAGACCTAGATAAAGCAAGTATCTGTATGAAAACCAAGCGTGGCATTTTTTGACTGGCTATTATGACGTCACAAGCACTATTTAGTGATGGAAAATCGGAAAATCAAATCGATTCAAAGACGCCGCCGCGAACGGCGCCCCCTTCGCACCAACCCCCGAATTTTGCACCAGCGACTACGTCCGACTAGCGCTATACACCGATGCAGACGGAGCGCGAAAGTGACCACTTACGATTTTTGTACGTAGGCTAGGGCACGCGAAGTGTTGCTCTTGCGTTATCTAGGTCTATCTATATCTGTGGGGCTAGCTTATTGAAAACCCCTATACAACTTTGTACGACCTTTGAAATCGATACCATCACATACGCAGCAGCACACGTGACTTCAAAACCAACGATTCAATAATAGCTAATTACAAACAACAAAAACCAATTAAAGAACTACATCGCTAATCCAAAACAAATCAAACACTTCAATATTTTAGCTGACCGCGCCATTATGTCAGCTTGATCATTACATAACGAGTTTACATAACAACTTTTACGGAATACAATAACAATTTCATTACTGGTCAGTAATTCATCCATCAAATGCCTAAAGCTATTGAGTCGAGGGTTCGATTAAGAAGGCCGGTTATCTAATAATCTCTTGAGCCAATGAACTTATGTAAGTAGGCAATTTGTTTGTATAAGTATCATGTTACTTATGTATAAACAATGGCGGTTGTATATCAAGTGTGGAATGTGTTCTTAGTACTCCTTAGACAAGAATAAGTAAGTGTGTTCGCGAAAGTGATGAATACGATGATTGAAATCATTATGAATTTATGACCCATGTAAAGCTATGTCGATAAGTGTAAATAATAGGATAGTTAACTAAAAAAATCTAATTAGTCCGTCAGATAGTTTCCAAAAAATATTGGACACGTATTTTTTCTTTTTTCACGTAAACAAACAATGACGACGATACAGTGCTTTGAAAACTCGTGTGACGTCATATTCTAAGACATTAGTATGACATTTTTTAACGGTGAGTGACGTCACAACCCCCCACTCAAATCTTTGACGCGTTTTATCTTCGTCAATTTTTATTGATTTGATAAAATAAAAAAAAACGTATCCAATATTTTTCGATAATCTGACAGACGGACTAATTAGAATCATATTTTTTTTAGTCAGTAAACATCCCTATTCCACTATTATTGCTCCCAACAAGAATTGTATACCTTGGCAAGTTGGCAGTCCAAAAGCGTGTTCCGTTGACGATATCGTAAGGATAGCAGAATCGAGCGGGAATAAGAGAAGAGTGGTAGAAGAAAAGGGAGGCCTATACCCAACTGCGGGTTGTTCGAAAGAGATACCGCGGCCTCGGCACAAAGGGCCAAGAAGGAACGTGGGTGTTTTTTTGTCAGTAGAAGTCTGACACTCCCTACCGCTCTGCCCAGAGCGGGAGAAGTCAGTTGATGACTTCCCATCCACAAAAAAAAGGCTAATACAGCAGAGTGCGATTCCGCTTTTAGCGACGCGCGACGTGACAATGATAAATAAAATGTAGCGCTTAAAATGATGTTAGCAATTTTCTCTCCATGGCCATTCATTGTACCATGAAGGCCAAATGATCATAGTTATCAAGTCATTAAAACTATTTCACTCCATCATCACCACGTTTATTGGTAGGTAGTGGTCACGGTAATGTGTCAACTCATACGTCAATGGCATTACACATTCCATAGAATTCATACCTACTGTGTATCTAATACCGCAAACTATTTGTTTCATTCAACATAACATCACGTTTATTTAACCCAAGGGTTAGGCAAAGTCCGAAAGTCCAAAAGTCCGAATTTAATGTCTATGAATTATAATTTCTATTATCACGAAATTTATTCCACAGAAAGTCGTAAATGCGATGTTTGTTTTCCGATTTTCATATTATGTTCGTAGAATCAAATGCTCGATAGGGTCTCGGTCAGCCAAACGACATTCTGATCCTATCCTACTAATATTATCCTAGTATCACATTGACATCACACTTCACACTAATATTATAAAGGCGAAAGTTTGTGTGTGAGTGTGTATGTTTGTTACTCTTTCACGCAAAAACTACTGAACGGATTTGGATAAAATTTGGCACACAGATAGTTTATAACCTGGATTAACACATAGGATAGTTTTTATCCCGATTTTATCTACCCGTGGGATAATTTTCGAGTTGTAGCGGGCGAAGCCGCTGCCAACACCTAGTTAACAATACTTCAAATAAATCTAGCCTCTGGGCTGCTATTCAGACCGAGGAATTCCCCGACCTGGGTATAAAACCAAGACCTCATGCTAAGGAGAAGCATTTTGCGCGTACAACAACAAGGCAGTTGACTTAAGACACACCACAGATACAAATTAGTCCCGTCGGTGCTGCATGTTGTTCGAAAGAGATACCGCGGCCCCGAAACAAGGGCTAAGAAGGAACATGGGTGGTTTTTAGTCAGTAGAAGTCTGACACTCCCTTCCGCTCTGCCCAAGAGCGGGAGGGGTTATTTGATGATTTCCCATCCCCCAAAAAAAAAAAATATATACAAAATAGTATTTCAGCAACCATGGTCCCCCAACATCGATCAGACGAAAGCCAGTGCCCTAATCTTTCCCAACCAATCAGGTATAATTAGTTTCCCACCGCTAAACTATCAATTAACGGTTTGTAACAAGCCTCATTCTATGGCAATTAACGGCTTTAAATAGCAAAGCGATCATTTATCACCTCCCATTAACACCAGTTAATTTACTTAGGCAGCCAGTTTTGGCACCAATATTATTTTGAATCGATAGTACAATATTTCAGCTGGTATCGTTGGAATGTAGTATTTGTAACCGAGTATTTAGTAGGGTAATTGAGAAAATACTTATTTGGGCGTAATTGTTAATCTCAGTAAGTACTGGTATTTCATCATTCGGAGCAATTTTGCGTGATACGGGTGGCCACTGAAAACCAGCGCTAGAACAGCATCATGCTGAGTGGTAACCTGTTTGTCGCAGCCACGACGTGCAATAGGGATGTTTACTGCTAAAAAAAATATCAAAAAAGTCTGTTAGATTATCGAAAAATATTGGATACGTATTTTTTGTTTTATCAAATCAATAAAAATTGACGAAGATAAAACGCGTCAAAGATTTGAGTGGGGGGTTGTGACATCACTTACCGGTAAAAAATGTCATACTAATGTCTTAGAATATGACGTCACACGAGTTTTCAAAGCACTGTATCGTCTTTATTGTTTGTTTACGTGAAAAAACAAAAAATACGTGTCCAATATTTTTTGGAAATCTATCTGAAGGACTAATTAGATTTTTTTTGTTAACTACCCTATTAATTTTTTTATTATGCCTGCTTCTTGTATATTTTAATATTTGTTCTGCGTTGTATGTGTATTGCTTTTTTTTCCTGTGTATCTCTGTTATGTTATTATCGTTATGTTTCTGCGACAAATAAATATTTTTTCTTTCTTTCTTTCTTCCTTCTTCTGATATTTTCAACATATTCATATTTTATAACTTGAGGAAAGTTTTGAGTATGAATATTGAAGAGTGATCTTTCTCAATTGAAGTCAATTTGTAACGAATAAAAATTTAATGCTACAATAGAGACCCACATTGGACGAAACATCGGCACATTGATTGATTCCCGAATCCTCCCGATACCTAAGTTTGTCCGTGGATATTTTTTAATATTTGTTATGCGTTGTATGTGTATTGCTTTTTTTCCCTGTGTATCTCTTTGTTATGTTTCTGCGACAAATAAATATTTTTTCTTTCTTTCTTCCTTCTTCTGATATTTTCATATTACACTACTCATCATTTCAGCCATAAGACGTCCACTGCTGGACATAGGCCTCCCGCAGAAGGGGGGGATTTGCCATAATCGCCACGCTTGGCAGGCGGGTTGGCGATCGCAGTATGGTTGTTAAGAAGGCACAGAGAACGCTGCTGCCCATTCTCTGGTAAGTCCCTTAGTCGCCTCTTACGACACCCACGGGAAGATATGGGATGGTGCTATTCTTTATGTCCGACACAACGGAACATGATTGATTCCCGAATCCTCCCGACACCTAAGTTTGTCCGTGGATAGATGACCGCCCATTACATATCAAGTTCCTTCAGTGCCTCGGAAAGCATGTTAAACCGCTGGTCCCTGGTTTAATTTGTAGATCTGTCACAGTCGTTACAGACAGCTAGTCAGTGGTCCAAAAGTCTGACAACCAGTCGTTCCATGGGCTATCGCATTATTCGGTACCAACTGAGTTGTGCTGGTCAGATAGGCATGGCAGACGCTCCATGTAAAATACTGGTCTTGGTAAAATCCGGTAAGACTGGAAGCCGACCCCAACATAGCTGGGAAAACGCTAGGCAGATGTTTTTTTTTTTTGGCGGGTGGAAAATCATCAAATAACCCCTCCCGCTCTTGGGCAGAGCGAAAGGAGGTGTCAGACTTCTAATGACTAAAAACCACCCATGTTCCTTCTTAGCCCTTCATGTCGAGGCCGCGGTATCCCTTGCGGACAACCCGCAGCCCCGACGGGATAATAGGAAGTCCTGACGTGATAATTCAAGATGATTGAAATAGGTGATGACAACGCATGAAATAGTACAACAACAATCAGAATTAATGAGAGGTCAATGTAAAGAAGACGCATGAAACAAATTAATACTATTCCTACCAAAAATATGCGGATCCGTTGGCGCCTTAAATTATAACTACTTGCGAATATTATTATTGGCTGGAAATATCTTGTTTGCATATCATATCATGCGTTACTTTTGGCATTCCGCCCTGCAGATAATTTTGAGTTATTGCGTGTCATTACTCCATTTGTTTGAAGAGATTACTCGTAACTCGTGCGATGAATGCAAAACTTGATGAAGAAATTGGTTGATTCATTACTACTTTTAAAGATAATAAGAGATAATAGAAAGCAGCGGTGGCCCAGTGGCGGCAGCCCCGACTTACGAGCAGTAAGTTGTGGGTTCCAGGCAGGCGAATTACTTTGTTTAATTCATTTCATAACCGCTGCTCTCTCAAAGCGGCGAAGGAAAACATCGTGAGGAAACCGGCATGTCCTAGACCCAAAATTCGAAGACATGTGATATCGACCAACCCGCATTGGGCTCGCGTGGTGGCTTCACATAGCGCACTCCCACTTATAAAGAGGAGGCCTGTGTCCCAGCAGTGGCAACATTATAGCCTGATCATGATACTACTAATTCAGATACTCCTCTATGTGTGTCACATTGTGAAGAGGTTCCTATATCTGGAGTCCTCATCATCGGAAGCATAGACCCTGCTTCCGACACCGATAAATCACCATTTCTTTTTTATTAAAATATCAGCAAGTAGATGAACAAAGGGTATAAAATACCACGGTTTCTTAGCGCAAACCATAGTAAAGGAAGCCAAGAGATACCAGGATAGCAAAGAATGATAAGATAGCAAAACGTTGACATTGTCAATTGTTGAGTAACGACCATGGCAACGACAATAAAGCCAGGAATTTGTTTGAGAATAAAGAGCTTTAACAGACACGCACGTGGATCAATATTTGCCAAACGTGATTTCGAAACACAAATACTAAGAATATTATCAAAGAACAAAGTATAGTGCACGTCTGCAACAAGCTAGCCACATTTTAATATGGTCCAGTAAATTTCTCAATAGCAGCCACGTAGTCTGGATTTGAGCCCTGTTGATCGCAATGGGCTCGCCCCCAAATTACATGGGACTTAAACATAACTGGCGAAATGGTGTGCTAATACACCCCTACCTAACCCTTCTGAGATTACAGACGTGATGTTATGTTGTGTGATTTCGAAACACAAATACTTAAAATGTTATCAAGAACAAATTATACTGCACGATTGCACTAAGTTAGCCAGTCTAAATATGGAAATATTCTAGAATTATATTAAAATCCAAGTTCATGGACAGCGTGTCTGACCAGGCATAATTAATTAATTCAATTATTTATTCAAGTAATAATAACTTATATCTATGTTAGTAAACTAAATTAAACACAAAACAAAACAATGGAGCACATCTATGTTACAGGTCCAGCAGAAATTTTGCAGCACCGGTTAACGATCGCGCAATCTAGTCGGCCAGAGATCATTATTAGGATGCTGTTGGAGCAACCCCGGACCCTGCTTACCAGGGGTGTCCATAGCTATTCACAAATAATCGAATCGAAAAAGTCGTATACCAACAAAAGATAGATATAAGTACGACTTTTCGATTCGGTTTCATTTCGATTGTTTGTGAATAGCTATGCTGACGTAACACGTGGACGAGTATTCTAAAGATCGTGGAGTTCTTTAGTTTCTGTCTACCCCAATGAGCGTGTCAGTCAGATTCATAACATGCAGGTATCTTTAGGAATATTATGACTATTATGTATGAGCCAGTATGCTAAAGGGCAATGGAGCGCAGCATTTTGGGTGTCAAAAGGCAAGACAGGATTCGAAACACCACGCTGCGCTCCAAAACGAGCATAGTAGACGTTGGCAAAAAGGCTGCTAGGTTAAAGTGGGATTGGGTCACGTCAGTCGCATGCACGATGACCGTGGGGCAAAAGCCTCCACACGATGGTTGCCAGAAGACAGACGGCGCCGCCGAGGCCAACCTAGAAAAAGGTGGCGTGACGATTTAGACGCGTACCATGAGGGCTGGTTCGAGGCAGCACAGGAAAAGAGCTCTTGGAATGAATTAGGGGAGGGCTTTGTCCAGCAGTGGGCCAGTGCAGGATAAAGAAAAAAAATGTATGAGTCTAACTGAATTAACTACGAGTAAGTGCAAGGGAAGCCTAACAAATCGCAACTAATTTGATATTTGCCAAAGCGTACCTAGATATTTTCTGGAACGTTATGACTGAATGCCAGTAAAGCATTTCTAATCCATTAAAATCACAACCAATTTGACATCTGCCAACGTGTACTTCCCGATATTTCATGTCTGTCAAAGGAAATTAGTTGTATCTTGCAAATTGAAGGGGAAAAACACCTGGCCACAATTTGTTTGTATTTACTATTGCCAAAATATCCAGCAAGAGCTTGCTTGTAGATACGAAACTGCGCAAATATTATAAGTGTGATAGATACCTATAGTAAAGATAAAAATAATTTTGCACCTTCCACTACAGTTGTCTTTAGGTTAACAGGTAGAAAATGCCTAGCCCTACGGTATTAAGTCCGTCTTTTTTTTTTGGCGGGTGTAAAATCATCAAATAACCCCTCCAGCTCTTGGGCAGAGCGAAAGGGAGTGTCAGACTTGTACTGACTAAAAACCACCCATGTTCCTTCTTAGCCCTTTATGTCGAGGCCGCGATATCTCTTGCGAACAACCCGCAGTCCCGACGGGCGAACAACCCGCAGCCCCGACGGGACCCGTATAAGTACTTGAAATGTTAATAAATAAATAAATTGTATGATTATTCTCATTTGAAGGTTAACGGTACTTTTAGCAGAGCATGAGGCCAGTCAACTTATAAACACTTGCCAGTTTACATAAGTAGCGTTAAATAATCGGTAAGTACAATTTGAAAAACAGCAATTTCATATTCTGTTAATGAAAAGAGTAATTTAAGCAAACTGCTTAATCATAATCACGCAAAACGTTTAGACACTAATTTTACCTACTCGTGTTAGCAAATTCTTGCTGAGATTATAGTGATAACTGATATTGATAAGACACGTATATCAAGTCATCGTAATTTAGAAGCCTATCACCGAGATTTGTAAACAGAGATAGCAACTATCGGTGCTTATTAGTTTTAGCAAAATTGAATATGTACTTATATAATTGTGAAAAATATCGGTAGTAGTGTTACCAAGTGTTTAGGCCATTATGTGTTAATTTTAAAATATATTGATCTATCTACACTAATAATCACTACATAATTATTATAAAACAAAGTCCTTCGCCGCTTCTGTCTGTCTGTCTGTTCGTGATAAACTCAAAAACGACTGCACCGATTTTCATGCTATTTTCACCAATGGATAGATTGGTTCTCGAGGAAGGTTTTGGTTTTAGTATATAATTTGTCAAGATAACCGACATCCACGCGGGCGAAGCCGCGGGTATCAGCTAGTAACAGGTATTATAATAAAGAGGAAAGATTTGTACGTTTGTAACGAATAACCTCAAAAACAACTGGATCTATTTCAAAAATTCTTTCACCAGTACATTATCCCTGAGTAACATATTAAGCTATATATATATTATATATGTATTTAAAACTTTAAAAAATAAATGTCCACAAGTGCGAAGCAGGGACGGGCCGCTAGTGTTTTAATATAAAGGAAAAGGTATTTTACTTTAAGTAGTTTTTTATGGTAACGATATTAGAAATTCTATGTCTCAATCAAGTTACAAGTAATAAAAACAAACTAATAAAATACCCATAAACATAAACTATAGCAATACTAACTATCTGAAGAAGTGGATCTTATCGGACTACACTATCGAGAAAATCTTAATTTCCGCTCATTCTCGTTTGCAATCAGCGCTATTTTTATTGGCATGGCAGTTATTCCATTTCCAATGCCCAAACGACCGGAGACAAGGGCATATTAATATTGGGGCTGCGGGTTGTTCGCAAGAGATACCGCGGCCTCGACATGAAGGGCTAAGAAGGAACATGGGTGGTTTTTAGTCAGTAGAAGTCTGACACTCCCTTTCGCCCAGAGCGGGAGGGGTTATTTGATGATTTCCCAGCCCAAAAAAAAAAAAATTGCATATTAATATTGATGTTTTGTGAAAAGAAATTATTATTATTTATTTATTTATTTATCCATTAATAGTACATTTACATTACAACAAGTTGGTGCAAACATAAACTCATTAGAGTTAAATGAAGAGAGAGTTTTCTCTGAAGAAAAAAATTTTGATAAATATTACAGGTGATCAGTTCTGCGGATCTCTATATTTGGCTGTCAAATACAATTCAGTCGCCATCTTTTTTTTTGCTGTCAAGTGCTGGAATTTTGCAGAGTTGCGAATACACTATGTGTATCATACTTATCCAAGTTGTTCTAGTAATCTGATATATTGTCAAGGTCGTTACTATTACACAACTACAAAAAAAAGCATTGCCATGTTTTTTTTGCACGCTTGCAATAAAACCAAAACACACAAATGAAAACACGGCTAAACATTCGAATACGTAAATAATCGAACAGAACACGGGTGGCAATGAACTCAGCTCGCTTATCCCACTCATATCTCCAAAAACGAACGAAATCCGGAAGGTAAGTCGTTCACGTTCATACCATAAAGAACGAAAGCATGAGTCGAATACATTCATAAGGTCATTGCCGCTCTACTTCAGTTTCCACCACCATTCCTCGATAATGCAAGGCACTCGGACGGCTATTCTTAGCCAATACTCTCGCTTTTGTATTTCTGACCGTTCAAGAGCAGTTATCTTGACGGCTGAACGATTAGTTTATGCGTGCAAGTGATTAGTGGAGATGAGGAGATATGAATCAGGTGTGACTGAGAGGGATAGAAATGTGGATGGATGGAGAGATCAAAAAGTGGATGGATTGAGCAAGCGATGATATAAATGATGAGAGAATTGAAGAGGAAATAAATCATGCTGACCGTGAACCCAAGTGTCATGGGGCCGTGACAGAGGGAACTAGCGGTTACGTCTATAGAAAATCTAAATAAAGAAACTTGTCTGTTTTATTTTTATAAGAGTAGATTATGATTATTTTTGATGAGAACGCGTGTGGGAATAAAAACACATAATTTCTCCAAATCGCTGTTTAAAAACGTTATAATAGAAATAAATAGTCTGGCGGAAAATTTGCAGGGTTTCCATTTTGATTGTCAAAGACGTCATGTTTGCATGCAAAATTAAGTTTTTCATCAGTTTTTGTCTTTGCATTGTTCAAACTTGAATTTTGCTGTCTGATTAATAAATTAATGAAGTCAATGAACCACGAATAGGTGCCATTTATTTCGTGCATTCGTAGCATTTCACGAAACTATTCTGCGAGTCTTGTAAAATATTTTTACGACAAAAGTACCTCTTATGTTGAAAGGGGGGAATGTCATTCACATTTACGTTAAGAACCATGACATGCAGTTTAAAACTGACTTTAATATTTCAAGATGTAGTAAAATTTCTCATGAAATATTTATGGCTAAGAAAACTGACAAACGATAACTATAAAACCGACTACCTATTCTTTTCTCTTTCACAATAAAACGTAATGGGCCTCTTACTTCGCTTTTAATGCCGTCGAGGTATATCTCTCAGCCACTCTCAGGCATGCTAGTTTGCCGGGGCTGCGGGACTGATCCAAAGAAATACCGCAGCCCAGGAACACAAATGGCTATGAAGTAACATGTGTGGGTAGTCAGTATAAGTCTGACACTTCATTCTGCCTTGCCCAGGACGGGAGGAGTCATTTCATGATTACCCACCCGAAAAAACAAAGGTAAGTATGCCGGTTTCCTCACGATGCTATCATCGAAGAAAAATCAGAGGTGTTGGGTTCGAACTCGTGACCTATGACTTGACTTCCGATGGTCACACGCTCACCACTAGACTATCACTGCTATGAGTTTGCACAATATTTGAACAAGATACGATGAAATAACTATAGAGAATCGTCGAAACAACAGATGAACATGGTGTTATCAAACCACAAAACAAGGTTACTACATCGTGTTTCGAGTTATTATCAGAAATTCAAAAACAATATGAATGGTGTAATTGATCGCTATCTCTAAGTTATCTTGTACGAATATTAGGAGAGGAGCGGTCTTGCAAGATCATCAGACGATATGCTCTAGAAATTACTGTAAGAAGGATAAGACCGAGATTCGATTACGACCAAAATGTGTTTAGACTAGGGCTTTTTTAAACAAAAGGCACTTGTACTACAAGTAGCTTTGGTAACAACCGGTTGGGAATAGGCTGGACTGCGGTTACCAAGCACGTCAACCACAAATGGATGGAACGGATGGAAAAGAATTTAGGGATCCTTTGGAATGTTTTATCAAAATTGAGTGCAATCGTTTCTTACATTCTAGATTAACCCGATGGAGAAATTAAGCCTAAGTTGAAATTCAATCGTTAAACATTATTCTTCTAAGCGTGTCGATTACAATGCAAATTGACTCAGCCCAAAATTGTCAGTAGCGTCTATAAGCTCCTATGATGTGCAAATAACAGGTCAGGCAGAATACGATATTAAGTGTCCCATTGTTCTATGAATCTACATCTGAACATTCTACACCATTTTTTTTTTTGGCTGGTGAAAAATCATCAAATAACCCCTCCCGCTCTTGGGTAGAGCGAAAGGGAGTGTCAGACTTCTACTGACTAAAAACCACCCATATTCCTTCTTAGCCCTTCATGCCGCGGTATCTCTTGCGAACAACCCGCAGCCCCGACGGGACCCGCAGCCCCGACGGGACCCGCAGTCCCGACGGGGACCTCAATTCCATATCTAGAAGCCCCTCAATGAATGTTCCGTCCTTATTTACTGTAGCTATATGCAGAATGGAATATCCCCATCAGTTATCGCTCCATCAGATCGGTCTGTCAGTCACGCGCAGTACATAATAATATGTTAGACAAACATAACGTACGTGATGGACTAAAAATTGTTCGACGTTAATTTATTTGTTCATGAAATTATTATATTATAGCCCTGGTCTATTCGTTGTGCAATATTTCAGATGTAGGAATTTAAAACTAATAAAAGATATTTCACGTGTGAATATTCTAGTACCAAAAAAAAATATTATCTAAGTAGTCTCCCTACTTAGATAATATTTTTTTTTGGTAGGAAAAAATGCCAGAAAACAGCAATGACTTACAAGAGATGCTTAGAATTCAAATCCAAAAGAAATGTTTCTCATTACTTCAAAATAGATGATAGTACCAATGCTTTCTAAATTAGGAATTTTGCCGCAAAGGAAGTCGTATGAAAAGGGGAAGCAATCTGTTAACACCGAACTTTTAATGTCTTACAAGAAAAGTGTTTTTTACGGTCTTCTTTAACTTCAAAGACCGGATATACTTAGTATTTTTATGCACAGTCCAGCACCAAAGACCTTTTATTTTCGGGTTCAAACAAATATCCGCTTATCTAATAACACTGTAACTGAAAGTAGAAGTTATTGCTGCCGGATACATTACCTAGGACCTAAGTGGTGAAATATAGGTATCCCTATACTTCTGCTTAACTGTTTCAGGAAACACAGCATGATAGTGTATGTTTCGAGACATAAAATCCTACGATCTACTGCAAAATACGTCTTACTATTTTACTACAGGGAAAGATAAGCACATTCGGAATTCCGAGTCAAGACAATGTTTTGATTGGCAACAACTCGCCAACAAACCAATTGAGTATTTTTCAAAAAATTTGTACATTTCAGAATAAAAATGATGTCGTTAATTTGGAAACTAAAAAAGTCAAATAAATACATCTTGTAATTTTTAATCTCCGCGTTGTATTTGACAGATATATATTCAGTTCATTCGTAAATAGTCTCATGACTTATTATTCTATATATTTTTTACAAAAACATTTAATATAATACCACTCAAAATTTTGTTTCATACAAAAAGCGTAGTGTCACTATCAGCTTTCAAATATTCGGATTCGTTAAAATGGCTTTAAAATTCGATTTATTACGCGTGAATTGTATTTAATGTGTTATACGTATCCCCTAGTATTTAAATCTCTGTTTATTTGGGGTTTTCATGATATATAATTAATTATAAATAGTTTTATTTCCTTGTCTCAATATTTTACAAGTTAGTAACAATCAGTTTCGTTTGCAATTTTTACACTGGTTTCTTGGCATTTCTGAACGCAATCGTAAATTTTATTATTGGCAAAACTAGCCTGAACCTGATTGGCTATTACGAAACTGTCAAACGCATCGATCAACCATTTTATTGTGAAAGTCGTAAGCGGAGCTCCGAAGAAACATTTTCGTTATTATTCATTTACAACACGATATTTCGGTAAGTAATTTAGATACATGACAGTGAATTTGATATGTTAATTAGTAAAATATTATCTTTTTACTTAGTTCTTCTTCTGAACGTTTAACATTGTGTTTTGCAGTCAATTTACTTTTGAGGTTATTTTGGGCTTACATTTTAGTAACATTTCGTAACGTTACGAAAAGGTTTTCTTACATTTTAGTAGCATTTTGTTACTAAAATGTTACGTGTTACGAAAATGATGAATATAAAGCTGTATGTACCATGAATATTTTAACCGACTTTGTTTCAAAAAGAGGTGAATCGTGATCTGATCAATAAATAAATATAAAATACGTTTGTTATTGATCGTAAATAGAGATTAGTAAATAATCAAATATTTTGCTTTAAAGTTACTGAATTGCTTCAAATTCGTGACAAACCCGTGATATTTTGTTTTGTTATGTTACCTACCTAATTCTAATAAAAAAAAAATCGGTTTCTTTTCATTATTAATACTTTATTTAAATTGATTAAGTAGGTAATCCACTACTGCACACATCACGTCCTGTGTAATGAAAATATAATACATAAATAATTAAGAAGAAACAAAAATATTGAACACCGTGGATAAAGCTTAATAATTACTTTTTCGTAACAAGGTTACAATCTCGATACAACAACTTAGTTATAACATTTTCGTTACGGACAAAAAAAATGAAAAGTACTCAATTGGCATCACACCTCAACTGTACAGAAACACCAGAAAAGAGCTCATGATATCCCTGACACAATTCAGTAACTCCTTTTTTTGTTCACCGGGGGAAGATACAAAACAGACGCCCGGTTTTTGAGGATAAGGCGAGTGTCGGAACCATTATTATTCCTTATTATTTTCTTTTTTCTACACTTCAGCTAGGCAGTCATATACCTGCCAAAATTGTATATTATTTTATCGCATTTCGACTGAAGTAATTTAGTTACACAGGTGATTTTACGATATTATTGGATACTTTTTATTCCGATATTCTTGTGGTACAATTTCCGAACTACAACCAGGAGACACTGCGTGCAATAGCTGGTAACTAAGTTATAAATAACGCCTGTAATAACACTTTGCCCGCCCCAAGAATCGAACCCTACTAGATCCAAACGAAACTATACCAAAGAGGCAGTTTCAACAAAAAATAAATCCGTAAAACTGTTTTCGGCATGCGCGACATCTCGACCCCGATATAAGCGATTTGGCGACAAAATGTCTGAGCAAGGTCAACGTTCGGTGGATTAGAATATTCGTTTAAAATTATGCGGGTTCCGGTACAAGCCTTTCAATTCCAACGTCACGTACCTATTGAAAACTGGTTCAACAATTAACTTATCTCGGCATTTATCTGCGACTAGGTTTTGTCCGCATCTTCGCTTCGCAAATTATATCACTGGAACGTTTTAATTATAGCGACCCTCGGAGAGAGTATAGAATAGAATTTATTTATTTTCAGGTAACAAAGACCCATAGATCATTAATACCACTTATATATACATACTAATCGCATTGGTGGATGAATTTACGGATCAGTAGTTTCAAAGATTACCAACATGCAAACTACACTATTTTAAGCTTTCACGGGGATAAGGGAACTCGTAATACAGAGACTTATATTATAGATACTCATATTTCGGGGTTTTTCTTATAGGGAGTTTAAAATATTGAATAATCACGGAATATATCCCGTAAGTGATAGTATAACTTTACTTCTTAATTATAATATTATTGCAGAGGAGCTATAGGCTAAAGTAACAACGCAATGGGTCCCAAACAGCTGGAAACGGCAACGCGGCAGGCCTAGGAGACGAACTCGAAGGATTGGCAATTAACAGCATTGGATAGAGATAAGAGGAAAAAGGGAAAGAAGGTCTTTGCCCTGCAGTGGGACACAAATGGTTAATCCTTACTTATAATATTATAAATGCGAAAATAACTCTGTCTGTCTGTCTGTCGCGCTTTCACGCCAAAACTACTGAACCGATTTAAATGAATTTTGGTACACATATAGTCTAGAGCCTGAGAAAGGACATAGGCTATTTTTTAATACGAAAAAAAGGTTGTAAGGGGTTGAAAGGGGGAGGTTGAAAAGATTACTTTTGGTCGCGATAACCGTTACCACGCGGGCGAATTCGCGGGCATCAGCTAGTGGTTAATAATAAAATAAAAATTGCAGAGGTAGCTTTCTTGTGCCAAAAGCAGATGTTTAGAAGGGTGAATAAACGCATTGTGTCTTGCAATACAGTAAGTAAGGAGACATCACAAAGCATGTCTACGAAAGGGCCCGTTTCTGGGGACAGATGTCACGTACAGACAATGGGTTGCGTTATTTCTCACGTGTCCCTGCTCCAATTCGGTGGCATGGCAACCAGCCCTAAAAACATCGTGAAACATCTCGTTAATGTTTTAAATAACTAACTTATGACTAGTAAGTCGGGAATCGGATGATTCGTGCAGAAAAAATGCTTACAAGACGTTTTTGGTCGGTTGACATTATTTGCGGCCTACTTGTAAGTCCGTAGGCCTTTCTCTTTTTTTACTACGAATTCGATTCGAAGTATCTGCGTCGTTGAGTATTCTCTCACATTTCGAACTACGACCGCGACTTTGACCTCTAGACACGCTAGACAGAGTTCATTTTAAAGGTGACTAAGTTCAATTTTTCTTGGCTTTTTTATACAGTCCGTGCACTAAAGACCAGGGTCGTAAAACAAAAATTGAAATATCTAAAGTAGGCGTGTTTGAACCACATCAAAACACGTGGTTGCCACCACTGATAAGAAATAGATTGACAACAAAGATTAGTTTCCCAGTAAGCCAAAATGATAACAGCTGATATTGGGCTGTGTTATCAGTATGTGATCATCCACATATTAGCCATATAAGATAATGCTGTAGATTATGGGTGCTTCCAATATTAATGTGAATTTTGGGGGATTTCCCAATAATCATGATAGATGGATGTTTTTAGGCATTTAATTAATGTCGACCTATTCTGCCATAACACATGGATGGGCCTCTTCAAAACAAATTATTGAACACTGAAATTGTGGATACTGGGTCATGATAACTGATGAGACCTGAGTAGATGATGATCTGTGCTATGGTTCACTTCTTTTCTGACCAAAGCCTGGATATGCGCTTCCAGGGCTTCACACCACACTTATAAACAACATTAGGACATAATTCAATATGATACTTGCATCAAAATGAATCTCTGTACAATGACAACAAGACTTGAATTAAAATAAGCATACATTGCAGTTACCATAATGCAAATATATTGTCTCTTAAAATGAAGACACACCCACATGAAGCTACTGTTTGTTACCCACATCATTATAGTCAAGGCCATGAACTAATGCAACTAATCCAACTATTATGTAGGTACTTGATATTAATGAAGCCATCAACTGTCTAGCCTTTTCAACTAAGTTGGTGATAGCTTCCAGCCTAACCAGTCGAATCTGACTACCGGAATTTTAAATAGAGTAACTGCTTATATTTTGTGACTTTTTATTTTTTTTAATATTAGCACTGATTGCTTAACATAAGGGCTCAGAAGTATATTATTCTGAAGTATGTAAAGTGAATTAAGTAATAATAGATAACAGGCAAATAGTACATAGAAGATAACAGTGCATATTTTGAATAAGGATTTTTTTGTTTTTAATTTAAATGGAAGATGTAGTAATTATGCAGGTTAGTCATTAAATAAGATTTATTATCCTAATCTAAACTTGTTATGTGACATTGTAATTGATTAGAAAAATATCAGTTGTTTGAGACTAAAATGATGATGAAATGTTAAGGTGACTTGCAAGTTGATGCTTCATTGATAAATAACATCTGGCTTAATACTTTCTAATGTAAAGTCCATGTTTTCCTTATCTTAAACTTAAGTAAATCATGAAATTCTGTATTTAGTTACAGTCATTCAACAATTAAGTAAGTAATCAAAAACTATTTTTATCCGCATAAAAACGTATTTCCAAATAAATCAACAATAACAAATGGAATGATAATGAGTAAAAAACTGAAGGCCAGTGGAAGCATTGAACAGAACCACTTACTTTCACTACTTCATTATTGAACAGCAAAGTTTCACTCACCCCTCTGTTGTCACTGAGTTCAATGACAATGTCTCGGCGAATATCATCTCATGGTCCTCGTCCGTCTTCGGGTCTTCATGGAACTGACCATCAGGGGGGACCTGGGGCCCTGGCACATCCTGCTCACCAACGACTTTCTGACTGACATTATGCAGTCCCGATAAATCGACATTCGTATCGACACCACCCTCAGCCTGGAGAGCCTCCGAAACCACCAAAATGAAGAGAGCACAACTGTGGAACACCATAATCATGAGAATCAGTCCATTGTTTAAATATTTTAATGTCAACAAAAAAATGTGTTTTCCGTACCTGGATAGCACTGAAATTGTCAGCAAAGACGTGTAGATCACACATAAACCACCCTTCATCGTAATATCAGTGAAATATCCACAGTCCATACCATTTTGTGCGTAAAATTAACACATATTCGCGACGCCTTCAAACTTCACAATGAAAATCGAATAAAATACTAAACACACATCACACAAGCACAATAATTAACACATTTTGAGGGGTTGAATAATAATAAAAATTTGCTGCCGTCGCCAAACAGAAAAATGTGGGAACGAACTTTTGCTCAATTTTACTAAAATCGAATCGTGTAATTTGACAATTGCCAAAATTTTTGTTCCCTTTGTCGTTGATGTTATTCACAAAATACAGAACTCCTATTGGTAGATCATTAAAACTAAAATCGATTCTTCATTATGCACCAATAGGAGTTAAACATTTAATGCTTTAGCTACGTTTTTATTGGCGAATAAAAATATCGGATGGTTACGTTTCGTACCACGAAAAAATGCAAATAAACACTACCTACAAGTATTTTGGTTTGGCTTCCCACTGAGGAATTTTGAAGCAAAAATTGTTCTCAAACTAAATTATGACGAAAATTATTTTAAATCTTTCAGAGATCTTCGGAATGTTACGAGTTTTTTTTTTATAGTATGAAAATCACATTTTATTGTTTAATTATATTTATGTAAAATGGAGTGTTAGAACATCTGTTCTAGTGTTGTGCTTGAAATGGAGCAACGAAAAAAGTATGAAAATCGCCTAATTTTTTTACAGTCGCGTAGATTGTGTCTAACAAGTGTTTGTATTTTTCCCATATGTTTCGAATTTAGTAAAATATTAATTAATCATTCTACAAGTCACTACACCGTTCAAAGTAGTTCAAAATGAGTTTTGATACTAAAATACAAAATCATTTATTTACTACGACACCGTATAAGATAGTCGATTTTTTCGACATATCACTATCAACATAGATAATTCGCACTGCTGTCATCGACGTCAACAGGCGTTTAGCGATTTGTCGGTTCTTGTTTTAATAAATTCGAAAAATGGAAGCTTTATTTGCAATACCTTTCACGGTTCTTGAAATTCCTAACATTAAAATCAAAAAGCCGACATGGCTACAAGCTCCGTCTGCCATGACCACATTCTCTTTGGTGCTACTTTCATACTTTTTAGTGACCGGAGGTTAGAAGATTGTTTTGTAAGATTGCCAATTAATTTCTAATTGGATTTGTTTCAGATTGAATCTAATACGTGTTTTTGCTTGTAGGAATTATATACGACGTGATTGTGGAGCCCCCGAGCGTGGGTTCAACGACCGATGAGCATGGGCACAGTCGACCGGTCGCCTTTATGCCAAATCGTGTAAATGGACAGTACATCATGGAAGGATTGGCGTCCAGCTTTCTGTTCTCTCTTGGTGGTCTTGGCTTTATCATCCTCGACCGCACACACAACCCTTCAACACCTAAATTGAACAGAATCTTGTTAATCTCAGTTGCTTTCCTATGTATTCTTGTATCTTTCTTCACAACTTGGATATTCATGAGGATGAAGCTGCCAGGCTATCTACAGAACTGATTGTTTACTAAAGTAGAGTAAGCAGTCATACAATGTTTTTTAATAAGTTTATTAAATATTTTTTATATTCCATCTAAATGTTTTTTTATTTATTTTGTTGGCAGGTGCTTCAATATTGCATACATAATGTAGGTACTTATAATTCCATTACCCCAGCTGCACGATCAGAAGGTAGGTTTTCATAACATTTTTACATTGCCTTGCTTCATTCTGTTCTTATCATTGTAACGCTCATTCCATTCTTAATCACTTAAGAGTTCTATAGTTATTATAATGTTACATGTTATGTGAAACTAAACATAGATCATGCGTGTTTTCTCCAGAGGGTTAGGGAAAGATTTTACTGTAGTTCACTAATTATGTTTCAAGTACCATGAAATATTATGGAGCAAAGCCAGGAAGGGTGTCTAATTTTATCTATGTATTTTATTTTAAACTAGCTGACCCACTCAACTTCGTCTGCGTCAAATAATTTGTAACCTTCCTTGAGAAATCAATTTCAACCGCAATGCATTCAAACAAACAAATTCTTCAGCTTTATAATATTAGTATAGATAAGACATTATCCAGAGGAATACTAAATAATAAACAAATTCCGAAAGAAATATAATTTAATACTTAAATATTTGGCATTTCATTACAAAATTGTTCTAATAAAAATCAGGAACAGCACAAAACAACACAATTATTATATCACCTTAAAAGAAAACACTTCATTGTAAATAAGAGATTCACAATTGATACTATTTTAATAAAAACAATATTATTGATTTATGGGAAGACATAAATAAAGCTTTTTATAATACAAATATAAATTGCAGGCCTAATTTGAATGAGATGTTGCTTGATGTAGCCTACCTACTATGACGTGTGTGTTTGAGCGAGCTTATGGCTAAACTCTTCAATACATCACCAAACTGCGGCTACTGTTTCTGGACCTCTTCAAATTTTGGGTGAATCGGTTTCTTCTAGGCAAGCATATTCCCTAGGCCACATCAGGCAAGTTGACAAAATAAGGCAGGCACATCTCAGTCAAACACTAGGACTGAACATTATAATACAAAAAAGTTCCTTGCTAAAATTGCTCTAGCAGCTTCAGTCATACTTGACAGTGGAAATATCAAATGCCGTAAATAACATTGATTTATGAACATAAAGAAAAAACGTAAAGTTTAAAATTACACAGCACATCTCAATGGCTCTTTTACGAGCACTGAACATTCTGTAGCATTTCTTAGTTTCGTTTTCTTATTAAGAATTTGAGCACAGGCAGAAAAAAGTAGCTGCTGTTGGTAAAACTTATACAGTAATACTTACACATTTACTATAAATTTAATTTAAATACATTTCCAGGTTTTTAATGATTCAATCATAGGAACAGTTCCAAAAATTAATATCCTACCCTTAGCAAACTTCAAAAACTATTTCCACTAATCAAATCAATACATCAAACGTATTTTTGGCGTTGCGTGGATATGATTATGAAATAAGTCTTATGCATTCATTGTAAATGCCTCATCATGAGGGTACGCAGAAGCTACAGAACACCACTTGCTTTGCTACACATTAATTTATCTGGTCAATCAATCACATACACCGGTTGTCAGTGGTACGCATCTTCCTTCCTGAAAAATATCACCAATAAGATAGTGTATGTTCTTCTACCATCGTTTTTTCAAGAGAAAATAACCTTTGAATTTTGCTAAGTGTATTCATGCTCATACACATAATTTACGTCTATATTGTAGAAATAGAATACTAATATTAGTTTGAGACACACAACACTAGTTAGTATTAAATATTGAGAATGCATGAGTATGTAGTGGCAGAATGTTGAGTATTTCACCGGCCCTCACTTCACAGTCTTATTCTAAATGCGCTGAAAAATAAAATAAAGAAAATTAGTAAAAGGGGATAAACAACTTACAGAATATTGAACCTATCTAATTGTATGCAACTTATAGCACAGATAGCAGCGCATCAAGCTACTATCTGTCTTTCTAAACAGATTTTGAGGTTTTGTCTGTCAGGGGTTACAATGTTTTGTTAAATAAATGTTGCCACACCCTTACTTGCAGTGTTTGCCTTTTCATTATAAGGAGTTTTGCAGCTTAATTTAATTAGGGTCATTCTAGAATTGTATATTTGTATGCCCCTGTAACTAATATCTTTCCTCTTAGAAAAAAAAGGATAAATCTTACTGGCAGAAATCAGAGCTCTTATCAATGATATGTTCAAACTCTGCAAACGATAGTGCTCCATCATCATCTAAGTCGGCTTCTTCTAGAACATTCTGGACTAACTGCTGGATCTCTGGGTCACCGAGCTTGAGTTCAGGGCCGCACAACCTTTCAATTACTTCACGCAAGTCTGATACACCAATCATGTCATCACCATCAAAATCTGGAAAAAGAAAGATTATAATTTTACTATCAGAAAACCAAAAACATTTATAACATTATCAAGAATTGCCTGAATAAAAAAGCCAGAGAGCTAGGCTACGGAAATACGGTTGCAATTTATAGAGCAATGTAATCACTCAGAGTCTAGAATCTAGACTCTACTATATATATCACTATCTAGACTCTAGATAGTGTGTCCTATTATCATTATTAATTGCTGAAAAACAGAGAACCAAAAGTTCACAAATATGAGACATTAAGTGAGAAATTCCTCATGGGTATTTTCTTACCAAATATCCTAAAAGCATGTTCAGCCTTCACTGCTTTCGGAGCCATCTCGCTGAACACAGACATCATATCGAGGAAGTCTTCAAAGGTGCAGTCCCCATCATTACTGGAACTGAACACCTTACATATCCGGTCTTTGAACGGGTTCACACGTAACTCAGGGTATTGCAGTATTTTGGTCATTGGGAGCTTGGCATTCTTGTTGTGACCTACTTTCTCAGGTGCCAGGGCCTTGAATTTTTGATGAGCACTGAAAACGTAAGAAAGTTTCACTAATTAGATTTAAATAATGTGTAATTTAATAATGTTGGAAATGCTGTAAAGGTGAATGCGACAAGGTAGCCCACGAAATTCGTATTGTCTGACGTTGTTTGCAGTAAACCAATTAGTGTCAGGTTGTATGTAAAATAAAATAGGATCTCAGTCTCAGTTCATATAAGTCTCTTGAGTGACTATTTGATGAAAAAGGCATTCAAGACACTTATATGAGCTGAGACGGTTGTATTGGTGATTTTAATCATTATTACAATATATACAATATTATCACATAGGTACAACCTGACATTGACGAGCAAATTGCAAAAAACTTAAGAAAACTCGAATTTAGCGGGCTACGTTGTTACATTCACCTTAATAAAAGACATTCAGAATCTCCAGTATTTAAGTTGCTTTATGTAAAATACTGGTATTTGCAAATCTGAGAGTGGAAGTGGACCCAACCAAGTTGGGACAGGCTGGTGACATTGATGATGATGAAAAATGAACATTTCAGAATACTGAACTGATATTAAGGATTTTTAAATCAGTCCGTTCCCATTTATCTATATATATTTTAGCTACAGGGAAACCTATTTTTAAGAAAACAATAGGTACACTAATGAATGACACACATTCAGACATTCTGAAATATATCATCATTAGGTGGCGTCAAAAAAAAACTCAAGTAGTTAAATAAATAGTGCAAGAGTTAAGATCATAATTATTATGATACAGTTATGAATCAGATCAGAAAGAAACAAAAATATAGGTAGACCAAACACATTTTTTTTAATAGGTACATGAATGTACCAGTCAGCTTATGTACATTCTATAGGACTATAATCAATGCTTCAAGTTTGTTGAAGAAAAATGCATTCAAACAATGTAACAAAACATTTGTACTCACTACAAGACTTCCTTCTTGGTAAAATAAGTCAGATCCTGGAAGTAAATAATGCCGAAATTAGTCACTCGTTCAAAATTTCCTGAATTAAACAAAGCTTTATGACAATAACCAAAACAAACTGTTACCTCGTAGTCTTGAAGTTCCTCCTCCGTAAACTGACTTTTCCCTTGGCCCATTATAGGTAAAACTTATTATTATTTTAAAAATGAATTAGTCTTTAATTTATGAGATTCTTGTAAACAAAAACACAAAGATCTGAGATTCAGGGCGGGGAATAAATGGGAAGGGGGGGAGGTAGATAAAGGCTCTGTCAGCTGTCAATGTCAATTTGATTTATACGTTTAGTTCAGTCATAAGATAAAGATAAAGTGGAAACGTTACGTTATAAAAATATTTAATTCAATCATTATTTTATTTCTAAAATACAGTAATGGTATTAACAGTATGGTGTATCTATTTATTAATTATTCATTGTCAATCGTATCATCCGTCATAGTCTCTGAAAGAATACGAAAAGGTGTGAATTTTATTATTAGTATTTTAAATTTTTCTTCTCAGGTTTATCTTTATTTATCTTTCAAACATTTTTTTTAATACTCACCGTTAGCTTTGATTCCGGAGGCAAACAAAGAACCCCTCTTGTAAGGACCACCGGGAACTAACTCACAGAGTATTGGGTAGTTATTTTCACATGGCGTTGATACCCACGTTCTGGATCTTGTGAGAAGCACACAGTCGAAGTTCTTGCGGGCCCTTTTCGGACTGCCAGGTGCCCAGGCACGGTATGTGCTGCAGTCCAGACCATCACCTGCGAGAAATAAGGGAAGATAAAAATATTAAAAAGGTTAAAAGAAAACCATTATAATCCATCGGTTTACGTTGGCTCGGCTGTAGTGTGAGTAGTAGTGTTAAACCCATAAATAAAACAGAATCCTCTTTCAGACGGAGATGGGTAAATGGCCAAGTTTATTTTCTTCTTTCTTTTCTTTCTTTTTTAAAAAACGTTGCCCCACACTAGGAATTTCTCCTGTATCGTGGGTGCGTTTACAAACATTCAAACTCGCATACACAGACACCCAGACCAGAAGCAGCCATCTGTAGGCCATACAAATATTTATTCCGCGCGGGGATCGAACCCGCGACACGCAACGCAGCAGTCCAATCGCTCAGCCACTGCGTCAACCGTGTCGTACTTGACCGTGACTTTGCGCCACAATCATTACTTCAGAATTACCCACAGCAGGCGTGCAGACTTACCGTAGCGATAGCAATTTCGCCTTTTAAATTGAGTTGACCCAGAACTTGTCTACACGTTAGGCGCTTGTAGAAACGACTATTACTGATAGCTTTATGCTGTAAAGACTTATATCCTTACTCACCAGTAACACTAATGAACGCACTTCCATTCCTGCTCCTCATTCCAATAAAAGCCATCTTTATACTATTGCTGGCCAGCAGCTGCGCAAGGGCATCTGTCCGCTGCTCGCTCGTGACGTCAGCAGGCAAACTGCTCAAGTTCTTGCATTCACGGGACCCTAGGGTGTAGTTCATCTCCTTTGTGATGATGAAAAACATGCCCAGTGCTGGGACGCAGGATGAGTTGACGTGGGCTGGAAATGCATCAAATCAATCAAACTAGCCATTTATGTCCCACTGCAGGGCAAAGGCCTCCCTTCCCTCTTTCCACTTATCTCTATCCAATGCTCTTAAATGCCAATCCCTGTGAAAAGAGTCGAGTTCGTCAAGCCATCTTCTTCTGGGCCTGCCGCGCTGTCGTTTACTGCTGTTTGGGACCCATTGTGTGGTTTCTTTAGCCCATAGCTTCTCCGGCATGCGGCAGATGTGGCCAGCCCAGTTCCATTTAAGCTTGGCAGCCGTGTGACCTACGTCGGCAATTTGAGTTTTGGAACGTAGTATCGAGTTTTTTATTCGGTCAGTAAGCTTGACTCCAAGGATACTACGCTCCATTGCTCGCTGACAGACCCCGAGTGCGGACTTTTGACGCTTGGTTAATGACCACGTCTGCGCTCCATAGGTGAGGGTAGGAAGAATGCACATGTCCATGAGTTTTCTCTTATGGGAGAGAGGGAGAGCTCCTTTCATTATTTGTTTCATCGACCAATAGCTCTTCCAGGCGTTCTCAGTGCGTCGAGCAACTTCTTTGTCTTGTCTTGCCTGGAAGGAGACTATTTGGCCGAGGTAAATGTAGTCATGGACATATTCAATCCTCGCACCCCCAATTCCTATATTGCGCTTGGTGCTGTTGGTCATCACCTTGGTTTTTGTCATATTCATCGCGAGTCCGACCTCGAGGCTGGCACTGCTCAGTTGGTCGAGCATTAGGCATGGGTAAACTAAATAATTTTTGATCCATGAGTCCATGAATGAAGGTGGTGTTTGAAAATATTGAATTTTTCAAACAATTATAGTTTAAACTAGAACTTTCTAACTATTGGTATTGGTGGAAAGTTTGGATAGTCAGGTGGAAAGTTTTTAAATGGGGTTATGAGGTGAAAAGTTTTTCACTATTTATAGAAAAGGGAGGATCCTACGATCAGCTCGGTGTTGAGTCTGGTTGACCAGGGGCGGATCCAGGATTTCTTTTTGGGGGGGGCACATGTAGTCAACAAGTGCTTTTTGGTTAAATTTTTTATTATTCACATGTTTCGGATGTGGAGTTTTTTTTCCAAGAAGCAGGAAAAATCCAATTTTTCTGTTAAATTGCTCTGTTCAATTTGATTTGGCTAATAAGTATGTACTGTGATGGAAACTCCGTAACCATCGGGGGGGGGGCACGTGCCCCCGTGCCCCCCCCCTGGATCCGCCCTTGTGGTTGACTAATGTGGAAGGTTATTGGCGTTATTGTGGTTTCTGTATGGATGTTCCAGCGCGGATGACACTGATATTGCAACGAAGTATACATCCGTGGAGTTTGTGTGTGGCAGTATGGATGTTACAGGTGGTGATGGTGGTGTGTGTCAGGTAGTAAGTGATCCAAAAGTCTGACAACTGTTCTTACCAAGGGGTGTCATATTACCCAGTACTAACTTGGTGGCGGTCAGATAGGCAGTCGATCCATGTAAAATACTGCATTTCAGTTGTACTCAAACTCAAACTCAAAGCATTTATTTCAATTAAACCATTACAGGCACTTTTGAATGTCAGAAGAACAATTCATAAAACAAAACTAAACTACGAGTGCAATACGTCATCCCGAAAGCCACCACGCCGAGCCACACGCCGCCGAATGCCCGCAACAACGAACTCTGCGAGCACGAAAGCACGCAGCGACGCACACCGCAACAACGAATGCACGAGACTCCAAATCACGAAACAACGAATGCACGCCGCAACGCGCAACCGCCGCCCGCGACCCTGAGCCCCGCGCACCCACCGCCACGGCACGCGCCGCCGCGCACCCCCGCACCCACAGCACTCGCCGCCGCAGACATCCGGCGACGCGCAACCCGACGCAGCAACCCCCGGGACGACGCATTGCACTCCTAAGCTACAGTCACAGTCACAAGGCATAATAACTTGTGAAAGTACTGTAGTTGCCCATTCCCTAGCGTAGATCTCTATGGAGAAGAACGGGCAAGAAACTCCATGGACACTCTTTTAAATCAGAATATTGTTACAAAATCTTGGTACATTACATCATTCATGTTGGGATGGTATATTATGTGAGAACTATGTAGCAAGACGTGCAAGTTAAGAGCGTCCGGAGTAAAAGGGTACAATAAATAAATTAAAAAAAAAATTAAAAAATTATACCATGGCAACTAAGAGATGACCAGTCTCCACTGACAGCGCTCGTTCACGAACATGACGCATGGATCAGCACCATTCAACTCAACCATTTTGAAGGGAACTAAATGATCCGACACACGCGCCACCATCAGCGAGACATTTGAGTGAGCATGACATTCTCTCAGCCACCAGGGCAACGTCAGTAGAATGTAACCAAATGTGAAAATGTAAAAAGTGGCTTTATAGTACATAGTACTCACACATGTGCCATGCAATTATATAATATTAAGATTTTGAATCTATACAATGCAAAGATATTTTTACAATCTTCTGCAGCCTCTACAATAACTTCACATGATAATCAATTAATCTACCCCTATGGTTGTGGTCGTTGTGGAGCAGACCCAACATAGTGAGCCAAGCATTTATATCATCAAAGTAATCCCCCAACTTATAATATGCTGGCCTACAGTGTGCGTTTTCTACAGGATTTAAAGTGCGTCTCATTCAGTTGAAGAATGTGAGGGGGTATTTTATTGTAACATTTTAAAGAGTACCCCATGAAAGATGAGTCTACTTTAGCTAGCCTGAATGTTGAGATCTTACAAATATGTGAGAACGATGCAAAAATACGTGCAAGTTAAGAGCGTCCAGAATAAACGATACAATAAACCAATAAAAAAATATATAACATGGCAACTAAGAGATGTCCAGTCTCTACTGACAGCGCCCGTTCACGAACATGACGCATGGATCAGCACCATTTAGCTCAACCATTTTGAAGGGAGCTTAATGATCCGACACACGCGCCACCATCAGCGAGACATTTGAGTGAGCATGACATTCTCTCAGCCACTAGTCAGTCACTAAAAAAAAAAAATATATATAAATATATAACGAAATGTAAAAAGTGGCTTTATGGTACATAGTACTCACACATGTGCTATTTTTACAATCTACTGCAGCGACTACAATAACTTCACATGATTATCGATTTATTTGCCCTATGGTTGTGGAGCAGGACCAGCATTGAGCCAAGCATGTTTATCATCAATGTAATCCCCCAACTTATAGTATGCTTGCCTACATAGTGTGCGTTTTATACAAGATTTAAATTTCGTCTCATTCAGTTGAAGAATGTGAGGGGGTATTTTATTGTAACATTCTGTTAGACAACATAGTTAAGAAAAGGCTCGGCAGATGATGATGAGTCATAGAGGTTACACCATACCACAACAGAATCATAAAAATTAACTGGTGGAATGGTACAGACAAGTTCTTGTAATTTTAGAAAAAAAATGCAGTCATAAACTCACGTATCGGCTTCGCATAAATACTGTAGTAATCATATCTGGAATCATTGACCATGGACAATCCCCCATCAGCTTCAGCACACTTCAGAACTTCACATGTATAGTCCAAAGTCAAATTACTCTCACCCCAGGCTTCTGGAGGACTGAAGTTTATGGCCAGGCCCTTCTTCTCAATGCCAAGCCTTTGACAAGAGGTCAGTGATGTGAAGTTTGCCTTGGAAACCATACCGAGCTTGGATCTGTAGCATTTCTCCATGAGATGGTATTTTGGAGTACGCAATTGAGAATCGGAGGAGCATTTCGATTCGGCTATGACTGTTGTATGAGTAGTTGATAGTACTGCTAGTAGTATCAACAACATTTTCTTTTCTAAAGGTTTTACTGTTTTCTCGATATTTAATTTCTTCAAATTCAATAAAATGCATTTCACATACACACAGGCACCAACCTGCACTTTGCCTACATGTTATAATTCCTGTCGCAGTTTGGAGATCTGTTACGTCCCAGCAGTAGGAACTTTTTGTTGATTGCTTTTCATATGCTATGGTTAATGTTAATAAAATAAATACATTTGTACAAATGTATTTATCAAATTGTATTTTGTTCAAGAGACCACTTTCGCAAGTTTTCAAACGCCTGTTTTATTTGTCATAGCAACATTCATAACTGTGCAACAATTAAAAGACCTGAATTTTTGCAATTTTCTGAAGGCACAAGCCACATTATTTATTTTTATTGTCACAGAATTCATTAAAGCACCACTTTTTACCAGTATGACTATGAGCCAAGGTTCAACTGAGGTTTAACTAAAAATAAACCTTGCAGCAGCAGTTCCTAGTTCCGTGTTTGTAATAGGGCTTATTAACGTCAACTTCCATCATGACCGACATGATGATGATATAATAAGAGGAGATGACATTGAAGTTGGCATTGTGTTATGTCCTTGTGTGAGTGGTTTAGTTTGGTGCGCGGGTTTTACTGTTCCACCGTTTGTCCAATCGAGTAGAAACATTCAAGAAAGTTGCTACGTATGAGAGACAAGGATGAAGGGTCTCATGTGCCTGCCTGTGGCATTAACCCTACGGCTACTGTAGCCGGAACACTGCAACGCTGTTTGGCAGCATAAGCAGGTATTGAATTAGAATTGGATATAGGTTAATTCGAAACCGCGACCCTGAGCTCAATAATCACTCTTGAAGGAGCCACAGTAAGTCACCACTAAACATCGATAGACATTGAGGTATATATGTGTGGCGACAGCGACATCTATCGCAACACATACGAACTAAATTGGCAATTCCTACATCGCGCTATCAACATTATCCGCGACATTAGCGTATATAGAAAATCCCGACTTACATAATGTCGGGCAGTTAGCCCACCAGACACAACACCCGTCTGGTCGGAGGATCCTCCCTTTTCTACGGGGGATGAGGAACTTTACACCCTGTTCCTCTTACCCCCCAAACTGGTGGCCCCGACGTGATCTACCATGATGTAGAATTCAATGGAACACATACCAACCAAATGAGTGGCTTTCAGTGCCCGGCAACGGAGTCTGAGCGATTTCAATATTATACCACCGAAATTTTCAGCATTATGAAGTGACTTCAATCTAGCGGTGCAATACTCCAAACTACTGATTATTGTGTCTACGGTATTAATCAGTGAAATTATTAATGTCCAAATCTTTTGCGGGTTTGCTGAAGTTTCTACTATAACGAGTCTGTTCTCTCTCACGATTGGGAGCGGAAGTAGAGCTTTCGCAAGCTCACACACCTCTCCCCTATCCATACACATTTCGATGCTGCTTACGTCAAAAAAGTTTTATTTTTTCGGTTTTATTCAAAAAAGTTGATACTGTCTGAAAAATACATAAAGCTATTTCGAAAACCGTCAAAAATCTAGTTGTCCCATTCAAACGACTGTCATTGATTTGGAAATGTTATTTTACTCAAATTTTATTGAGGATTATAATTTAAATAATTAATTTTACAAAGAAATAAGCTTGCTAATAGTGCGCGTGAAAACAAAATGGGTTGTTTTTACTCTAAGAATATGGAGGAGGTGAGTGCCATCAAATATGAGTGTACGGTTTGACATGGTGGAGTGACTTAAGTAGGTGGTAGATTGTCGTGGAGGGCCTTCAGTTTACGGTGTTATTGTTGAGAGCAACCTGGAGTGCCTACTATGTTCGACTCTCCATAAAATCGAAGGTGTTTCTGACCTACTTGATCTATAATAGGGCGCGAATAAACGTTGCAAAAACCATTTAGTGAAACTGGAAACACTTGTGTACACGCAGCTTAGATCTCGAAGATGCAGTCTAGTACTGCATATAACAAAACACTTGCATACCCATGACATCCAGGTTACAGTGGTCGATATTATCAATCGACGATAATTCAGTCTCTTCACTAGTTTAATCAGCAAAAGACGTTATCATCTAAAACTGAGTTAACTCCCTTCTTATTTAATTAAACAGGATATGGTCTACGACATGACTCCTATCCGGCATTTGCCCGTGATCTTCGTGAACGGAGTCCCGGGTGCCGGCAACCAGACTGTGGCGCAGACCATCTCAAATATAACTGGATATACAATGATAAGACCCGGAGAGTTGGTGCGAGCTGAAGCGGCGAAAGATACGGCGAGAGGACGTTTGATTGCTGATAAGTTACAGGCACTAGATGCTATACCAGAGGTAGGATCACTGACTTATATATTACTGCGTAAGGACTGGGCGGACCGCATGTTACAATGACGCCTCGAACTTGGTCCTAAAACGGTCTTTCCTAAGCCGAAGTGAACTAGTCCACGATCGGCTCACATCGGGTGCGGCCGTAAATTTTATTAAAAGCTTTATTTCTGTTCTTTATACCTCGAAAATACCACGCCATTTATACAAGGTTACGTTAACGAGCAGACTACACCGATTCTCTGTATGGCGAACGCGTCGAGCAAATGTTCGGACGACCGTATCTTTAGTTTTTATATCAATGGGTAGGACTAATTTTATTGAAGAACCCATGTTAGGTTACCACCTAAAACGATCATACCTTGGAGCTCTAAAGGAACGACCAGGCTTCATCATCATCACCCACAGCCTGAATTCACCCACTGCTTGGTATAGGCCTCAACTTGTGCGATTTTCCACTGACGGTTCTGTGCCAGCCTCATCCAGGTTTTTCACCGGATGTCTGAAACTATGTCGCCCGCCCATCTCGCCGCCGGACGACCCATACTTATTTTTCCAGTTATTGGACGCTATTTGGTGACAGCCTTAGTCCACATGTCATCACTACGCCTTGCTGTGTGTTGCAGAAACTTAACTGACTTCATTAATTCGTTTCACTCTGTCGTTGTGGTTCTTCGCAGATCCCCCTAGAAATAATACAAAGTGGCGAAGTTAGCCCACAGTCTATAAATGCAACTTAGTCGTCAACATAAAGGAATCATGTCCATAATGTACATTCGAGAGTGAGTGCCAGGTCATTGACAACCATCAGCTACAAGTGCAACCAAGTCTTTACATTTCTCTCCTTTTTGCAGCAACTGATAGTGGACTTGATAAAGGAGTCAATGCTATTGCAGCATGAGGCCAAGGGCTTCATTCTGGTTGGTTTCCCCAAAAACCCACGTATGTCCAACATCTTCAACAGGCAGGTGAAGTGGCCAGAAAAGATCGTGGCACTTGAAGTTGACAATGAGGTACCTATGGATTTATTTCGATTATTTTTCCTTCTTTCATAATTTCTAGAAATTTTTCTATTTTATTTTCTTTATGTTAAAGTGTTGTGTCCGGCAACTGTGTTCCACCCATTTTTAGAGACTTCCTACATTATATTTTTTGTTTAGGTTTGTTTTTATATTGTCTGTGGGTGACTTGTGTTAAGTGCCAAATAAATATAAATGTATTTTATTTTTCTTTTTTATGCCATATTGCATATTACCCTTATAGGTGCGAGTAGGTCGTACAGGGGACCTAAAATGGCCACTTTAGGAATGGACTATTCATAATAGTTAACTGCGTCTGTGACCATTTTAAGTATTTTAACGCAATTCATATTATATGCTAGCGAAAAAGGTTAATCTTAACACATTGCTCGTAGCTTATCATAGTTACGTTGCCTCTAGACTTAGATATGCCATAATATTTTGGGGAAATACTACCAACTGGGATAAAGTTTTTAAATGTCAAAAGAGGTGCGTGCGAGCAATGTGTGGTCTCAAAAGAACTGACAGCTGCAAGGAATTCTTTAAAACATTAAACATCCTTACTGTCCCATCCTTATATATTTTTGAAATGGCCTTGTTTATAAGACATCATCCATCGTTATTTACATTACAGCACGGATCGCGAAATAGGAGTCATTTATATAACAAAGTTGCCAGTCAATATAAAACTACCCTCTTTGGGAAAAGTGCATTTGCTATGGCCACTAAAATTTACAATAAGATTCCTAATGACATAAAAGAATGTAGCAATACTCATGTGTTTAAAAATAAATTGTTAAAACTTCTAATAGAAAAATGTTATTATTCTGTTGCTGATTTTTTATTGACTGGAACTGTTTAAGTGTTTCTTGTATTGCTTGACGATAATTTATTGTAGTTGTGTTTTTACGTAATTGTGTCTGTCTGAATTTATATTTAATATGAAATGCAATTTATGTCAAATCTTTGGAATTCTATAATCTTATTTTTTTTGTATTATTTTATCATTTGTATGCCCAAGTGGCTGATCATGGAATGGACATTATAAGCTTATAATTAATGTAATGAACACCTGTATTTAACCCATGCATCACAAATAAACGATTTGATTTGATTTGATTTGATTTGACATATTATGATCCATATCATGACCTGCTGAGGAGCTCGTGGCTTAATAAGAACTGCCACTCGGGTCGATCTTTAGGTAAAGCTGTGCTTGCCTAGGTTGGTCTGTTGGTCCCGGCTGCCATATATAGATCTTTGACAGTCGTTACAGTTAGTCAGTGACCTGAAATTCTGGCATCCAGTCTTACCAAAGAGTATAGTATTACCTAGTATTAACTGGGTTGTGGAGGTCAGATAGGCAGTCGCTCCATGTAAAATACTGGTATTCAGCTGCATCCGGTTAGACTGGAAGCCAACCCCAACATAGTTAGGAAAAGGCTAGGCAGATGATGATCATGACCTGCTGAAGTGGCCATTTAAGACCCCCTGGTGTTCTTGAAGATCACGCAACGCTGCTGTTCACGTGCTTAAACCGGATCCGTACATCTGATTACCAGGTAGCAGCGACCAGACTACAAACCAAATTATCGGAGCTGGGCAGACCAGAGTCAGAGATCAACGCTGCGAGACAAATCGTTAGAGAGGCTGCACACAAAGTCAAAAACGTACACAAACGATTTGGAGGACACGTTATAACGGTAAGTCTTATAAACTGAGACTAATGCTATGAAGAGTGTAAGGCATTGGTGAGGAACCGCACAGTTACTAAAGATTTTAAAGGTATCCTAAGGTTGATATCTGAGAAAATGTGAACTACTTACCTTTAAAATTTTAAAAAGTTTCGTTATACAAAGTAGACAATAATCAAATTAGAAGACCAAGCAACGTAAAACTACTTACTGAGTCTTCAATTATTTAGCATGATTACAACAATGGACGATAAGACACGAAACTGAACAATTTTCAAAAATCTTTTTGTTTGGAAGTAGGCTAATACCCATTCGAACCAATCTTCCTAAAGCAATCCATAATTTGCTATTGAAATCTTGACACTGGCTTCCTTCTTCCACAGCTGGACAGCAGCGGCAATCCAAAAGCCCTAGCGTCCACACTCAAGGAGATTCTCTCAGACACGCTCGAAAAGTGTCAGATGCGGCCGGAGTCACCTGAGCCCCGGCCTCCAACAGCAGTGTCAGCCCCCGCAGTGGCCCAGATCTCATTGGCGGCGGTATTGGCCCCGGAGCTGGTCGCCCCCATGGAGGTGGCTGCTGACGGAGAAAAGTGATAGGGTTACTAGTTTAATTTTATTGTGACTTGTTTTAAATTTTGCTATATTACATGTAACTTTTCTTATTTGAGTGTTTTATTAGGACAAAGACTTTTGCGAGGTAAAAGCTAGTAAATATGATGGATGTCGTGATACCTTTGGTGCGCAGGCCGTACAGTCTGCTGCACGCCCCCATATAAGCTTTTAACTGTGCCAAATTTCATACTCCTCCGTCCGCGTAATTTACCAACACGTCTGCCTACTTTTATCCGGTATTACTAGCGCTAGTATTAAGAAAAGCTGTGAAAGGCCCCTCCATTAGTTCCACCGTAGGCCTGCAATCTTCTTAGTGGTCTACCGCGGCAAAGTAGTGTTGCAAGGGGTGCGCCGCAATAGCGGTGGTAAGACCCGCTATTAGGGAATGGCTTCAGAGCATGATGTTCTTTCCTAACTGCTAGCACTCTTTGGACGTGGTGATTCGGAAACTTTTGAGTCGATAAAAAACGACTAGTTAGCAACGTGGCAGTGACTGCTTACGACACGGTGCAGTACAGTCTGACGGAGAGACTAGTCTGGACAGTGCAGCGCCACGACCTAGTTGCTGCGGATTACCACTCACCCTCGCTGTTTTGAATGAAAGCGGGAGGACACCTGTCTCCATATCTTCAGTAGACACATCGTACGATCTGCCTTATGGTGGTGTCTGCGGGTGACTGACTTGAGGAGTCTGACACTAAACAGATAGAGGCCCGAAACTGGATGACCAAACCCTAAACTATGAAGAATAGCGAAAAATCCTCAAAGAAGTATTTGAGGAACCTCGATATAATTTTTCAAGAGCTATGAAAGTTTGGTTCAACACTTTTTTTCCTAAGTCAATAGTTGTATGATGAGATAAATATACTACGCTTCTAAAGCAGGTAAAAATTGTATCCTACACACTCTAATTTTAAAGTCAGAGGAGGATAATTGCCCGTCGGGGCTGCGGGTTGTTCGTAAGAGATACCGCGGCCTTGACATGAAGGGCTAAGTAGGAACATGGGTGGTTTTTAGTCAATAGAAGTCTGACACTCCTTTTCGCTCTGCCCAAGAGCGGGAGGGGTTATTTGATGATTTTCCACCCACCAAAAAAAAAGAGGAGGATAATTCGGAAAAAAATGTTAAAAGAACTTTCAAGGAAAATTAGTTTGAAACTTTGAATGAGATTTGATATTACAATTTAGTTTTTGAGATATGTGGACTTTTTCATAATTTTTGTTTTGCAGTATAAACTTAGATTTCATTAACATACTATGAAAACAAAAAGTTTTCTGGGTGTGTAAACTGATATCGGAATGAGCGGTAAAAATATTGTTCATTTAGGTATAGTGTGGTGCTTCGGAAATCGGAACCCTTTGCCAGCAAGTCTGACTCGCACTTGGCCGGTTTTATTCCATTGTGCTCTTCATTCTAAGTATTTCGGAAATGCTTAATATTTCGAAATTTATGTCGAGCACACTATACGTCATATGAAAAGGTGTGCTAGAAGCCATCAAACTGAACAACTTTCTACATGAGGTAGCCAATAGTCCCTCAAAAAAATGAAAATGGAAATGGTGTGTTGTATAAACCCGCCTTTGATCTAGTGACATATTATACGATTGAGTGCCTGGTGAAAGGCAACCTCGCCCATCCTACTAATCCTAATAATATTATAAATGTGAAAGTTTGTGAGAATGGATGTGTGGATGTTTGTTACTCTTTCACGCAAAAACTACTGAACGGATATGGATAAAATTTGGTGCACAGATAGTTTATAACCTGGATTAACACATAGGATAGTTTTTATCCCGATTTTATCATCCCGTGGGATAATTTTCGAGTTGTAGCGGGCGAAGCCGCTGGCATCAGCTAGTCAGCTATCAGCTAGTCAGCTAGTCAGCTAGTCAGCTAGTCAGCTAGTCAGCTAGTCAGCTAGTCAGCTAGTCAGCTAGTCAGCTAGTATTATAAATGTGAAAGTTTGTGAGAATGGATGTGTGGATGTTTGTTACTCTTTCACGCATAAACGGCTGGACCGATTTGGTTGAAATTTGGTATGTAGATAGGTTATACCCTGGATTAACACATAGGATAGTTTTTATCCCGATTTTATCTTCCCGTGGGATAATTTTCGAGTTGTAGCGGGCGAAGCCGCTGGCAACAGCTAGTAATTAATAATTAGAACTCATAAGAAAAAAGGTGAGGGTAGATACCCTTTTCATACAAAATATGTGCATATTCATAAACCGTAAAATCATGATAAAATGCACATTTACAACATTGAGGTATAATGTACTACGTACGTACCGTTACCTCAATGATTTACAATTTTAAATCAACAAAAGAGTTCGTGCACCGCTGGAAACTGGCCATTAGTAAATTCTTTTTTTGCAAAATTTTCAAATGACAAGCGACAGTGCACGTCGTTGTCAATTGTCACAAAAGCGCATCGATTTTCGAAACAAAATATAATTAAAACGAATTCATTCCCTGCAGAGCGGTCTTTGGCACCTCATCTTCTATCCATTTTGTTTATTTCATTATCAATTTTTCACAGTTTACTTTTGTGATGTCAATGGTAAATATCATAATTCATTGGCAGCTCATGTCAAAAGCGTGAAGTTTGGTGGCGGGAATTAAACTTTGTTGATTATTTGGTAAAGTCGCCACGCTGCCTAGGTCCGTGATCAAAGTTATGAAGATCAAACTGCGTAAGTATTGAAAACTCACTGTTTTACATACCAAGTAAGATACTATCTGTTACAATGGGGACTTGCTTCCCTAACAAAAGTTTTATATCAAACAAGTTGGGTACTTCGATAGCTTCGTTCTGTAGCTTTTTGTTTGGCAAATCTATGGGAAATCCTTTGGCAAAATTTAAAATAAAAGAGAAAGGCACAATTTTTTTTATATGTATGTACTTACATATTATTGTCATTTAAAATCAGTTTTTCTTTAAATATGAAGAATCACAATAAATTATTTGTAATCTTTGTTTTTTATTCTGAAATCAGCCATTTTGAAAAACTTTCAAATAGGTGTGAACTCGGATCAAATAATAGGGGTGTGAACAATGGGTGTGAAGATAATCTCAAAATTTTAAGTGGGGATTTAATTTAAAATTAAGTTTAATACACTAAAAAAGTTAATTAGAAAGATATATTTTGTTTAGAGGCTTGGTCTTAGGAACGAAACGTTGACCAATTTTATTTTTTAATTAAAAAGTTATTTATTTATTGTTCATACATAATTTTTACACTTTTAAATATTTCTTAAGACAACACGGAAACTAAAAAAAAAACAAAACTTAAAAGCCGACCGGGATCGGGAACAGGGTCCAGCTATAACAATAAGAGCCCTGTCACGCCGTGTCCATAAGTACCGCTTTTTGAATCGAACCCTCGATCCAGTTGCCTTCGAGAGCCTCATCATGTATTTGCTGAAACAAGGCAATTAAGCAATTGGCTGAAATGACAATGCAATCGGTTCAATGATCGCTGAGTTCACAATCCACATGTCAACAACCTCGAGAGCCAAGTCAAGACACTTGTTTAATATTATTGCAGCGCGTAATTAATAATTCTCAATTATAAATAATCTACGAAAGTAGCTCTGTGCGACTGTCTACCTGCTGCCATTTCACGGTTCGGTGTATTTCACACAGAACACAATTAATGCAACTTGGCACATAGGTAAGTGCACCATGACCTAGGTAACCTGGGTTATAAGTAAAGCTGCGGACAAAAGCTAGTATGAAAAAAATAGTACTTATATAGGAGTGTGCTAATGCTAAGCAAGCATGAGGTCTTAGTTTTGTTTTCAATATTTCAGAACCAGCCCGAAATCTGGATCCCGTCCCCAGGTTGATGGCAAATAAGCTCACTTTTATAACATGGGACGTAACATAACTGCCGAAATGTACAAACTCTTTTTAACTGTTGGAAATTAGAAGTGTGCTAATGCTAAGCAAGCATGAGGTCTTAGTTTTGTTTTCAAACAGGAATATTTCAGAACCAGCCCGAAATCTGGATCCCGTCCCCAGGTTGATGGCAAATAAGCTCACCTTTATAACATGGGACGTAACATAACTGCCGAAATGTACAAACTCTTTTTAACTGTGGGAAATCATCAAATGAACCCTCCCACTTTGCGCGGAGCAATGGGAGTGTCAGACACTTACTGAATAAGACCCATCCGTGTTCCTTCTTATGCCCTTTTCGTTTCAGGGCCACGGTAACTCTTTCGAACAAATTTCGCAACCCTGGCAAGCACTCGCCCTAGTGGCCTATTACGCTTAGCCCTAGTAAGTGGTGTAAGTATAATTACACCTAGCTCTGCCTAACCTTCGTAGATTACAGGCGAGATGTAATGTTATGTTATTCAGCGCGAGACCGGTTTCCGTCGACGTCATCGACGGAGGACAACGAGAGCGGCACGGACTGGGATGCTGAGGGTCGCCATCCCGCCATGACGCACCCCCGACACCCCCCACCACCTCAGGTATCTGTAAGTGTGCGATAATCTTACTTGTTTTATATGTTACCTAACTAGGAAACGGAAAAGAAACTAAGAATCGAAAAAGAAAACGTTTTGCGCTGACCCCAAATTGAATGGGATAAGGGCAGAAAGATGATGACTAGGCCTCACCTTGTATCTATCTTGCGTCACATAATATAAACTCTCAAAAATGTTCTGTAATGTAAATGTTCTGTCCCTATCACATTTTTTCAACTAGGGGTTCCTTAGGGGAGTTATCACACTTATCTGATCTACAGGTATGTGGTTCGGAGTTCGGACGATGTGACTCGACACCACGTCCGATAATGAACTTAAATTAATCTTCTATATTAATTGTATAATTAATATCGTTTTCCAAAGTAACATTTACCTAGTCGACCATATTATTTCATACTTCGACACGAAAAAATTGACGAATTAAAAAAGGTTAAAATATGCTATAGGAAAAATCATTACATGCTGCATAGTTTTGTGTTTCTTTATTTGGAATACTAGCTGAATTATTTTTCGGTTAAACCGAAAAAAACAAATTGCGGAAGCCTGCCCGGACACCGGACAGTCCGAGAGATATTCTACTTTAGTATCTTCCAGTAGCCGGTCTGCAATCTGACCAGGTACTTACTAGTACCTGAATGAACCTTTTTTTTTCTTCTTATGGTGGGTGGAAAATCATCAAATAACCCCTCCCGCTCTTGGGCAGAGCGAAAGGGAGTGTCAGACTTCTACTGACTAAAAACCACCCATGTTCCTTCTTAGCCCTTCATGTCGAGGCCGCGGTATCTCTTGCGAACAACCCGCAGCCCAACAACCCGCAGCCCACCTGAATGAACCTTATATCAGCTTTTTCAACAGAGGATGGACAGTACGGACTGGAATACGGACGCTCATCATCTCGCCATGACACATCAGCGACACCCGCCACCGCCACCACAGGTAACCTTAGGGTTAAAGTTAGAGGAAGGCCAAAGAAAAGATGGATGGATTGTGTGAGTAATGATATGAAAGAGAAGAAGTGAATGGTGCCATGACGTCTGATAAAAGGAAAGAGACAGGGAGAATGGAAGAAGAAAACGTGTTGCGCTGACCCCAAATAGAATAGGACAAAACCAGGAAAATGATAATGATCTTCCCTTTGTGTTGTTTTTATTGAATCAATCTTTATTGGAAATCTACTAGATATTGGGTCCTGCAATGGGCTTTTTTTACACCCCAGTCATATTATGCTAGAACTGGTTCGCTAAGTATTAGTGCTTATCTTTGCAACGTCAGGTCCTCAATAGAGGATCGGACAAAAAAAAAATTAATTAGTCCGTCAGATAGATTTTCAAAAAATATTGAAGACGTATTTTTTCTTTTTCACGTAAATAATAAATGAAGACGTTACAGTGCATCGAAAACTCGTGTGACGTCACATGTTAGTACATTTTTACCTACAAGTGACGTCACAAGCCCCCGCTCATGATCTTTGACGTGTTTTATCTTCGTCATTTTTTATTAATTTGATATAACAAAAAACGTGTATCCAATATTTTTCGATAATCCAACTGACGGACTAAACAGAATTATATTTTTTTGGGTCAGTCCGATCCCCTATTAGGTACCTACTTCATTTTTCTGTGTCGATCAGGCGGTGATAGTGGGTTCGGTGCGCAAACGTCGCGGGAACCTGCCCAAGCACTCTGTGAAGATCTTGAAGAGATGGTTGTATGATCACCGTTACAACGCGTACCCCAGCGACGCGGAGAAACTGGCGCTAAGTCAGGAGGCTAACCTTACTGTTTTGCAGGTGAGAGGGCGAACAAAAATGTTTATTCAGGATTGTATATTTTTTAGCTCATAGCCATAGTCTGACATCCAGTCTTACCAAAGAGTATCGTAATACCAAGTAATAACTGGGTTGTGGAGGTCAGATAGGCAGTCGCTCCATGTAAAATACTGGTATTCAGCTGCATCCGGTTAGACTGGAAGCCGACCCCAACATAGTTGGAAAAAGGCTAGGCAGATGATGAGCCATAGTCTGAACTGAAACAGCCTGTTTGTTTTTCGCTATAATTTTGTCTCACAATAATTCATTCATTGATTTAATCTTTATTCTGCCTTACGTTTTAAAGACACCACATATTTTAAAGGTCACTTTGCTCTGTAACAAAAACCGTTATTTATGTTACCGTAGACCGTATAGTTAGTTGTTGCATCTTAAAGAGTTTAATCTCTTTCTATAACACCAGGTCTGCAATTGGTTCATAAATGCCCGTCGCCGTATCCTCCCCGAGATGATCAGACGTGAAGGTCACGACCCCTTACACTACACCATCTCTCGGAGAGGCCGGAAGCAGCCGGGGGCCATGGCAGGAGTGGGGCCAATGGTGGGGCTGGCTGGTGCCTCCACGTCAGGGTTAGGAGTGGCCGCAGGGGATGGCGTCAACGTAGCCGCCTGGAACGGCATCGTTGTAGAGGTTTGTGCAGATCAGTTATTTAATACTCGAGTGATATTGTCGACCAGGGAGTCCACAAACTAGTTTGTCGGGTTTCGGGCTCCAACAGCATTTTAATAGCGCACATTTATAGCAAAAAGACCGTAGCTACACAAGCCATGCAAAGTGAGAACAGGGTTGATATCTGCGATGAAATCTTTCAAAATTTCAATAAATCTTGTTTAATTTATATGTCTTACTTGAGCTAGAGATAAATCTAAAAACTCTGAATCAATTAACTTAGTTTCATATCGTAGGTCACAGCTATTATAGGCACTTTTTAAGCTTAGCTTTTTGACTTCTGGGGAAATCCCACGCTTCGTTAACTAGAAACAGACGAAAGAGCCCATAGGTAATTAAAGTAGTACCCACAGAACGGGCCGGATGGCCGTGCCCACGACTACGGTGACGGTCTGCTGGTCTACCGGAGCGATGGTGACGAGCTCGGAGACGGCGAGGAGGGATACTCCAGCACCATCAGCGAGGAAGAGGTCAAGTACGACCCCTCCGTGTGGCAATCTGTTATTCGCTACGGACCGGAGGATCACGATCTGCATCCGGGTGCTAGAGAGTAAGTCCTTTGTGTCCCTTATTACTTGAAGTTTCAAATGTTAGTTGCCTATTGAGTTTCTTGATTTTAGCAATCCACGTTGCATTCTTAGTCTCTTAGAAACGAGCAAACTTGACGAAACAGACAAGGTTGTCCAATACACAAGAGTCATTGCACAAACTCAAAAAAAGATAGGTAATTTTTACACTAAACTTTGGCGTTCATATAGCGGTAGTAATTAAGCAACTACAGTACATAACGTCGAAAGTCACTGCGACGAATCCTTTTCCCTCCCGCAGCAGAGCATCAGTCGTATCAGTGGCCGCGACCAAAGACACGGTAGAACAAATCAGCGAGACGCAGGAGACTAGTTCAGAGCAGTTCTGCTCGAGAGCAGCCCGGGCAATAGTCGAACGCTGGTACAACACTATTTAACAATTCTCTAAACATTGTCCAACGTCACAAAAGCCATGCTTCTTCAGTCTTTCCTTTTAGAAGTCGTTATCATCATTGCCCACCGACTGCTGGGTGTTCCCTGGTCTTTAATGCGGGGGTCATAACATAACCAAGTCTTACCCACGATCTTGTTTAAGACATCCCGCTATATGGCTTTTGGTCTGCCAACACTTCTTCCCTTTGAAAGAATTATATCATTTGCTCTTAGTTCATTTTGCCAACTTTTGAATTTTACCCTAGCGCGGAGGCCTATGCTGGAAAGCAAGACTGTCTTGAGTTACCGGTGTCAAATAAACTTATTGTAAGAGACGAAGTCAATATAAACTTGTTGTAATAAATGCAGTAAGTCATATAGCTATAAATTAATAAAAATTATAACTAACTGCCGCACTCAGAGAACTGTAATGATTACTTAGGCCATCACTTAGTATAGGTTTTGACAGTTTTGTCATACAAAAGTATGTCAAATCTTTACCAAGTGACGGTTTAAGTAATCACTAAATATCTCTGAGTACGGCAGTTAGACTTGATCATGCAAAACTAAGTCTGAATGGTCGCAACTGAGCATTCAAGCTTTTCGCTCCTCATTTCAATTTGTTTTTCCTGCCAACAGCACGGGATCAGTCGTGACCGTGTCTACTACAGAGGGGATGGCTGGCCAGGGTCAGGAGCCCGTGTCTAGCAGTGAGGACGGCTGGCAGGCGCTGGCACACCCGCAGCTGGCACATTTGCCGCAGCTGCCGCACCCGCTGCGCGCGCGCCGCATGCAGGTGAGCCCGCCCCTGCAGCCACCGCCACCCGTCGCCGTCGAGCTCGAAGTAGCCACCACCGACATGTGGTGCCATACTTAGACACGTAGATATCTAACCCTGGACTCTCATACTTACACTTCCGTTTACTCTGCCAATTATGCCTAAGAAAAAAAGGTTTCTTTTGTCAAAAATTCATTTTGAATTCCTTTGCTTATTTGTTTAAAAATAAAATATGTTTGGAGTTTTTAATTTGGTTCTGCAAGCACGTTGCAGCTCCAACTCACCATGTTTTTGTACATATCTAACTGTAGGCGACGTCGGTGTTAAAACACTATAGTTTTCCCTTTACAATCAAGTTTTCATTTAATAAGAGAATTAAAAGGTGTTTTTATTAGAAGCGGAATATTTTAAAATTAAATAAAACACAGAAAGATCGTTAATTATTCTTGAATTAGGCTTCATTTGACTTGTAATTTTATAATATTTAATGTTTGAATATGATTCAAGAAACCAGCCGCGGTGGCCTAAAATCACATTCGAACATAAATAAATTATCAGTCAAATAAAACAAATTTCAAAAATAATCTACGATTTTTCTGTGTTTTATTTCAATTTAAAGTTCTCCACCTCTAAAAAAACACTTGTTACTTAAGTGATTAGTGTTTTTGTTTTGTTTTTAGCCTAGAGACGAGTTTCTGTTTGTTGTGTAAATAAACTTTTCTACTAAACAATTGATTTTCATTCAAGTAGACAGCTGTAATCACATTTTGGGCGCGGGGTGTTTTAATACCGGCATCACCTGACAGTTATTGCTTTTAAGAAGTTCCTTTGTCTGTGTTTTTATTGCTTAGATTTTAATTTCCAAAATCTAGACATGGCTCGCTTGCTTCATTTTATTTAGTCTTAAAATTGGAACTTTAGACAAACCTAAGGTCGAATTTTGTTTGTCTAGAATTACTTCTATTCCAAAAATGACTTGAGGCCATAACTGCAGGTGGTGCCGCGCGCGCGCAGGTCGGAGGGCGAACAGGACAAGTTCAAGTGCCTGTACCTCTTGGTGGAGACGGCCGTGGCGGTGCGACAGAGGGAGAAGGAGCAAGAGGAGGCAATGCTACCCCTTTAGTTAACCGTGGTTTATGCAAACGAACTCTTTTCTTATCTAACTTTAAGATTAAGTAAACCGTCTTTCATTAGCTCCATAGGAAACTGACAGTAGGTAGATAGACGCTGTGCTAGTTTTTTATTCATTCGTTTAAAAATATGATCAATTTATTCGTTTAGTTATGAATGGGGTGACATTTTTTATAAAATCACATCAAGGGACATGTCAACTGTTTTACAAAACGAATGGTCAGTCTTCTTTTAAATCACATACTATTTTTAAAACAGTTTTCTTTATCATAAGTGATATTTTTGTTTAAGCCTACGTAGAAGTTAAGCATATTACGAGTATTTTGTTAATTGGAATATTACTTAAAGCCTTCTCGCGCAATGGGTGCCAAATACAGTTTTATATGATAGCATTTTCTATTATTTTACCTATGACAGCAACTCAAACACAATGGGACCTCGTACACTACCGTGGCTGACAGCTTAACGAGAAGCTTCGACCAGGAAGAAAGTTTTGTCAGAGACAGCAGCGGCCGATCATATGACAAGTTGTGGTCGTTCCTAGAAACCTTCCCTTAACTGAAAGAGCTGTGTTAAAATATTAGTCGTGGTCTCTCAATGCGGGAGAGGGCTTAATAATTCCCACTAGATTAAGATCGAATGTTTTATCACGAGTTAATAAATTGAATGATTCAATAAGTTGCTTTATTCTGTTGACTCCGAGTTGCCGACTTAAACTCTGCCGACTGCAAAATTGCTCAGTAATCATATTGACTCCGCGTTGTGCATCCACGCGAGTTTTAGCATACGGGTTTCCTTTTCCCCGCTTTTGTGTACTCCCGAAGTACTTCGGGCCGAAGAGATGTGCGGGAATCGACCAATCATATTGGTTGAAATCGACGTATATTATCGCCTGGTTGGTCGAAACATGCATTTCACCGACCACTCCGCCCGTCTCCGCTTTGGTGGCTTTAGAATTTAAATTAGTAACTTCTTTTTAGTAAGATTGAAATTGGCAAAAGATCGAGTTTTTATGAGCAGAACAATAAATTAAAATCTGTCTAAGCTTAATCTTCACCGTTACCCTAGATAGTTTCGAAATCAGTGAAGGTTTTACGTTTCCAAAAGGAAAATCTTTTTTTTGCATGGTTTTTTTTTTGTCAGAAAAGTTTGTTTACCAAACTAACCATTTGACACTATGATAGCTACTGACATTTAAAATGATACTAATGATACGCATTAGCCCTGCTGACCTTTTTCAGTCTAGGCTAAGTTAGTTTATATTAGCCATCACAGCGCTGAATATTTTATTAAGTAATGCATAGTGTGTGAGGACTTTGATTAAATTGAATTAAAATGTAAGAAATAAAAACATTTAATCAGCCATCTTTAAAATGAATGTAGAATAGAGGCAAATGTACAGAGCGTGTATAAAATGTTGCGTTGTGCATTAGTTGGCAGCTGAGGTTCTCGCGGCGAATCTTCTGGATCTGGTCGTAAACTGTATGCTCCCGGTTCTGTTGGTACTTGTTGGCGCGACGCGTGTGATGGGTTTTCTAAGGATAAATTTAATAAGTTATTGATTAGTCAATACTTCCGGACCGGACTCCATGTTATGCACCCACTCGAATTTCACCATAAAATGTCCTTAGGCCCGAAGAACACTAAAGCGAAGAGAAGATGTGCGCGACTAGGTCAATCATATTGGTTACCACGTCTATCGTGTGGTTGGTCGAAACTTGCATTTTGCCGCACTGCTCCTTTCGTCTTCGCTTTGTTGGACCTTAAGCCTTCGGACTGTCGGTAAATCAGTCAAGTCTTTTAAAGTAATTTGTAATTTAAAAATAGTATGATAGAAATTGACGGAAAATCGCATTTTTTGTGGTCCATTTTCAGGTATCGGTTCTTACTTGAAAAGAATGCATTATAAAATTTGTGTAAGCTTAACGTTACCTTGTAGTTTGAGTTTAGGTTTTGCATTCAGAGTTGCAAACCAGGTTTTTCGTTTCGACCAAGTTTTGTGTCCAGTGTTAGGTTGTCCAGGTTATTCGTTTACTGTTGCAGCGTTTTTATATTTCCAGAACCGGGTCTTGAACCGGTTCTTGAACCAAGTATTGAACCGTGTATTGAACCGGGTTTTGAACCTGGTTTTGATCCGAGGTTTGAACCAGTTGTGGTTCCAGGGATTAGTTGTGCAAGATTTGTTTTTTCTTTTTGAATTTTAAGGGCTGCGACATTGTCCATAAGTTGGGTCATCAATTTCATTACCTCTGCGGATGTAGCTTGTGGTGAATCGAGCACTTTGATCTAAAACAGTAGTAAATTATGTGTATGCAGTATCAGTAATTTTTATTTATTTATTATTCACAAAACCTCACAGCTCCTTCCTATACTTCATCCTCTACTCTTATACTCATCCACATTCATACTCAAATTTTATTAACGACAGTTCCTTTACTCCGTGTCCATACCACTACCACACCGATTACCACAAAACTTTTTAGTCACCACCTCTGTCAGATATCCGACAGTTTTAAAACTATAAAAATAACCGGCCAAGTGCATGGCGGACCATGCACGACAGCACAATGTAGGGTTCCGTAGTAACTCATCAAAATATGTGGACTTACTAATCTGATTAACTCTTACCTGCCTCCGAACGATATTTTTTGTTGTAATAATAAAACAAACTTACATTTGCAGTTTTAAAACCTGTGCTCCTATACATTATGTTTAGGAAAATTTTTATATAATACAAGCACATTTTATAAGTTGGTCGACTATTACTCGTTTTGTAAAGCCTATTAAGCTGTGATAGCTTTCTTTTTAATTTTGTTGTATATACTACTACCATGATTTTTTTCCCACTTCCAAACACAATCATATAGCTGACCACACTTGAGTCTAGCAAAAATTTGTACTTTAAAGTTTAATATTTCACAAACGAATCGCTAAATTTAAATAGTTTAAATTGAACAAACTCGCAATCTTTTTAATTACCTATCCAACGACATTCCACACGATGCACTTCGCAAGAAACAAAAGTCATCCTTACTTTTTAGTGTACCACACCAAAAAAAAAACAATATTTTATTTTACCACTTTGTCGGCGTAACTCGTCTGTATATTCGTGCCAAATTACAGCTTTCTAGAGTCTTTGAGCAATAGTGAGGACAGACAGACGGAAAGACGGACCGGCGGACTTGGCGAAACTATTTTTGTTGACTACGGAACCCTAAATATTAAAAGTAGTTTCAGACCTTCACAAGCCTGTATTTGTAGAGTTCGATAACGCTCTCGTTGTAGTTCATAAAGGTTTCCAGGCGGAGTCTGATGGCTTGTGGCGTCTCATCTAAACGTTCCGGATTCTTTGCCCGCGTTTTCATTCCTTGAAACAACTGGTCTGTTGTTGCCTCGAGGTATAATACTATGAGCTGTAAAAATGGTGTTACTTAGGGGTGTTAAGTTCTTTATCCCCCATTGAAAAGGGAGGATTCAGAATTTTGATGTTAGTTACTGTTCTTCATTTGTATCATAGATGGCGCAGTAGTACTTTTCGTATTATGTTGCGGTAGTACACTTTGTAGCGCCACTACCACGTCATTGAATTACTTTATCTTTTTTGTCAACATAAGCAAAAGCAACTTATAAAATGTCCACTGTTGAGACACTGGCCTCTCTGCGAAGGACTTAATCCACTATACCAGCCCAGTGCTCAGTTCTAGAAATCGTAGCTTGATGTTATGTAGCCTTCCTTAAGAATAAGGTCATCAAATGCAAACAGAATTAGAGAACTAAAGATTAGCGCATTCAAACTAACAAACTCTTCAGTTTTATTAAATAAAAGTGTAGATTACCATGCACGTATCATGCTAGACACTAGACAGAGATAAAAGACTTGAACCTTGATCTAAAATACGATGCACTGATGTCACGGCCTCAATCAAAGTCAAAGTCAAAGCATTTATTTCAATTAAACCATTACTAGGTACTTTTGAATGTCAGAAGAACAATTCATAAAACTAAACTACGAGTGCAATACGTCATCCCGAAAGCCACCACGCCGAATCACACGCCGCCGAATGCCCGCAACAGCGAACACTGCGAGCACGAAAGCACACCGCGACGCACACCGCAACAACGAATGAACGAGACTCCAAATCACGGAACAACGAATGCACGCCGCAACGCGCAACCACCGCCCCGCGACCCGGAGCCCCGCGCACCCACCGCCACGGCACGACCCGCCGCGCGCCCCCGCACCCACAGCACTCGCCGCCGCAGACATCCGGCGACGCGCAACTCGACGCAGCAACCCCCGGGACGACGTATTGCACTCCTAAGCTACAGTCACAGTCACAAGGCATAATAACTTGTGAAAGTACTGTAGTTGCCCATTCCCTAACGTAGATCTCTATGGAGAAGAACGGGCAAGAAACTCCATGGACACTCTTTTAAATCAGAATATTGTTACAAAATCTTGGTACATTTTATCATTCATGTTGAGATGGTATATTATGTGAGAACGATGTAGCAAGATGTGCACGATAAGTGTCCACAGTAAAGTCAAAAAACGACGATTCAAAGATAAATAATAATTCAAACAAGCCGTGGCAGCTAAGAGGTGACCAGTCACAACTGACAGCACCCGTTCACGAGCATGACGCATGGATCAGCACCATTCCACTCAACCATTTTGAAGGGAACGAAATGATCCGACACACCCGCCACCATCAGCGAGACATTTAAGTGAGCATGACACACTCTCAATCGCCAGGGCATATCCAAGTCAAATAATTAATAAGTAGGTTTCCAGAGAATGATAGCTTTCTAGTACATAGTACTCACACAATATGTGCTATGCGACTATATAATACTAAAGAGATTGAATTTGAATTAATCTGTACTTAAGAGTGTCCAACTATTGTACGACAAGTCACTTACAGAAGCGGGTCCCAGAGCTCGCTCAAACAGAGGTCCTTGTGCCTTTTCCCGAGGAAACCCGTCCACGATAAAGCCAGCTGTTCCCTTTGCAGCATTCTTTTCGATCGCCTTTATAATTAATTCTAATACTAAGTCGTTCGGGGGGAACCCACCTGTAGAATAGATATTATAATTAAAATATTCACTACTTCATTGAAAATGCGCTATACAAAAAGAATGACGAATTTAAATGTTGATAGATGGAAAGAGGGACGAAGATCAAATAATTGATGGATGGATTGTGTGAGGGATAATGTGAACTGTCATTTGCTAGAGCGACAATCAAAGCGAGAGTGCTATAATACGCAGCAGGATCGACGAAGCGAAGCGTTCGGCAGGAGTATAAACATGCATGCTGCTGCCCCAATCCAATAAAATACCAATCAATCACATAACTAAGCTTTCGCGTCCACTGCTACGCATAGGCTTCTCCTTTTGCCTTCCGCATCCAGTCTACCTCAGCCCCTCTTTGAAAGTAGAGGCTCCCATATACTGTTTCCAATACAGCACTTTCGTATATGCGAACTACCAGATTTCGCATGCTCCCAGTCGTCGGCCTTTCGACTGTCAGGGCAAGTCAAGCTTACTCTGCTAGACTGCAAGCTATGTCGAACAGAATGCCTGAATGTCATCATCAGCCTATAATGTTCCCACTGCAGGGACTCAGGTTTTCTCTCTCGGAGATATAAACCATCAAGCGGGCCCAGTGCGGGTTGGTAGATGTCACATCGTCTTCGAATTTTTTGGTTTTAAGACATTTTTTTTGTTTTCTCACGATGATTTCCTTCACAGCAATAGCAACAGAATTTAATGAGTTGAAACGGTACCTCGTGACATAACAGACTTGAGGCAGTTGCTTCTGTCGGTTCCCTCCTCCACCTCAGCTCGTAACATTGCTCCAACGGATATGACAGTGAATTGACATGTGGCGGCGATGTTCTGGCACACTGCTCCCCTACCGCTGCCTGGTCCACCTATTATCCAGACAATGGGCATCGTTTTGTAGTCGTACACTGGCTGGAATGATAACGAGTTTTGAAAGCATGTCTTTAATGAAAATCTTGCCTTAAATACACAGGATGTTTTTGTTCAAAGAACAGGGCGGAAAGTTTCAGTTTTTTAATATATTTATTTAGAAAAAGCGCATGAAGCGAACAGCCTTGTGGCTGAAATGTTGATGATAATTATCTACTGTACAATTTTTGTGTGCACAATTAAGAGAGGCCAATACCCGATAGTAGAAGAAGTTCCTTTAAATTAAACCTTTCACTAACCTTTTGCTTGTAAGCCATGCATTGCACAGTTCGGCATTGTAGAGGGCACCCTGGAAGCTTATCTACAACGGGCTCTTCGCACCCCGGGCAACATTTGTGATCCATGCTTATTATTTATTTTATCAGGCGTCGTGGAGTAAAGCTTTGGATAAGTTTCTTGGTTTCCTTTTGAGAGCTAGTATATCAGACTCGGTAATTTGGATTTACATAGGCTCTGTTAGAAGTTTTGGTATTTAATTGTGCCTCATTTTTTCGATATTATTCACTGTCACCTTCAAAACCTTATATTGCAGTGGATTTTGTAGGACATAAATCATGTGATTACATGACAGCTTTGACATCTTCTTCTGAAACCTAAATCATTGTTTTTTAGGGTTCCGTTGCCAAATGGCAAAAACGTGTATTTGTCGTGTCTATTCGTCTGCCCGTACCTATTACACAGCCATTTTACTATTGCCACCACACCACACAGTGCAAAAATGTAGAGTAGCTGTCTTCTATGAACCGTTACACAAAAGTGATTCGAAATTACGGATTAAATATTTAAGGGGCTTCCCTTCATTCATTCATGTAACTGAGGGTTTTAAAAATATTAGTTTGAAATAAGGGACTTTTTCGTGAAACTGTACCTGCAGCAAGCTGCTTCATGAACACTAATAAAATCAAATTTTTGGCGGTTGGCTCTACGAAACCCTTTGTGTGCGAGTCCGACTCGTACTTTTCAATTTTTTAATTATTAATTGTATTCGTCAGAACGAGTCGTCTACCAAGGAGGTAATTTGTTCTTGTTCGAACTCCCTGATGCGAGTCATCAGTCTCCGTGATAATTAAGGACGTCGCTATGCGACTTTAAACGCAATCATCATCATCAGCCTAACTTTTACTCAACTTCTTAGGCTTCTAGTCTAACAGGATGCAGCTGAATTCCAGAATTTCAAAAAGAGCGGCTGGGAAGTCAAGTCTTAAGCACAAAAAAATCGGAGAACGGGTGCGGGTTGGGAGTATGGTCATTGTGAGATCGGCTCTCAGTCTAACCGGAACTTTGACAGTCGTTACAAGTAGTCGGTAGCCCGAAAGTCTGACAACCACTCATATTTAGCAGTCACTTCATGTAAAATACTTATAGTATAATGTATTGCCAGTTTTGCCAGTGCTTTACATGGAGGGACTGCCTATCTGACCCCCACAACGTAGTAAGTACAGGGTAATGATTATAATACCCCTTGGTAAGACTGGTTGTCAGACTTTCAGGCTACTGACTACTTGTAACGACTGTCAAAAGTCAACAAAAGGCAGCTAGTACCTAGCAGGTACCTAGTACTTGACGAGCTTTCCGAACTACGGAGGTAACTTGGTAAATAATGGGTGATCACACATACAAGAACTAACCTAGACAAGCGCAGCTTAACCTGAAGATCGACTCTGAGCAGCTGTTATTATTCAGTTATGAGCTCCTCAGTCAGTCAGAATTAAATGTTAGTGTATGACTATGGCTCAGCATTCAAAATCAACAAAAGAGTCAAACAAGGCGATCCACTTTCTCCGAGACTTTTTACTACAATAGCACCCTCTACCTCTAGAACCTATGCTTCGCAGACGACATTGTTCTTCTTGCTTCCAAAGCAAGTCAACTAGAACGAATGCTCCAAGACCTGAGCACTGCAAGTCTTGAGGTTGGACTGACGATGAATTGGTCGAAGACTAAAGCCATGAGCAATGTCGCTAAATATAGGGTCGAGGTTGATGGGCAGGAAATACACTGTGTCGACGAATATATCTACCTGGGCCAGCTAGTTTCCTTCAATAACCGACAGGACAAAGAAATCGACCGTCCGTCGAGTCGAAAATGCCTGGAGCTGTCCATGAAGACATTTATGAAGGGCGACCACTGAAGCGCAAGCTTGTCGACAAGTGTATCCTGCCTATCTTAACCTACGGCGCAAGAATTGGTTTTTGACCGAAGCTCAGAAGTCCGAACTCAACGTTTGCCAAAGAGCGATGGAACGTAGCATTCTCAAGATTAGACTCTCCGATCAAATGCGCAACACCTCCCTACGGTCTAAGACAGGAATCGTTGTTGTGCCTTAAATCTGCCACGTTAAAATGGGATCGTGCGCGTCACGTTTCCAGGATGGAGCCGGACAGATGGGCGAAGATAGTAACTGTAATACAGTGGGTGCCTGAAGACGGCCGACGTAACCGAGGCAGGTCCAAGAAACGCTGGCGTGACGATCTAGACTCATTCTTAACGGATTGGACGGAAAAGGCAAATTGTAAAAAAAACTTGGAAAGCCATGGGAGAGGCCTTTGCTTTTGCCCAGCAGTGGGACAGTGTAGGCTAAAGAAAAAAAAAGTATGGCTTAAATCAGAGTTAATCGGCTCTTAAAAAAATGAAAAACAAATAAAATAAAAACATTATATAATTAACGATCTTTAAATTAATGTAGAATAGAGGCATATGTACAGAGCGTGTATAAAATGTTGCGTTGAGTATTACTTAGCGGCTGCCGCTGCAGCTACTACTGGGTCCAAAATCTTCTGAACCTGGTTGAAGATCTCATCGACTGAGGTTTCGGCGTTTATCTGTAACAATGATACACATTCATTATTTGTGCTCATCTTAGTTATCTCGCTTCTACCAGCGTAGCCTTTTCTCAATCTCAACTATGTTGGGGTCTGTTTGCAGTCTTACCGGATGCAGCTAATTATCAGTACTTTACATGGAGTGACTCCCTATCCCTAAATAGAGGGCGAGCCTATTGCCATTAACCGGGGCAGAAATCCAGACTCCATGGCTGCTACTCAGAAATTCCTGATGGCAAAACTCAATAATACTTTGCCAGACCCGGGAATTGAATATATTCTAGCAGTTATGAGTAGAGAGCAGCAAGGCCTGTGTCCCAGCTGTGGGAACCATTTAGATTGATAATGTTTACTCTCCTGTACCTTTTTGGTTCCTCAGCACTTTTTTTACCGTCAAAGAATGATGAAGATTTAACCACAATAAGCAATGGGATTTCTAAAACAGCAACTTCAGTATTCTTGAAACTGTTAGGATATTGCCACTTTGCCAGAAGTTCACTCACCTTTTTGATCTTGCTCGGGTACTGGTCTAGCACCTGCTGATTGTTCTCGAGGAAGGTCTTGAGTCGCAGTTTGATAGTCTCTTCGTTGTCATCAGTACGGCCTGAGCTAGCTGCGCGGCCCAGTAACCTCTGGGTCAGAGTATCCGAGGACGCTTCGAAGTAGAGAATCACCTGGAATGAGAGAAGGGGAGTTGTTTAGTTTTTTTTTTGTGAGTGAGGAAATGTTCTTCGGGTCTGGCGATACTTCTGGACAAAACCAATGAAAGAGGCTCGCGGAGTTGTATAAGAATGTCCAAAATATGGTACTCACGGATACAGGTGCGATTTCCTTTTCAAAGGCAATGCCCTGAGACTTTTCCCGGGGGTAGCCATCTACGAGGAAACCTTTGGACTCAGGTGCCCTCGCCAGGATGGCTTCTCTCAGCAGCTTCAGAACAACTTCATTGGGAACCAGGGCACCTGGAAATGGGACAAAATATTCATCAGTACCGTCTCCTACTAAGTGCTTTCTTTGTACTTAAACTTTTTACATACTCAAGTGCACAGTTCACAAGAGCTCGGCTTTAAAAAACTGCAGCTCGGGTCAATCTTTAGGTTGCCTAAGTTGGTCCGTGGATGAATGAGCCTCGGAAAGCAAGTTAAGGCTGCTCTCTCGAAAAAGCTTAAAAACAGCGTGCAGATGAAGCAGTTTTTCACCGGCACTTACAGAGAAATTACACCTGAGAAAAATTGTTAGTAATCTACATGATATCACACGTAATTTGGTTTAGCCATAATTTTTCTATCGGTGTTACATAATAAGAAAAAAAATCCACAAAATCACCTCCAAATCGTTGAATGAACGTACCATTTTACTCCTTCATTTTTTAACAAAATAATATTAAAAAGATATCTACTGCTTTGAAATACAAAGTAAAATAATTTGGTTTTGTTACTTTTTAAAAGAATGTATTATTTTAATCATAATAAATGAAAAATGCGTTCGTTTAAAGTCCGCATCTACGACTGAGAGGGGTAGTTAGCTATGCACAAGGTCATTGGCGTGAATACAAGCCTTAAGCCGTCTGATAACCAGTCTTACCAAAGGGTAGCGTATTACTCAGTAATAATAGGGCTGTGGAGCAAAGAGGCAGATTTCTGTCTGACGATGGCGTGGAAGCCAGCAACGTGTGCTTGTGCAAACGTACCTGATGCACTGTGAAAACGGGGCAGCCCCGTCAACATCCTAAACCCGTTTTTATATTGAACCCGTAGGGCGGTGATAGCCCGCTGAGTATAATTAGTACACAGGCTGTACGTGTAAAACACTTAGCAATAGGCTTTTTATTTTGACTGCCCTGCTACAGCGTGCAAATCTGCGAGCCAACATGTTCACTCGCAATATGTCATTTCCTTTATTATTTTTTGTCACCATCAGCCTTAAAGACCAAGAAATCTTTTTTATTGATATATTATAAACTAAGCCATGCTATCCAGCAAAGCTCTCACAACAATTCGTAGGGCCCAGCAGCACCGTATCGTCAGCGTAGCTGATTTTGTCGACACTGACGTCATCAATGCGACATCCGATTTTATTGCTGCTGAGCTCAACGATTAGATCATTTACATACAGTTTAAACAATTTTGGTGACGTAATCCCTCCTTGTCTTACCCCACACTCTAGCTCATACGAGACAAACAGCCCATCGGCCCATCTCACACTGTTCGTTTGGTTATAATACCAATACTGGAAGATACGTAACAACTCCGCGGGCACTTTTCTCTCTCGCAGCTTTTTCCACAAAATCTCTTAAGATACAAGGTCAAAGGCACGACAGAGATCTGAAAAGCAAGCATATACTGGTGTTCGACGTTTTGTGCACCGTATGATTTAGGCCAAGAATCGCACTTTCAGTACCAAGATCACTTTTTCGCTTTTCGTCCTTTGCGATTCATTGAGCAGTGATAGCCTAGTGGTGTGATCGTCGGACTTACAAATCATAGGTCTCGAGTTTGAATCCAAGACACGCACTTCTGATTTTTCCAATGTATGTGAGTATTGTATAATGATCACTTGCTTCGGCGAAGGAAAGTATCGTGCGGACACCATTATGACTGAGAAATATTTTTTGACGAAATGTAAAGCCAAGTCAGATATCTACTCATCTTGCTCGAGGCACTTCCTTCAAACAAGCACAGCAGTAACGTCGCTTACCTTTTTCCATTATACCGGTTAGAGTCTTCGCCCTATCAGAGCCGGTGTTCACTTCTGCTCTCAGCAGGTCTCCAGTGGAAAGATGTGTGAAACCATACTTGGCGATGATCTTCTCGCACTGGGTTCCCTTGCCAGATCCTGGGCCTCCCAACACCCAGACGATAGGCTTCTTGGTTGAGTCGATAGCCTGTCGAAGTAGGTAGAGGATTATCTTCAGAATAAACTTTACGCCTATTTATAAAAAAGGCAATAATTTTTAGGAGACTTTTTTACGAAGTAACAACGAGGTGACAAAATTTAAAATCGTGGAAACAGTAACGGAATTGATAACTCGAAAAAAATGGAATGTCGACTTTATTTAGAAAATAATATAATATGCTCGATGACTGAAATGACTACTGTATTACTTCAGAAATTATAGATTTTTATTTTGAAGGGTTTATACGTACAAGATAATGTGTATGGATGGCTAAATTAAATAACATGCTATCTTGTATTTTAATGTTTTATTTTTACATTAATGACTGATTAGTATGAATATACTGTTACATAATTTATTATATTTGTTCTCTTCAGATGTAAGTGTGAAGACCATAAGGAGAATTAAAATGGAAGGGTCTAAAAATCAGGGACAGTGGAATACTCCGGGGAAAAATCGTCCACATTCAGCAACAGTTTCTAATTTAGACAATTTTGATATTTCAGCTATATGAAATTAAATAAACGAATTTTATGGAGTAAAAAACAAGTCTTATTACAAAAACCAATTTTATTTTATATTTATTTTGAAAAAGCTCTACTGAAGCGAACAGCCAGAACGTCTTTTGGCTGAATCTTAATGATGATGACAATTATCAACTGTGGCAGCCTTAGCAAAGTTCCACTATCAATAGCCACAATTTCGTGTGCACACCTTTTAGGGTAGGATATGGTTTAAAGGTCTATTATTTGTATTTTTTCATCTATAAGTGTACCCATATTTCATGCAATAAATGATTTGATTTGCACAATTTATTAAGAGAGTCAATGACCAACAGTAGACGAAGTTCCTTTACATCCTTTCACTAACCTTTTTCTTGCCAGCCCTGCATTGCCCATGTTGGCATTGTGTAGGGCAACTTGGTGGCTTCACTCTATCGGGTTCTTTGCACCCCGGACAACATTTTTTAGGTTCCATGTTTATTATTTCTTTTATCAGGTGTATTTGAAGAAGCTTTGGTTAAGTTTCTTAGTTTCCTTTTGAGGGCTAGGAAAGTCGGAATCGGTAATTTGTATTTACATGGCTGTTAGAAGTATTGATATTTAATTGTGCCTCATTTTTCCGATAATTAAAACCTCATATTGCAGTGGATTTTGTGTTTTTTGTAGGACGTATAACAGGGAAGCACATGGTGATTACATGACAGTTATGACATCTTGTTCTGAAACCAAAGACATTCAAAAATTACTTTGTTTGAAACATAAATCATTATGTTTTAGGGTTCCGTTGCCAAATGTCAAAAACGGAACGTATTCGTCCGGTCTATTTGTCTGCCCGTGCGTATTACATCGCCATTTTACTCTGAGCCTATTACCACCATACCACACAGTTCCAAAGTGCAGAGCAGCTGTCTTCTATGAACCGCTACACAAAAGTAATTCGAAAAATATGTAGGCGAAACCCGTATTCATGTCATCATTAGCCTATAATGTTCCCACTGCAGGGACTCAGGTCTCCTCTCTAGAAGAGGGATGGGCTATAATCCACCACGCGTGCCCAGTACGCGTACCCAGTGCGGGTTGGTAGATGTCACATTCTTCGAAGTTTTTGGCTCTAACACATTCCGGTTTCCTCACGATGTTTACCTTCACCGTTTTGAGAGCATTCAACTAAGGGTTATAAAAATTTTAGTTTTTGAAATAAGGAACTTTTTCGAGAAACTGCTGCTACAGCAAGCTGCTTCTTGAACAAACTATGACAATGAAATTCAATTCTGTAGACTGTAAATAATAATTATATAAACGATAAAAATATTGGTTGGTTCTACGAAACCCTTTGTATACAAGTCCGACTCGTACTTGTGGGTTTTAATTGTAATCGTCAGACCGAGTCGTCTACCAAAGAAGTAATATGTTCTGGTTCGAACTCTCTGATGCGAGGTCATCAGTCTCTGTGATAATTAAGGACCTCGCTATGTGACTATAAAGGCAATCATTATCATCAGTCATATTAATTGTTAGTGTATGGCTAAAATCAGAGTTGATCGGGTCTTATTGGAACGAAGTTCCTTATCGCGCGTTGTGAAAGGGGGCTAGACGGAAAAAATTATTACGAAAAGTTGTCACGACACGTTTTGCTATAGTAAGCTATTGTAAGCTGTGCGGCGTCGCATGTTTCTCTGTCTGTCTCTCTCTCTTATAGAAAGCAAGCCAGATATTTTGATTTCTACATTTTTTTTTTTTTTACATAATAACACCTCTCAAGGTTTTTTTATACAGCGGTAACCACAGATATAGATAGACCTAGATAACGCAAGTATCACGATCTGTATGAAATCCAAGCGTGCCATTTTTTGAATACCTAAGTACCTATTATGACGTCACAAGCACTATTTAGTGATGGAAAATCAAATCGATTCAAAGACGCCGCCGCGTACGGCGCCCCCGTCGCACCAACCCCCGCCTTTTGCACCAGCGGCGACGTCCGACTAGCGCTATACACCGATGCAGACTGAGCGCGAAAGTGCCCACTTACGATTTTTGTACGTAAGCTAGGCACGCGAAGTAGTTGCTCTTGCGTTACCTAGGTCTATCTATATCTGTGGCGGCAACAGATTTAAGCAGTGTCATCATCATCATTTCAGACCGGCATCACCCACTGTTGGGTATAGGCCTCCCCTTTTTTTGACACAACTTTCTGATCTGTGCGTCCCTCATCCATCCGTTTCCCGCGTTCCTGACAATATCGTCAATCCAACGCACTTTTATTTTGATCTTTTCTTTTAGATGGCCCTAGATTCTCTGGCCCAGCCTTGGCCACCATTCGGTCAGAATCTTACTCCATCAGCTATCTCCGCGTCTGCCAGATGTCCTGCCCAACTCCACTTAAGGTGTATCGCCCCCCCGTCGGGACTGCGGGTTGTTCGAAAGAGATACCGCGGCCTCGGCACAAGGGCTAAAAAGGAACATGGGTGGTTTTTAGTCAGTAGAAGTCTGACACTCCCTTTCGCTCTGCCCAAGAGCCTTAGGGGTTATTTGATGATATCCCACCCAAAAAAAAACAAAAGGTGTATCGCCCAGTCCCCGACGTCGAACACTTTCGTACGACGACGGATTTCAGTGTTGCGCAGTCGGTCTAGTAGGGTTATGCCGGGCATAGCTCGCTCCATGGCCCTTTGTCCAACTCGTATTCGGTGCACAGTCTCTTTTGTGAGCGTCCATGTCTTGGCACCGTAGGTCATCGTTGGCAGGACACACTGGTTGAAAAGGCGGGTTTTTAGGCATTAGGGTATCCTCATAGACCGCAAAACATAGGTTACCGAATACCGCCCACCCTAGCCGTATTCTCCTGGAAAGTTCTTTGTTCGAGTGCTGAAAAGATAGAACATGTCTTAGATAAACGTAATTGTCAACCATTGCCAGACGCTCGTTTCCATCACAACAGCTGAAACAGAGTCATCCGGAGTTCGTGACATCACCTTCGTCTTGGACATGTTCATTCTCAAGCCTACTCGTAAGGAAGCATCGTAGAGTTCGATTCGGCGAACAAAATGATCTGCAAATCGATGGTGCGACAAGTAGACACCATTGACGTTTATACCACACTGGTCCCAATTTAAGGTTTTTATCACGTCTTCCATGGCAGCCGTAAAAAGTTTAGGTGAAATGGTATCTCCTTGCCGCACTCCCCTCCTGATAGGTATTGGCGCAGTGAAATCGTGTAATCTAACCTGCATTATTGCCAAAACGTTCAGCTGTATGAGTGCGTCTACATGCCGAGATTTGGGAGTGATGGAGGGAGTTAAAAACGGCCCAGTGTTCGACACTGTCGAATGCCTTCTCATAATCGACATAAGCTAAACACAGGGGTCGATTATATTTCGAAATCTTCTCATCTGCTTCACGGTATAGAAGTGGTCAATCGTTTAGAAACCACTCCGAAAACCGACTTGTTCAACGGGGTGGCCTTTGTCTAGCTGGCGGGTGAGACGGTTGCACAGAATCTTGGCAAACATAGGACGGTAGTTGTTAAGATTAGAACGCAGTGTACGAACTTTGATCTAACTAAAATAAAATATAAAATAATGAAAAACATTATTTAATCAACGATCTTTAAATTAATGTAGAATAGAGGCATATGTACAGAGCGTGTATAAAATGTTGCGTTGTGCATTAATTGGAGGCTGCGGCGGCGGCTACCACTGGGTCCAGAATCTTCTGAACCTGGTTGAAGATCTCATCGACTGAGGTTTCGGCGTTTATCTGTAACAATGATACACATTCATTATTCGTGCCCATCTTAGTTATCTCGCATCTACCAGCGTAGTCTTTTCTCACTCTCATCTATGTTTGGGTCGGTTTGCAGTCTTACCGGATGCAGCTAATTATCAGTGCTTTACATGGAGTGACTCCCTATCCCTAAATAGGGGGCGAGCCTATTGCCATTAACTGGGACAAAAATCCAGGCTCCATGTCTGCTACTGAGAAATTCCTGATGGCAAAACTCAATTATACTTTGCCAGACCCGGGAATCGAATATAGCAACTAGCAGTCATGAGTAGAGAGCAGCATGGCCTGTGTCCCAGCTGTGGGAACTATATAGACTGATAATGTTTACTCTCCTGCACCTTTTTGGTTCCTCAGCACTTTTTTTACCGTCAAAGAATGATGAAGATGCCAAAAACGAATTGTACTGAATTGTATTGTATTGAATTGTTGTTGTGTTGTTGTTGATGAAGCAATTGGATTTCTAAAACAGCAACTTCAGTATTCTTGAAGCTCCATTAGGATATTGCCAGAAGTTCAACTCACCCTGTTGATCTTGCTCGGGTACTGGTCTAGCACCTGCTGATTGTTCTCGAGGAAGGTCTTGAGTCGCAGCTTGATGGTCTCTTCGTTATCATCAGCACGGCCCGAGCTAGCTGCGCGGCCCAGTAACCTCTGGGTCAGAGTATCCGAGGACGCTTCGAAGTAGAGAATCACCTGGAATAAGAGAAAGGGAGTTGTTTAGTTTTTTTTTGTATATGAGGGTATGTTGTTCTGGTCAGGCGACACGCATCTTCTGGACAAAACCAAAGAAAGAGGCTCGAGTAATCGAGACGCGACAAACAGAAACCGACGAACGCAAGCCCCATCAGCTGATGCCGTCAACGTGCCTTAGAATTAAGGTTACAATGGAACCTCATAACGAGGTTACCTTGCCAACCTCTAACCTTCCAAATGTGGAACTTCTACTGCAAGAAATCGTACTAATAAATATGAAGAGCTCAGCTTAACGGTGACGTCATGAGTTAGCCCGATAATCGCTTCGTGGTTTCCGAACGTTCCCCTTGAGTTGTTCTCTGTATACAGAGATTTTCCAGATTCACAACTTTTAAATGGATTTATAGACTCTATAGAAGGCAAGCTTTGAAGAGATCTCAAAATCTCTAAGACATGGTACTCACAGATACAGGTGCGATTTGCTGTTCAAAGGCGATGCCCTGAGACTTCTCCCGAGGGTAGCCGTCTACGAGGAAACCTTTGGACTCAGGTGCCTTCGCCAGGATGGCTTCTCTCAGCAGCTCCAGAACAACATCATTGGGAACTAGGCCACCTGGAAATGGAACAAAATATTCATCAGTACCGTCTTCAACTAAGTGCTTTCTTTGTACCTAAACTTTTCACGTGCTCAAGTGGACAGTTCACAAGAACTCGTGGCTTTACAAAACTGCCGCTCAAGTCAATCTTTAGGTTGCCTAAGTTGGTCCGTGGATGAGTGACCACCCATTACATACCGAGTTTCCTTCGTGCGTTGCAAAGCAAGTTAAGCTGTCTGACAACTAGTCTTACCAAAGGGCATCGTATTACTCAGTAATAACTGGGTTGTGGAGGTCAGATAAGCAGTCGCTCCTTGTAAAATACTAGTATTCAGATTACACTATGATCAGGTTTACCTAATCAGTCAAATCGACGATTCAGATTGCCAACAGTACGCGGAATATTATGCCCCTTTATAGAAGTATTTTATAAACAAAACTATTAGCTTCTTTTAGTGTGTTGAAGGCAATTCAAATTGAATTTGTCCAGAATTTGGCGACAAGCTCCTTCAGTATATCAGTTCTATATGTAGACAACTAGACAGCAAGATATCGGTGGTATCGTCCGTCTATTTTTCACTGTTCGTCCTTTGCGTTTCATTGAGCAGTGATAGTCTAGTGGTGCGTCGGACTTACAAGTCATAGGTCTAAAGTTTGAATTCAAGACCACAAGGCAACGATAATTATCAGTTGCTTCGGCGAAGGAAAGCATCGTGTGTACACCAGTATGGCTGAGAAATATTTTTGACGACAAGTCAGAGGTCCCTATGCAGCATAGCAACTCTGACACCAAGTTAGGTACCTACTCGTCTTGCTGACTGAAAGTAAGTGCCTGAGCACTAACTTCAAATAAGTACAGAAGTAACGCCGCTTACCTTGTTCCATTATACTGGTAAGAGTCTTCGCCCTATCAGAGCCGGTGTTCACTTCTGCTCTCAGCAGGTCTCCAGTGGACAGATGTGTGAAACCATACTTGGCGATGATCTTCTCGCATTGGGTTCCCTTGCCGGATCCTGGGCCTCCCAACACCCAGACGATGGGGTTCTTGGTTGAGTCGATAGGGGCCTGTCGAAGTAGGTAGAGGATTAGATGGAGAATTAACGTGGACGGTGCGGCGAAATCCCCGAAGGGACCATTATGCCTAAGGAGAAGTAGGTACGGTCAGATATGTGTGTCATGTGTAGTGGCAAGCCTATAGCTGTCAACCGGGCACAAATCCAGGCTCCGTTGTTGGATTCCTAATGGAAAACTTTGTCCGACCCGAAAATTGAACCCAGGAGGATATGAAGAGCAAAATTCACGTTGGAAATGTATGATATCGATAGAGCATGCTGTTGAATTTTCTATTTTCGACAATGGTTCCAAAGTTACGATTTCCCTGTACGGTATTTCTATAGTTTCTTTTGACGAAGTAGCGTCCTCTTGTGTCAGTAGATCAAGCTGCCATCAAGTTTTTCACCAAGTGTGGTGAAGTGTGATGGTTGAGTTGACAACAATCAATATATTGTTACTCTTTTCGGTTGTTTTTAAATCATTCGAACGTTTATATTATCCTAGTCTACTGCAAAATACTTTTTTTGCCGTCAGTAGGTAAAACCTCACTTCTAGACTCATCATCTGCCTAGCCTTTTCCCAACTATGTTGGGGTCGGCTTCCAGTCTAACCGGATGCAGCTGAGTACCAGTATTTTACATGGAGCGACTGCCTATCTGACCTCCACAACCCAGTTAATACTAGGTAATACGATACTCTTTGGTGAGACTGAATGTCAGAATTTCAGGTCACTGACTACCTGTAACGACTACCAAAGCTCTATATATGGCAGCCGGGACCAACAGCTTAACGTGCTTTCCGAGGCACGGAGGAAACTCGGTATGTCGGGCGGTCACCCATCCACAGACCGACCTAGGCAAGCACAGCTTTACCTAAAGATCGACCCGAGTGGCAGTTCTTATTAAGCCACGAGCTCCTCACTTCTAGACTGCGAACTCAAAAGTCAAGCCAACCATGCAACTTAATTGTAACACAGTACTTTTCCCCATCGATCGACGATAACAAGCAATTACTAAAGGGAAGGACATATGACATACTCTGACATAAAGTATTCATTTATGTTATGCTACAAGGTCAGATGCTTTCAAGGCTGTACTGAGGGGGAAAGTCCCCAACCTTGACCTTGAAGAGTAAATGACTGGATTTATGGCCATGACCGCAAAAGGGTTTTTTGTAATAAATAGGCCTACTCTTGACCTCAACTTTGTCTGAAGACAGAGATGAGGACGACGATTCAATCGAGTTAACCCAAAAGAAGCCTTTAATTTGAGTTTTTCAATTTAAGTAAAGTTATTACCTGACAAACTAGTATTGAAAAAATACAGATGAGAAAAATTAAGGACTTTGACCCCCAATATCTCTGTAACTAGGGAGTTCCCAGGTATGATCTAGAACAAAACCGTGATCGCAGTGACGAGGAGAACAAGTGCGTTTTAGCTTCGTTAAAGGTACTTTTACACCCTTTATAATTACGTAAGTATTAACTTTTAGTTTTAATTACTATTTCTTTTTGTATACAGGATTACTGGTAACTCGACATATTCCTTGCAAGACGCCATAGTAGGGCTGAAATGCAACCAAAAATGTTCCCTTGAAATTAAGTAGATAATCCCAAAAGTTTAAAAGCTCTCACCGCCGTCGAATCTTATCGTGTCGGTTTATCCAGTTGGCAATGACTGGTTCTTGTAAGTTAATATAATGTCATGTATTGGTGTACCCCACAGGGTCCAAAATTTGTAACACCTTTTACCTTCTTCTTCTGGCGTGCACTGGTCTTGCTGGTTGCCATCTATATTCCTCACTTTCCCACTTTTGATCAGCAAAAAACTATGTATTATTTATATTAATCGACATTTTTCTTTCATTTTGCTTTCTTTGTGTTTTTATTAAAAAATAAGGCCATCATTTGATATTTGGTCGGCCAACGGGATTTGTATTATTTTGTGATACTGACATATGGACGCTGACGTTTTTAAGCTGTCAAGGCAGATAGTGTGATAAGCAAAATTAATTATAAAATGAAAGTTGCAGGGATTTTCCTAGATTTAAGTTCTGCATTTGACACAATTGACCATGAATTGCTTCTGACTAAAATTAGTCATTACGGAATGTGGGGAAATGCTTTGCTACTATTCTCATCCTACTTAAAAACAGGTGGATGTATATGAAATTGACAAAACTCAGAATAGTTAATTGCACACATATCAACGGGTGTCCCACAGGGATCTATCTTAGGACCTATTTTATTTTTAAATATTTTTAATGACTTGATTATTTATCTACATACAATTTTACATTGAATTAGTAATTTTCGCAGATAACACAAACGCTATAGTGGCAGCTAATGACATGGTAGAGCTGACAGAAATGGTGAAGGCTACGCTACACAGCAAATAATTATTGATTAATAGTAAAAAGACTCCATTTATGTTATTTAAAACTACGGCCCGTAAGAAAGACTTGCCTTAAATAAAGTCGAAATAGAGCTCACTGTCCAAGTAATTTTTTTTGTGTAAACGTATTGATCAACTGTTAAACTGGCAACCGGAATTAAAAGTAATTGATGCGTCGGTATCATCTGCATGTTTATTTATTTATTTTTATTTATTTTATTTGGGAAAACAAACAATTACACATTAAGAATTACATAGAGAAAGATACAGAAATAATACAAATGTGAAATCAACCACGTTCTCCACAGATAGTTTATGAGACAATTTGGTAAATTTTAACACTAGCGTTATAAACAATAAAAAGAGGAACATAACATAAAAATAAACCACATAATCATCTCAACAAAGCATAAAGCTGCAATAGTGGCACATAAATGTAAAGACTGTGTCACATTAATTTTTCAAAATGTTAAGTAAACTGAGTCGAAACTTTCTATGCGGTAAAGAAAACAGATCCAAACTACAGAAATTCTTATTAAAATTGCCAGTAATGCGACGAAGAGGCGCACGCAAGCCGGCATTTGTACGACTGGAAGTAGTGGCAAATACAGGTCGTGCGCGCACCTCGCGTCCCTGGCATGTTCTGGGAACTATATAACACAACTTGTTACTAATACCCAAACAATCATACGAGTTATTGCATAAGTCATACAAAAATGTAGCTTCAAGAAAAGTACGCCTTGAACTTAAGGAAAGCAGGTTATATTTTTTTAGTAATTCACCATAAGAGAGATAACAATTTTTTAAGCAGCGATAATGCATAGACTTCAAAAATTCACGTTGTATGCTTTCTATACACTCAATATATTTAATGTAGAAGGGGTTCCACACAGGAACTGCATATTCTAATTGAGACCTAACTAGTGATCGATAGAGATATAAATATGTACTAGGGCGTTTAAATTCCGTTGATGATCTCATCACAAAACCGTACATGCGGTAAGCATTATTTACAATTTTATTAACATGTGCGTCTAAGTGCAGTTTATCGTCAAGTAATATTCCCAGGTCGCGGATCAAACTCTCCCTTGTCAGAGTTTCACTGTGTATTGTATAGGGATATTTAAATATATTTTTATTTTTAGTGAAGCTAATACAACAACATTTGGGAATACTCAGTTGGAGTTTGTTTTTAGTGCAATAGTCTGTCAGGCGATTGAGGTCTTGTTGAAGCAGTTGACAGTCAAGTATAGTTTTGATGGGTCTAAAGACTTTAAGGTCATCTGCGTAAAGTAGGAATTTAGAATTATGAAAGCACATGTCAATATCATTGATAAACATTATAAACAACAAAGGGCCCAATATCGAGCCTTGAGGTACCCCTGATGAAACCGTTATGGATTTGGAATGGAAGCCATTAACTACCACTTTTTGCGTTCTATTTGTAATATAGGAAGAGAACCAACGGAACAAATCCCCACGAATACCATTAAATGCTATTTTGCATAGAAGTAATTTATGATCGACCTTGTCAAAGGCCTTACGGAAATCAGTATAAATAGAGTCTACCTGTATACGTGTGTCTAAATTATTGAATAAATAATCAGCATGTTACGCATTTTGCGCTGCTGGATTCAAAAATTTGATAAGTATATCATACTTTTCTGGGGGAATAACTATGAATATAATAGTAGAAAAGCTCTCGTACTCCAAAAACGTGCAATTCGTACCATGGTCCGCATCTCTCAAAGGGAAAGTTGCCGGAAAGTCTATATGTACTTACTGGTACTTTTAAGCAATATGGCCATGAACATACAAACAGTAGAAGAACGGCAGATAAGGGTAGGCACCCGTAGATTGGACTTGAAGAATAAGAATTGCACCTTAAATAATCTAAGAATTGTAAGATCGTCACAGTTTACAAGATTGTCACAGTCCACGATACCAGTTAGTAAAATGGGTGGTCACCCATCCACAGACCAACCTAGGCAAGCACGGCTTAACCTAAAGATCGTCCTGAGCGGCTATTTTTATTTAGCCACGAGCTCCACAGATATCTATCCATACTGTATTCAACCTAGAATGCTATACATAATGTATGTATAACTGTTTGATTGGAAGCCTATGCATGCAGTATTGATTCTTCTAAGTCAATTACTTTACCTGTATGTAAGCAAATTACTCGATCAATACGTGACAGCTCGACTATCATTTACTTTTACTGTTAAAGATATTGTATGGTTTTTTATTGAAAGGTCTATGAAAAGATGCAATGTTATAATAATATTTCTTGGCATTTTTTGTAGTATTATGTCTTTCGTTAGTCTAGTAGCGGTCTGGAGGAGCTCGTGGCTTAATAAGAACTGCCACTCGGGTCGATCTTTAGGTAAAGCTGTGCTTGCCTAGGTCGGTCTGTGGATGGGTGACCGCCCGACCGTAAACAACTTTACAAAGTAAGCTTACCGTGGGAATCGGACCCACAACCACCGGGTAACAAACTATTATACAGAATGAACACCGACCCGTCAATGATTACCACGTATTCAGTTTGTGCATTATTCGGAACCCCTCATATAAAAAATCATTATCTGTGACCTGAATTCACCCACTGCTGTGTATAGGTTTTTAATGAAAATTATAGAAAAAGTCGTAAAATATTGAAGTGTATTGGCAAAGACCAAGTAAGAAACAGAAACGAATATAAATGTCACCACAGAAAGGTAAACTCGTTAAAAAGAATGACAACATTTCTCATGGCATTCAGTGATTTCAGACGGCAAAGGTTACTGTACCTCAATATAAGGCCAACAATGACGTCATACTATTTTAATCTATCCCGTTCAATCCACTGCCAAGTCCTTGAAACTAAGCGGAACCTATTTGTGTGAAGTGGAGACGTTACTCAAATAAACGAGGCTATTTCCAGGGTTAGGGTGTTTGGAAGCTGCGGGATGTTCGAAAGAGATACCGCGACCTTGGACACAAAAGGCTAAGAAGGAACATGGGTGGTTTATAGTCAAGAAGTCTGACACTCCCTACCGCTCCACCCAGAGCGGACTCACTTGATGATTTCGCACCCTCAAAAAAAATGGTGTTTGGAAACTTTACCTTTATTTTCCAGTAACTGACCTGGTCGCGGCTGTCATTTGTAGATATTTGACCGTCGTTACAGGTATTCGGTGGCCCAGAAGTCTTAAAACCAGCCTTACCGGTGGTATCGTATTATCCATACCCAGTAATTGGATTGCAACGGTCAGATGTTTAGTCGCTCCTTGTACAAAACTGGTATTTATTCCCTTAGAATAAAGGGTGATCAATAGGGGTTAAGAAAAAACTAGTTAATCTGCTTCATTCAGTTACACTGGTCATCGATCTCAATAAAGTTAGGAAAAAGGTTTGGCAGATAATAACGATCAGATTACATTATAATCGGTCCACTAAAGAACAAAGGTTTCCACTCGTGCACAAAACAAGCACGAAAGTTGTCAATGTTGACACACTTGCTCACTGCAGGTTGACAATGTCTGATTTCCAATTTCTCATGCTTTTACTTTCTTTTCTTATGTACATGGTCAGGAAACAAAATAAGTATGGTACCTCTACCGTAAAAACTGCTAAACATTCCAATAAACGTAACTAGGTGTCACTATTTTGGTACTCTTTTAAAGTCATCCTTAGTGACGAGGATATCATCATCTGCCTAGCCTTTTCCCAACTATGTTGGAGTCGGCTTCCAGTCTAACCGGAGATGCAGCTGAAGACCATTATGAGTATTTTACATGGTGCAACTGCCTATCTAGACTCCACGACCCAGTAACTACTGGGTAATACGATACCCATTGGTGAGACTAGTAGTCAGACTTTCGGGCCACTGACTGCTTCATCCGACTATCAAAGTTCTACAAATGGCAGCCGGGATCAACGGCTTAGCGAGCTTTTCGAGGCACTTATCCTTAGTGAGGATGGAGGGGGAGGGACCCACTTTATATTTGAGCACTCTAAATATAATTTCATCGGATACTTATCACTGAGGGGGGCAAGTGATAGGTACATAAATATGGTAATGGTTTCAGTGATCATCATATAATTTAGGTACGAAACAGACCACAAATAAGATGAGATTATAATGAGAAACTAAACTTTTAAATAATCAGATAGAAGCTAGCCATACTGGTCTTTAATATCGGTTGTTAACCGGAAAGGTTAGGTAGATTTGTAACTAACCTTTGTGGATACTATATTTTCGAGCCGTTTGTGTTGAAACTCTGAGCCGTGGGGTCCGAATGCTCATAGCCTGTTCAAGGAAATTTCAAAACGCTTAGTAACGTGACCCAATGGGTGGCGCTTATCATGGCCAGAGGTCAAGTGTTGCCATACAACGTGGCAATACCGCTAGTCTTTTGGGCACATTACCTTCCGACGTAACTCGTGGCTTAATAAGAACTGCCACTCGGGTCGATCTTTAGGTAAAGCTGTGCTCACCTAGGTCGGTCTGTGGATGGGTGACCGCCCGACATACCGAGTTTCCTCCGTGCCTCGGAAAGCACGTTAAGCTGTTGGTCCCGGCTGCCATATATAGATCTTTGGCAGTCGTTACAGGTAGTCAGTGACCTGAAATTCTGACATCCAGTCTTACCAAAGAGTATCGTAACGTATTACCTAGTATTAACTGGGTTGTGGAGGTCAGATAGGCAGTCGCTCCATATAAAATACTGGTAATCAGCTGAATCTGGTTAGACTGGAAGCCGACCCTAACATAGTTGGGAAAAGGCTAGGTAGATGATGACCTTCCGACTGACAGCGTTGAGGAATAGTTTTTTTGATGCTCTTTTAAACCGACTTCCAAAAAGGAGGAGATTCTCAATTCGTCTGTATGTTTTTGAATGTTTTATATAATTTCTTGTTAGTTTATTTAATAGGTTCTACATTTGGCCAGGCATGTTATAAACACATGTGTTTGGAGCCGAGCCGTGCTATCCACCGGTTCAACAGACCCCAGTCGGCCGGTCTTAATATCACGTGCATTTTCACAAAGATTTTTAATTAAATCATAAATGGCTCAAAACTACTTCAGAATAACTATTTATTATTGCATTGCAATATTGAAATTTTAACTCTCTGAACGGAGCTTAGGGGTCGAAAATACAGCAGTGTAGGTACTTCTAATAGTTTAGCATTAATCTAGCTGACACCTAGTGTTAAGAGCCATTTCACAGCTCGAGTATAAGTAAAAGTTCGTGACATTGTGTATGTGTGCGTAGCTGCGTGCATAGATAGACACACACAACGCAACAGAACACGCACACACGACTACGTGTACTACCATAAATACGGCAGCTTCCTTATCGACAAGCAGCATCTCTATCCGTTGACAAGACAGGTCTATTTTCAACATAGCATTGACAGTGACCGTTCCGTAGTAGCGTCGGGGCAGGCATGCAGACAATGTCACGCGTAACGAGCGGAACTCTGTCAGTGTCATTAGTGATGACAGGTCGTTACGCTCAAATTATTTGTGACTTTGTTATTATTACGCACGGGATCGGTCAATGTGGCGACACTTGGGGGAGGTCTATGTCCAGTAGTGGACTTCTTTCGGCTGAAATGATGATGACGATATTATTATTTAAAGTGTTTTTCTTTTCGACTTGAATTAACGGACAAGATACTCCATTTTGCTCTTGGCTTTAAAGATTTTCGCTTAGGTTATGCTTCATCTTTGTTATTTATTACTGACTGACTGACAGACTCCGGAACAATTCAAAAGTGCGGGTAAAACATACTTTGTACGTTAACATTTTTGTTTAGCATTTGTATAGACATTCAACCTTACTACGTCAATCAACGGTCGTAAGAAACAAAAAAAAAAACAATTGAATTATAAACGCATCAGAAGATAGAAACAAAAATAAGCAAGACGTTGAAATTTATGGTATACCGAAGGTTAGTCGCAGTGTAGAGACTATTCAGATTGATCTATATCAAGAGAGGATGATAAAAACAAATGTCATTTAATAAGGTAGGTAGATATATGATAATTAAGTGACTGAGATAGTGACAGACACAGTAGAGGCCAGACTTAGTAAAACTAAAAAAAAACAGGGAGCGCCAATTCAAATAAAATGTTTATAAAATAACAAGTGTGAATTTGAATGTGGAATAAGTATCTACGCCTGGGCAAAAATAAAACAGTTCAATTTTGGCCCCAAGAGTCAATGAACTAGGGTTCCGACGAGACCTTGCTCCATCGCAAATTCATACATGTTTTATTATCAATTGGAATACTGGAAATATTTTTCTGAGAAACTTCGAACAATGACAGAAAAATGGTAAATATGTAATAATAATATAATAATAAATAAAATTTAATATCAAATGCATGCAGAAGTCTGTGAAATGTGAGAAAGAGGAGTGAATGATAAAGTGACAGCTGACAGGAGAGAATAGAAGATAGAACTCGTCGAAAAAAACGGCTGAAGTTAAAGTTAAAAAATTATGAGAATGAATATAAAGTAGTTAAAATAACTCCAATACCTGAATCCCGATATTCAAATCTCTCTCCTTAAAATCAAATCTCTTCACATCCATCCAAAATGCGAGCACCACTACAAATACAAATCGTAACTTCGAATCATAACTTTCGTTCAAATGGACTTTCATTCCAAAGCTTCCGAATATTTTCACTATTCACTTTAACCACAAATGTATTCGTCTATCCACCTATTTTGTTTATTTAATCTTTTAAAGAACGATGCTTTTCTTTTATCAACTTCGTATTAAAATATGTCGGCCTTCAAAGATTCTGTCGTCAGACACTTTTCCGTTTTCCTTTAAATAAACAAGGTTGGTGGATAGGTTGCCAAAAACCCGCCAACCGGCGGCGACTACGGGTTCTCTCTCACTGATCTGGATTATTTTGGAGAAATGCGTTTTAAAGCAATAGTCTGTGCTGTACAATATGTGTTTTTACACCCACGTTTGGCTACTGATAGTTTCACGTGTTGAATTGATGTTCGTTCGTGTTTATTGTTGATATCAAAAGTTATGGATCGGTTTTTTCAGTCGGAGCCAAACAGTTGGGTATAGCATGGCATAACCAAACTATACTGTTCCCACTTCTGTGTCACAGATTTCCTGGGCCTCCTCTCTGTGATCAAAAGTGGGATGTAACTCACTACACGGGCCTAGAGCGGAATGGTAGATGCTCGATTTTTTTGGTTCTAGGATGTTAGGATTCTGTGTTACCATAGCATCAATGTATACCTAGGTTTACTACTCATTGCAATGAATACATTGAGGAAGCATTATGTGCGCTATGCCAATGATGCTATAGGAAGTACACAATTTAGATCTATTGAAACTCGGCCACGACTTGGCAAAGAAAATGACAATGGAAATGCAGCGTATGTAGAAAATAATGCAGACAATACTAAAAGAACGAAAGAGGAATCTACGAGAATAAAACCTGTAATTCGTGCATTCGTTGATAGACAACGCATAGCATAACAATAGAATGGGTTTTGAAGTATGACAGCAAAAAAGTTTATTTAATAAACAGAGCTAGTGTGTACGGAATCTCGTAAAGTTTGCCGACAGGAAATCTTTTCAGGCACGAAGTTTTTAATAAATATTTCTACATACTACTCATCTACTTAGTTTATTTATTAAAGATCTGTAAGAATTTGCGTTGTTTTCTTATTCGATAGCAAACGATTCAGTATTTATTTGTGATTCGACACGTGCAGTACAGGTGAGATCTGGAGTAACCTTGGTTATCCAAATAACTCCGTATCCAATTTGATATGTTCTATAAGTATCCGCTTTTATAAATACGAGTAACACAATAACCTTGTAGAACTAGAAAGATATTGAATATAAGCAGATTTGTAACCTTACTAGGGTTATAAGGATTAGCCTGGACGGATGTTTTGCCACGGGATAAGGAGTACCTAAAGGGTGGACAAAGTTGCCGATAATGTGCTAATTGGAATATTCATGACCATCATTTCCTAAATCAATTATGTTCAAATTGATTTCACTACAAATATTTTATTTAATCAATAGGAACAACAAACAAAATTATCATTTTATTCTTCTATTTCACGAATAACATCACTAATTGTGTGTCCTCTTCCATTGATCAAAGTCATTGAAGCATTGACCTCGACGAAGTTTGAGTGTTTGCCAAATACCTGTACCATCATGAACATAAAGTACTTGTTCCACTGCTCACGAGGAAACAACTAGCTATAGATGATTTTGTCGCCCAAGAGACGTACAAAATTAATAGTAGTAGTATTTCGGCATAGTTCGCCAGATTCCCAAAACCCCCTAAACATACAAATTATCTTAACAACACTCAAAAAGACGCAATGAATGAAATTCAAAAGCTAATATCTAAAAATCTCTCAATCATCGATACAAAAAATTGTGTGTACCCGAAACTCTTACTAAAGTGTACTACCCAGCAACTGGGTTGTGGAGCTCAGGGGGTCTAAAATGGCCGCTTTAGCAGAATCATAATAGGATAATAATATGAATTGCGTTAAAATTCGTAAAATGGTTACATAGTGACAAATCATATCAGTATCGTATAGGGCCAGTTGACAACCAGCGTCAGGCACTAGCTGCTCGGCAGTTTGCTGAACTGGTCCTATTGGCGCAGCCGTGAGATGCACACACTCTTTTTTTCTCTTATTTTTTTAGTTTATTTTTATTGCTTGTTGTGTGCACTTGTGGCTGCTGAATAAATATGTTTTCTTTCTTCTTTCTATCTACGTCTATGACCATTGTGCAGATGATGTTTGATTAAAAGAGATACCCTTCGGCAGAGGTGTACCCATTAGAACACCCAGATTTCGCCAGTTATATTAAGTTTCATGTTGTAATAGGGGACGACTCTATTGCCATCAAACGGGTACAGATCCTCCGTGGCTGCTACTGAGAAATTTGTAATGGATATCCCAATAACACTTTTTTTTTTTTTTTTACTTTGCCCGACCTGGGGATCAAACCCCGGAACTCATACACAGCAGTCGTTCTTGTGCGACCACAAGAGCAACAAGGCAGTCAAAGAGAAACCTAGAAAATATAATAATTGATTTCTAAATCACTATCACTAAATATTATAAAACAAAGTCCTCCACCGCGTCTGTCTGTCTGTTCACGATAAACTCAAAAACGACTGCACCGATTTTCATGCTGTTTTGACCAATGGATAGAGTGGTTCTTGATATTAATATCTAAATAATTTATATCTAACAAACAACTCGTTTATACTTGCTATCTTTATTCGCTAATCGCTAACAGTGAGACCGCATCCTTACTTGAGTTGTTGCTCTCTTGAGTTGATAAACACTTATCACTCATTAAGAGCTAGACTTTAATGATGCATGGCGTTTGTGATTAAATTGTTATTGTTTATTGTTGTGTTGACATTGTTACCGTCTTAACTGTCTATAGGTGTGTTATAATGACCACAGCTCCTTCTATATGGGCTTCCTTTTACTGTAGGATATTGTTTATGGTACACATAACCTAACATCATGCTTGTAATCCACGAAGAGTTGGGTTAAGGTATATCTGAGTCCGTATGGTGTCGGTTCCGTATGGTGTCGGACGTAAAGAATAGCACCATCCGATATCTTCCCGTGGGTGTCGTAAGAGGCGACTAAGGGACTTACCAGAGAATGGGCAGCAGCGTTCTCTGTGCCTTCGTAACAACCATACTGCGATCGCCAACCCGCCTGCCAAGCGTGGCGATTATGGCAAATCCCCCCCTTCTGGGGGAGGCCTATGTCCAGCAGTGGACGTCTTATGGCTGAAATGATGATGATATCTGAGTAGCTGTCAAGGAGTCTGGTTTTGTGGCCAATAGATCACAATAGAAGGTGAGCCTACAAGCGAGTTTTTAACCATTTATGGGGAAATATGGGTTTACTCACCTACTACACGGGGTGGGTTGGACACCGACGCGAAAACAATTACCATGTATTCAGCACATTATCATCTCAATAGAAATTTGTGATGAAATATTTTGGGGGTAGTTTCAGACTGACATACTACATCCACCCGCAATGACTTCAGTTTATCCGTGATCATGGTGCTTGTAACAGCGCCGAAATATCGGGAACTCGAAACAATCAGTCATCATCTGCCTAGCCTTTTCCCAACCATGTTGGGGTCGGCTTCCAGTCTAACCGGATGCAGCTGAGTACCAGTATTTTACACGGAGCGACTGCCTATCTGACCTCCACAACCCAGTTAATACTAGGTAATACGATACTCTTTGGTATGACTGGATGTCAGAATTTCAGGTCACTGACTACCTGTAACGACTGCCAAAGCTCTATATATAGCAGCCGGGACCAACAGCTTAACGTGCTTTTCGAGGCACGGAGGAAACTCGGTATGTCGGGCGGTCACCCATCCACAGACCGACCTAGGCAAGCACAGCTTTACCTAAAGATCGACCCGAGTGGTCGATCTTTAGGTAAAGCTGTCTTAGTACGCCATGCAAATCACGGAATGCACCACGCCACAATATTCCACATTTCTTCTTGGTCGAGTTAATTTTGCTCTGCTCTAATTGCTACATCGATCGTATCGTCACACATGCGAGTTACAATGTATGAATACGAACTAGCATCGTGCTAAACCATTGCTATGACGAGGGGATCTCGGTCATCAGTGCTTGTCTAAGGAAGTCGCTACTTCTTAGTTTGGGAAGGTTTACTGGCTTTAATTGGATCTTTTGAAGGGACCTCAAGGCTATATAACATTCCTGTCGGGGCTGCGGGTTGTTCGAAAGAGATACCGCGGCCCCGGCGCAAGGGCTAAGAAGGAACATGGGTGGTCACAAATAAACGATTTGATTTGATTTGGTGGTTTTTAGTCAGTAGAAGTCTGACACTCCCTTGCGCTCTGCCCAAGAGCGGGAGGGGTTATTTGATGATATTCCACCCGCCAAAAAAAAAACGGCTCCGTAATATGACGCCTGTATCCCCCGAAGGGTTATACAGAGGTAAATTGGTTAGTACATCCACATTTCGGCAGTTTTCTTTTAAGTCTCATAATCTCAGGTCAGATTTTTTTTAATAATAACTGCCATTCGGGTCGACCTTTAGGTTAAGCCACGCTTGCCTAGGTTGGTCTGTGGATGGGTGACCGCCCATTACATACCGAGTTTCCTCCGTGCCTCGAAAAGCACGTTAAGCTGTTGGTCTCGGCTGCTATATATTATTACCCAGTATTAACTGGGTTGTGGAGGTCAGATAGGCAGTCGCTCCATGTAAAATACTGGTACTCAGCTGCACCTGGTTAGACTGGAAGCCGACCCCAACATAGTTGGGAAAAGGCTAGGCAGATGGTGATCTTAGGTCAGACACAATTATATGTATATTCCAATGTTTAAAATATCTGTAACCACTGTTGGTGAACCTTAAATAAATAAATAAATTAATAAATCTCGTCTCCAAAATCATTCACCTAATCCATTAAGTGGGAATCTGGGATGTATGTAATCTATACTAATATTATAAAGCTGAAGAGTTTGTTTGTTTAAACGCGGTAAACTCAGGGACTACTGGTTGGAATAGAAAACATCTTTTGTGTTGGATAGTCCATTTATCGCGGAAGGTTATGGGCTATATAACATCACGCTACAACCAAAAGGAGCGGAGCATAAATGAAAAATGTTGCAAAAACGGGAAAAAATATTTCTTTTGTGAGCTTTCGTTGCGCGCGCTGCGTAAACGCTTTAAGTTACGCAAATATTGTGTATCATGGAATTGTTCCTCTTTAAAAGTTCTAAAAAAAAGTCCGCGACAGCAGCTAGTAAATCATAATCGTGTCAGAGCGTAAGTACTTTGGGGTTTGTAATACATTACTACAGTGAATGTCGTCTGATAGACGATGCTGAGATCGGGCTGGGTGATAAGGATAAGCGTGGAAATAATGCCACGAGATTATTGACGACTAAGAAAATAAGCGTAAGAAAAGAAAATAGGGAAATGTGATTTTAGAGAAGATCTTGAGGTTATAGAGAAATAGTGATTTAACGGGGGCGATGTGTTCCTTACAAGGGATTTAAACATAAATAGTGAATTAATGTGTGTATACTAATAATGGGTACAACATTGCTTGGCCCTTCGGGGATTACAGGCGTGATGTTGTGTTTATGTGCTCGAACTGTGCAATGCTATTTTTTTTAATAAGTTACCTCTCTCGAAAAAGCTTAAAAACAGCGTGCAGATGAAGCAGTTTTTCACCGGCACTTACAGAGAAATTACATCTGAGAAAAATTGTTAGTAATCTACATGATATGACACGTAATTTGGTTTAGCCATAATTTTTCTATCGGTATCACATAATAAGAAAAAAAATCCACAAAATCACCTCCAAATCGTTGAATGGAACCATTTTACTCCTTAATTTTTTAACAAAATAATATAAAAAAAATATCTACTGCTTTGAAATACAAAGGAAAATAATTTGGTTTTGTTACTTATTAAAAACATGTATTATTTTAATTATAATAAATGAAAATTGCGTCCGTTTAAAGTCCGTATCTATACGACCGAGAGGGGTAGTTTGTATGCACAAGGTCATTGGCGTGAATACAAGCCTTAAGTTATAAGTATTTCAGCTGCAGAAATAAGGTTTATTTCAACAGTATGAAGGCGAGAGAATGTCATTTTAAAAGTAAAACAAAGGTGTGCCTGTATTATATGGAACATAAAACTATTGTAGTTTCAAAGTAATTTGTTTAATGAAACTCCTGGTTGTTACTATAATAACAGTATGTGTATTAAAAAAAATATAGATGGCTTGTGTCATTAAGTCCGCCTATGTATCACTATTGTGCATAAAGTTTAAATGAATAAACCCGCACTGGGCCCGCGTGGTGGATTATAGCCCATCCCTCTCCTAGAGAGGAGGCCTGAGTCCCTGCAGTGGGAACATTATAGGATGATGATGAGATAAATAAAAATAATAGGCCAACGCTATTTTCACAGAAGCTATAGCCATTAACATTCTCCACGTTGAAATAAAAAGTTTTTTTCTTCAACCAATAATAAACATGAAACCGTGTTTCTCGTATAATTTTATTCATTTATAAATGTCGCATGACTACGTTTACGTATTTATGTAACACACTTCATTGCAGTAGTACAGTGCTGTATTAACCAGGGACATTCAGTGGTTACGTAGTAGGGTTGGCAAGCGCCACAAACCTATCTAGGTCTAGTTAAAAAAGAGGTAACATTTGTTTGTATAAAGGGGGTAATCTCTGGACTGGAACAATTATACGCCAATTATACTAACTCCCGGAACTGTAGCATCAATATTTATAACTTTCCCACAGGGTTGAAAGTACGACCGAAAACGGGGACTCAGGTTTGCGTAAGCTTCGGCGATTTCCGACTTTTTATGAACAAATACTGTTTAAGGTTTTTAAATACGAAAATTAAAAAAATAATTAATAATTATTGAAAAAATTCAGGCATCTACTGGAGAGATTAATGAACAAAAATCCGTAGTCAAATATCTTTTACCGCGATTGTTCTATTACTCTGGAACAATTATAAATATATATTTTGACTGATAGGTAGGTTATTCGTGGTATAGGCTATAAATTATATTAATAACATGCATATTAGCGAAGCTATCACAATTTCTGTAGACGAAGTCGCGGGCGAATAGTTTAATAAGTACTAAATATTTTAAAACATTTTAAAAGAGTATCAATGGAGTTTCTAGGTCATTCTTCTCCATACCTTCGCGAATGAGCAATAGATTCAATTCTATTATTTGTCTTCCAAGAGTGTTTTTTGATTGCCTAATTGAAATTAATAGTTTGATGTTGACTGATGTCATTTAGCCATCACGAATTTATTAGTAGTATCCCAGAGTATGGAGTTGTGCCCGATTGATTGCAATATTCTCGCCCCCTTTTTATTTGGGACCTAACACATAATAACTGGTGAAATATACATGTCTGTCTAACTCTTAGGGGATTACTGGCGTGATGTTATGCTATGTACTCTCCTTCGGGTAGGAGCACTTCAGGTACGGTAAAAAATTCTGTTTATATCGACTTTGAGTTTAATTAAATGAATATCACTTCAACTTTCACTTCAACTTCAACTTTCAATAGTTGTTTCGGGTCTGGGTGTTTGGTTCGTGTATGTGAGTTTAAATGTTTGTAAACGCACCCACGATACAAGAGAAATTCCTAGTGTAGGGCACCGTATTTAAAAAAAAAAAAAAAAACGAAAAAAAATAAAAATCTTATCGGTCATGATTGCAATGAAAAAAAAAGTGAGAAGGTGATTTAAATGTATACTTAGAATTCCTAGAGCAAGAACATTATTTGACCAATTGTACTCGTGCTACGCAAAAGGTATAGAAAATATCAATAATATTACTCTAATTAGTAAGTATTTGCCTTTAGGCACTCTTTATTTACCCTCTTTGAAATCAGAGATGCTCCATTTCTACCAAAACTCGTTGCCAACCCTATTATGCAGGGTCGATATCAAAGGCCCTAGCACGAGCGAGCGGTGTAAGTGTCGCAGAAATACGACAATTTTTGAATCATAAATATAATTTTATAATTTGGCAAATCAGTAAAATTCATAGATCATCATCATCATCAGCCAAGCCATTTTCTCAAATCCCAACTATGTTAGGGTCGGTTTCTGAATACCTGTGTTTTCCATGAAACTACTGCCTAGCTGACCTCCACAACCCAGTATCTGGGTAATACGAGTAACATCCAAAGGTATTTTTTTAATCTATTTTTATATTTTATTACCTGAAAATATTTCAAAATATAGGTACCTACATTATGGATTGCAATAAACGATTTCAATTTGAATTTGAAAATATTAAATGTGAAACAGGTATTGTCGTATTTATGTTACGTTTAAACCACAATCTCGTCCCTCAGATGCCTTTCCTATTTGATTTGCTCTAGTTACGAGGTTAATGACCTAGACTGCAGTAATCAAATCAAGAAACTATGTAATATTGCCTATCTTCTAGCTAATCAGTTTGTTGTATCCTTGTTAAAAGAAAGATAATATTGATTACTAATTTGTAGATAAAAAGTATTACTTCATAAAGTAAAGAATTGCTCTGATTGGAATATTGTTGTCCGCATAGGATTATGAAATTGAGTCGTCTATATTTAGGTATTTAATTTTACTTTCCTTAAATTATTCACGAATGTTGCAATAATATGTGTAATATGAGATCGGTTTTGAAACAAAAACTTTGCCTGCTTATAATTAAATCGTCTAGATCAATTGTGTTCCTGACAACACTTCGGGTAGGTACTATTTAAAATAACTAGCTACTAATGTATCGAACTATATATATTTCTGCAAACAAACATCTCATGATAACCGCTTTCTATTCTTACGCCGATAGTGACGTAACCTCACTGAAAACTAGCAGAAATCTCTGAAAAAACGACCTCGAATTATACAATGGGAACCATTACACCAGTTAACAACCCATTAACACAAACAAACATAGGATGGCCGCATCTATTGTATAAATAACGACTTAAGTGATAAAACTCACCATTTTAATTTAAAACTGGCGCGTAATCCAAAGGATGCGTGAGTAGGAACGTAACACGTCCGTGCACTGCGAGTAATGCGGACCAACTGCGGGCTCGTAGCCGGTCAAGGGCATGGAAACTGTGCCAAATGCTAATAATCGACCTCTGACAGCGCGGGAAACTTCAGCGATGGCGGGAAACGCTTTCAAAATGGCGTATGACGCGGACGGCCGCCCTAACCTAGGAATGTCGGCCTTCTGAACTTTGGTATTTATTATTTAGGCACTTATTTCTTTAGTAGGGACCGTGGTACCGAGCTGTATCAGTGGGTACTGAAAGTTGTAATTCACAAATCAATAGGGAATATTTATTTTATGTTCATACAGCGTCCTTTATGAGTTAAACGGCATTGTAGGTGTCATTGTGGAGGGTACAAAAGAGGACATATCTATAGCGATTTAGGCCTCACAAAAATAAACACGCGATTGTCATATTATCGCTTCTCTCCGCATCATGATTAACTGCGTTTTTTTCTGTCCCTTATCCGACCTTGCGTGATTTAACAATGACGTCCTTTTCTTTTTGAGTGTAGGAAATCATCAAAACTCCTCCCAATCAGAGCGGGAGCTATCGGGCAGAGCGGTAGGAGTGTCATACTTCTACTGACTAAAAACCACCCATGTTCCTTCTTAGCCCTTTGTGTCGCGGCTATCTCTTTCTCTTTATCGGTATCTCTTTCGAACAACCCGCTACCCCGGGTAATAAGTTTGCGTCAGGATTTCAGAAATGGGCTAGATAGGGTTAGGTACGTAGGGTTTTTGATTTCGCTCCCAGACTGGATAGACTTTGACATACGTATTTTATTACCCAAGTCTGTAAGATTATAATTAATAGGTCTGTTACTCGTACATTTCACTTTTAAACATTTACTTTCCTATTGTAGAACAACAAAAGTCGGTCTATTTTAACAAGACTGCTAAAAAAAAAAACAGTTTTTACAGTTCTTCTTCTTTCGGGATTTGCCATCGACACGCTAGTCGATGGCAAATCCCGAAATTCAGCTATGCAGTTCGCTCGCTGATGCAGTCACAAGGTTATCAAGTGTGCAGGTGTCAGGGCATGCAGCGCAAGATGGAAGGTGGGCCATAGTCTGTGGAGTTACGCCCCATACACACTTGAGATCTGAACCGTAAATGAAACCCCATTTGAAGCAATTTTTTTTGCTACGGTCGACTTGGATTCGGAGTCTATTTACAGATTTTCAAGTCGACCACGGCATAAAGGGTGTAAAAGTACCCTTAACGCAAACGAGGGCACTTGTTTTCCCCACCGCTGCGATATTTTTTTTGTTCTATACCATACCTGGGAACCCACTAGTTACGGAGATATTGGGGGTCAAAGTTCCAAATTTTACACAGCTGTTTTAGTAAATACTAGTTTTTCAGGTGATAACTTTACTTAAATTACCTCCATGACCCGTTTATTATTCAAAACATCCACTAGCACAATGTTTTAAGAGTGCTACATTGAGTTTTAACGTAAAATGTGATTTTAAACCCACAAAAAAAAAGTCGTTTTCCAGCAAATTTTTTTACGTGAGGGTACGTAGTTTGATGTACAGAATGCTTGGTTACATCCTTTATATTCCATTTGTTTACAAACTCAAAGCATTTATTTCAATCAAACGTGCCTGTAATGGTGTCATTATAGGCACGTTTGAATGGCATAATAACTTGTGAAAGCATATCTCTCTATGGAGATAATTCTTACCTGTGTGCTGATTTGCTTTCTGTTATTTTCTTTTCAAATAATATTTTTGCGAAGTATGGAAGGAGAAGGCATGCTGGGGCCGACCCCAAATAAACTGAAGAATGGGCAGGAGAAAGTTATTGAATGGTGAATAATGATCTTCAGGTATTTGAAATAAAACAACATTTTACAAAAGTGTGCTCATTTATTGGTTGACGGAAAATAATACCTCTACTAACATATTATGTGTTTAGTTAGTTTAATAAAATATCTTTTTGTAATAAATTGAAGTTTCTATTATTTTTCATTATATTCATTAATTGAAGATGGCACTGACGATTGTGTTAAATAAAACCACAAGATTATTTTGTAAACATACAAGTATTTTGTGTCTATTGATTCTATACCCATTTCGTGGTCCAGTGACCTCAGCCATTTGAAGATAACTTCTTTAGTTTTTGCTTAATTTACTGACACGGGAACGAGGAATTATTTCTTACAGAAAAAATCCGAAGGCGTATTACAGTCAGCAACAGAAGTAGATTAACACTAACCAAAGTTACAAAGCAGGTTTTTTAATAAAAACTTGTTAGAAATTACTCGTTACTAACAAGTTATTGAAGAGTAAGGAATATTTTAGTAAATAATCTTCTGAAACATTAAAAGTAATAGCTACTTCTGTTGCTGACCGTACATTCACCAACACACAATTTCCTTTCGCAGAAAGGAGGCTATTGTCTTAGCAGACAGAACCAGTACACGCTGATAATCATGCTACACAACAAAAACTGCTGTTTCAGTTTCCCAAAAAAAAGCATGTGTTTTTGAGCTTAGATGATCTATTTTACTCGTGTTGTAAAGGTTACAGAGTAATCTATACAGACCTACTGGTGTTTATCTATAGATAAGGGAACGTTTAAGTATCCTTTTTCTGTACCCCCTCCCCTCCCCCCTAGTTAAACGTTACGTAACCACTAAATTACCATTTCTATTTAAAATTTTGAGAAATAAAACGTTTTAAAAAATTCGTGAGAGCATCTCTCAGCGCGACCGTTATGAAGGGTTAAAAAAACAATGTTACGAAACGCGTAGTTCATATGCCCCTCCTGCTCCTGTAACGCATCGTAACGTTTTACAAGACTACCCCCTCCCCCCTAAATTCGTTACGTAATACTTGAACGCTCCCTAAGAATAAATAATGTAATCGTAAGAAAATTCTGGTTTCATGTTTTTTTTTCTTTACCTAATTCGTACCGTCAGCGCCATCTAGGATATTTTGATCTTGGCAACGTTAATTGCTTCTTAATTTTTTCCAATACTCAGAAACGTTTCATACAGGATGAAAGGAATACCGACGCAGACACGGTTGCCACATATTCAGTACCTACATCACTCTGAGCCCCCCCCCCTTTTTGTGTTTTTGGGGGGTGTAAAATCATCAAATTACTCCTCCCGCTCTGGGCGGAGCGGAAAGGAGTGTCAGACTTCTGCTGAATAAAAACCACTCATGCCCTTTGTGTCCGGGGCAGCGGTATCTCTTTCGAACAACCCGTAGCCCCGGCAGGCGCCCCCCCCCCCCCTACACAGACAGAAGCATTTTGTCGGTAATAAAATACCATGTTCGCGTTGCGTCCATTTCACCTCGTATACTTTAACAAAAAATGTACGACGCGACATTAATATAGGTTGGCAATATGTTTATGAGTATTTACTCAAAGTCAGCTACAAAATCAAGAATACACAAATACAGGACATACAGTATGAATATATGTTTGCCTTCTCGTTATGTAATTTTAATAAAAATCAATGTTAAAAATATTAATAATTGATTTTATTAAAATTACGGTTCTCATTAGTAACATCATTTTGCAGCTGACTGTAACTTCACTGTAAAATACACCAAGAAAATAAGCACAGATTTGTGCAAAATTATACAGAGTGGAAAAGACACTGATGCACAAACAGTTCAGTATAAAGGGGGTAAAAATACCCTTAACAACGCCGAGAGCCACGTGTTCTCCCCGTTACTGCGATATTTTTCTTGTTCTAGACCAAATAGGGGGGGGTCAAAGTTCCAAATTTTACACAGCTGTTTTTTTATTACTGGATTTCCAGGTTAAAACTTAATTAGCTCAATGACTCGTTTATTATTCAAAGCATTCACTAGCACAATGTTTTAAGAGCGCTACATTGAGTTTTACCGTAAAATGTGATTTTTTACCCAAAAAAAAAATTGGATCCCAGCAAAATTTTTTGCGTAGAGGTAGGTACTTAGTATGTACATAATGTCGTATACCAAGTATTATGTACAAACATATTGCTTGGTTGACGGTTTCGTGAAGGGTTCGTTTACACCCTGTATAGAATTTTTTCGTCGGTATTTTTTTTTTAAATCAGCTTTTCCATAATAGGGTAGTTGACTGATTAAATAAAATATGATTCTGTTTAGTCCGTCTGTTAGATTATCGAAAAATTTTGGATAGGTACGTGTTTTTTTGTATCAAATTAATAAAAATTGACGAAAATACGAAAACGTGTCAAAGATCGTGAGTGGGGGCTGGTGACGTCTGCGTCATTTTCTGGTAAAAATTGTACCAAACTGTGACGCCGCACGACTTTTCGAAGCACTGTATCGTCTTCATTTATTGATTACGAGAAAAAAGAAAAAATACGTGTCCAATATTTTTTGGAAATCTATCTGACGGACTAATTCGATTTTTTTTTTGTAAACTACCCTATTATATACCGTGTACGTATTGCACTTTATTTTCCACCCTGTATACGTATTTAGTATAACATTTTTTTCTGCTTTTTTAATAAGCTTTATGTCCACAGAAATTAAGGATTTTAAAAATTTATATACCAAATACCTACTTATATTTAAACATAGTCATTAGGTACACAAATAAGTGAAAAATAAATTTTTTGAAGGGCCGGACATTCCAATAGTATTTTCAAAATTATGTTTACAATATACCTACTATAATTTCATATAAAAGTGCTTGATAAGATTTTAAGTGAAAATATTAACTATCTACAATAAATATTAAATTCTAAATATGTTTCTAGTTTACTAAATCTAAGTTGGCCCCAATAGTGATACAACTACGTGACTTAGTCTAACTAAGTTTAAGACTAACTAAAACTATTTTTTGTACGTGTGTGTGTATTGCACGCTAAATTAAAAATAAGCAAGCCCACTTCTGATATCTTCTAACTTCTTCGAAGACTATATCGCATTGACTCTTGTGTGAACCTTTCGCGGATTATAAATAAACTTCTAGTCATTTAGTTTAGTTTAATTTAATTTTTGGGAAATATTCCACGATTTTCAAACCGCGTGGGTGGGTTTTGCCACGACTTTGTATCGAGTTCCAGTAGTGCGCGTAACAAAAGGCTAAGAAAGAGCCACCTATTTATTAACCATCTATAGTTGCTGCCAGTTAAGATGTCAATAGCGGTCATTGACCCACCTACATTTATTAAAGTTCTTAACTTTGAAATCCGAAAATAACCCTGTTCATGTCTTTAATCGTCATCTATCGTGATCTTCAACATTTGTTCTAATGAAAAAAGATACATGGTTTATTTGTTTTAGTTCATACGAGGAAAGAAGGAGTTCGTAGGGAAAGGGCAATGACCGCTATTGACAGTAACTATACCCGCATTCTCCAGTCATCCCGCGAAACATCGGGAGCTCAGGATTATCGAAAATCGCGAAATACACTACAAATTCGCTGTGATAAAAACATCGGAATATGTCAGAAGTGAGCTAGCTGATTTTGAGATCAAAATGTCTTATAAATATTGTTGAAGATAAAACTTACAATTAAATAAACTAAACGTGACACAATATTACCAAATTATATTTACAGTCTCTTCACAATTATTTTACCTATGATTTTTTAAAACGACAGTGGTCTTTAAAATCGTTGCAATAAGGTTGCGATTCTATTGCTGTTATTGACAAGTCTGTAAAAATTCAAGTGATTGTTGCCGTTGTGATAAGGTAGCTGTTCACCAATAAGTTCTTAAGAAAAAACTCAAGCTGTGCCGAGACTGTTTTCCGAAACAAACCATTTCTAACACCAGATCTAACAATTAAATTGGCCTTAGCACGAGCGTGCGGTGTAAACGTACCAGTATATGCAGATCTCTGATTGTACGACAAGTCTCCCATACAATCAGAGGTCCGCATATAATGGTTTTGTATAGATTGATGAGTCGCTGTATGCATATTTCCATCCCCACGCTCAAAAGAAGTTTGCTGTTAGCTCGTTGTCATTAAAGGAAAAAATAATTGTAAAAGGACTTTATAACCTATGCCTTATTTGATATTGACAATATTATTGGTTGTTCAGAAAAAATATTGTAACCTCTACAATTAATTTTTATTAGTCACTACAGTATGTTTTTTTTAAATACCTCTAAAAATAGCTACAGGTCTTAAACTAAGGCACTTCTTACGATATCTGTGTGTGCGTCGTTTTTACAAAATATTGGATATAAAATATATTATAGTAAACGTGTATTATAACTTACATCTGTGCCGACTACTACATTTGATTTGTCGACTACTTTTTTTGGTTTCCCGATGTAACCCTGACTTATCACCTCCAAAATTTAAAACGCTTCCCGGAAAAATTTTGTGCGTAGGATTACTCAGTTTGATGTATATAAAGCTTGTTTAAAAGCTTCATGAAGGGTCTATTTACCCCATAGATATAGATAGACCTAGATAACGCAAGAGCAACTACTTCGCGAGCCTCTTCGCGTGCCTAGCTTACGTACAGAAATCGTAAGTGGCCACTTTTGCGCTCAGTCTGCAACGGTGTATAGCGCTAGTCGGACGTCGGCGCAGTACGCAGAGACGCCCGCTTTGAATCGATTTGATTTTCCCACACTAAATAGTGCTTGTGACGTCATAATAGGTAGTCAAAAAATGGCACGCTTGGTTTTCATACAGATCGTGATACTTGCGTTATCTAGGTCTATCTATATCTGTGGTTTACACCTTGTATATTTTCAGATTGACATAATATATGAAAACATTTTTTTTAAATTAGTCAGCCGCCTAAATCAAATATAGTCGTGTCACTTAAAATTAATATTTTAATTTTACTTACAACATAAAATTTCTTAAATTATTAACTCTACACAAATAATTGTACCTATCCCAGTTTTTGGTATGATAATAATTTAATATTAAATCTATAATTTTAGGCACTTTCACTGCTCTTTTAAGAGTCCATCAATATAATTGATATTATATACCAATAGTTAGCACTTTCTGCAGTAACTAAATAGTTATAGTTTCTGTACTTTGGTCGGTGTTTACGTACTTTTCGTAGTTTTCACTAAACTTAGAACTAAACCTTACGTTTTTAGTTAATCTTTAGTTTCATAAATTTAATTAAAAGATATGTTGTCCTTTAATATAATTATTTGTGCTTTGTTTGTATTAAACTAAATTATCTATATGAATAAAAACTGAGTCAAATTACAATCTTCTTCCCGATACATTCATTAGGTTTTAGATCGACGTAACTTTACTCCGCATTTATTATGATGAAGAATATGTCGCATGAAGTAGATATTACAAGTAGCATGATGTTTTTTCCAGCACAGTCTTAGGCTCCATCCACGGCGCTGAAAGATGCGACTACTCCATTCACGGCGTTGAAAGATGCGACTACTTCATTCACTGCGTTGAAAAATGCGACTACTTCATTCACGGCGTTGTAAGATGCGCCTACAGATCACACGTACGCGCTTCTCTTGTTTGCTTCGGCTGTTTTGGTTTCTCTATCACTGTCGCCAGACCAGTGTCGCATTTGCGCGTATCTTCTGTCCATCGCGTACCATCATAAGACTGTTACACTAAAGAAAAATAACTATTTATTTATGTTAGGTCGTGCCGTATCTTCAACACGTTGCATAGTAAGGTTCTGTTTATTATAAGTAACATAATACGCTTCCCGGCACGGCCTAACATAAACGTTGAGTCGGGCCTAGATGTGTGTGTTCAGATGGATCTCCCCCGAGCTCTGCTCATAGAGGGCGCGAACGTCGTCGTGTGTCATTTGAGAAACTGTCGGGATCTTTGATACGTTGTTCAGGATTGGTTTCACCTGCAACCAAGAGAAAATCTGAACGTTATGAACTTGAAGGAAAAAAAGTAAGGTGGAATCAAGTTGACTTTTTACTCTCATGTCAGAGCTCCTTCACTGGGTAAACTGGCCTTCTTGGCAAGAAACAACGAACTGTAACGTGGGTGCGTTTACAAATATTTAAATTCACAAACACAAAGAGCCAGACCCGGAACAAGTACCTGTGGTTCACACAAATATTTGTTCGAATCGAACCCGCGACACGCAGCGCAGCAGTTAATCGCTCTACCACTGCGCCAACCGTGCTTTCTGAAAGTCTGAAGGTAGATGAATCTACTTAACCCTCATGAGAGCGTCCAGCAAACCATACTACCTCTTCAATAACAGGGTGATATTTAATATCCTAAATAACACCACAGCAGCTTTATTTTAAGTTTAGTGGTAGTGGGTTCATTGGTCTAGTGGTCGCAGACTGCTGAGCGTGATGTCCAGGGTTCGATTCCACGGGTCGGGCAAATTGTTAAGTAGATTTTTCCATCAGAAATTTCTCAGTAGCAGCACAACGTCTGGCCTATTGCCACCTAAAGGGCACACCTTTAGGTGGCAATAGGCTCGCCCCTACTATAGGAACTTAATTAGACATAACTGGCGAAATGTGGGTGTTTTAGCTACACCTCTGCTTAACCCTGTTAGTCCTGTAACCACAAATTGCTGAGACGTCGATACTGATATGAAATCATTCACTTCCTGTAGAAAGTCATTACCTTATTGGAATGCGGGTTGTTTGAAAGAGATACCGCGGCTCCGGAGCGGGAGGAGTTATCTGATACTTTCCAAACCACCAAAAAAAAAGTCCTTACCTTATTGCCAGCCATGCCAATGAACCCGTTGCTGACGACGCCATTGCGCACGTTGCCATTGGCCACGGAGCCATTAGCGTGTCCGTTAGCCAACCCTCCTGCCATGCGTGTCACAGCTGAAGCGAACTGCTGCATGCTGGGGTTGTCTGGAAGGTTTCACAAGCTGTTAGTCATCACCACAATTCTCCTACCACTATCCCAATTCATTTGGGGTCGGCGCAGCACACGTCTTCTTCCTTACTCCTCCATTACTCGTCATATCAGCAGTCACCTCCATTCTAGCCGTATCATCCTTCAAACAGTCCATCCATGTTTACTTTGATCTTTTTCTACTCTTATAGCTTCAACATTTTCCTCACTACATTTTCTTCATTCCTTCGCATCACATGTCCATACCATGATAACCGATTACCTATTTAACTTTTCAGACAAAAGCTGTATGTAAGTTTTAGAAGACAAAGAAAGATTATGAATCAAAACTTCCAAACGAGGTCATCAATGCCTCGTTGTTGCAAGTGATCCCTTGCGTGGGTCCTATTCTTGGGTCAGGAAAAGTGTTATAAGGTTCATCATTAGTTTCTCTGCAGTAGTTCCGAAATCTGAATTAGAGTCCGGATTCCGGATGATGGCTGTAGGCGTCAATATTGCATAGGTCTTACGCCTATCTGCTCAAATATAGGTGTACTCTATTATAGAGCACACCTCTGCCTAATAATGAAGAGATAAGAGAGAAGGGTTAACAAAATCCGAACCAAATCGAGAAGTACCTAAAATTGTTGAAATCATTTTCACCTTCATCCGCCTGAAATGATTACAACAATTTTCACACAGCACGATACATGTACCTAATAGTACCTTTTAAGGGTTCCGTACCTCAAAATGAAAAAACGGAACACACCTCCGAAACTACTGAGCCTAAACTTTTGAAAAAAAAATACGTTGTATGTAATTAGTTCGACACTTATAGATTACAGGAAAACCTATAAGAAGTCTATGGTGCTAAAATAACATGGAAAATTTCTCAATTTCTACTAAAATGGTACGAAAACCTTCATGTGCAAGTCCGACTTGCACTTGGCCATTACTTTTTTTTTAGGGTGGGAAATCATCAAATGACTGCTCCCGCTCTGGGCGGTGCGGAAGAGAGTGTCAGACTTCTACTGACTAAAAACCACCAATGTTCCTTCTTAGCCCTTTGTGTCCGGGGCCGCGGTATCTCTTTCGAACAACCCGTAGCACAGCTAGTTTCTAAATACTGATTTGATCAACGCTCACGCCAACAAAATCAAACTTTGCAATGGCGAATTTACATTTGTCTAAAAATTTCTGTTACTAAAGTAGGTATCGAAATTCATTTCCAAATGAGTTCTATCATGACACCGTTTCGATAAGACATCTTGAATAACTGGATCCTTACCTCTGCGAGGTGATACATGTTCCTGCAGCTGCGGTATGGTGGCCAGGGCTTCTGCCTTCTCCATCTCCTCGAGTAGCACGCGAGTGAACTCCGCCTGAACTTCAGGAGTATCTGTGTCACCATCCACCTGAGAATGGTGAGAGTCTAGTATTAGAGAAGATGGGCTAACACTGCCTAGTTCGCTGTGGTCGAGTGACATCCAAGAAATGGTAAAAGATGTCTCGTCCGGTGGAGAGATGGGGAGATGACATTACTGCCATTGCGGGTAACGTGGTAGCCAAAGGAGCGAGGTGATGATAATTTTAATGAGTCATATAAATATAGTTTTTGGACTGATAGATAAGGTCGTACTATAGATTAGGGTTTTGTTTAGTTCGATTCTTTTGTAGATACTGGTCTAGACCATGGATTTCGTAGATGAGATCTTCGAAATCTTTTTACATTGTTTATTATTATATACTTTTTTTTATTATTGATTTGTGTCTGAAGTACCTAAGTCTTAATAATTAACTTACACCTTACTATTGTATCGAGTCTGGTCCTTTTAAACTAACTGACACATGTGTTGCTGGGGAGTTTGTTCCGCCACTTCTTCTTTCCAGCAAAAAACACTAGGAAGTGTCGAAGGGTGGGCGTTTTGGGGGACTGTCTCTTGTAAATAAGTAAAGTAAATTTTGACGTTCGAAAAGTGCTGATTATCAGCCTAGTTTGAATAAATGAGTATTGATTTTGATTTTGAAATAAGTAAAGTATATTTTGACGTTCGAATGAAAATGAAAGTGCTGATTATCAGCCTAGTTTGAATAAATGACTTTTGATTTTGATTTTGAAATTTTTTCTTCATTGAAATAGGTAATGTAGGGGGTGCAGGTTGTACATATTATATTATTATGTGGAAAAAATGTGAGGCATTAATACTTTAAGTTATGTATGTCTTCATTTGTGATCGTTGGTTCCACTAGTGATCTAAGGAAGAAAGAAAATTCCCCGGATTCCTTTTAACTATTAAATTCTCCATAAACTTCTGAAAAAAAAAACTTGTAAAACCGTATCAAAAAACTCACAATAACCAGTCGGTGATCTTGGTCTAGTATCTTAAGCATGGGTAGGCTGAGTTCACGGAAAACCTCCAGTCTGCGGCGGAAGGCAGCCACGGAGTCATCCCGCCGCCCGCGACCCAGCTGCAGCTTCGTACAGTCCAGGAGGACCATGCGAGGAGAGACGCGGAACTGGAACATGGAGAAAATGGTGGATTTCCGCCCTGATGTCTTGGCAACTATAGAAACCTCATCTCTGATGGTAGTGGTACAAGACTAATGGATACGATAAGTTCAAAGTCATTTTAAGCAGCAACAGCTTCTTCTTCAATCTCTCATTATAAATTATAATTATAAACCATTGCTTGAATTGGTTAAAAAAAATCAAACAATGATGACAAGCTACATAGGTACATACATATCACCTGTATTCCCCGAAGGGTAAGGCAGAGGTGTTCACCCACATTTCGCCAGATATGTTTCATAAGTCCCATTAATAGGGAAACGAGCTTATATACTCTGTGCTCGCTCGCTTCAACATACAAGATGATTTTTTTTGTCACCGTCCAAATTTTTTCTAGGCATTAGGTCTGTATCATTCACTTACACCTTTTTTGAAAAAAAATCGATACTTTTTTTCATATTAAATCATTTTTTCAAAAGAATTATCCGCTCTCCGTGAAACGTTAAAACTTTGTGATGTGATATCTCAATGTTTTCGTATTGAAGGATACTAAAAGAAAAAACACGTATTCCATGATTTTCGCCAAAGATTAATATACCAGAATTTGGACGGTGACTAAAAAATCATCTTGTATATATCATACATTTTCTTGTTAGTATGTTATTATAGCAATTTATAATTACCATTTATGTGAACCTTTGTGAGGAAAGAAAATAAAGATATATTGTTTTAGGTTGTTTGTATTGCCATCACCGGGCACGAATCCAGGTTCCGCAGCTGCTACTGACAAATTTCAGATGGAAAAGTCCAACAACACTTTGTCTGACCCGGGAGTCGAACCGAAGACCTCATGCTCAACAGTCGCGCTTGCAACCACTACACCGATGAGGCAGTCCGCAGTGATGATATAATATTTTATTAATTTCTCTTAGCTCTGTAACTTTAAAGAACTTAACTACCATCACCAGCCACTAAAAATAAACCAACCAACAACTCTTCAAAATCCTCACCTCAGTCTGGAACTGCTCCATCTGCTCCAGATCCCTTGGATACCCGTCCAGGACGAGTCCCCCTCCCGACCTGCTCGTGTCCAGAACAGCTGCCCTCACCAGCCGGGTCACCAGTTCCTTGGGAACCGGTTCCCCGCCACTGATGGAAGAGCGGGCGAGCGCACCGTCTGATGCAGCACGGCCTCCCGCGTCTGCGAGGCTGCGGAGACGTTGGCCTAGGCTGAAGGTGGAAGAACAGGGTAAGAGTGAAGACTTGTTTGTAGGTCTTGAAATGTGATGTGAAAAAAATAGCCAGTACTTTGTCGAAAGAAAAATATTGCGGGCAGACAAATCGGTGTACTCTCTTTCATGTTCGTTTTTTGTTTCAGTTTAAATCTATGATCTTCGTGCTTGCAACAGGGCCGAAATATCAGGAACTCCAAACAAATAGTCATCATCATCTGCCTAGCCTTTTCCCAACTATGTTGGGGTCGACTTCCAGTCTAACCGGATGCAGCTGAATACCAGTATTTTACATGGAGCGACTGCCTATCTGACCTCCACAACCCAGTTAATACTAGGTAATACGATACTCTTTGGTATGACTGGATGTCAGAATTTCAGGTCACTGACTACCTGTAACGACTGCCAAAGATCTATATATGGCAGGTAAATAATAACTATAATCATAACTCCAAACAAATAGTAAACATGGTAAATATCGCGTTTTCAGTCTTATGTTAATGACCATGTTGGTTTTAAAATCTATGTTAAAAACTCATACTAACACAAAAAAACAATAGAATAAGAAACAATACTATACACACAATAGAGGGAGAGTATTTTTGTTTTCATCATGTATCATCATGATCATGAAATAACCCCTCCCGCTCTTGGGCAGAGTGGAAGGGAGTGTCAGACTTCTACTGACTAAAAACCACCTATGTTCCTTCTTAGCCCTTGCGCCGGGGCCGTGGTATCTCTTTCGAACAACCCGCAGCCCCGACGGGATACTAACACTGCTTGAAGTCACACGAGGAGGAGTAAGAAAAAACACGTTTTTTCTTAACACTTGCTCTATTAATACCTGTAATGCGTCCAGCCCGGTCTCTGCGCTACTGCTGGTTGGCACAACGCAGCCTTGTTGCTGCCGGGACCACCCACCACCCACAGGAGTGTTGGCGTGGTCACATCCCCACGGACTCTTATTATTTCAGGCTGGAAATAGAGACAACATTTCACTTGTGGACAAAAAACTTGTTTCCAATCAGTCATTATCATCATCAGCCTATAATGCTCCCACTGCAGGGACTCAGGCCTCCAATATAGGAGAGGGATGGGCTATAATCCACCACGCGGGCCCAGTGAATAGTAGATGTTAGATGTTTTCGAATTTTTTGGTACTAAGACATGCCTGTTTCCTCACGATATATTCCTTCACCGTTTTCAGAGCAGCGGTCGTGAACTAAATACACAAAGTAATGCGCCTGGCTGGGTTTTGAAGGACTTTATACTGTGTGGTAATTTATTTGTTAAAATAGTTTATTGGAAAAAGAGAATAAACGGTTACAAATTGCAGATTCAGATTGACAGCTAGAACTATATTTGCTTGCGTTCCATTATTCAAACAGGTTCGAACCCACGACTTACTGTTCGTAAGTCGGGGCCACCAACACTGGGCCACCGCTGCTAAAATGCCTCCAACGTTATAAACTTATAACGTAATGTTTTATGTTTTTTTTTTGTTTTCATAAAATAGTGAATTCCAACCAGTAAATTCCTGTATGTATGTACTTCAGTAAGGCTAGTGACTAAAATCATTCAAAAACTTTTCTAAAATTTTGATTCTTTTACGAAACATTCTAAATCGAAACTTGAAAATTAAACGACTTGTACTAGTTTTAGTTCTGTTTAGTAAACTTGTACTAGTTTCTAAATTAGGGCCTTTTGGTGGGAAATGAAACATGTGACTTCGAATTTTCCAAAGAGCCTTTAATAGTACTTAGAGTAAAAAAAAACTACGAAACTTGTGTTTAGGTCAAGGCAGCGCCGTTCGTCCTGACCTCTTTAATTCTTTGAAGAACTTGGTAAATTCACAAAACCATATTTTTTGTTTAGTCACTGCCCTTTAACAAGTGTCTTAGGCGCCATTTTAGACGTTGAAATTGGCTGCTTTTCAGCTTTTCAACTATTTTCATTAATGGTTAGTTTTTCTGATGATTTTTCTATTAATTTTTGAAGCGCATCTAGTTACCGCAAACGGACACATTCCTCTTTGATTTAAGTTTGATTCATTTGATTTATCTGGAGCCGTTATGGCAACACGCTTCGGCAGTTATATGATTGGGAAGATTTCATCAACTTCCAAACGGTTCTTCAAAGAGCCACGACCAACGGTGGACCGTTGGTCGTGGCTCTTTGAAGAACCGTTTACCCTAGAATCAAATAATAACAACCATCTGTCTTTGGGCAGCCACCACCGACTTTCTAAACCCACCTTCTGCCGACGCAATAAACGTGGCTACCTACTGGGCCCAAACCGTGTAATATGGAAGTAGTATTTGTAGGAAAAGAAGAAGAAAATCAGTTCATAAGGTACGATGGGGTTGGCATATCCGTGTGGATAAAAACCCCCTAAAGTAAATAAAAGAAATAAAATAAAAAAATAAAAAACTTCTAAAGTTTATAGCAGAACTAAGTTGAACAAAAATACTGTAACTAGCAATCAATATATAGTTAACTAAAAAATCTAATTAGTCCGTCAGATAGATTTCCAAAAAATATTGGACACGTATTTTTTCTTTTTTCACGTAAACAAACAATGAAGACGATACAGTGCTTTGAAAACTCGTGTGACGTCATATTCTAAGATATAAGTATGACATTTTTTACCGGTGAGTGACGTCACAACCCCCCAAACAAATCTTTGACGCGTTTTATCTTCGTCAATTTTTATTGATTTGATAAAACAAAAAATATGTATCCAATATTTTTCGATAATTTAACAGACGGACTAATTAGAATCATATTTTTTTTTATTCAGTAAACATCCCTATTCTTCAATACATTTAAAAACTAACCTTTGGCGTAGCAACCCTCTCCGTCTCCCTAAGTGCTTGCGCCAACGGCTTTACCACTGGCGGTGGCATTGCCATTGGCAACGACATAGCCCCTGGGGCTGGCATCACTGGCACTGGCATCGGTGGTATAAGAGGTAGTGCGACGATCTCGTTCCTCCTATCTCTTGTGTCCTGGGATGGTGCTGGCTCCACCCCCACGATCTCTCCAGGTATACCACCAGCACCAACTCCTACGCCACTGACGCCGTTCATGGTTGATTGGTCTTCTGTTGCGCCTAGGATTTGAAGGATAGCGGCTCTGAAGTCTTTGTAGACCTCGTCTGGGTTGCGTTCGCCGTTGACCTGCGGAAGAAGGGAACATTGTAAGTATGTGTATCTGAAGGTTTTTGTAAAGAATCTGGGACAGTATTTATTTATTAAATGGGACAAGTCTGCCACACTGTTCTCAAACCATGTAGCTCCTGAACGCTAGAATCAACAGTGGCGACCACCAGAAAGACAAACAATCTCAGAGAAATAATTTAAAGTTTCTTGGATCCCGCAACGAAATGAATCAGAAAAGAATAGCGGAGGAGTAGGAAAACATAATCTGGGACAGTAGTTCAACAGTGATATTTGTTCTTGCTTACTTTTAGAGCATGGTGTTTTTTTTCACCGGGTACTGCTTAATGTTCGAAATAATGTTGTTACCTAAAATACGCGATAGATCGAGATTCCGAAATCGACGAGTTATCATCCCTAGCCTTTACCAGGTGCAGCTGAATAACAGTAATATGGAGCGACTGCCTTGCCACAGCCACACGGGGCTCTCAGGGCCTTCCTTTACTACCATATTATGCTCTATCATCTATGGACCATTCAAAGTTTTGGTATACTTCGTCATCAATAGCCAAAACATCATCTGCTATCAGTGCTAGCCTTTTTCTAACTATTTTGGGGTTGACTTCTAGTCTAACCGGATACTGCTGAATGCCAGTATTTTACATGGAGCGACTGCCTATCTGTCCTCCACAAACTAATTAGTATTGGATAAGATTATATCCATTGGTAATACTGTCACAAGAAAAACGACAAACGTACTTGTAAATTCATATTCCTTCCAAAAACAACTCCAAAACAAAATTATCGATATCACAGAATAAATACTTGATAGCCAGGTCAGAGCCCAGCTGTATTAGTTACCTGTAATTAAAGAGACATTTGAGTTGCACGCCCATTGACACAGATATTCGGGTCGGGGAGTCATGCATCATAAATGTGACCTACCTAGTTGTTCACTACAGGAACTGATGGACGCTGCCGAAAGCGCCAAACTAGTAGCTCAATTCTGGGCCAACACAATTTAGATTGCCATCGACACGCTAAGAAGAAGAATGTGACCTAGTTTCTGATATCATAACTTAAGACACATATTTGGAAATTATATGGGTGACACTGGCTGGCGAAGAAATTGCTATTTATTTTGAGTTTTAAGTCAACTGGACCCACTCGAACTGGAACCGCAGGATCTTTCAACCAAATCACATTTTAACTTGGCCAACGGGGCGCGGTTCTAGTAGCGAGTTTAGTTGACCTTAACTTACTCTTTACACGAATGGATAAAATAGGAAAGACTTACAAAACCACAACATCGAAGGAAGTTTAATGATACCTACATACAGGCTCTTTGCAATGAAAGATACGTACCTACTGCTCAGTATAAAAAAGCAAATAAAAGACTACGTCTGAAAGTGGCACCGACGACTGAGGAGTTTCTTAAAAATCGTATGTCATGGGATGAACATAAGATACAAAATAAATGATCCGACATGCCAGCAACATTACAGAGGCCAGGGCCGACGCCTGCCGGGGCTGCGGGTTGTTCGCAAGACATATCGCGGCCCCGGACACAAAGGGCTAAGAAGGAACATGGGTGGTTTTTAGTCAGTCGAAGCCTGACACTTTCGCCTAGAGCGGGAGGAGTCATTTGATGATTTACCACCCTCCAAATTACAAAAAAAAGAGGGATCCAATATTGTCACGAGTAAAGCGTTGTGTATGAATGTGGATGTCTATAAAAGTAGAAGAGTGAGGAAATAATGGATGGAATGCGTGAAAGATGACAGAAATTAAGTGAATAATGAAATTATGACTTAGATCTTCTGACCGATTCCGGTCACGGCAGCCAATCTTAACGGAGATTAGCCATCGGAGCGGTAGATATTTTAGTGCACAAGCAAGCAGGCACTGCACACTATGTTCCTTTACCCTCATAGTCCGATAGGACAGCAATCTAACACGACGATTGGGATCAAGACTAGAGGCCCATCTCATATAAAAAAAAAACTTGAGAGGTGTCAAGGAACACCCGGATGGAACGAAGTTATTGTTATTATTTTTTATTATGTAAAAAAAAAAAAAAAAGAAATGTAGAAATGAAAATATCTGGCTTGCTTTCTATAAGAGAGAGAGAGACAGACAGAGAAACATGCGACGCCGCACAGCTTACAATAGCTTACTATAGCAAAAAGTGTCGTGACAACTTTTCGTAAGAATTTTTTCCGTCTAGCCCCCTTTCACAACGCGCGATAAAGAACTTCGTTCCAAAACTTCGTTCCAAAAACCGGAGAGATAGATAAACGCAGTACAATTTAAACAGCATAACGTGTTTTCCGAGGCCCCCCGTGTCCAGGAAATGCTAACCAACCATAACATACCATACTATACCGCCAACTTCCAAACTCAAGGCTACTACTGGGCGAGGCTGCGGGTTGTTCGCAAGAGATACCGCGGCCTCGACATGAAGGGCTAAGAAGGAACCTGGGTGGTTTTTAGTCAGTAGAAGTCTGGCACTCCCTTTCGCTATGCCCACAGCGGGAGGGGTTATTTGATGATTTCCCACTTCCAAAAAAAAAAGGCTACTACTGGGAAATAAAATATCTAATAGAAACCTAATAGCACTTTTGGGCCCGGGAATCGCACCTAGAATTCAAACTCAGCAGTTGCACGAGACGAACGGGGCAGTCCGACAATAAAAACGTGTGTCCATGACTTAAAAAGTTTCAATCGGTCATTGATTGTCTATAACCACGAACCCCGTTTTTTTTTTTTTTTTTTGGGGGGTGGGAAATCATCAAATAACCCCTCCCGCTCTTGGGCAGAGCGAAAGGGAGTGTCAGACTTCTACTGACTAAAAACCACCCATGTTCCTTCTTCGCCCTTCATGTCGAGGCCGCGGTATCCCTTGCGAACAACCCGCAGCCCCGACGGGCAACCACGAACCCCTCAAAAAGGCATAAAAAACCTAAAATAACAGGTAAAAGAAAATGGCATCAATAACATGCCAATACACTTCCACTTACCACAAACAATTCATGAAACGCCCCCTCATAGAAACAACTAGGTACATTGTTACCCCGGCTTTGCCTTTTTATTTATTAACGACTTGATTAGCACCTTCGACTGTTATGGCAACAACAAATATAATTTTACACTTTCCAAGGCTGCCTGTCAAATGCACGGCCCAGTTTTATAAGTATCAGAAAAAAAGGTGCTAACATATCGTTGTTAAATACAGGGTGGTGCCGACAATACGACAATAAATGAAACCACTGGTAGTTCTAGTTCATAGGAACATTATTCATCATCATCTGCCTAGCGTTTTCCCAACTATGTTGGGGTCGGCTTCCAGTCTAACCGGATACAGCTGAATACCAGTATTTTACATGGAGCGACTGCCTATCTGACCTCCACAACCCAGTTAATACTAGGTAATACGATACTCTTTAGTAAGACTGGATGTCAGAATTTCAGGGCACTGACTGACTGTAACGACTGCCAAAGATCTATATATGGCAGCCGGGACCAACAGCTTAACGTGCTTTCCGAGGCACGGAGGAAACTCATTAGAACACTAAACTATCAAATAAATCTTAAAACCAAAATAAAAAATTGAAAAAAAAACAATAAAACTAAGTAGTATTTAAACTGTAAACATACATTACAATTTACAAACAAATATTGGTTTACTAACATAAGGAATAATTTGCACCGATTAACGTGTGGAAATAAAATGTAACTGACGAATTTGGCAAAGACATTTAGGTAGGTTAATGTCGTATCGTCGGCACCACGACGGTGTTAGGATTTCTTTGATAGTTTAAAAATGTTCCAATGAACTAGAACTACCAGTGGTTTCATTTATTGTCGTATTGTCGGCACCACCCTGTATTTCAATTTTCCATGGAATTGGTTCCGCTGTGTTCTTGGTAAAAAAATGCTGTTTTTTAACACGTGGCTGTCATCGAAGTTAATAATGGGATATCAAGAGAATAACAAGGTCTCCTTTTCTTTTAACAAACTATATCAACTACTATTGACAAGCACACAGAAATTCATTCAGCAATAAAGTCGCCTTCGAATGGAGTCCACATTAAAAATACGGTCGAATTGAGAAACCTCCTCCATTTTTAAAGTCTAAAATAAGAACTAAGACGACCCACAGACCGGAACTTGTTTAAAATTCAAAAAACTTTTTGCTAATACAAAAACTGACTTCAAAAAAGTTAAAAATAACTTTAGTTTCTGAAGTCGGTGACTTTTGTTTGTTTGATTTAGTTTTTTTTGCCACCGACTTCAAAAGCTAAACACATCGGATGGTTCGAAAAACTGGCCAGGCAGAAATAATATCTACAGCAATAACATAATTATGACTGTTGTAATCATCAAATCCTCTTTGAGGCAGTTACTCTCCCCGTCGCGGCTGCGGGTTCTTCGAAAGAGATACCGCGGTCTCGGCACAAAGGCTAAGAAGGAACATGGGTGTTTTTTAGTGAATAGAAGTCTGACATTCCCTTTCGCTCTGCCCAAGAGCGGGAGGAGTCATTTGAAGATTTCCCACCCCAAAAAAAAGGGTCTAATTAAGTTACATTTGAGATAGTATTTCCAAACTATCAGGTAGCAACCACAATCCTCAAACTGAAAACTTGTCGTACAAAACCACGTTCCTACTTCGAAAAGCAAACATACCGACCGTCCTATTTCCAAGCAATTGAATCGCAAACCGCATTCATAATGTTTCGCAAATAAAACGTGGCCTTTTACCAATATTTGATCATGCTACTGCTATCAAAGAGCCCCTAAGGCATCAAAGTGGCCCTGTTTACGTAGAAAAGTGTTCAACTGTCAGTATCCTATCGCTTACACACGGTCAGTCCCACGGTACTGTATAGCCATGGTAGCCAACTAATGTTGCATTACTTAGGCATAAGAGTATACATCAAATTGTATTTTCGTAGACGATGTAAACATATTATAGCGACGAATGAAGTTGTGTGCGCAGTTTTTATTATTTACTAGCTGTTGCCAGCGGCTTCGCCCGCTACAACTCGAAAATTCCCACGGGAATGTAAAATCGGGATAAAAACTATCCTATGTGTTAATCCAGGTCATAAACTATCTATGTATCGAGTCTAGTTCTTCTAAACAAACAGACAGATGTGTTGCTGGGGAGTTTGTTCCGCCACTTCTTCTTTCCAGCAAAAACACTAGGAAGTGTCGAAGGGTGGGCGTTTTGGGGGACTGCCACTTGTAAATAAGTAAAGTAAATTTTGACGTTCGAGAAGTGCTGATTATCAGCCTAGTTTGAATAAATGACTTTTGATTTTGATTTTGTATACCAAATTTTATCCAAATCCGTTCAGTAGTTTTTGTGTGAAAGTGTAACAAACATTATACACTCACGAACAAACTTTCGCCTTTATAATATTAGTGTGATTGTGTTATGATGTTACGGGTTTCAGTTAAATGTAGTTTTGTGATTATGATGACCGTGGTAGACAGGAAGGGGGGAAACAGCCACTCGTATCCATCTTCAGGTTAACCCGCGCTTGCATAGGTTGGTCTGTGGATGTGATCACCCATTACATAGGTACAGCGAGTTATCTCCGTGCCTCGTAAAGCACGTTAAGCGTCGGTCCCCGCTGACATTTGCAGATCTTTGACAATCGTTACACTGGCCCGAAAAACTGAAAATCAGAATTATAAAGGGGTATCGTATTCATCATCATCACCATAAGACGTCCACTGCTGGACATAGGCCTCTCCCAGAAGGGGGGATTTGCCATAATCGCCACGCTTGGCAGGCGGGTTGGCGATCACAGTATGGTTGTTACGAAGGCACAGAGAACTCTGCTGCCCATACTCTGGTAAATCCCTTAGTCGACTCTTACGACACCCACGGGAAGATATGGGATGGTGCTATTCTTTACGTCCGACACCATCATATTAATCAGTAGTAACTGGGTTGTGGAGGTCAGATAGGCAGTCGCTCCATGTATAATTCTGGTATTCAGCTGAATTCAGTTAAGTTGTTAGTTAAATGGTTAATAATAATAATAAGCCGATCCCAACATAGTTGGGAAAAGGCTAGGCACATGTTGATCGTAGTAGTGAAAATTGGAGGATACCTACGAATTGGAAGTGTACTGTATTTAATTAGATTTTATCAGATCTTCATGTTATTTGTTTGAAATAAGTTGCAAAAGAAAACTAACAAGGCTTCTTAATTATGGGATTATATCGCAAGGATTTTGTTCTCCCCGTCGGGGCTGCGGGTCCCGTCGGGGCTGCGGGTTGCTCGCAAGATAATGCGGCCTCGACATAAAGGGCTAAGAAGGAACATGGTTGGTTTTTAGTCAGTAGAAGTCTGACACTCCCTTTCACTCTGCCCAAGAGCGGGAGGGGTTATTTGATGATTTTCCACCCGCCAAAAATAAAAAGGATTTTGTTCTCCGTATTGTTCATTCCTTTAGGAATTATTCTTTACCGAGGTTTTAGTGTGCTATGTCTTCTATATGCTCCAATACTCTTTCTATCTAACCTAGCTGACCTTTCCTTTCCCTTAGGACCATTCATCTTCTAACCAATAAATATCTTTAGGAAAATTTTGCATGAATGTGGATAAGACCAAAGACACTCACACACACTCACACTTTTTTTCAGCTAAATTTTTAAGTTTAGTTTAGTTTTTTTCTGTAAATTTTTTAGTTTCCTTTTATTTTTTTTATTGTTTGTTGTGTGCACTTGTGGCATGTGCTAAATAAATATGTTTTTTTCTTTCTTTCTTTCAAAGGAACGATGGATGGACTGTGTAGAGGATTATGAGCAAGAAAGGAGGTGGCTGATGATATGACAAGTAATAGAAAAGTATGGAAGAAGAAGACATGCTGCGCCGACCCCGAATGTATTGGAATAAGGGCAAGAAAATGATGCCGTCATTCTGACGTTCAAAAAATGCTTATTCTCAAACATATTTAAATATATGATTTTTTAATGCCTTATGTCGTCGACCCTTACCACGGACCATTTGACGCCCACACGTTTTCTACGCAGTACCGAAAGATTTTAAGCCAGTACACCACACCCTAAGACCTGTACATAGAAAATCGATGAAAACACTTAAAACTTGGTGATTCACGACTTAATTGTTCAAAGAACAGTGACAGGGACACCTGACGTTTTCCCATGGACGCTATCATCAAGGTTTTAAATTACTAGAGTCGATGGTCTGTGACGAATACTTCTTTATTTAAGTAGGCTGTTTCGTAAATATTTTATGGAACGTGTAGCTGGTAATGAATAGGTGATTTCTGCTGCGACAAAAATGTTAGGTGATAAGTCCGAAACTCCACGTCTTTTTTTATAGAGTTTGGGATATCATCAAATCAAACTCCTCCCGCTCTGGGCGCTGCGGAAGGGAGCCTCAGACTTCTACTGACTAAAAACCACCCATGTTCCTTCTTAGCCCTTTGTGTCCGGGGCCCGCGGTATGTCTTTCGAACAAGCCACAGCCCCGGATCAAACTCAACGTCTAAAGAGCGTATGTTGCGTACGGGTAGGAACATTGTTAAATCCACCCCAATTCCTCGAGGAAGGCCAGCAACCCCTTGGTATTACTGACGATCTCGCGGAGAAGACTTGGGTTATCGAAGAACTTACCTCTACCTAACATTCAGTCATCAACTTTTCGATAGCTTACGTCAATCTAAAACATCAACTTTGATTGTCATTATCACTGATTTAATCTTACTTTGTCTATGTCCTAAGAACTTATGTCTGCAGATATAAGCAGATCCAATTAATGCTCATCAAAATCTGTCAAACAAGCATCTTTAAAATCGCTCATCTTTAAAAACATTATAGGATAGATGGGTCAGAAGCTTTTTGACCTCAAACTTGTCATATCACCTCAGAAAAAGTTATACCAGACGATTTGGGTCACCACCCGAAGAAAATAAAATAAAATAAATAAATAAAATATCACCTTTAAAGATAATGTCCAAGGCGTTGGGTACATTATAAGTCATTGCCCATCGTCATTATGTTAATACTAGCTGTTGTACGCGACTTTCGTTCGCGTGAAATTCGAAAATATTATTATAAAATAATATTACTTCCCTTATTGAAACGGATTTTGGTTCTTTCAAACATTTCAAGGGTTTTAAATTTTTTCACGAAATTCTAACAATATTTTCCAAAATAAAAATAAGACTTATGTTTTTCCTTATGACAACAGCTATTTGCTAGTAAAAGTTCCGTCAAAATCGGTTGAGTCGTTCCGGAGATTAGTCGAAACAAACACAGACTAAAACTTGTTTTTTTTTAATAATGTTTTTTTGTAATAAGTGTCGTATATATTTTTATATATGCATTCAGTGAAAAGCTGATTTGGATATTACAAACATACACTTAATTGAAGTGTCTGTTTTTATAGTTATCTATTTGTATAGATGTATCGCTAATGACAATGTTAGACCTATAATACTTGTCAGTGCATTGCGTGTGTGAGACAAAGTTGTAATGTGTCATGTGACTGTAATTTCTACGGCACCTGCCCTTCATCACAGCTCTACATATAATTACTGACGGACAGAAAGAATATAGATATTATAAAGAAAAACTTTGTGTCGAAGAATTTAATTTACGACCTTACTTGTAGTTTAATTACCATTAATTTATTTAATTTTTTTATATCGCACACTTGTTTCCGCAATTCACTGGACATTGACAGAATAGTCGACATCGGCTTTAATTGCCATTAAACAAAAATATAATAGAACAGAAGAAAAACTTATTCCTCTCATTGAAACGTAATTCTCGGGGATCCAATGTAGTAGGGGGCGAGCCTTTTGCCATCAACCGGGCACAAAGAAATAAAATCAATAAACTTAATACAGAAGTGGAAAGATTAATATTCGGTAAACTACAAAACATACAGGGTGTAAATCAACCCATCACACATCCGTCAACCAAGCATTCCCCTACGCAAAAATTTTTGCTGGGAAATTACTTTTATTTTGGGGTCAAAAATTACATTTTACGATAAAACTCGATGTAACACTGTTAGAACATTGTGCTAGTGGATGCTTTGAATAGTAAACGGGTCATGGAGGTAATTTAAGTAAATTTATAACCTGAAAAACTAGTATTTACAAAAACAGCTGTGAAAAATTTGGAACTTTGACCCCCAAAATCTCCGTAACTAGGAGGTTCCCAGGTATGGTCTAGAACAAAAAAATGCTCGCTGTGGTGGGGAGAACAAATGCTCTTCGTTAGCGTTAAGGGTACTTTTTACACCCTATATACAAAGAGCACAGCTGGAGTAATTCTTAATAGAAAAATATTAGAGAGCTGTCCATTAATCATTGAATGTTATCAATGATCTTGCTCAACGCCTGTTAGTGTGGTTAAGCTTTTCCGATAATAAAAAGACGTCGATAATGTTGGAATCACTTTATCCTACTAAAATCCGTAAAAATATATTAAAAACTAGCAGACCTGGCAGACGTCGTCCTGCCTGGACAGCTGGAACATGTCTGGTTTTTAGTTAGTAGAAGACACGCTCTGTCTAGACCGGGAGGAGTCGATTTGATGATTTACCACCATCCAAACAAAATTTAAAAAATATGGGCCTCTGACATGGTTTGACGACCGCTATTGGCGGCTGGGACCACCGGGTTATACGTGCCTTCCGAAGCACGGTATCATCTTATTGTCAGACAATCAGGCACTGCATTCAAGCATTGCTTATTTTATTTTATATACTTACCTAATATTGTAGCTGTCTTGGACTGCATTCAAGCACTGCTTATTTTATTTTATATACTTACCTAATATTGTAGCTGTCTTGGCTTTCGTGCGTTTTTCACGGGTGACCACTGAAAACCAGCACTGTGCTGTGGGTGCCCATAACACAGCATCATGCTGAGTGGCAACCTATACTTGTCGCAGTCACGACGTGCAACTATCTTTATATTATCCCTGCTTGTTGTATTTTTTAATATCTGTTATGCGTTGTATGTGTATTTTTTTCCTGTATGTCTCTTTGTATGCTCGTTATGTTTCTGCGACAAATAAATATTTTTTCTTTCTTTCTTTCAATGTCCTAGCCAAACTGGAAACAACTTTACAAAGTAAGCTTCCCATTGGAATCGAACCCACGACCACCGGGTCACAAGGCTAACGCCTAAACCACTTATGGCAATTATGGCAAAAGGCTCGTCCCCAAATACATGAGACTTGAACATAACTGGTGAAGTGTGGGTATACTACAAGGTACACCTCTGCCCAGCCCTTCGGAAATTACAGGCATGATGTTATGTTAATCTGGCGAATTAAAAAATCTCTGCATGCAATCCATGGTTTAACTAGCATTGTAATATGACCCACGTAGTCTTGGTAATACCTATAAAACCGGCCAAGTGCGAGTCGGACAGACGCACGAAGGGTTCCGTACCATTGTCTATAAAAATAGCGTTTGTTGTATGGTAAAATATTTATTTTATTTTTAATATTTGTTGTAGCTGTAACAGAAATAAATAATTTGTGAAAATTTCAACTGTCTGGCTAACGCGGTTCTTGAGATATAGCCAGGCGACAGACAGACGGACGGACAGACAACGAAGTTTTAGTAATAGGGTCCCGTTTTTACCCTTGGGGTACGGAACCCTCAAAACGACCATGACCATAGACACTAACCACCTACACTACACATAAACTACCAACATGAAAAAAAAAACTAAACGGACATACATATTTCATTCTGTATATCGATAATGTCGTCATACTTAGTCCTAGAATCATTTAAATATGCATGAACGTAGTCTGTTCTGTATTGGACAATGAGTTGACTTTACTGACATTCGACCTTAAACTCTTAGTTTAAGGGCCAATGTTGAACGTTTACCGGTGTGGGCATACGACCTTATGCTAACAGATGGTTAAAGTAAATTCATTTGGTAGTTTTTGTGGTGGAATGGAAGGACACAATTTGTTAGATGTCTTTGGTGTATTGTCATTGAAAAATGTTTTGTGTTTCAACATTATATTCGGGTCGTCAGTCTAACCGGATGCAGCTAAATACCAGTATTTTACATGGACCGAAAGCCTATCTTACCTCCAAAAACCCAATTATTATATTATTGTGTAATATGAAAATCTTTGGTAAGACTGGTTGTCAAACTTTCGGGCCACGAACTACCTATAATGACTGACAAAGATCCACAAATGACTGTCGGGGCAGTTTTCCCGGCACAGAAAAGGAAATCCGTATGTAATGGGTGGGATCCACGGATTAACTTAGGCACGAGCTCCTCCTAAAAGTAACATCTAAAGGTATCTTCTTATCTATTCTAAAGGTATCTACGTTTGCCTGGATCACTACCATGTACACAACACCAACACCGACGCACTTTATAATTTTTTAATAGGTAACCATTTAAATATGTACACCATAAGACGACCCACTAACTACTCGTACATTTTCTGTCTTAACTTAGTTTACACGCTTGTCTCTGAATACTAAATACTCATTCCTTATTTGTTGTACTGATATTTCGGAAGATTTTCTTGTTGTTTTGTTAATTTGTTAGTTCTTTAAAAACACCTTGACATTGACAGCCAGTCTGCGCTCGCGTCCCTCCCTTCGCTTGTCATGGACCATAGACAATAGTCTGTAGCGTTGACAAGCGAAGTCGGAGCGGAGCGTTCGGTGCGGCCGAGCCGATTATTATTAATATTTTCATTTATGTACTCATTGTGTTTGTGTTGTTTAGTGTTATTTTGTTTAAGTAAGTATTCAATTTTAATTTTGTTAGTATGTATTATGTGTCCGTAGGTGTGACCGTGACATCACAGTGGGCCCTATCAGAATACCAGCGCTGCGGTATTTGTTTTTTCATCTATCGCAGCACCATGCTGAGATAGGAGCCTTTTTGGCCTCGCACAGGTCTTTTTTTATTATTATTTAGTTTTAGATTCTTTTTTTATTATTTTTGTAGTTCCTGTGTTTGTCCAAATAAATATTTTTCTTTCTTCTTTCTTTCTTTCTATCTTAGACCCTGTCGGGGCTGCGGGTTGTTCGCAAGAGATACTGCGGCCTCGACATAAAGGGCTAAGAAGGAACATGGGTGGTTTTTAGTCAGTAGAAGTCTGACACTCCCTTTCGCTCTGCCCAAGAGCGGGAGGGGTTATTTGATGACTTTCCACCCGCCAAAAAAAAAAAAAAAAAATTAGACAATTTATTATATTGGACTTTAATGCTTTAAATTTTGGGCCAACAAACTGCCCTCAGTTTCATTTATTACAATGTATCAGCCAGAAAAAAAGCTTGCAACATTGACTTACGACATCAACAATGAACAATGATTGGAGCTACAGGTAGCGCGGTATCGTGTGGAGGTGAAAGATCACAACCATGCATAAATAAACAGAGAATAGGTGATGATGTCATATGGTTACTGGGGGAATGTCTCCGCATGATTCAGACGAGGTGAAGGAACTTGTAATCTAATAGGTGATCTAAAGTTTAGAGGCAAAATCAGAAGTTTGAAGATCAATATGTAACCGTTAAATAGTAAACACCGTTAGATTACAATCTATCTCGCGAGATTGTAATCTGTCGAAAGATTGTGAACCGTAAATTACTGCTTACAATTTAACGCATTATTTTTCGGTAGATTATAATCTATCGAAGTGAAACTGTTAAATCACAATCTGTCGCTCGTTAAATTGTCAACTGTCCGAAGGCTATCCCAGATTGCCCGGTCTTAGCGTAGGCCCCCTCTATATCCATAGAGTTAAGCTAGACTCATACAAATATTGGGCTCTTTCAAAGATGAAGTCACAACTTCTCGAGATAGTGACATTCTATTATCCAAACATATATTTTGGGTGTCGAAAACTATAAGTCAGTCCTGTTGAAATTGGTTGTAGCAATGTAAAAGGAGTCGAAGGTAGGGGCAGCTTCTATCTTCCTCCTCTATGGACACCTAGTAAGTAACAGTTTAGGGCTAACGAGGACATAAGCTTTAGCCTAGAACAGACATCAGTCAGAGAGCAACAACTGTCAACTAACTAATCTGGGCTGTAACGGAACCCAATGATGAACAATAAGATGTCAAATAATGCCAGTTTGCAACTAAGTATTCACAGTGTGACATTATTGGGAACCCACCTAAATCTATGTTTGCCTCTGCAAAGATAAATATGCCGAAAGCAGATAGAATGTCATTTAAAACAGAATAACGTCATTTTTCACAGCATATGAAATTCGACAGAGAATCTGACACCACAAATCAAAATCAAAACAAAACCAAAAGTCATTTATTCCAACTAGGCTGATAATCAGCACTTTTCGAACGTCAAAATTAACTTTACTTATTTACAAGTGACAGTCCCCCAAAACGCCCACCCTTCGACACTTCCTAGTATTTTTGCTGGAAAGAAGTGGCGGAACAAACTCCCCAGCAACACATCTGTCAGTTAGGTTAAAAGAACCAGACTCGATACAATAGTAAGGTACACAACTCATCACCCGTCGGGGCTGCGGGTTGTTCAAGAGATACCGCGGCCTCGACATGAAGGGCTAAGAGGGAACATGAGTGGTTTTTAGTCAGTAGAAGTCTGACACTCCCTTTCGCTCTGCCCAAGAGCGGGAGGGGTTATTTGATGATGCTAAAAATCTACATATTAACAAATATGTGGACTTTTAGCTGACGGTTTGCTGATGTGGAGTATTATTTGTGGAAACAATCCTGCAATCTGCATCTCGAAAGCATTAATTCAGCCACTGCATCAATCAAGCCAAAATAACAACATCAAATACAGATGGCAGTTCTGAGGATTTGTTTCCCAAAACGCCACTTCTACTGACGCCGATCCCATAACAGCCGTGAACGTTAAATCATGTCCAGTAAGTGACATTGTACATTGACCGTCAAAAAGCCGATCGATACCCGGCCACCGTCAACCGGCGTGTGTTTTATCTAATGGCATCGATTGTCAATGTCCTGGATATCGTGCCATTTTCTCTTTAGACGCTGGAGGTGACTTGAAGGTTGGGGTAAGGAGGGTTCTTTTTAAGACCCAGGGTTTAATGGACTATAAGATGAGCAAGGTCAGGTATAATACGGTAAGATTTAACTAGCTAATGTACACATGGTTAAGTTCCTTCAGTTCTGAGTGGAGCTTTAGGAGCTCGTGACTTATAATAGCATCCGCTCGGGTCGATCTTTTGGTTAAGCCGTGCTTGCCTAGGTTAGGCCACGGATGGGTGACCAGTGATCACCCTGACATACTGAGTTTCCTCTGTGCCTCGGAAACCACGTTAAGCTGTTGGTCTCGGCCGTAATATGTAAATCTTTGACGCGAATCTATAGGGTGTAGAAGTACCCTTAACGCAAACGTAGGTCACTTGTTCTCCCCACCACTGCGATCATTTTTTGTTCTAGACCATACCTGGTAACCTCCTAGTTACGGAGATATTGGGGGTCAAAGTTCCAAATTTTTTACAGCTGTTTTTGTATAAATTAGTTTTTCAGGTTATAATTTTACTTAAATTACCTCCATAACCCGTTTACTATTCAAAGCATCCATTAGCACAATGTTTTAACAGTGCTACATTGAGTTCTACCGTAAAATGTGATTTTTTACCCAAAAAAAAGTCGTTTCCCAGCAAACATTTTTGCGCAGGGGTACTTAGTTTGATGTGCAGAATGCTAAAATAAAAAGATTCGGTTCAATAGTTTTTCTGTCGAAAAAAATGTGAAATCGTTATATTTATTTTTTTGATAAACATTTATCTAACCATCAAAAAAAAAGCCAGTGGCGCCATGAAAAATCCAGGCGAAGATGGCTAGAGGAACTGGACGCCTTCAGATATTGAACCACAGCAGCCAACGGCCGCAGTAAGAAATGGAAAAAAGTGGAGAACCTGGCATTTGTTCAGTAGTGAGCTGTATGATGTAATATAAATAATACAAAGAAGTGAATGTGTCATAAAACTTAAAAATACACTCTGTAATTGTAATGGTATATCAAAATAATATCACACCGGGATCCCCGAAGGATTAGGCAAAGGCGTAAGGCTAAGCGCGCACTACGATCGTTGAAGATCGTCAATCTGTGAACAACAGAAGTGTACTACAATCCGCGCACTGCGAAAATAAATCGTTTGCGATTTAAAATAGCAGATGCGAAATCGTGCGTATATTTTGTACCCTATGAAGCGGTACTGGCTTCGCGCATTGCGGAAAAAATCGCAAGCACAGCGGTCAGTCGACTTGTGATTTTTGACAATGTCAGACGTCAGTGAGTCGGAATTGTCTGTGCCTACGCCACTTGACGCCGCAACCAGCTATGTGAACGATAGCATTGATGCAGACAGATTAATAAGTGCTTCCGCGGTGGCACAGTGACTGTTTGGCCCTCTGTTTCGCAGGCGATAATAAATCGTGGTGCGCGTAGGAATTTATGTCGTTTGCGATTTTATTCCGCACTTTAAAAGTCGCAACGAATAAATTTCGTAAAGCCCAGCAATACCCTAATAGTACATCAACGTTTCGGGGGCGAGCCTATTGCCATCAATCGGGTACAAATTCAGATCCAGTAGCTGCTAATGAGAAAATTGCTGATGGAAAAACCCAGTAACACTTTTCCCGACCCAGAAATCGAACCATTTAAAATAAAATAAAATAAATAAAACATTGACAGCATATACATACATTACATTGACATTGACATTTGACCAATGAAGTAGCCAGTAAGAGAAAATAGTCTGTAATTGACAAACTCAATAGTCGAAGACAAGTCACCGCATATAATGGTGTGTTATTATTATTAAACAATTATTGTCTTTGTAGACACAGTTTAACGCAATTACTACCTTTGACATACAACTTCAAAGAAGTATCTAGTAATTGCAATAAATTATATTGTTTCCTTTTGAGTTTGTGAAATTAACTTTTAATAGGAACACAATCATATTTGTATGGCCTACGTCTAATAGATAAAACAGGACTTTTTTTTTAATTTGAGCGGAAACTTTATTATAAAGTGAAACTGCCAAATTATATAAAGATCCGTTTAAAGGGTATGTATAGTTGCAGTAGTCCGGTTGACCGAACTAGTGGAACTTTTCAGTTACAGTAGTTCGTTGCAGTAAATTACACAAAGTAATGTGCCTGCCTGGGTTCGAACCCACGACTTCATGATCGTAAATCGGGGCCGCTGGGCCACCGCTGTTAGTAAAGGATAATTTAGAATTCGTTCAGATTATTTCTTGAAATTCACAAACGTCATAGACAAAGACACCGCATTTATAATTATGTGTTATTAGGCAGTCGACTGTCTAATTAAAATAAACTGGCTTTATTTCCTTTGATATTGTTGATTTAACTTTTACCAAGAAATTTGTGTAGAATGTATTTATTTGAACAAAGCTGGAAGGTGTTTTATATATTAATGATCAGAATATTCTACCGTTCCTGGCGTACAAATATGTATAGTTTTGGATCATCTACACTAATATTATAAAGAGGAAAGATTTGTTTGTTCGTTTGTAACGAATAGGCTCCGAAACTACTGGACCGATTTCAAAAATTCTTTCACCGTTGAGTAGCTACTTTATCCCCGAGTGACACAGGCTACTTTTTATCCTTGTATTTCCACGGGAACGGGAACTACGCGGGTGAAACCGCGTGACGTCCGCTATCATTAATATAATAATAAATTTATTTAAAGTTAGGTTTGGTAGAATACAACTTAAATCTTAAGGTGAATGCTCCAACTAGCCCGCGAAATTCAATTTTTTTTACGTTTTTTGCAATTTGCAGGTCAGTGTTAGTTTGTATGTTGATTAGAATATTCATAATCATCAAAATCATCAATACAAGCCTCCAAGTTCATAAAGGTGCAGGAACTTGAAAAAGTCATTTTTGCACCTTTATGAACTTGGAGGCTTGTATTGATGATTTTGATGATTATATTTCTGTAACTACACACGTCTTACAGCCGCAATTAATATTCTAATCAACATACAAACTAACACTGACCTGCAAATTGCAAAAAACGTGAGAAAATTTAAATTTCGCGGGGTGGTTGGAGCATTCACCTTAAATAATAATAATAAAGGTATAACAAAGTTCATTACAAAGTTCATTATATTAAAATTAAGATAACAATCAATGGATATTACAAATATTTGCCGAGTGAGCAAGATTTATGTTGTATGGCACATCACCATCATCTGATAAGCCTTTTCCCAAGTAAGTTGGGGTCGGCTTCCACTCTAACCGGAAACAACTGAATACCATATTTTACATGGAGCGATTGCCTATCTGACCTCCACAACCTAGTTAATACTAGGTAATACGATACTCTTTGGTAAGACTAGATGTCAGAATTTCAGGTCACTGACTACCTGTAACGACTGCCAAAGATCTATATATGGCAGCCGGGACCAACAGTTTAACGTGCTTTTTGAGGCACGGAGGAAACTCGGTATGTCGGGTGGTCACCCATCCACAGACCGACCTAGGCAAGCACAGCTTACCTAAAGATCGACCAGAGTGGCAGTTCTTATAAAGCCACGAGCTCCTCTGTTCTTTTTAAGCACTCCCTCGGCGTCTGAAAGCCTTATTTATTATCCATTATCATCATGATCTGAACAAAGCTTTCTTTATTATAGGGAGTTACTCGTATCTACGTATTTTTCATCAAAACACATTCTTGAAACACAATTATTTTCAAGGTAGCAAGTACGTACATATTTCAAAGATACTTATACAAGCGGTTGCAAGCGAACCGCTAGAACATTAAAGTTTATGTTATAACCACAAGGGGCAGGCAACTGGTGATTTTCTCATAAGAAATGCAAATGGAGGCTTCGGCTTGTTTAATAACCTATAATTTAGATAATACCCGTCTTGTAAGGGTGGCTTCCACTCCTACGCGGGGTTTATAAAACGGTTGCCTGAAATACTTGGATAGGTAGGTACTAGTTTTAGACATGAGCATAACATAACATCACGCTTGTAATAATCACATAAGGGCCTAACCCTGAGGTGTAGTGTATGTAACTCAGCAGTTGCAGATATTATTTCTTACTTATTTTAAGGTAAAGACGCAGCACAACAAGCTAATAGGTACAATCTGTCTTTCTTTAATTGATTCTATTTAGTTCGTCTGTTAGATTATCGAAAAATATTGGATACTTCCGTGTTTAATGTTTAATAAAATAAAAATAAAACGTGTCAAAGATCGGCTGGTCGCTGGTGACGTCACTTTCTGGTAAAAAATGTACCAAACTGTGACGTCGCGCGACTTTTCGAAGCACTGTATCGTCTTCATTTATTGTTAATGTGAAAAAAGAAAAAATACGTGTCCAATATTTTTTGGAAATCTATCTGACGGACTAATTAGTTTTTTTTTTGTCAACTACCCTATTGGGAAAGTTTGACGGTTTCGAGTAGGTAGGTAATGTGCTGTCTGTCCTTGCACAGAAAGTATCAGCTTTTATAAAATAACGTAAGTAGGTCTGGCGGTCAAGGAATCTCTCTATTACAGATAGTGTACCTACTGATGTGCCTAAAGGTCAAGTGTCACAGCCGGTCTGCAAACAGTCCGTAACAGTGTGAGTGAACCCTAATAATATATTAAAATCTTAAAAAATATCTAATAGAAGAAAAACTAATAACTTTAACTGCATAACCTTACGAAGTGCGCGGAAACGACTAGTGATTGTGTTGTGACCGACCGCGACCGTAATCTTGACCGCTGAAGCTCGAACCGAGAACTAAGTTTAGCCGCACGCCTGATTAATCTAATTGCGGCCAGGCTTTCTTCAAGATCGCATAAAGTATTTCAACATTCATTGTTGTATTTTTATAATAGCCGTATTATTTACACAAACGGAGTGCTGCGTACAGAGAATGTAATTTTTCATTAAAAAACATAAAAGAATAATAACTAATAAAAAAAACCAGAGATAAATTCCAGAGGAATACGATTTGAAATAAGAAGCTGAATGCACCCTGTCAGTTTAGGAAGGATGTCCTTTACACCCGGTCTGTAGGTAGGTATGTATTATTATGTATTGCTGTTTTCGTTTTGACGCATTTTGAGCATGTTTAATATTAACAGTATTTTATTTGTTATTGTTTTGGTAGAGTATAAGGTCGATTTATAATTTTTATCTCAATTTTACGTGATACCTAAGAAAAATTTTTTTTTGTTGATTTTTCTAAGACTATGAAGAATTTTTGTTAAATTTTGTATTTTTTTTAGGATAAGCTATAATTTGAAATAAATAATAATTCAAACTTTAAATTTTCTTTTATTTATTAGACATTAGTATTGATAAACTAAATACACCATTAAATTCTGTAATGCAAACTTATTTTCCAAGATAATGTCATTTAAATTATGTGGTATCTTTTACCCGGTAGCGAGTATTCGTGCATGTAAACACCTAGCGAGTACCGCCGGGTTAAAAAACACTGAAAAAAAACTTCTTACGTACTTTAATAATCCTTATTTGGCTATAACAAACACTTATTTTACGAAAGGAAAGTTCCACTCGAAAACAAAAATATGATTCGAAAATTATATGAAAAAACAAAAAGAAATCGTGGCCCATGAGGGGATCGAACCCGCGACCTTCGCGTTATTAGCACGACGCTCTAACCAACTGAGCTAATGGGCCGATATGAAAGTAGTCGAAATATCTGTGAACATACAAAACACTACACATCCATAGAATGCAGTTTGCATAATCTGTATGCTTACGTCATTTGTTTATTATTAAAGATACCGTGAGGTGAAGATATCGTTGGACGTAATCCAACTTTCAATTCGCATTGCTTTTAGTTGTTTTATAGATTAACTCAACTATTTAGATTGGCATAGCTATTTAATCTAGATTTTAGTAGAACATGTGTAATTTTAAAACATTATTTTAATTTTGTTAATCTATAAAAAAATATTTTTTGTGTTTTATTTTAAATTTTCCATTTAAATGTTACTCTTTAATTTATTAGATCAAATTGTTTTTATTTCGTTTAATTGTATGATTCGAAGTTAATTGAAATAAATAAATAATAATAAAGATCAATATTTTCGAAAAGGGACGGAAAGTGACAAACGCGTTCGGTTCGAAATGCCATAGAGTCGGGCGGCAACATCGAATTAATGTAGATTTAAAAAAAAAATGTAGATGGTAGAATGGATTTTACCGAGCGGAGCGACCGAAACGAATTCGGAAAATGGGTATTTTTTTTTTAAAGCGTTGCCGCACACTAGGAATTTCTCCTGTATCGTGGGTGCGTTTACAAACATTTAAACTCACATACACAAATACCCAGACCCGGAACATCTATCTGTAGGTCATACAAATTTTTTGTTCCGTGCGGGAATCGAACCCACGACACGCAGCACAGCAGTCCATTGCTTGAGCCACTGCCCCAACCGTGCCGTCTACAGGTCGCCTTGTATAAATTACTACAGGTCGCCTTTCTTGTTTAACAAAAAACTGCAGAATCGAATATACTGACACAATACCCAAAACAGTGACATGATTGATAAAAAAGAGTAAACGAAAGATAAAAATATTTTAACAAGATAATCGTACAGATTCACCTGCTTATGTAACATACTTTCTATTATTAACAAGATATTTTAGGATTAGGATTGCGCGTCTTATTATCGTCTAACCGATTGTTTATCATATTTTGCTAGTACGATATTCTTGGATTAGGTACATTTTAATGGATTAATTTGATAACGCATAATCTGCAGACTTAAGTAAGGAATGTTCATTATTACAAACAACAAGTGATTAAAGATCTTTTTTATAATTTTGAGTGTGGCAAATCATCAAATGACTACTCCCACTCCGGGCGGGGCGAAAGGGAGTGTCAGACTTCTACTGACTAAAAACCACCCATGTTCCTTCGCAGCCCTTTGTGTCCGGGGCCGCGGTATCTCTTCCGAACAACCCGCAGGCCCGGTAGATGATCAAAGATCATAATAACAAATAATAAAAATATGTACTAAGTAGTTAAATATTAACCGTAACCGGCGTGCGTGTATGACCAGATATATGAATGTGGACGAGCCAAAAGGAATGTAAGGATCGTAGCAAATAGCGTTCTGTGGTTTCTGCCTACCCCCATGGGAAAAGGACGTGAGTGTATGTATGTGTGTGTGTAGTTAAATATTAGATAAAATATTAGACAGGGCGTCAAAAAAGGCACACAGACAGTGATGTGGACGAATTTATTCTTTGGCCAAAAAAGATAATGCACAAAGAATGTTTGTTAAAAGTTTTTGGGTAAAAGGAATGTTTGAAGGTCCTATTTTTTTTTATCATTACCTGTTTCCATTTTTTGAGGAGCTCGTGGCTTAATAAGAACTGCCACTCGGGTCGATCTTTAGGTAAAGCTGTGCTTGCCTAGGTTGGTCTGTGGATGGGTGACCGGCCGACATACCGAGTTTCCTCCGTGCCTCGGAGAGCACGTTAAGCTGTTGATCCCGGCTGCCATATATAGATCTTTGGCAGTCGTTACAGGTATTCAGTGACCTGAAATTCTGACATCTAGTCTTACCAAAGAGTATCGTATTACCTAGTATTAACTGGGTTGTGGAGGTCAGATAGGCAGTCGCTCCATGTAAAATACTGGTATTTAGCTGCATCCGGTTAGATTGGAAGCTGACCCTAACATAGTTGGGAAAAGGCTAGGCAGATGATGATGACCTGTTTCCATTTTTCTTGCTAACTGCGGTACTCAGAGATATTTAATAATAATAATAAGCTTTATTAGTTCTCACAGTATAAAACCTTAAGATTAAATAGTTACAATATTAACAGTGATCGTAGCTTTATAGTCACAGTACGGATCGCAACTGGCATCTTAGCTAGATTACAAGGTAACCTGTGTTAAAGATACCAGTCCCATTCCCTCATAAATCTTTAGGACAATAATAATTTCACGAATTTCAAATTTCATTTTTTTTTTTTTTGAAACAAAAAAGAAATTAAAACTAATGGAAAATTTTCTTTGTATGCATGCGCGTGTGAGTGAGAGTAATAGATGTGTAAGTGTGGGTGTAAATGCGTTTAGTTATGTGTAAGCGTGTGTGTGTGTGTGTGTGTGTGTGTGTATTGGTGTATGGTAATTATACTACACCATTGTACTTAAGAGGTTTTCCGTCTCTTGGTAGGTCAGCCCCTGAAGCCATTTAGCTATTAGCTTTTTACATTTGCAGCTAGATAGTTGGTAAATAGAGAGTATTTTATTCAATTTGTTGTACAATGTAGGTGCAAGAAAATAATTGAACCTACTGGAATGGGTAAGGTTGCTTTTCCTAGTTACACAAACAATGTCTTTACGTCTTTTGGAGATTTTTTTGTATGGGGTCGCAGAATGCTGAATTAGGACAGTTTTTGCTATGAAGAGTTGCCTTACAGTCAACACTTGACAACTTTTGTAAAGTTCGGCAGTAGGAAACATATAATGTTTAAAGGTGCTCACTTTTAAGATAGCTCTCTGAGCTCTTTCTAATTTTAACAACCTTGTTTTTGGCGCACCTCCCCAGGTCGATATGCAATAACTCAGTAAGGATTGGCAAAGTGCAAAGTAAACCTGTCTTAACAATCGTGCATCAGCTACGTGACGTAGGGTTTTAAAAATATAGATTAGTTTTCTAACTCTATTCTGTAATAATTCAATGTGGAGTGAGAAAGAAAGACCATTGTCCAGAGTTAAGCCAAGATATTTGGTATTGGTCACTTGAGCCAATTTGGGACAGTTACAGATCTGGTCGTCGGGAACAGCGCACGAATGAGCGACAAGGTATAAGGAGGCTGGAGGTTGGGTGGTTTGACGGAGTGAGAAAGTCATATAGTTGGTTTTGTCAGTATTAAGTGTCAATGAGTTTCTAGCCAACCATTCCTTAATTATATTAAAACCATATTGAGCTTTGGTAAAAACTTCTGGCCATGTGTCACCACTAAATGAAAGTGCAGTGTCGTCTGCAAACGCCGTTATCTTGGTGTCGTTTAACTTAATCTGGCAAAGGTCGTTTAGGTATACGAAGAAAAGAGTCGGCCCGATCACACTACCCTGCGGAACTCCGTATGTTATTGGCAGCTCATCACTTACATAATTATTTATTTTAACACATTGGGTTCGGTTATGTAGATAGTCCTTTAGAATAGATTCACCTCTTACGCCCATTTTTTCCAGCTTATGAAGCAGGAGGGGAGTAGAGACTGTGTCGAAAGCCTTAGCCAGATCTAGGAAGATAGTGAGGACCTTTTTCTTATCGTCTAGGTTTTTGACTATATAGTTAGTAAGATCAAAATGATTACTTAGGCCGACACTTAGTAAAGATTTGACATACCGCACCACCGGTGCAATACTGTCACTTATGTCAAATATCCAAAAATGAGCTGAGTATGTAATAAGTTGCATAAAGTACCTCTGCACTTGGTGCGATAATGTCACTAGCTTAGTACCCAAAGTTTCCGCATGAGGGCGTAAGTGACGTTGTGGTTTTGGCGCAAATCAAACGGGTACTGCGAGAAACAACGTTTCATTGGTCAGTTGCGCGCGGCCCGTCGCATAAGCAGGAGTGAATTGGAGCTACAACGTTGCTAAGGTAATTGTAACATTTTATTTATATTGATACTGGAACAATAATGGCCTAACATACTGTTGTGACATTGTTTCTCCAATATTAAATTTATTAAATCGTCTCTAATATACATTTATGACTTTATTCCTCCAATCATTCTTTGGTTTTTGTTGTAACATTTTGTAAGTGGGTACAAAAATACTACTATGGCACAACACATTTACGTTAAATCTTGATCGCAATACGGTACTTTATTGAAAATATTATTTTTACTTGTTTTAGATTTTCGCGGAATAAAAGCAAAATGCTTCCACGTGGTAAAAGCAAAAAAACGCATGGTAAATTATTGGCTTGTTCCAAAGATGATAATGTTGAATTAGAAGTGCCAGAGGTCGAAGAAACTACTGCAGTCGACGATATTATTTTATGGACCAAACACCAGCTAGCAGTACTAAACCCGACGAAACTTCAGCAACACCTTTTAATTTAGAGCAAGATATAAATGACCCTGATTTACCACCTCCAAACGCAACATCTTGAAATATTTTGTTCCAGTTTTGTTTTGTTGAAATATTTAACTCAAAAGGGAAATTGGAACTCTTATTGAAAACCTATGGTGCACAGACTTGGTCTTTGAATAACATCCAGAAGTCCAAACTCAAGGTTTGCCAACGAGCAATGGAGCACCGCAGTATACTAGGTGTTAAATTGACGGATCGTGTTCTTAACACAATACTGAGCTCCAAAACAAAAATAGCTGAAGTGGCCCAAAAGGCTGCTCAACTCAAATGGGACTGGGCAGGACATGTCTGCCGCATGCCGGACAAACTGTGGGCCAAAATAGCAGGAAACTGGTGTGACACAGTGAGACGGGGTCGCGGCAGGCCACGAAGGAGATGGCGGAATGAACTAGATTGTTTCCGCCAAAACTGGAAGGAGGACGCGCGGGTTCGCGAGAAGTGGAAAGAGTGGAGGCAGGCCTTTGCCCTGGAGTGGGACAGAGCAGGCTAGGAAAAAAAATGGTAATTAGGAAGCTTGGAGCGGCACCGAGACTTTTTGAATGCTTGTACGAGACCTCTTCAAGTTCGTCGTACTAGTTACGACGAACTTGAAGAGGTCTCGTTTACCCAAGACAAGGAAACACTGCATTTTATTTACTCAATGGAAGCCAAGAATTCCGGGTCTTCAAAACTACAAAAAAAGCTGTGACGGTATTATTCCACAAGACCTACGAGGGAAGCACGGCAAGCAGTGTAAATTGGGCAGTAAAGTAATGTAAGTAGTAAAGGATCACATAGAATCAATACCAAAAGTAGAAAGCCACTATCTCAGAAGTAACACAAGCAGGCTATATTGATGGTGGTTAGCACACACAAGCAGGCTATAATGTTGAATTAGATTGCAGGGTTTAGAAGTGCCTATTAAGTTTTAAATATTCTGATTTAGGTGTTATGAATACTAAACACAAACTATAATAACTACTGTAATACAAATTAGTATTAGATTGATGTGATTTCAGAAGACTGATTAAACTTATCTTATTTATCTAAGAATAAATGTTTGTGTTAATTTTTTTTCTGTTTATTGTTATAAGTCCAACAAATTGAGTTAAATAAAACTTTAATTTAATAATTTCTTGTTTTTATCCATACTGATTCACTTTGTCATAATTACACGAATTTTTTTAGTTTAGTGCCATAACGTCACAATTGAGGGGGTTCCAAATTATAAAACGCTGTAGTATTTTTGTTTTGATTATTTGGGGTAATTTATTTTCTTTAATATAAAGTCAAAGAACACATCCGCATATACGCTTCCCATCTTTCCTAAATCAGGAAGTATCGTCAAGTAATACGATACGAAAGTTTAAAATGCTTCTCCTGAAAAAATGACTTTTTGCATAAGTGACAGTATTGCACCGGTGGTGCGATACTTTTGTATGACAAAACTGTCAAAACCTTTACTTAGTGATGGCCTAAGTAATCATTAAAGCTCTCTGAGTGCGGGAGTTAGTTAGTTTTTTTCTCTTTATTTATTTTTAGGGACTTTTATACAGGTGTACATACATGCCAGTCCCATCGGACCTTCTTAAGTAAAACGTAACAAAGTAACAACACAAACTTAATTAAATTATAAGCAGATCCGGATCTAGGTGTTGACAAAATATGATGGACCATGGAAACATCGTGCATATTTATCTATAATTCTCTAATAATTAGTGTTCCATCATATTTTGTCAACACCTAAATCCGGATCTGCTTATAATTTAATTAAGTTTGTGTTGTTACGTTTTACTTAATGTGTCAGATTTCAGTCAGCAAGGATCTAATAATTAGATCCTCTCTTGCTGACTGAAATCTGACACATTCCTTTAATAAATCCATAACGTCTTCCAGTGTACCACACACTTCACAATTTGGTGAATCTATTTTTTTTAATTTAGTTTTGTAAGTTAGTTTATTTTGACAAAATTACGGTGCTTTTCGATATCCCTATACTGTCATTTTCTCTTGAAATAATCAGGAAAACTAAATACGTAACTGCGTTTCTCTTTGAAATTAATGACTATTCATAATGTTTTAAAAGCTCATTGGAAAATCACATCAACATAACAATACAATTTCACTTCCAATCACTTCACCGTGACTCAACAAAAATTATGTTAAACAGTTCAACGCAATCATCATTTATAAGTTTATTAAAATAAAATACGTTGATGGCAATAGGTTCGCCCCTATTGCATGGGACATAAGCATAAGTTACGAAATGTGGGCGAACTATTAAGTACACCTCTGAAGGGTTCCTTCGGTGATTAAAGGCGTTATGTTATGTATGTATCTTTCGTATGCCGTGTACATAGACGTAGACACAATTTTATAATTATTATTGTATTTCCGAGACACAACGATCGTTGTGTCTCTCAAATACAATAATAATTATAATCTACTGGTAATCAACACTCTTGGTAAGTAGATGTGGGAAGAAATAAACTAATATCCTGCAAAGAATTACATAATTTAACGGTGGGCCAAATCTTGGTTTTGGATAAATATCTGCGACGTCATTGAACGTCAAATGAAGATTAACCACATTTCTTCTAAAATATAAATGGATATAGAATATTTTTTCATTTTGATTGGAGACCTTCTTAATCGAAATGGTTTTGCAACTAGCACAATTTTTGAAAACTGGATAATTTCTATCGTCGTATTTTTACCAGCACGGACAGGGGGTCTAAAATTGCCACTTCGGTAGATCAATAATATGCAGAAAGAAACGCAGTTACTGTTATGAAATGTCCATTTTACATTTTATAACGCAATTCATATTTTACCATCTGCTAAAGTGGCCATTTTAGACGCCCAGATCGCAGGTTGGGCTGCGCTTATATGCTACTGAACTATCTACCCAACTCCAGTGTCCGCAGACAGTCCGGTGTCCGACCGAGTGGGTCAGACACCGGACTGTCTTGTTGTGTGTGTAAGTCATGGGTTCGAACCCCAGCAGGCGCATTACTTTGTGTAATTTATTTCATTATGATCGTGAGGAAACCGGCATGTCTTAGAACCAAAAATTTTGAAGACGTGAGATCTACCAATCGGCACTGGGCCCGCGTATTGGATTATAGCCCATCCCTTTCTTGAAGAGGAGGCCTGAGTCCCTGCAGTGGGAACATTATAGGCTGATGATGATAATGTTTCGACAAGTTTTTGACATTGATGATCACACAAGTTTTTTAATTGATATGAGATTGCGACTAGATTTTGAATATTTTTAAAATCTAACGGAAATCGATCTTCAGGTTTCTGGAAGGTCACGTTTCTAGCACCCGACCTCAACCTTCGGAAAAGCTTGAACGCCTTGACCGACAAAATCTATTAGAAGAGTAAATAAGACAATCGTTTTAGTCAAGGATATGGAACCTTTGAAGGTTAGAGCGATGAGGGATTATAGCGATTGGTTCAGAACTAGAATATCTGATTGTGTCACCTCATTGGTCTAGATCAGGGGTCACCAAATGGCGGACCGCTGTCCGGATCCGGACCGATCTATTTTGTGCGGACCTTGTAAACAGTAACTTTTATAACTGAGTACCTACGTAAGTTTATAAAATATATCCCGCGCTTTGTCTTTGGTGCCGTCAATTCGACAACATAGTTCAAGGCAAAAATGTCATTTTTCACATCGATATTTAAAAAAAGTCCTTGTTACTTATCACTTTTTAGGGCATATTGCCAATCCTTTTACTCGAGTGACCTGTGGGTTCGGTATACGCAACGAGCCTACAACGTCCTACGCGTTCAGTATAATAATGCTTTCAGAATGCTGTTGGGGTTGCCACGCTATTGTAGTGCGTCTCAAATGTTCGCAGACGCGCGCGTTGACGGTTTCCACGCTATAATGCGGAAGAAAGTGGCGTCGCTATTCCAAAGACTGCGCGGTAGCACCAACAGCATTTTGCAAATGATTGCATCCCGTTACGACTGTCCCATACAGGCTCACTGGGTGGGAATCGTCACGGGAAAATTGTGATGTTGTGTACCTACTAATATAGATCGTAAGAAAATTGTTACTAACACTTATATTTATATTTACCTACTAACATAGATCTTAAGAAAATTGTTACTAACACTTATATGGATTCTGTCCGAAATAAATGGTTAATAATAATAATTATGTGCATTAAATTTTTTTTTTCATTGGCCTAAGCCCGTTACGCTATTCTCAAACCACTGTAAATCCTGTTAGCCAGAATCAACAGTGGCGAGCACAAGAAAAGCGCCACTAGATTAGTCACTAGAAGTCTGACACTCCCTGTGTCAGACTTCTAGTGACTAATAATCACCAATGTTCATTCTTAGCCCTTTGTGTTGAGGCCGCGGTATCTCTTTCGAACAACTCGCAGCCCCGAACAACCCGCAGCCTCGGACAACCCGCAGCACCTCCGGGAATGACAAGGTGTAATGATAATGTTATCATTAGTAAGAATCTGAATGCTGAATCTGCTCCGGATTTACATTATCTCAATAACGACTCTGTACACAGCAATGAGCCTTTACTCTTTCGGCAAGATTCTAAAGCGATTTGCTCCCAATGGATAATGATTTAGGTACAAATATCTTCGAAACATAAGAAAATAAATAAGTTATAAAATAAATCTTTTCAATCGTATTTCACGAGGAAAATATAATATATTCACTACTTCGCTGCCTAGACATTGTTGGCAAACGGATAAGATTTGAAGATTTATTTGCGAAAAACATGGTATACATGGTGTTATTATAGCATATAAGGTCATACATGTTTTGCTTAAAATTAAATCATGCAAACTTAGAGAATTACGATGTGGCATATGAACCTGCCCGCCATTTTGACCCTTTTCCGAAACCACATAATATTTCCTAAATCCTTTGTTTCGGCGACGGAAAAGTTGACCGGCGCAAGCGGTTTGACGCTGCCATATAAAAGCCGAGGTACTGTCTGTCCTAGGCATTGTTTTAGGAATAAAAATAAGAAATTCACCACCAAAGTCACCATCACAATAACAAAAAGGTTCTACTCACCGCAATCAGCATATTGGTCTGATCGAAGTAGTCGGCGACCGGCATCACGTTCTTATAGAAGTTGTTCAACTCCATGCGGGCCAGACTCAGCACCACGTGTCCCAGACGAGCGCCGTACTCGATCTGACGCTCCAGTACCCGCTGGCGCCAGCTCACCAGGACCACGCCGTTTATGGTCTGGATCTAGGGGAAAGTGAAGATAGGTGAGTGTCTACGTTTGCAAGGTTGTCAAATATTTGTGGTTTAACATGGTTTGTTCGTGGATCTGTGACTACTGAAACCCTTTCGCGAGTCGGAAAACACGTTAAACTGTTTTTCCGTGCTGTCATTCGTGTTTTTTGTTAGTGCCTAAATTAGGGTCTGAGTTTTTTGCGCCGCCTACGAGCCTTTCACTTGGCTGGGTCGTCAAGAAAAAACCCCCAGGCATGCTGCACGATGCACATCGTGAGGAAACCACCGGCATGCCTTTGAGATCCTCCGGGGAATTATTCACGGATAAGTAATTGATAATAGGGGATCGGACTGAGTCAAAAAAATATGATTCTAATTAGTCCGTCAGTTAGATTATCGAAATATATTGGACACGTGTTTTTTGTTTTATCAAATTACTAAAAAATTACGAAGATAAAACGCGTCAAAGATCATGAGTGGGTTGTGACGTCATTTGTAGGTAAAAAAGTAACGTTTTCGTGGAGTTCACGAGTTTTCGAAGCACTGTATCGTCTTAATTTTTTAATTTATGTGAAAAAAGAAAAAATATGTGTTCAATATTTTTTGGAAATCTATCTGACGGACTAATTAGTTTTTTTTGTCCGATCCCCTATTATACAATACGCATCTGAAACCAAAAATTCAGATTTATCGACGTTTTTATGTGTGGCGAAACGGTTATTTCGCGTCTAGACCCCAAACACAAGGTAGTTCTGCAATAGACCCATGACATCAGACGACAAATTAGGTGCTCCTAACAAATAGCAAACTTATTTATAGATTTTTAAGCATTACTCTTCAATAGAAAGCTATAGTCAGCATTTTCCGCACTGTCATATTTCGCAGTATAATTATAAAACCCGTACCTACTTATTATGACTCATCAGAATTGGCATAGCACCGGTATAAATATTATATCGGGACATAAATAGAAATTGTAACCCTTGAAAATCGTACAGATACAAGAAAATTTACAGTTTTTAACTGATTCTTCAATTTCTTTGTCTGAATTAATGTCAGCTACCGTGGTCGAGTGGTTTAGGCGTTTGCCTTGTGTTCGATTCCCACGGGAAGCATACTTTGTAAAGTTGTTTCCAGTTGGGCTAGGACATTGCAGGTTTGAACCATCTGATTGTCTGATAAAAAGATGATTCCATGCTTCGGAAGGCACGTATAAGCCGGTGGTCCCAGCTGCTAAATGGCGGTCGTATAAACCATGTCAGAGGCCATTGATATAATAAATATCAGAAGCCTTTTTTTTTTGGAGGGGGTTGGGAAATCATCAAATAACCCCTCCCGCTCTTGGGCAGAGCGAAAGGGAGTGTCAGACTTCTACTGACTAAAAACCACCCATGTTCCTTCTTAGCCCTTTCATGTCGAGGCCGCGGTATCCCTTGCGAACAACCCGCAGCCTCGACAGGATTTGACAGGAGCCTTTGAGGCGGTTTAGAAACTGACAATATGGTATGTGGGGTCGTTAGACCTCCTCGTTAGATATTGCCCACACGATAAAAAACCGACGAATCCGACGAATTGAGAACCTCCTCCTTTTGGAAGTCGGATAAAAACGAAGAAAATATACGTGGCTAATCAAATCAAAGTTGTGCTGAAGATGCTATCAGTGAATGGACTTAAACTTTGACAGTTAATATTTTAATATTGATTGTGTATTTAAATTTTGACATTGATTTTAATTTTTGACACAAATTTTGACATTGATTTTAATTTTGTTTTTGAGTCCGATTTTAATGTTGATAATTATTTTATTTTTTTAATATTGATTATGATTTTAATTTTTCATTTTAATTTTGATATTGATTTTTAGTTTGTTATTGAGGTAAATAGTTTTGTTTTGTTTTTCATTGTGTGATTTTTTTTAAGTATGGATTCTGATATCTGAAATAAAGAAATATTATTATTATTTATTTATTTGGGGAAAACAAACAATTGTACAATATATGTTACAGTAAATATTACAGCATATTCAAAATAGGCTAATGATAGAAAAATATCTCTCGGTAACGTGACACTTTTGAACATTTTATCTCATACGAAACTTGTATATATTGAAGCTAGCTCTCTATCGATTGTAGGATTTATGAGTAACCGCTATTATTAAGGGCTTCATACAAAAATCTTCCAACTCTATTATTCCACCACAACCCCCATGAGTGTTAGTAAATACATACATCGAAACACGTCATTACGAGCGCGTGTTTATCAGACGATAACGATTACCTGTGAATCACGTCGGCATCACGCAACCATGCGCATAGGGGTGACAAATTAATATATAATTAGGTGTTGCACTAACATGCTGAACGGTTTTAATTTAATTGCTGAAAAGGTGATGGTTCTGTTATACTGCCTCTTGGCTTCCCTAGTTTTTTCCCTTGTTTTTCCTTTAATCTAATTTATTGAAAGGGGAGCAACTTCTCTCGGCGTCTCATCATCATCTGCCTAGCCTTTTCCCAACTATGTTAGGGTCGGCTTCCAGTATAACCGGATGCAGCTGAATACCAGTATTTTACATTGAGCGACTGCCTATCTGACCTCCACAACCCAGTTAATATTAGGTAATACGATACTCTTTGGTAAGACTGGATGTCAGAATTTCAGGTCACTGACTACCTGTAACGACTGCCAAAGATCTATATGTGGCAGCCGGGACCAACAGCTTAACGTACTTTTTGAGGCACGGAGGAAACTCGCGGTATGTCGGTCACCCATCCACAGACCGACCTAGGCAAGCACAGCTTACCTAAAGATCGACCCGAGTGGCAGTTCTTATAAAGCCACGAGCTCCTCTGTCCTTATTGAGCACTCCCTCGGCGTCTGAAAGCCTTATTTATTTCCCGTTATCCCCATGATCTGCCCAGCCTTTTCCCAACTATGTTGGGGTCGGCTTCCAGTCTAACCGGATGCAGTTGAATACCAGTATTTTACATGGAGCGACTGCCTATCTTTGATCAATCAAGCTGGGTAAAATATTGTGATACTCCGTGGTAAGACTGGTTGTCTGCTTTTGAGACTTTCTCTGAACAATGCTCACGACGAATTGACGACACGGTTGGCGCAGTGGCTAAGCGATTGGACTGCTGCGCTGCGTGTCGCGGGTTCGATCCCCGCACGGAAAAAATACTTGTATGACCTAAATATAATTGTTTCGGGCCTGGATGTTTGGTTGTGTATGTGAGTTTAAATGTTTGTGAACGCATCCACGAGACAGGAGAAATTCCTAGTGTGGGGCAACGTTTTTTATGAAATAAAAATAAATAATGCTAAAGCCAAACAACGTGTTCCATTCGCAATATTATTTCGTATTAAAACCCACTAGTCCTTGACATTATAGAATGAAAGCACATGTCTGGGATTTCTGGGTTCGAGACAGGTTACAAATATTGGCACTTGCTTAACTAAGTGCCATGATATTTGAAATGACATTCAGTGATAAAAAAATACAGATTTAAGTGTACTCAGGTGATCTATTTTTTGTGATATAGACCGTCTCCTTTTGAATAGAAAATATGCGAGAGTGCGAGGACGTGTATACTAGCTGTGTCTGCGGATTCGCTCACGTGACTGTACGTATTTCTATATTGACGTTATAGGTCAATGGACATGTGAACTGTTAATTGGTAGTCACTAGTAGCCACATAGTTTGGATTTGTGCCCGGTTGATTACATAGGACTTAAAAACACAACTTGGGAAATGTACGTGTACTATTACCTGCATTTTTATACATACACATACACCTCGGCCTAATCCTTCAGGGATTACAGGCCAGGTTATGTTATTCTCAACATCGGCTGAATTTGTAACTTTAAACTAAAACTTGTTAGTACATCTTTGGTTTACATACAAGTTGTAAACGAACGACGGATGAGGTAAAGAAGAAAAAACCCTATAGATCCATTCCCTTTTTTTTTTTGAGGCGGGTGGAAAATCATCAAATAACCCCCTCCCGCTCTTGGGTAGAGCGAAAGGGAGTGTCAGACTTCTACTGACTAAAAACCACCCATGTTCCTACTTAGACCTTGCGCCGAGACCGCAGTATCTCTTTCGAACAACCCGCAACCTCGACGGGAAGATCCATTCCCTTTCATCCATTTCCAATATTTTTCGCAACACCTCGATGACTCACACATACACACACACACACACAGTATCAATTCACCTAATAACCCTGCACAATACAACACCCCACGAGCACCCTTTATCACCAAGGCCTTTGACCTTTCATTGGCTCCCATATTGTAGTACCATTGCCGCTATAACTCTAAATGGGCTGTAGTAAGTTAAGGCTTCGAGGGAGCGGCTTCATTAGGTGATAGCATCTAATGTGGCGACATGGTAACTGTATTGAATAGGTGATAATTGGTGACGATGTTGTGGTAATTAGGTGTTGGTTAAGGGTAGAATTATGTTACGGTTCTACATAAATAGGATAAGTTCGCTTATTTTAGGTGGTAAGGTAAGGTAGTCCGCGAATTTAATTTTTTTTCATGTTTTTTGCAATTCGCAGGTCAGTGTCAGGTTTCATGTTGATAAAAATATGATTAGCGTACGTAATGCGTATGTATTTTTAGAGATATATTCATTAAAATCACGAATACAATCCTTTTGAGTTGATTTAATTCCATTGAGTGAGTAAGTAAGTAATGACTAGTTAATCATAATAATTTCTCTGCATAATGTTTTTTTTTATCCCATTCATGTCTTCATTTGTCCTTTGTAATAAATGTAACGTGTATCTCTTTGATTTTATTGAGTGACTATTTGATGAAAAAGGCATTCAAGGAAGTTAAATGAACTGAGGAGGAGTTGTATTGGTGATTTTAATCATTATTACTTAGTAAAGTCACATTTGTTACGGTCGCGAATACTATTTTATTTAACATACAAACTGACACTGAAAACAACATAAGAAAAATCGAATTTCGCGGGCTACCCTGGAGCTTCCACCTGTGAAAAATCATCAAATAACCCCTCCCGCTCTTGGGCAGAGCGGAAGGGAGTGTCAGACTTCTACTGACTAAAAACCACCCATGATCCTTCTTAGCCCTTCATGTCGAGGCCGCGGTATCTCTTGTGAACAACCGGCAGCCCCGACGGGACCGGCAGCCCGACGGAACCCGCAGCCCCGACGGAACTTATCCCTGAAATTACCGTAGTAAAGTACCGTAGGCAGATGATCCTTTAATTTTACCTCATAATCTGCCTAGGTTTTCCCAAACTATGTTAGCTGGAAAGAGGAGTAGATAAAGACAAGATAAACGATGCATGGACTGTGTAAAGGATGATATGGTAAGAAAGGAGGTGTCTAATAAAATGCCAAGTAATCGAGAAGTATGGAATTATCTGAATTATATTTTCAGCTTTCTCCCATGTTCAGATTGAAGACAAATTGATCTCTTAGTAATAAAACAGGGGTTTACGAGAAGGCGCTCCTCCTCAACACCTTAATAATAACTGCCGCTCGGGTCGATCTTTAGGTTAAAACGTGCTTGCGTATGTTGGTCTACGAATGGGTGACCTCCCATTACATACCGAGTTTTCTCTGTGCCTCGAAAAGTACTTTAAGCTGTTGGTCTCCGCTCCTACATATAGGACCTTTGCCAGTCGTTAAATATATTCACTGGCCTAAAAAGTCTGCCAACCAGTCTTACCAAAGGGTATCGGATTATCGCATTCTAACTAAGTTGTGAAGGTCACACAGGTATTCGTTCCATGTAAAATACTGGTATTCAGCTGCATCCAGTAAGACTGGAAGCCGACCCCAGCATAGTTGGGAAATGATGCTATCCTCTTCAACATGACATTTTCCTGAAATATTTTACCATGATTCCCATGAAACATGATACTCAAAAGCTATCAGAACGGTCGACGAAATAATTATCGACACAAAACATATGTGAGGCGGCTGTCGATTTATAAATTGTTACTTTGGTTGCCGCTTCGCCCTTGACATAAATATACCGATTTTTATCCTAGCTGTCTTCGCTCCATCGATCCATAATATAGTTTAAATAACCTCCTGTTATAAGATGGTAAACTGAATTTTGATTTCTAATAAAATAGTTACTTTAACTAAATAAAAGTCCAGTTCTGTTTAACTCTCATGTTACAGTTGACCCTATTGCCATTAATCGGGCACTAATCCAGACACCGTGACTGTTACTGAGAAATTCTTAATGAGAAACCCCAATAACAATTTGTCGGGAATAGGGAATGGTAAGCGCATAACTCAGCAACGCCTGGACCAATTTGGCCAATTCTTTTTTAAAATGTTCGTTGAAGTTCAAGGATGGTTTTTACGGCGAGAAAAATTCGAATAATTGCCGGAAAAGTCCTAAAAACAGCCCTTTTCTTTTCCCATACAAACGTTTTCTAACTAAAACGTAAAGTCAATTTGAGCTTTAATACCATATTATAAAGTTCAAGTGTTAGCGGAGAGGTTCCGGGAAGGCAAAACAATTCAGTGACGTTAGTGTGTCAAATTCAAACAAACTATACGTCATAATGTCAATAATATACAACGTAGTAGGTATGTAGGTACAAAAAATGGCATTGCAACGCATGCCGGGAACAGCTAGTGATAGTAATAAAAATATGGACAAAAAAACACTGATAAATAACATACAGAACCATACCAAAAATTTTGGAAAAGTCTCGCCACCCTTTGCGTTTATCACATAAAGTGAGCGCGGATCAATGACTTTTAGGTATAATCCATTTTCTCTTCATATTTTGAAACTGGCGCAGGACAATGGTGAAAAAGAAACGTATAATAAAGTGAGAAATTAAGGTTATAGTTTTGTTACATATTTGGGACGAGAAAAACTAATAAAGAAGAAAATGACCCTCGTTTAACCTAACACCCTGTACATTTATTTATTTATTCATTAACACATACATTTGTTTTAACATGTAAGACCCAAGCTAACAAAAGTAGTCATAAATTACTAATAGTCCAGTCCCAAGTAACGGCTTTGGGTAGAAATACAAGTTACACAGTGGACAACATACTAAGTGTCACCCTCTGGAATTCCGCCAAAGGTCAAGAACATACGTCCAAACACCGAGACACACTATTCAGTGTTCTCATTGCACGAATCACTGGGGCAAACAACCAGGGGCGGATCCAGGATTTCTTTTCGGGGGGGGCACATGTAGTCGAGTCAACAAGAGGTTTTTGGTTATTTTTTTTATTATTCACATGTTTCGGATGCGGAGTGTTTTTTTTCCAAGAAGCACTTGTTGACTAGACTACATGTGCCCCCCCCCCCCAGGAAAAATTAAAATTTTTCTGTTATATTGCTCTGTTCAATTCGATTTGGCTAATAAGTATGTACTGTGATGGAAACTCCGTAACCGTCTGGGAGGGGGCACGTGCCCCCGTGCCGCCCCCCCCCTGGATCCGCCCTTGCAAACAACAACAACTCTGCTTACCTTATCGGAGTACTCAGCAACATCTCGCATGGAGCGCGGGTACCCGGACACGAGGTAAGTCTTGGCCGTGGGAGCCATCTTCATCTCCAACATCAGCACCTCGGTGACAGTCGTGCTGGATAGTGTGCCGAAGTCTTGCATGTCTGTTGGACAGGGAGGTAGTTAGTGTTTTGTTATGGTGGAAACTGAAGTCCTAGAAGAGATACCGCTTTTTTATTATTATAATAATATATTGTTCACAAACATACATAATTTTGGTAAAAAAAAAAACAGTTCTATAAGAAATAAAATAAATAAATAAAGATGTGAATTTATTTCTCGGTAACGGCTGAATCCTCGTTACCTTAACTCCTGAGTCTCGATTCTAACAAACCTTTTACTTAATTTAGGGCTGTGCTGTCTTAGCAAATCTATTTTTCAACACACTTGCTCATAAAGTGGCTCTAATTTCACTGCAATTAGGCACATAATGACACCTGTAATCAAACTGTGAATTTTTTATTACCATTATTCACAAGTGAGTTATAGGTTTTTTTTTTAAATTTTATTGGTTGAGTTGCTTTGTTCTTAAAAAAGTTTCGATACTAAAAATATTGTGTTCAATACTACAAATAAATTAATGTACCTATTGCTTGCTCTTTTCATGCAACTTCGAATTTAAATAGATAATTTCAACTTGTATATACGTTTTTAATAAATAAAACTTTTGTTTTCTCTGTAAAAAAAAAAACTTTGAATTCCCCATTTTGTACGTGGCGTGGCTGCAACGCTATCCGCGAAAATTAAAAAAAAACTTAATCTTTTAGTCTATAGCCGATCACCATTGTTAGATGCGCGTGCAAGAAAACTTATTAATTGAAATAGATAATTTCAACTTGTATATACGTTTTTAATAAATAAAACTTTTGTTTTCTCTGTAATAAAAAAAACTTTGAATTCCTAATTTTGTACGTGGCTAAAACGCTATCCGCAAAAAGCAAAAAAAGAAACCTCATTCTTTTAGTCTATGGCCAATCGCAAAAACTGATTAATTTTTCCCACCATGGCGAAATTTTTTTCACAACTCGTTTTAACTGTTGAAAATGATCACAAGTGTGTTGAAAAACGTCGTATGATACACGTGTGTATTGATGATTACCGTCCTCGGCTCTCTTAAGACCCTCACCTGACGGTTCGGGTCTCAATGGCGCCTCAGCGGTAATCACCAACCTTACACACTTATACCATAATGTACTATTATTAAATATTTTTGGCACTAAATATCTTGAGGTTCTTTCCCCATAATAATTTGTTATTTTCGGTAGAATTAGTCTTTTCTCTATTACACGTCTTGTTAACCGACTTCCCAAAAAGGAGGAGGTTCTCAATTCGATCGGTATGTTTTTTTTTTTTATTATAATATTTATTTTCAATAGTTATTTTAAACTTATCACTAAAATAATGTTCTTGGCTTATCAAATAATCTATTTTCATATCTAAAGGTAGGCTTTTACAAATAGGGAATAATTTTTCATATTCTTGGTGGCGCTTGGTATCTGTCTTAGCGTTTCGCATTTCGACGACTTTCAAAGGTTAACGCACACTTATCAAAGGCGAAAGAAGCGAACGGGCCGATAGATTCGAATATTAGAATTAAGTACCGGGAAGAAATTCTATGAAACATGGCTATGAATGTTACAGCGATTTCGGTATCTTATATCAATCCAGTACATGCCACTTTCTCTAGATCGTTATGTGTGGCCTGAAAGTAGAAGTTTTTTTTTAAAAGGTGCGTTCCAAAATTTAAAACTAATTAATACTAATTTAGTTTGTGATAAATGCGATATTCAAAGATATGACACGGATCACAAAATAATACGAAACATACACTAATAATACTCTATTAAACTGGAATACCGTTAAAAGCTAGCGTGACGATTTTTGGTCCCAATCTGACAATGCAAGATTTCATCAAGACTTGATGTGTGTAGGTAAAAGTTTCATTTTTAAATACGAGTAATTCATTCACGGTAAACTTTCGCCCTGAGTGCGCATAAACATGGAGTGCCAAATGCCAATAGGCATTCACCAACTTTGATCGACCAACAATATCCATTGAGTTGTCAAGCAGTCAGATTTCAAAACATTCGGCGCAACGAACATTGTTGAATCGTCGAATTGCAAGTTAGCGCGATTTAACGCTGGCAGCAATATTGTCACAGGTGTCTGTTGACTGTCATGAATCAGAACCTGAACGTGTGGTATTCACAAACACGTATGGTTTTTTTTTGTTTATATGTCGCAGAGAAATGAGAATATCAGTGATTTCCAAGATATACAAACTTATCTCTTTATTATATTCACATTTCGACCATTCGAATTTCGAATAAAAGCTGGTCATCAAAACGATGGCACATTGAATTTATTTTATCAAACAGAAAAACACTGCAGTCGAAGTTAATAGCTCCCATAGTATGAATAAATGATGACAAAGTCTCTCCGTACAAACAAACATGGCTGAACTGCGCCTGATTGCTACCTGACTCATCATTCCACTGACAAAATATTAACATACAATTGTTGGTTAGTCAATAAATGTTTCTAAACGACTCAGGAATACTTTTTTTTTTGGTGTTTGGGAAATCATCAAATAACCCCTCCCGCTCTTGGGCAGAGCGAAAGGGAGTGTCAGACTGCTACTGACTAAAAACGACCCATGTTCCTTCTTAGCCCTTTATGTCGTGGCCGCGGTATCTCTTGCGAACAACCCGCAGCTCCGAATACCTTAGTTATAAGAATAAATAAAAAAGTTATATTATAATGAAAAGAGTATGGGTACATGTTATATTATTATAAGGATAGATTGTGCCAATAAATTATTTGAATTACTAATACTAAAAAAATAAGAGTTTTTTTTGTCTGAAATGGGCCTACTTTTGACCTCAATTATGTCCTAAGGGTAGAGATAAGGTGGCCTGTGGACGGTGAGTAATAGGCTAGCTCGCCGTCCGTCCGTCTTATGACGACGACATACCGTGTCGACGGCGCGTTCGTCTCAAAGAGATGTCAGCAACAAGGGAGGAGCCCGCAAGGGCCGACGCACGTCTGGGCTGCGGGTTGTTTGAAAGAGATACCGCGGCCTCGGCACAAGGGCTAAGAAGGAACATGGGTGGTTTTTAGTCAGTAGAAGTCTGACACTTGTAATGTTTGTGTTTTTCTATATGGTTTTTATTTTTAATTCGCTGCTGGAGTTAGGAGTAGGTAGTATAGGTAATTGATACCTCATTGTACATCGTTATAAATTGGTTTTATTTTTAATGTTCTAGAACAAAAGCTTCTAATTTCAAAATGTTCGCATGACTGGGAACCGGGTCGTCAGAATCAGTCTACGCCAGGGCTCGGTACGAAAAACATCTCAGCTACGAAGCTTACTAGTTTCTTGAGCAATATAATATAATCTTCATTACGGTGGTCTGCGTCGTAAAGAAAAGTGCCCGAGTGACGACGTTCCTCGGCCCTCCTCCTCGATCCTCCGCTTCGGGTCTCCTCTTCGGCACTCCTGACGTCCGCCGGCTACTGCTACAGCCGGAGGGACGTTACCTGGATCCTCGCGCCTCTTCTGCGTCTGATGGAAGCGGAAGATTGACGGCAGGCTTCAACCGGCCCCTTTGCGAGCTCAATGACTGGAAGGCCTGACTTGAGGCTTTCCATCTAAGAAACCCCCTGGATTCTTCTTATCTCTGGACCTTCACCCCGGTTTCCCTAACTTTGTATAATATTTTCAATTAGAATCCTCCAGCATCCGGTAGGTAGGGCCTGATAGATATTTTAGGTTTAATTGTTTTTATTTTCTTATATTAAATAACTGTTTACCTTTTCCCTTTTTCTCTTAAACTGTGCTCTCCTCCTAGGTAGGAAAGTGTTTATTGTGGCCTTACATTTATCAGGCTCCCCCCTGTTAAATGTAACGTTACACACTCCCTACCGCTCTGCCCAGAGCGGGGGGAGTCATATGATGATTTCCCACCCCAAAAAAAAAAGCGTAAAGATGAGGTCGACTATGGAACGAGCTAACCCAGAAGAAGATTATTTACTCAAAATAATAATTAATAATCAAGTGAAATTATTGTGATGACGCATAAATTACATAACAATTTCGACTAACTTTCAAAAGAACATTGCATAGTATTTTTTAAATTTATATTGCTATCTGACTCATCATTTCATAAACAACATACTATTTCTCAGAAAACAAACACACGTACCTATCATTATTTAAAACTACCTGTATATTAGTAAGTATCGAATAAAACGGAAATATATTGATTTTGAGTGTCACTACTATGGAATAGGATTTATTTTGGTAAAATAAATGACCGTTTTTGGTTCTTTGACCGTATTTAATTTAATTTTGCCTTTTTGTGCTTCTCCGTTTAGTGCTTACGGGATATTTTTGATGTGCATCTGGATTGAGGGCCCATTTTTTTAAACCTTGCCAAACGAAATAAGACTCATAGGGAAATTACTTAAAAATAGTTAAAACTTAAAGCATAGGGCCACGAATTTCTTAAACGTGAATTAAAAATGTTATGATTAAATAACTTGGGCCCTCAATCCAGACGCGTGCATAAAGTGACATAGCCTAAATCTCAGTAAGTCCTATCTTTGGGTTCATAATTTTTATTCAGGAATTTAGTTAAGAATTTCTTAAAGATTTTAAGAAATTCCCAAATCTGTAGAATGTGACATTACAGATTTATGGCGGTATTTCTAGGGCCCTCAGTTCAAATGTGTCTGTACTGAGGAATCTGCAAAACATGGATTTATCTGAAGAAATACATAAATGCGACTTTAACATGTTTTACTTAGATACTTCGGTGAATTAGTTAAAAAGAAATAATGACAGAAAAGTTAATTGTTACGTAGTAAATGAAAGTCAAATTTTACTAAAACGTCTGAACTGAGAGCCCAACATTTTCGGCTTTATTGATTAGGCTCAACCTCATAGATTAACGCAAATTAGAATAAGATTTTTAACTATTTTTTAATTAAATTTTAACATATCGTCCGTTCTTCTAAATATCATACTTTAAGAGATAATTGATTTTCTACTTTTTATAAGGGAAAAATTTGCAGGGTGACCATATTGATCATAGTTAGTACCAGCACATTTTGTAAAGCGCAGTCGAAAAGTCGTAATATTTGCAGCTAAACGTATTATATATGTACCTACAGTTTACAATTTTGTTTTCTTTATTTGTATTACTATTTTTTATAATGTGATGTTAGTCCTTATTGTCCTTAAGGTACTATTATGGGCCTAGTTGCCTAAAGCAAATAAAAAAATAACATTTATTCAGCTTTACCAGTGTTTGCATAAAATGAAAGAAGAAAAAAAAAATCTTTTATATGTATATTCACCGATTACTCGAATACCCCTGAACCGATATAGAAAATTCTTTTTTGGTTGAAAACAAAAAAAGAATTTGACTGTGATAAGAAAATCAGGATCTGATGATTGCACCCCAGAGAAATCGAGAGCAACCCTCAAATTGTATAGGCACTTATTACGTGTTTAGTGCTTTTTCTAAGGTTTTTCAAGTATTCGCACATAGCAGTCATTACTTCATGTTGATGAAGGTATAACTCCTCAACGGTTAGGAGTTGAAAGCAATAATAAGGAAATCTTGAAGGTTAAGGGTTAGGTTTCTAGTTTGAATGTTAAATGAATAGTAAATGTTTGTATAGGATATTACAACTAAAAAAGGACAAAAAAACCGACTTCAAAAACATAAAAAAGTAAAAAACACAAAATTGAAGACCACAAAAAGTGAAAAACAAAAAAGTTAAAAATAAACTTCAGAAGAAAAATCAGCGTCTGAAGTCGGTGGCAAAAAAATTAAATCAAACAAACAAAATATGTCACCAACTTCAAAATCTGATTTTTCTTAAAGAAGTTAATTTTTCACTTATTTGTGTTTTTCGATTTTGTGTTTCTCATTTTTTTATGTTTTTGAAGTCGGTTTTTTTTTGCAAAAAAGTTTTTTAATAACTAAGATACAATTTCCGAAATCACAAAAATCATTAAATAATGCTTAAGTAAATTTAATGTTTTATTTTAAACTGTCAGATCTTTTCTAGATCAATCTTGAAAATGTACCGGTACTAACTATGATCATTATGGTCACCCTACAAATTTTTCTCTTACATAAAAGAAGAAAATCAATTTTCTCTTAAAGTATGATATTTAGAAGAACGGACGATATGTTAAAATTTAATTAAAAAATAGTTAAAAATCTTATTCTAATTTGCGTTAATCTATGAGGTTGAGCCTAGTCAATAAAGCCGAAAATGTTGGGCTCTCAGTTCAGACGTTTTAGTAAAATTTGACTTTCATTTACTACGTAACAATTAACTTTTCTGTCATTATTTCTTTTTAACTAATTCACCTAAGTATCTAAGTAAAACATGTTAAAGTCGCATTTATGTATTTCTTCAGATAAATCCATGTTTTGCAGATTCCTCAGTACAGACACATTTGAACTGAGGGCCCTAGAAATACCGCCATAAATCTGTAATGTCACATTCTACAGATTTGGGAATTTCTTAAAATCTTTAAGAAATTCTTAACTAAATTCCTGAATAAAAATTATGAACCCAGAGATAGGACTTACTGAGATTTAGGCTATGCCACTTTATGCACGCGTCTGGATTGAGGGCCCAAGTTATTTAATCATAACATTTTAAATTCACGTTTAAGAAATTCGTGGCCCTATGCTTTAAGTTTTAACTATTTTTAAGTAATTTCCCTATGAGTCTTATTTAGTTTGGCAAGGTTTAAAAAAATGGGCCCTCAATCCAGATGCACATATATTTTTGGCCCCAGTTGATCGAATTGTTTCATGGCGTAAAAAAAAAAAAAATGCAATGCAATGCTGCTAAAATGGGGGTAGCATCCCCAATAGATTATGTGTGTTGATACACCTTTATTACACCCCAGAAACAAAACTATTAAATAAAATCCACATTCCGATAATTCAGGATCTTAGACACTTGCTACGAGGCGTAGCACAGAGCCTACGCGACGTAGCAGTAAGCCTACGCGGCGTAGACCTCTCGTAGAGGAACTTTTTTGTACCGTACCATTACCAAAATGTTTCGTAGTTGATCGTTAGTTTTTTTCTCTTATTTGCAGATTTTAACATACGTCACAATCACAAGTATATATGAAGAAGGTCGTTGATAAGGGTGTGATGTCAGAAAAAATTGCGAAATTGTGTTGTAAAAAGTATTATAATACGATTCTCTTTGGTAAGAGTGGATGTCAGAATTTCAGGTCACTGACTACCTGTAACGACCGCCAAAGATCTATATATGGCAGCCGGGACCAACAGCTTAACGTGCTTTCCAAGGCACGGAGGAACTGGACCGTTTACCTAAAGATCGACCCGAGTGGCAGTTCTTATTAAGCCACAAGCTCCTCTATTTAAATTAACTAGAGTATCACAAGTTAAAATTCAACACTGCAGACCATGTTAAGCAATTATTCTATTTTCACCTTACAAATATTTTGTAAGAACATAATAACACATGCAACATATTTACATAAAATTTAGTGTTAAAGGCGTTTTTCTTTCCAAGAAAATAACTGCTAATAAAATATACGTTCTTACGTACGTTGGTAAACTATTTTGTTTTACAGCAAATTAAACAGAACCATTTTCATCAGAAGTTACCAAAATACCGACTTTCAAGGAACAAGTAAAACCACCAACAGAACCACCAATTACATTATATAACACTAGCAGACGTCACGCGGTTTCACCCGCGTAGTTCCCGTTCCCATGGGAATACAGGGATAAAATATAGCCTACGTCACTCCGGGGTAGTTTAGCTTCCCAACGGTGAAAGAATTTTTGAAATCGGTCCAGTAGTTTCGGAGCCTATTAAACAAACAAACAAATCTTTCCTCTTTATAATATTAGTGTAGATAACATCACGCCTGTAATCCCCAAAAGGTTGGGTCAGAGGTGTACCTAATAGAACCACCCACATTTCGATGTTACACACATTATCTTGAAGTCTCATGTAACAGGGGGCGAGCCTATTGCCACCAACCGGGCACAAATCCAGACACCGTGCCTGCTACAGAGAAATTTCTGATGGAAAATCCCAGTACCACTTTGCTCGACCTGAGACTCGAACTCAGGACCTCAAGTTCAGCAGTCGCCCTTGCGACCACCAATTTCACCCACATTATTATCATCATGAACTGTGTATTTAACACATAATTATGACGGAATCTAACAACATTACCTACTGACATCGGTAGCGTTATTTCATAATATTATGTGAGGTAAACTGCAATATGCTTTTACGTATAAATGTTTCTAGTCACGATACTAAACTTGCAGCTCGTTAGGTGAACCAGCACATAAATAATATTTTATTTACTTTCAATTAGTGAGGGGAAAAAACTGGACTTCGTATATTGATATTAGTATTGTATATTGACAATGTCTTATTACTTCTTTTAGTTTGTGCCTTGACATGTACTGTATTAGCATTTTTTCTTTCTTTCTTTTATTTTCTTATTAATGAATTTGTACTATGCATTCTTTATAATTGTATTTTTTGTTGTGTAAACATATTTAATTTAAAAGAGAGAGTGTACTGGCTTGGTTTCTTAATAGGGTAGTTAACTAAAAAAATCTAAGAGATGGGGGGGGGATGATGATTCCGCCCTACTCTTCCCTCCTTCCAGTCGAGCGGCTATATTACGAAAAAACAAAACAACAAGCAAAACCTTCTCTGTGCCTCCCCTCCGTCAGATATATTTCCAAAAAATATTGGACACGTTTTTTTTCTTTTTTCACGTAAACAAACAATGAAGACGATACAGTGCTTTGAAAACTCGTGTGACGTCATATTCTAAGACATTAGTATGACATTTTTACCGGTAAGTGACGGTACAACCCCCCACTCAAATCTTTGACGCGTTTTATCTTCGTCAATTTTTATTGATTTGATAAAACAAAAAATAGGTATCCAATATTTTTCGATAATTTAACAGACGAGTTAGAGTTAGAAAATCATATTTTTTTTGTCAGTAAACATCCCTATTACTTACAAACATTTGTAAGCCCTCTGGCATAACGTAGCACATTCGTTATTAACTTATTACTTTGAAATACCATTATTGTGATGTTAATCAAATAATCGGAGCTTTGACCTTTTTTTTTGGGGGGGGGTTAGGTAATCATTAAATAACCCCTCCCGCTACCCGCAGAGCGGAAGGGAGTGTCAGACTTCCACTGACTAAAAACCACCCATGTTCCTTCTTAGCCCTTGTGCCGAGGCCGCGGAATCTCTTTCAAACAACCCGCAGCCTAAATGACTTTTTTAGCACACTCGGGATGATGTAGACTTTTGACATTTTATTTATAATGGTGCATTCAAGACCCCCAATTTTCATGCGAACTATTGTTATTTCAAATGTCTATTTTAACTGATAACAAAATGTTAAAACAAAACTCCATACCTCATGAACACAAAGCCAAACGTCATTTTCGTAAACAAAATACTGCGAAAATGGTGACATGGCATAGACAAGTAAACATTTCTTTAAACCCGCCGCCGCCGGCTGATTAGTTCCATGGAAGCCCAGTCAGGTTCACGGTCACAACGATAATGCAAGTCATGATAGTTAAATTGTTTTAATGATTTTACTAGAAGACGGATTTGGCAATGGACAATGTATAAATTTAAGTATAGTAACTATTATATCGAGTCTGGTTCTTCTAACCAAACAGACAGATGTGTTGCTGGGGAGTTTCCACTTCTTCTTTCCAGCCAAAACACTAGGAAGTGTCGAAGGGTGGGCGTTTTGAGGGACTGTTACTTGTAAATAAGTAAAGGAAAGGCAATTTTAACGTTCAAAAAGTGCTGACTATCAGCTTAGTTTGAATAAATGACTTTTGATTTTTATTTTAAAACTAGTTTATGCCTTGCGTCGATCCCGTAGAATGTAATCATACCACGGGATCGTACTACATAACATATCATCACGCCTGTAATCCCAGAAGGATTAGGCAGAGATGTACCCATGAGTTCACCCACATTTCAGTTATATTTAAGTCCTTTGCCATCAACCGGGCACAAATCCAGACTTCTTAACTGATACTAAGAAATTTTGGATGGAAAACCACAATAACAGAATTCAATTCTGATCCGTGCCAGCAGAAGTTTTAACAAACTAATTAGTGACCATGATTAGGACATATTCAACACCAGTGTGTCTCGGCTTACGAATTTTTTTTTTTTTTTTTAAATACGTTGCCCCACATTAGGATTTTCCCCTGTATCGTGGGTGAGTTTACAAACATTTAAACTCACATATACAAACACCCAGACACCAAACAACTATCAGTAAGTCATACAAATATTTGTTCCGTGCGGACACAATATTTGAACCCGCGACACGCAGCGCGCAGTCCAATCGCTTAGCCACTGCGCCAACCGTGCCGTCAAAATGTGAATGTGAATGTGTTGGTGAAAACATTTTTTGCGGAAAAGTTATTGTAGTTGTTGAGTTTTAGTTTATATTCTTCGATCGTGCTACTTTGTTTGTTTATTATACCTAGTTTTTTGTTGTTTTTTCTTTGTTTTCATATTTTAACAGTGGAAACCTGTAATTGGCCATCAAATGCTTATTGTTTAAGTACATTGTCTGTACAGCTAATGCTGTAAGTTTTCCAAAAATAATAAAATGAAATAACACTTTACCAGACCTGCCCAATAATATAAAAAAAAAAAACACTTGTGGCTGTTGTAAAAACACAGCAGTTGCGCTACCAACGAGGCAGACGTGATCGAACTATCGGGATGAATAATATCCCTAGTGTTCATTATGGTTATAAACTATCTGTTTGCCAAAGAACAATACAAAAATTTGTATGAACCCCGTCCCCACCCTTTAAATCACTGTATCTATTGCAGAATTAAAATCAGTTGCGTAGTTTAAAAGATCTAAGGAGGTTTATACGTCTCGTCAAAAAGAAATACCGCGGCCTCGGCGCAAGGGTTAAGAAGGAACATGGATGGTTTTTAGTCAGTAGGAGTCTGACATACCCTTTCGCTCTGCCTAGAGCGGGAGGGGTTATTTGATGATTACCCAACCCCCCCAAAAAAAGGAGGTTTATATGTAGCACATTGCACCCGTGCGAAGCCGGGGCGGGTCGCTAGTAAAAAATAAAATCACAAAAATATATTTATTTATCGGTGAATAACTTTTTTCCCCAATTATTCACACATTTACTGTTCTACAATAAAATGATGATTTTTTACGCTCTTTCCTTTGATATATAGGAGAAAGTGCTACAACGATGGGGACGCTTTTTCCTGATTTTTCTTTCATCTATATCCGTTCTTTTTTAAATACACGTTTTTTTTATATAATCTAGGTGTAGAGAACAAACAATAATTACAAAACTAAATAAAAACATTACTTTGATACTCTTTGAAAATGCATCATCCTGTTTAAATTTTATTCACTTACTGCCATGCTCAGAGAGCTTTAATGATTACTTAAGCCGGCACTAAGTAAAGGTTTTGACAGTTTTGTCATACAAAAGTATGTCAAATCTTTACTAAGTGACGGCTTAAGTAATCATTAAATATCTCTGAGTACGGCAGTTGGTTATCTAGTTATTAGCATCGACGCGATGTCCGACCCGTGCCGTGTTTGTTTTGATCTTTATAAGTTGTTATTTACGAACTACCTCCCATTTTGATTTTTAAACTATGTGTGAAATATAAATAAACTATGTTTATTTGTTACTTACCTACATTAGTATTAAGATAGCTTTTAAGTGTTTAAAATCCGGACAAACCTACTGAGGTTTTTGTGATGTTTTTGTTTATTTTTTTTGTTTTGTTCTTAATATAATAATAATAAAAAAATATTATATCTACAGTTTACTCTAAAGACTACTTCTACATCAGCTACAGACAGGGACAGTCCACAGTGAACTCTAAGTCTATACTACATAAAGTGCAAACCGGGATGGGCAGTACCGTTGCCGATGGCGTATTGTTGCAGCAGGTCTGTCATGTTGATATGGACCACACCGCGCCTCTCCTGCATCAGGTTGTCGCAGTGGGTCACCTTCCCACTGCCTGGACCACCTGGGGGGAAGGAAATGGATTAGAAACCTCTTCTTATCTTCTGCTTATCGAGTGTACCGTACTTCCAGTCTAACTGCCTGCAATTGCGTATCTTTTTAAATGTCAGTGGCTATCATAGTGATCATCAATTAACTGTCAAATGGTTTGGTACAATAGTGCCAAAAAAAATATAATATACTACAAAAACATTGAGGAAATAAAACATTTTTTTTGTTTCCTGTGAAGTTTGGATTCTGGACATACGAGGTTATCATTCTACAGTGACGATAAGTGATGTCGCAATGACCATACTCCTGAGACTTGACTTTACAGCCGCTCCTTTTAAAATTCTGGAATTCCGCTGCATCCTGCAGGCCTATTGCGTATCTTTTTAAATGACAGTGGCTAACATAGTGTCCATCGATTAACTGTCAAATGGTTCCATTCTACTAATGCCAAATAAAATATAATATACTACAAAAACATTGAGGAAATGAAACATTTTTTTTGTTTCCTGTGAAGTTTGGATTCTGGACATACGAGGTTATCATTCTACAGTGACGTTATGTCCCACCCAGTTAAATAGGCAGTCATCATCATCTTCTTCTTCTTATCGTGTGGGCAGTAAGGTCTAACGACCCCACACACCCTAGTGTCAGAGTTTCCAAACCGCATCAAGGGCCTCTGACATGACCCTGTTGGGGCTGCGGGTTGTTCGTAAGAGATACCGCGGCCTCGACATGAAGGGCTAAGAAGGAACATGGGTGGTTTTTAGTCAGTAGAAGTCTGACACTCCCTTTCGCTCTGCCCAAGAGCGGGAGGGGGTTATTTGATGATTTTCCACCCGTCGACTTTTTTGACGACCGTTTGGCAGCCGAGACCACCGGTTTATATGTGCCTTCCGAAGCATGGAAACATCTTTTTATCAGAAAATCAGGTGATTCAAGTCTGCTATTTCCTTGCCAAAACTGGAAACAACTTTACAAAGTATGCTTCCCGTGGGAATCGAACCCACGGCAACCGCTCGACCACGGAGGTAACCTCTAGGACACATACACAAATCATCAAACATGTAATCCACTAAGCGATAGGCTGAAGTGTACCTAATAGTACCCCCACAGTTCGCCAGTTATGAATATAATAGGGGGTGAGCCTATTTCCATAAAACCGGGCTCAAATTCAGACTCCGTGGCTGCTACTGAGAATTTCCTGATAGGATAGAAAAACTCAACAGTTCTGCCCGACCCGGGAATCGAACCCAGGGTTTCATGCTCAGCTGTCGCGATTATGACCACTGCACCAACCAGAGTGATTAAGAACCTTGTTCACTCTATAATATTGATTTATATCAATAAGACAATATAATTATGTACAAATCATCACTAATTGTGTCTAATGGAACACGCGCTTCAATTCACGTGCCACATCCCATAACTCTAACTACAGGTTGTATTTCTTGGAGAATAAGGTTGAAAATTGCGTGTGATTACTTACAGGATGCGCAGATGTTACGTGATATGTTTACGGTTGATTTGTGCTGCTCACTTATAGTAAGTAGGTAATTAGGTATACCCCCATTTCAGCAGTTATGTTTAAGCCCCGTTGTAAATAGGATGCGAGCCTATTGCTATCAAGGGGTCATAGTCGAGCGCGGCGCTACGGGTTGTTCGAAAGAGACACCACGGCCTCGGCGCAAGGGCTAAGAAGGAACATGGGTGGTTTTTAGTCAGTAGAAGTCTGACACACCCTTTCACTTTGCCCAGGTTATTTGATGATTTACCCCCCCCCCTTCCTAAAAAAAGGGGTCATAGTAATTTAAACTCTGGGCTGCCAGCATAAATTTCTTGTGAAAAAACAAAATACCACTTTGCCCGGTCTGGGAATTGAATCCGGGACCTCATGCTCGGCAATAATGCTTGTGACCGCCACATCATCGCGACTCCGTAATCTAAGTTAGACAGAGTAAGAAAGTCAATAAAATGTAATCGACATTCAATCTGACACTGACCTGCAAAATACATAAAACGATAGACAGTGAACTTTTTACCCGACTGCGGCGAAACCCAAAAGGAGGGTTATTATATCCGTATTTTTGTTAAGATACTATCGTGGTCAATAGGAAGTAAAGATATGTACGGAAAAATAATGTATTTAACCATAAGGCCTATTAGCGCTATTAGTTTATAAAGTTAATGTGTTAAAACTATCCATAGATACATTAGTGACCTCGCCCGTCATAACATTTACTCAATGTAATAAATTAAAAAGTACTCCGCAGTTGGTTCTCGACAAACCCCATAACTGTCACATACCATAAAACTAAAGTAAATGGTAGATTTAATTTGAATTGGATTGGCCGAATGAATTGCATTTAGGTACCGTATAAGTTTTTAAACTGGCATGGATACTAACATTATCATAATCACTGAAAACGGGATATTTATCATGTTTTTTTTGGAGTGTGCGAAATCATCAAATGACTCCTCCCGCTCTGGGTGGAGCGGAAGGGAGTGTCAGACTTCTACTGACTAAAAACCACTCATGTTCCTTCTTAGCCCTTTGGGTCCGGGACCGTGGTTTCCCTTTCGAACAACCTGCAGCCCCAGCAGGCGTTACCATGTTTACTGGTTGTTTTGAGTTCCCTTTTAGTGTTGCAGCAAGCGCCATGATCACGGTTAAACAAGAAGATTTTTTAGTCACCGTCCAAATTTTTTCTAGGCATTAGGTATCATTCTAACACCATTTTTGAAAAATATGTCGATGCGTAAAATTTTCATATTAAATCATTTTCTCCGTGAAACGTTAAAACTTTGTGACGTGTTATCTCAATATTTTTGTATTGAGTGATACTAAAAGAAAAAACACGTATTAAATGATTTTCGCCAAAGATTAATATAGGTATAAGAATTTGGACGGTGACTAAAAAATCATCTTGTATAGGTAGGTACTGAAGTTTTTCCGGGTGATGTTTTTGAGCACATAAATCTGTAAAACCTGTTCCTTGTTCGTTTTTTGAGCTAAGTACCGCTATTGCTGTCATTCACAACTCAATTATGTTCCCGACACACGAAACTCACTGTGCGCGCTCCCGAAATTTTTCCAGCAAAAAGTAAATATCCCGTTTTCTTCATCACTTATTTTGTCGGAACTTTGCACAGATGCATCCTGTAGTATCCACTAGTAGCAGACCTAATCGGTTGATTTTACAATTAAGTCAATTAACTAAGTATCACAGGCTCACACCAGACCACCAAGCCTTAGTCCAGGATCACTTCACTTCCAACTTCCCGCCATCATGTAACTGACAGATGTCATTAGTGACAGCTCACCTGACTACTTGTGGTTGTGAGACAGTGTTTACATATCTATTAAATAGATATACACTCCACACCCGTTTTTGAGTGTTACCTACCACGTCTACCATCGCGTCGGTGCTTGGCCGAATCGAATATGTAACGGTCGGCAAAAGAATACTAAGTATTGATGACGACAGACTTCTTAGACGATTATGAACATTCCTAACCATCGGCTCAAAAAGCCGTTATATCTTTAGAAAAGTGTAACTTACCCAGTACGAAGATAACAGGCACATTAGGCGGCTCGAACTTGACGTGGCTCGTGTTCTGCATGGGAAAGGCGGCGGCCGGAGGCGTCGCTCGGCCGGCCCATGCGCTATCGTTCCGGCTTTGCTCCTGGCCCGTCGTCTCCAACTCTTCATTTTTTTGCTCTGGAGGTCGGTAATCACATCAGTCAGGAATTTGTTCTTGGGATTACACTTGGTGTAATGGACAACGGTGCGCAAACTGTATACCTAATGTTCCCAAAATGCAATAGGGGATCGGACTGACTCAAAAAAATATGATTCTGTTTAATCCGTCAGTTGGATTATCGAAAAATATTGGATACCTACGTGTTTTTTGTCAAATTAATAAAAATTGATAAAGATAAAACGCGTCAAAGATCATGGAGTGGGGCTTGAAACGTCACTTGTAGGTAAAAAGGTATGTACTAGCATGTGACGTCACACGAGTTTTCTAAGCATTGTATCGTCTTCATTTTTTGTTTACGTGAAAAAAGAAAAAATACGTGTTCAATATTTTTTGGAAATCTATGTGACGTCACAACCCCCCACTCAAATGTTTGATGCGTATTATCTTCTTCAACTTTTATTGATTTGTTAAAATAAAAAATACGTATCCAATATTTTTCGATAATCTAACAGACGGACTAATTAGAATCATATTTTTTTTAGTCAGTAAACATCCTTATTGTGTATGCAGGCCTTTTACTACACAACCACTCTCACCTCATGGCCGGAGAGAGATCAGTCGCAGAACTAATGGCTTGACGTCCTTCCCGGGGCACGGGGGTATACTCGGGACTGCTACTGAAATTCCTAATGGAAACTCCAGTAACACTTGCTGCCGGAACCGGAAAAATGGAAGGCGCCTCTGACCGCGACACCAACAGAGCAAGCATTGAGTACTGAATTTAATGGTAACGGTTTGCGCGTCGAAGCCCCAGATGGATATGATTTATATAGAGAAACATCATCCATGGTTTTTCCAACTGTGAAGTAGTAGGTACTTAGGTCAACTTTTGGGATCAAGTTTTATTTAAAAGCCACACATTTTTTAAACTAATTTAGTGTCATTCGATTTCTTCTATAAGGCCTTTCCACTAGACGTGTACAAAAATGCGTGAATTGATTGATGATGATCACAACCCTGTTGTAAAAACAGCAAAAGTTCCGTGTTGGGCGCCATTAGCAATCCATCGAATTATGTTCAGTTGAAACGCTTACAAGTAGTTTGTATTAATAAGTTATCTAGCCAAAAGTGGTTTAGTAAAACCCCGTAGCTACCTACAAGTGACGGAATGGAATTGGCATTTGTAAACACGATGTGCCGATACGGGATAAGACGAACGCTTTACACATTTATGGTTCGGCTAAATATGGTATGTAGATGGGTTTAAGAGTAAAAGAAGACCAAAGAAACGATGTATGGACTGTGTGAAGGATGATATGGCTAGAAAGGAGGTGACTGCTGACATGACGAGAAATAGAGAAGTATGGAAAAAGAAGATATGTCGCGCCGACCCCAAATAAATTGGGATAAGGGCAGTAAGTAGGTACAATGATGAATTAAGTTTCAATCAAAATTGAATAGGACTGTTTGGTTGTTTTAACGCTAGATCAATCATGTTCAAGTAGCCTAAAATAGCTGCTTTAGCAGAATATAATACTATGAATCGCGTTACAATGATTTATAAAATGGTCACAGACGCAATTAATATTATGAATTATCACTTAGTGGCATTTTACGAATTGTAACGTACCTACCTAATTCATATTATCATTATATTATGATTATGCTAAAATGGCTATTTGAGACTCCCAAATCAGTTGCGGAACGGCTTTTAGAGACCGGTGATTATAAGTCAAAGTCCGGAAACAATTTGGCTTTAACTTTTGGGAGAAAATGCGTATTGTAAGTATTTTTAGTTTGGTAATTCTGTCTATGTGTGCATGGCACCGAAAACTGTTGTTGATTAAGTAAGGTGGTCAAGGTTGTGCCTAAGCAACCAGGGCCTTCCAAAAGCGCGTTGGCTTTATTTTAATGGGATAAGCCAGCCACACTATTCCCAAACCACTGTAACTCCTGAAAACGAGAATCTACTATGGCGACCACCAGAAAAGCGCCGAGACAATGAAGATCGACGAAGTTCAAGAGATTTAACTGTCTTGGATCCCGCAACGAAATTAATCAGAAAATAATTCCTTAAAACATAACTTCCACTTCCCTACATATCAGCAGGAGACAGAACAGGACAAGACCAATAGGCACATAGTTTTTAGTGTAATAAAGTGTGTTTGTGTCTAATCAACGCGCTGTGTATATTTCGACATGTTTTAACGTAAGTAGTATGATATTTCTGATTTATAACAACTAATAAGTTTTATACCTTACATTATTAAATGTATTCTTCAATGTTTTAGATAGGCGCCATAGTCTGCACAAAACACCTACCTAATCATAATTTTAAATGCTTCTAGAATAAGACCTGAATGTCATTATAAATATGTTTGTTTATGTTAAAATATAGAAATTTCAAAATTCAATAGGCACATAGGGACGTATACAACTGGGAAGCGCGTTGGCTTCACTATGACACCAACATCGCGAGAAACAGGCGCAAATAAACGACTTTTAATGATTTTAAATTGAACATCACGTCTAAACTTCTAGTCTTATTTCTTTGAAAAAAAAAATTCTGTTATACTAGACAATTTTATCCATAATTTGATATGTGAAAATGTGAAATTATATTTAAATAACAATATAGTGTAATTAATTAGTAAAGTAATGACTAACCCGAACAAAACGATCATCACGCAAAAACAGACGCACAGAACAGCGGAGAATTGCAAAAGAAAGGGGAGGATTTTACCTAACAGTGGGAGATACTGAAACGATGATGATGAATTCTGTCAGCATAAAATCGAATGCTTGTTTTCACTATAAAAATAAGCGTCACTTGAATGTAGATCTGAATGCTCGACTCAGCGCCGTCAGATAGATTTGCAACATCATCATCTGCCTAGCCTTTTTCCCAACTACGTTGGGGTCGGCATTCAGTCTATCGGCAATAATATTTCGGATTTCATTGAGGGTGTTGTTACCCGACTGCAGACTGAAGGAAAGGGTTATGTTTTTTTAGTTTCGTGTTTGTTTGTGGTGTAATGAAAACCAGCAGGATTTTCTTAATAAGATGGTTAACTCTTTACTTTAATAAATTCGCAACTCTTTACCTACTGATGCGTCAGCAGACGTGTGGTCAGACCGGGCGCTCGAGCTGCAACCCTTTGATGTGTGCCAAAAAACAACAACGAACGGATTGGTGGCAAATGCATCTGCCGACGTAAAATACCTACCACTGACGAGTACTAGGGATGTTTGCTGACTAAAAAAAATATGATTCTGTTTAGTCCGCCTGTTAGCTTATCGAAAAATATCGGATAGGTGCGTGTTTTTTGTTTTATCAAATTAATAAAAATTGACGAAAACAAAACGTGTCAAAGATCATGAGTGGGGACGTCACTTCGTGGTAAAAAATGTACTAAGCTGTGACGTCACACGACTTTTTGAACCACTGTATCGTCTTATTTTTTTGTTTACGTGAAACAAGAAAAAATACGTGTCCAATATTTTTTGGAAATCTATCTGACGGACTAATTACATTTTTTTTTGTCAACTACCCTATTCTCCCCGTCTACATGTCGGCGGATGAATTTGCAGACACATCTGTCGACGTGTAGAGGCATAACACACGTACCAAGATATTGTGTGTCCATCATTGACTTATATATTACTGCGTAATGACTGGGCGGACGGCATGTTAAAATGACGCCACAAACGTGGTCCCAATAAGGTCTTTCCTAAACCGAAGTGAACTAGTCCACGATCGGCTCTCTTCGGGTGCGGTCGTAATTTTTATTAAAAGCTTTATTTATGTCCTATAAACCTCGAAAATGCTACGCCGCTTCAAGGTTACGTTAACGAGCAGACTACACCAATTCTCTGTATGGCGAATACGTCGAGCAAATGTTCGGATGACCGTATCTTTAGTTTTTATATCAATGGTGTCCATGGAGTTTCTTGCCCTTCTTCTCCATAGAGATCTACGCTAGGGAATGGGAAACTAACTACAGTACTTTCACAAGTTATTATGCCTTGTGCCTGTAGCTTAGTTTTGTGAATTGTTCTCCTGACATTCAAAAGTGCCTGTAATGGTTTAATTGAAATAAATGCTTTGAGTTTGAGTTTGTACATCGCTCTTCCGCGCGGACGAGCGGTGCTCACTGCCTCTCCGCACGTTGCACCACCATTGAAACCTTAGCGGTATTGTAGTAGTAGTATTTGATTAAAATGTTAACATATTGACTATTTACTTAGGTCAGTCTCACTCTTGGGACCTCCTTTAAAATAGTTTTGTACCTACTTATTGTGATTTTAGGAAAATATTTGAAGAGGCAGCTAGTCACGATTTATTAACGAACTTTTTTTTTAAACCAACGTTTAAATAAGGCACCACATTGTTGTTGTAATATTACATAGGGTGTAAAAGTGCCCTTAACGCAAACGAAGGGCACTTGTTCTCTCCACCACTGCGATCATTTTTTTTGTTCTAGACCATACCTGGGAACCTCCTAGTTACGGAGATATTGGGGGTCAAAGTTCCAAATTTTTCACAGCTGCTTTTGTAAATAGGTACTAGTTTTTCAGGTTATAACTTTACTTAAATTACCTCCATGACCCGTTTATTATTCAAGCATCCACTAGCACAATGTTTTAAGAGTGCTACTTTGAGTATTACCGTAAAATGTGATTTTTGACCCCAAAAAAAAAAGTCATTTCCCAGCAAAAATTTTTGCGTAGGGGTACTTAGATTGATGTACAGAATGCTTGGTTGACGGGTGTGTGATGGGTTGATTTACACCCTGTATAATAATTTCCCATATTTGACTGTTAACTTTTAGTATTAAGTCTAGTTTATGTAAAAGGCTACTTCAATTAATATGTCATGAAAAAACAAAACGTAAGTTAGACGCATTTCAAATGTTTACAATGGCGCCCAAATGGGACCACACCGCACTCGTGTTGATAAACAGGTATTAAACGTAATGAAGCGACATAATATCTATGACCATAGATAATGATGATTAAAATGGTTTGTTTTCTTTATTTCACAGGCATGTTGATCTTATCACTGTAATTGGAAGTAGCTACGTATTGGCGCCCAACATAGAACTTGAAATACATGAGCAGACCTGCAGGTCATTCCTGCTAGTCAGCCATTAGCAATTAGTACTAGTTTTAAAAATAAACTTACTTACCAGTGTCTAAACAGATGCCCATATTCCATGAAGATACGAATTAATTTCAAAGTCTTTCCACCAACAAACTTTTCGGCACAGTGCCCGCAATAAAAAAATTGAGTACTTAACTAACGTTTTTAATTGGCACTTTACAAATAAAATATACATCCAAAACACGCGTGTGGTTCCGTTGTCTACCGGCCACGGGCAATCACACGCGGCAATTAATAGTTTATCGATTGAAGGACGCGACCTTCGTGGACGAACCTCAAAAAGAAACTAAACATTAAACTCTAACTTGAAAATTATTTCATCTTACAAAACTTTTAACTGATCGAGTTGTTTTGAGTTATTCGGAAGTTGTGCCTTCGTGATAGCATTTCTGCGAGCGGTTTGAATCTTAATGGCATCGCGGGCCAACCGCTCCGTCGGCCTTCTCACACACTACTGAAAGCAACTCCTTCCCCTGCCGGAGCGGCCGACGGAACACTGTCTGTCTCGCTCTTTCATGTCACAGTACCCGCGTGAGACAGTGACAGGTTACCACGTGAATAATTAAAACTGCGTCCCCCTCAAAGAAACAAAGTAATTACAGTACAAACTGCAAGACTTGCTCCTGCATGTGACTGATGATGTTGTTTGCTGACTAAAAAATGCGTTCGATTAGGGTCATGATGAATGTTTCAGATCGACAGCCCCAAGGCGATGCTAGTTTATTCATGATCGTTACATTTATGATAATTGTCACGTTCAAAACTTTTGAATTCTATGAAATGTATGTTCTCAATTACTGGGTACGAACGGTAAATACTCGATACATTTGAAGTTTGTGCTGGACTGTAATTATCTTATTAATTTTTCATTTGGAATGAGTCATCGACGGGTTTACGGGGTCCAGTTTGTTGGAAAGTTTTCTTTTCTTGTTAAGACAGTGTGTCAGGCGTTCTATCTGCCTTGTCATAGCTATTATCTTTTTCACTGACTACCTACGTTTTATTGAACCATTAAAACATAAGGTAGTCACTATTCTTCTTTATCGTGGTTCTTTTCTTGCATAACTTGGTGTCAGAGGTTTATGCCGTCCAGGGGTACTTTGGCTTTACATGCCGTCGAGAAATATCTCTCATGCATGCTGGGTTCCCGTCGGGGCTGCGGGTTGTTCGCAAGAGATACCGCGGCCTCGATATGAAGGGCTAAGAAGGAACATGGGTGGTTTTTAGTCAGTAGAAGTCTGACACTCTCTTTCGCTCTGCCCAAGAGCGGGAGATGTTTTTGATGATTTTACACCCGCCAAAAAAAAAGTCATGCTGGTTTCCTCACGATGCGATGTTTTTCTTCACAAATTAGTGATAATTTATACAATAAGGTATTGTCTAGACAGAATTCTTTTTTTTTACAAAAGTTGGTTAAAAGTTTCGTAATTATTGATATCACTGAACTGTATGAACACAATGTGATGCAATTCACATAATTACACGATGGGAAGCAATGTGTGAATACAAATTATTAGATAGGTAGGTACTTAAGTGTGATAAAATGAGAAAAAAAAACATATTTTATGAAACATTTAGTTTATATTTCGTTTGAAACACCTTTGCACGGTAAACTAGTGAGTGCAGAGATTCGGTACAGTATGAAATTAAAAATAACAGATTCTCTATAATCACATTTCTTTATAAATTATATAAATATCAACCTTAAATTAAGTAGTTAGGGTCTAAAGTTGTGTGACAAATTAAGTACAAATTTGTACGATAAAGAATTAACATTTGTGAAGCCATTTTTAATTATAAATATATTATTTACAGTTTTAGAAGTCACATAGTGCTTAACTTTAGGCTCTGGTATGAGTCAACCCTTAGAAAATCTTTAGCAATTACTTACCTACTCTAAATGTTCATATTTTTCTATACCTTGATAACTTTGCATACAGCAGGCCTGTTAAGGGATACCCAATGTAGTAAAATGAATGTCTAATTTTGCAATACTTCTGTTGTCCACAATATGCTACAAGATGTTTAATGGTTTTAGAAAAGTCGTGCGATCTTCTACTTCTAAATAAGCAGTGACAAAGTCAAAATCAAAGGAGTACTATATATGCAGCATATAATAATATTTTAGTATGCAGCCTGAACGATCCGCCATTTTATATTATTTTGGCTGCCACGCATAAAACCAAAATGAATCATTAATAGCTGGATAGAAGATTTTGTCTCATAGAATAGGTACTTGTTTGTATTGATGCTAAATAGCTATTATTAAAATCTATGTAGGATGCGTGGCCGTAAATAACTTAAAATTAGTAAAATTTAACATGACAACACGCCTGTAATCACCAAAAGGGTAGGTATAAGTGTACCTAATTGTATACCCACATTTCGTCTATGATTAAATACTGGTTGATGGTAACAGGTGGCGAACCTATTGGCATCAACCGGGCACAAATCCAGACTCCGTGGCTGTTTTTGAAAATTACCTGATGGAAAAAACCCAATAACACTTTGCCCGATGCGGAAATCGAACCCAGGGACTCATGGTCAGAAGTCGTGTTTGCGACCAGTAGACCAACGATGCAGCCAGTTACATTTGATTCCCAAAATATAAAATTAAATGGCAGATAGCTAGGCCAGCCAGGCTTCATACTAAAATATTCACTACCATTTTTACTTGCTACAGGCAAACTGTTTTCGATATAAAACTTGTAAAGAGGCACGAAACTAAAACCACTAAAATAAATATTTCACAGAGCTAAATTTACTATGTATTTCTATTATATGTATACAGTAGAATCCCGATTATCCGGATATTCGATTATCCGGACTCACTGTTCGCGGCTCTAATTATAAAATAAAAAAGCCTTTTATTTCATGCTTTGAAAGAATCGTTACTTATACATTTTTTTTCTAATTACGAAACACTATCTACAATAAGAAGTTGTAAATATTATTTGATTTTACTTAGAAACCAATTATCTAGATTTTCGATTATACAGAATACTCCTAGTTTTAATTTATTCGGATAATCGGGATTCTATTGTAAAACATATTACATAAAAGATTATCTACATCGCAAGATTCGCTAACTAATATAACTCGAATGGAAGAACATGTTCACTTACTCTAAATAAATGCGCATTTCTATATACAATATATATTATATAAATTAATTATAATTATAAAATTATACATAATACACTACCGTGTGAGTATACAACTTCTTACAATATTGTTTAATATGACTACGTCTTTAGTTAAGTTATAGAATAACTAAGCGATTGAATTGTCAAGAAAAATAATTAAATAAATATAAATTGTTAGAAAATTAAATTGAAATCAAAATAAAAAATATTAATAAAAAAGTTATAAAAATAAAAATTGTTACAAAAATAAATTGAAATGGTTTTCACTTTAACGGCCTGACACTGCAGAAGCTCGTGGCTCAATAGTAACAGCCACAGGCGTCGATCTTCAAGGTTGGGTAGTGCTAGCTGAGGTTGATCCGTGGATGGGTGACCACCCATTACATACCGAGTTTCCTCCGTGCCTTGGAAACTTGGCCATTGGTCTCGTATGTTATAAAAAAAAAAATCGTATTAGTCCGTCAGATAGATTTCCAAAAAAATATTGTAAGTACATGTTTTTTTCACGTCAACAAAAAATGAAGACGATACAGTGCTTCGAAAACTCGTGTGATGTCACATTTCAGTATTTTTTTTACCGAAAAGTCACGTAACAAGCCCCCCACTCATAATCTTTGACGCGTTTTATCTTCGTCAATTTATTAATTTGATAAAACAAAAAACACGTACACAATATTTTTCATGTAACTTTTTATTTATTTATTTATTAGCCACACATCGAAAGCCTCTTAGGGCTTATCTGTGTACTGACGGACTAAACAGAATCATATTTTTTTTAGTCAGGAAAGTACCCACCCAATTGGACATATTAGCTCAGAGGTAGTAACCATGTGTCAATAATGCGACCATGGCTACTATTTTTGCCTAACGACATAACCCTGGCACGGGTATTCGATTAATAGCGGTTGTGTTTGTTTCTCGTTATTCAATTTTATTTCTACGTGCAAGGTAAGTAAACATTGTTAGGGTGCGGCCATCTTATGGTCAAATTAAGTTGTTTATTTTTTGGTTCAGTGAAATCCATTTCTGTTATGTTATATAACTGATTATACAAACAAAAATATAGTAATATTGTTAAGCAACTGATATAGAAACTACATTTTACTATATTTTTTTATCGATAAATAAATAAAACCTATTAGTAGCTGTCTTTTAAGCACGTTGTATTTAAAAGCATTCGATATTTTTAACATTGATTAAATAATAAATTATTATTGCAGATTCTAATTGTCAATATGCCTACTATAATTAATTATATTTTATCATGACTAACACAAACATATAATTGATATGGTTAGATAATATGTATAACAAAAATAGTATTAACATCACTGACCACTTTGAGAATAAAAGTATTGAAAAAAATAAAATAAAAAAGAATAAAAAAATATTAGTGGCAACTAATCTTAGGTTCTAACAAGAAAGATTGTAACAAAAATAAGCAAGAAAAGTTAGAAAACAAGAAAGAAAGTACTTAGGGTGTCAGAATTTGCACTTCAAAAGGTGCTTAGTAGACCTTGGTGGACATTTAATTATATTTATTCTTTTTCATACAAAATTCAAGACACATAACTGGATCGTTTCGACAGTCGACGATCAGAGCATCAGAAATATATCTACCATATTTTATAATTATCATGTACACAAGTACTTACTTAATATTGGTCCAAGGATCAGTGGCGTCACCTTGCGGACAAAATTTGCAACAGCTGCTTTAAAAATTAAACACACAATAAAATAACAAATTAAAACTATTGCGCAAATTGAATAACATTAAAAAATTACAGCATTAAATTGAGATAACAAAGTCGTTGGATGGACTTAAAAATATCACAATGTTCATTAAGTAATATAATTATTAATTAAAATATTTAAGGAGCTAATTTCATCACTGAATGATAAATAATGAAAAACATATAACATTGATTAGAAATTATAGTGTCTCGGAAGTGATAAAAATAGTTCTAATATTTATTAATTAGGGAAATAAAAACACAAAATGTAATTTTTGTTCTATAAAAGTTATAAAATGTTTTTTTGTGCATAGTGGTAACCTCCTTGTCGCAGTCACGACGTGCAAGCTGTCAACTTTTTTTGTTTCGTTCTGTTGTTTATATAAATATTTGTAATGCATTGTGTTATTATTTCGTTTATTTATATATGATTTTTTATACATTTTGTATGCACGTCATATCCCTTCGATAAATATATTATATATATTTCTTTCTTCCTTTATTACTTTCTAGTGTAGAAGTCCAACGTCTGTATTTGATTAAAATGTGTTTTTACTTCCCCGTCTGACTGTACAATTGATTGCGGTTAAGTTTTACAGGTAACTTATATGTTAAACAAAAATATAATTAATATCTGTGTACAAATAAACGTGAATGTTATATTATAATTACATAATTGACATAAACAATATTTCACATCTTCATATATACACAATCGTCAATTTTTTTTAACGTAAACTAAATTACCTACGGGGTTTTCACTCACTGTTTTTCGTTCGAATCCTTTTTTTGTTTCAAAATTACAATATTTAAATATCATTGCAAAACAATGAAAAAATGTCTTTTCAAATAATATTTTTTAGTGTGAGCAATATAACGAACAGTATCATTGGAAATTAAACCTAAATTCGATTAGTTAAGGAACTAAATCCTATGATTGTCTATTAAGTATTAAGGCCTACTTTTTCTACTTACTAAATTTTAAATTTCGTTATCTAATTTATTAGAAGGCCTACGTTTAAGTATCTAATATTAATAGTATCTATCTAGAACACAACGTTGATTGCAGCTTTTGAGCGTGGGTAAAATTTTGGGGCCTTTTTTAAATATATTTAATTAATTTATGGCAAGTTTGTGGGCAACTTAACTTCTTTTTTTTACATATTAGAATATAAAAGTGCTGTAGGCATTTGTGAACTTCGATTATGGATTTAAGGTTTTTTTAGTGTTTCAACTTTAAAAGGAAACACGGAACTTTTGTATTCGCTTGTCACAGAGGTTTGTTTTTTTTAAATATAATCGTCAATTCAAATCAAATCATTTATTAAAATTCAACTCCATAATATCGTTTTAGTTTATAACGGAATAATACTGTATACGTATCTATGTCATACTTTAACTGTACTGTAAATATAAAATAATTAGGTCATCCAATTACCACAGTTTAGTTCAACATCGTTCTGTCTCTTAATTAACTTCATTATAATTTGTATTACCACGCTCAAATATAGCCACGATTTATATAATTGTCCTACATTCCCTGTTATTAGAACCAATGTCTTTACAAATATACCCAACTCTGGAATGATCATTAAAACATAATTTTCCAAGACACGCACAGACAAAAAATCGTCAGAAAACTTATTTACTAATTAACAAAAAATAATATTAGTACACAAAATATAAAGTATTGATTTAAGTAGACACAATCTTGCCGGCAGATTTTGGAAAAACAAAAAAAAATAAGTCAATACCTAAAAAGGTATAGTGTGTCCATGCACTAACAACAATAAAAAATTTACTCTAAAGCTCATTTAGGCCGTATTTTCTCATAGAAATATATTTGTGCGACATTATTCGCTTCTTTTGCTAGTAACTTTCTTTTTACGAAGTTAAAATGTTCTAAAGCAAACTCATAAAGTTCATTTTCCATTTTCCAGACCGGTGACTGCTGGATTTTGTCTATCGTAAGTAGGTTAGGTTCTATCTTAGAGCTAGTTTGTCTTAAATGCGATTTGTTACTGTTCATGTAGTATTCAGTGGCTCCTTTGAAGAAGCGAGGTAGAGTAGCCTCTAGAACGGTTATAAAGTCGAGCATCTGTTCCGTTACACCCACTAGAAGATAGTGGTTGACTAGATTGTATTTCGCTTGGTCTAAGGCCCATTGGTTGCCGGGTTTCCTAGAAAAAAATGTTGGTGTCAATATGTGGTAAGTTTTTTTATAGGTGAGTTAGGCATGCAAATGTATGTAGGGATTGTGTGATGATGCCCGATGTCCATCACCGGCTTGTCCACCAGTGGAAGACAGTGACACAATTTTTAGAAATAATTCTCGGTGTAATCCACGAAGCGAGCCCAATGCGGGTTGGTAGATTTCACAATCAAATCGTAATGTTCTAGGAAATTTTAGACCAGTTTTCTCAATATGTTTTCCTTCACCGTTTCGAGAGCAGTGATAATGAAGTAGGTACACAAAGTGATGCGCCTGTCGGGGTTTGAACCCGCGGCCTACAACCAGTAAGCCGCCTTGGGCGACACATTGATGACACACTGATCTATCATTGCATTGGTTATGAAAACATACATTGTAATTTAACCCACATTCCATTGCATTGGTTATGTTAAAAGATAGTTTTGGGAACCCTGACGCCGATTTTGTCTTAACCTTGTAGTTGGATTAAACGATCATTTCCGTCAATACTCAAGTCATCCGTGACTAAACAAGGCCAACACAAAAAGGTATGTTGTCTTTTAAATTACAAAAAGTAATTAAACACTGCGCATTAATCCATAGCGTTGGTTAAATTACGTCAATAAAAGCATTGTCTTAAAATAGATAAGATTACATACAAAAATATTATTTAACTCTTTCTGTGTAATCTTGATCATTCTAAGAAAAATTTAGATGTAACTACTCCCGGTACCGAGTTCTCACACATAATTCTACCGTTTACTGAGTAAACTATTAATTGTTACTAAATTAACTAAAGCAGGGACAGGCTACTGATGTGACCGTCAGACTGACAAGCCATAGGCCTTTTTTTTTCCGGGTGGAAAATCATCAAGGCAGAGCGAAAGGGAGTGTCCGACTTCTACTGACTAAAAACCACCCATGTTCCTTCTTAGCCCTTCATGTCGAGGCCGCGGTATCTCTTGCGAACAACCCGCAGCCCCGACGGAAGCCATACGGCCTGGAGCTCGAAGAAGTTCGAACCCAAGACATGTACTTCAGATTTTTCGAATTCATGTGCGTATTACGATATTTTCTACAACTGGCTATAGCATAGCATAAGTGGTAATAGAAGATGGTTAATGCCATCAGTATCTTAAAAGTGCAAGTAATCCCGCGCAATCGCAGTGAAGTACACATTTCTAGTTTTATGGTTTTAAAAATAAGGTTGAAATTAACATACCAGCACTCGGCAGCATGGCCACAAAAGAAGGGCACTTGCAGCCACATATTGTTGGGGTCGCAGTCTGCTTGACCCCTCTCCACGCACTCGTCGAATGTCTGCGAATTGATAACGGAACATTAATATTATACTCTTGCTTTTGCTCGTGGTTTTGCTCGCATAGAGGTCGGTAAATAACCCACGCGAACGTTTTAAGAGGATTATATTAGTGTTCCCTGAGTAATGTGAGGAACTCTTTGTCTGTCTGTATTCCTGCTTTCAAAGCAAGAGTGAACAGGCATCATCTGGGCACGGGCGTACCATCATAGCTATCCATCGCTTACCATTAGGCGTGATCAAGATCAAAAGCAAAATCTTCTCAATCAGCTCATTTTGCAAAAAATAAACGCAACAAAACGCATAATTCTCTCATACTTAATTTGATGTCACGGTTGGCGCCGTGGCTCAAGCAATTGACTGCTGCGCTGCGTGACGTGGGTTTGATCCCCGCACGGAATAAATGTTTGTATGACCTACAGATACTTGTTTCGGGTCTGGGTGTCTGTGTATGTGAGTTTATGTTTGTGAACGCACCCACGATACAGGAGAAATTCCTAGTGTGGGGCAACGTTTTAAAAAAAAAACCACCCATGTTCCTTCTTAGCCCTTCATGTCGAGGCCGCGGTATCTGCGAACAACCCGCAGCCCCCGACATGCCCCCTAAGACGATGTTTGACCTACAAACACACTCTCACAGTTATCTTACTATCATGTATATCCACACCTCGGACACTCCATACAACGCTCGCAAAATAATTGCCTATTACTACTACGTAATCAAATAACGTGTGTGCACACTGTGCACGTGCAAATGTGTGCGTAAACTCTAGTAGGGTTGTCGTAGCGTAAAAAATGGCGCGGAAAGTGCAACGGTTTGCGTCGCGAAAACCGAATGAGTTCTTACGATTGCGAGCTCCCTTGCTCAAGAGTCGGCGACGAATACCTCGAAGTGCGGGGTGAGGTGCGGTATTTAATATGAGTGCGGGGAAGGGAGTGTCTCTTCTATACGTAGTACTATTATGTATTCTGTGACTTAGGTCATTGCGAAGATAATTAGATAACAAGAGTTATTTAAGGAATATAGGGCAAATGCTGTATGTCTGGACATAATGTTTTTCGTGAACGTGGATTTTCTTATAACATCACGCCTGTAATCCCCGAAGTTGGGCAGAGGTGTACTCATTAGTACCTACACTCACATTTTGCCAGTTACTTTATTCCTTATGTATCTTGAGAACACATTATTTCAAACATCACACTACGTATTTGGCACCGAAAACTAAGTTTTTTTTTTTAAACATTGCCCCACACTAGGATTTTCTCCTGTATCGTAGGTGCGTTCACAAACATTTAAACTCACATACACAAACCAAACACCCAGACCACAAACAACTATCTGTAGGCCATGTAAATATTTGTTCCGTGCGGGGATCGAACCCGCGACACGCAGCGCAGCAGTCCAATCGCTCAGCCACTGCGCGAGGCCAAGTGTGGATGCACCTTTCGAGTCTAAAGGTGCATCCACACCCTCATTTCATGCTCTAACTGAAGTAATCTTCTCACTCTACCTCGCTCTAAAGCTTGGACCACTGCCCAGACCTTCAGTCAGTGAATACAAGTGAATGGTTGTGATTACTGGCAAATCTCAAAATTAAAACAACAATAACAACAACACCACAACACACAACACAACACATTATTTTTAAGTATTACTAATAACCAAATTATGGATCAATGTTGTCAGAAATAAATAAATTACTATATTTTTTTTTTATATTCAGAGTTAAAACAATTATTGTTCAAAAAAAAAAATTTTTTTCGGTTGTCGAACCTGGGACTGCATTATGTGAATTTAATATACGATTTAGGCCTCTTATTTACTGTTGATAACAATTTAGATTGTTTTAATTAGTCATCTCATTAGTTTCAAGGCTGGTAGTAGTACTTTACAGGACTATGATAATTACTTGTATGGCAGTTGTGACAATTATTTTAAATGTGGAAAATTGCAAAATAGTTATTTTTTTAATCACTAATAAAGTTTGTTACTGGGTACTATTTAATATTAATCTATTTTTGCATCCACTGATTCTGAATTTGTGGCTGGTTGATGGCAATAGGCTCGCTCCCTATTCCATGAGTCTTAACATAACTGGCGAAGTGAGGGTACTCTATTACCCGTCGGGGCTGCGAGTTTTTCGCAAGAGATACCGCGGCCTCGACAAAAAGGGCTAAAAAGGAACATGGGTGGTTTTTAGTCAGTATAAGTCTGACACTCCCTTTTGCTCTGCCCAAGAGCAGGAGAGGTTATTTGATGATTTTCCACACAAAAAAAAAAGAAAAGGGTACTCTATTAGGAACACCTCTGCCGAACCTTTCGTGCATTACTCTGTTTATTACAGTTTATTTTAAAAAACTTAAATAGTTTATAAACTAATAATAACTTACCATTTTATCACCATGTTTTTTCCGCACCAAATGTGGTCTATAATTGTCACCGTTTCTTAAGAAATAATAGTATGACACTAATCTATCAAGCGGCTTCCTTACTAAGTTAATAAATATAGGCTTTGTCGTGGCTCCCAACCTGGAAAAAGGAAAAGTTTTTGATATATTAAAACTTAGAAAATAGGTTGTAGTATTAAATGGGTTGTGGAGGTCAGATAGGCAGTCGCTCCATGTAAAATACTGGTATTCAGCTGCATCCGGTTAGAGTGGAAGCCAACCCCAACATATAATAGTTGGGAAAAGGCTAGGCAGATGATGAAAACTTAGTAAATACATACTCAGAATTTATGGGAATAAATAAAAATGAGATCGATCTTTAAACCTTTTTGAAGTAATTTAATTTAATTTTGTGAACCAACAATACAAGGTGGAAGAGGATATTAATTCACAAACGGTTCCGGACCACCTGATTACCTACTACTACACTACCGGATTACCGCTTGTGTGACGATGTTTCTTCCACCCTGTTTACATTAGCTCGAAAATATTGTTTGAGTAATTGAGTTCAATTTCATGTTCAAAAATAAACCTGACCAACCTCCTTCCAACTATTTTATTGGATGATATTGAAACAAAAAGGGACCTACATACAACATTCAATAAAGAAGGTTCCCTACAGCTACTCATTATGATCCACGCATTAACAATAAAGCAAGAAACTTTATACCAAGTTAATTATCAATTGGCAGAGCACAGAATAACTACCTCATTAAGCTACTCAATGAGTCAATTATTCAAGTGTGATACTGATACATGTAAAATCAGCACCACAAACATGTATACACTTAGCAATGTTTAGAAGCAATTTTCGCCTACTGTACATTTAATTTTAAACAAATGTTTGTATGGCCTACAGATAGTTGTTTCTGGTCTGGGTGTTCTGTGTATGTGAGTTTAAATGTTTGTAAACGCACCCACGATACAGGAGAAATTCCTAGTGTGGGGCAACATATTAAAAAAAAATCAATCAATTTTCACCTTACGTATCAAAACAAATATTTTGGAACCCTTATTATCATAAAGTATGTCATATTTCAAATATGCAATTGTTATTTCACGAATTTTGCCAAGTATAGATGCTCTATAGATATTATTGCTAATGACTGTACCTAACTAGGCCATCTACTTAGGTCTATACCCATATAAGCGTTTCATTGGCATGGTGGAAGACCTTATATAGAATTATAAACAGGTGATATCAATCTTTAATGTTCTTACATAGAAATGGTATGAGTTGAATACAAATGAATGTGGCTTTGCTAACGTTTCGTTCTTATTTTATAAAATGTTTACAGAAATCTTATAATTAAATCTATGGCCCATAGAACTATTTCTCTATTTTTCCAGTACAAACAGCTCAGCCCTGTTTTTTGGTGTTAACGTCTAAATTTAAGAAGTAATAGAAAATACTTTACGACTATGATAAGTACGATAACATACAGCACTTTAATTATATGAGTGGTTTACTGAGAATGCATTCAATAGTGGGATTTTCCTCATCCTTTAATAGTAATCATTCCTCTATATTTTATGACTAGCTACAGGTGAATAAAAGTTGTTAGATGTCCAGATTACTAAGTATCCTGAGGTTTTTAGACCTTGTAATTAGAAATGACTTTTGTAATGAGAAAAGCGGGAAGGAAGTTTCAAGAAGAGTTTGAAGATGTATTCTTGCTTACCGATCAAAGTTAAGGAATGCCATATGCCCATGATATAGTGCGGGCTTCACCTCATCCCACTTGGAGACGTTCTGAACAAACTTATACTGATTGTTCAGCGACATGATATGTCTATTAGCAGTAATGTTGATATGTAACACTTTGAAGTTGTTCTTCTTACACAAGTCGTACGCTACGCCCACGAAACTCGTCGATCCCGTCTTCGGGACCCTGTTGTATATCACCACAGTATCATCGTCACTTTTTTCTAAAGTTTTTGGGAAAAACAGGCGAGATTCGGAGCGACTTTGCACCAACCTAAATTCTGAAAATTAAACACACATTCGTACACCAAATTCCACTAGCTTCTCAATTAACACACCACAGATATTTCAGCTCACCTAGTTTTCTATTATTATCATCTAAACGGGCGATTTCTGATTGAAAATACAGGACAATAACAACAATAGTGCAGAGGCAAGAAAACAGACATAGTTTGTTTACGTTGAACATATCGGTATACGCCCCGGACCGTGCAACTTCACGCCGAAATCAGCACTGGCATAATTAACTCGCGTACATTATAAATAAACATTATTTGGGACACATAGAAATGAAAAATAGTTCCGCGGACGACAAACGCCATGTAATAACATTCCATAACTCCATTAGAAATTTGGTAATATTGAACATTCTTCCCACTGTTCTCTTTCAATTTCCAATGTGAGAGAAAAGGACAAAACTACATTTGATGCTATTGATTATGTTTAAGCGGAGATGTAACTCACGCGTATTATGTCAACACTGGTATGTCAAGAATACAAAGTTTAATTTGCAGTTGTGAAAAATATTACGTGACCTAAATACCTCACATTTTTCATTTTGCAAACGCAAAATAAAATTGGTGGCATCCGACATTGACAGGAGAAACGTTTTATTTCATGTCATAAAAACGTTATCGTGTGAATTATGATTATGATTTGACCACATTGCTCTACATTAACTAATAATATTTATTGGGAATGTATAAATGTAAATAAAAGCATGAAAAGATAGAGAAAGTTTCTTAACATTTATTCCTATGGATTATCACCTGCGTAGCCTTTTCTCAACTATGCTGGAGTTGGCTTCCAGTTTAACCGGATGCAGCTGAAACCATTATTTTACTTAGAGCGACTGCCTATCTGACCTCCACACCCCAGTTAATAATGGGTAGGTACTCTTTGGAAAGACTGGTCGCAGACTTACAGGTCACTGACCGGATTGACAGCCGTGACCAACCCCAACGGCTTAACGTGCTTTCCGAGGCACGGAGGAAATTCGGTATACAATGTAATGGGTGCTTACCTATCCACAGACCAACCTAGGCAAGCTCAGCTAAACCAAATATCGACCCGAGTGGCAGTTATTATTAAGCCACGAGCTCCTCATTTATACCTATGGATAATAAACATTGATTCAAGAAAAAAGAACTCGAGAATAAAGTAGGTACCTACCTATATAATTTTCGAGTTGTTGTCGCTGGCAACAGCTAATATATAATAGAATATACTAGGTGTTGTCAGCGACTTCGCCCACTACAACTCGAAAATTATCCCACGGCAAAGAGTAACAAACATACACACTCACACACAAACTTTCGCCAATTAGTGTGGTAATCAGGTAAGTACCTACCTACAGATGTACTGGCCATAAACCTCATCATCATCTGCCTAGCCTTTTCCCAACTATGTTGGGGTCAGCTTCCAGTCTAACCGGATGCAGCTGAATACCAGTATTTTACATGGAGCGACTGCCTATCTGACCTCCACAACCCAGTTAATACTAGGTAATACTCTTTGGTAAGACTGGATGTCAGAATTTCAGGTCACTGACTACCTGTAACGACTGCAAAAAGATCTATATATGGCAGCCGCCGGGACCAACAGCTTTACGTGCTTTCCGAAGCACGGAGGAAACTCGGTATGTCGGGCGGTCACCCATCAACCTACTACAATTAATCAAACTTCAATCAATTTTTCAACTTTATCGCAAAAGCATTAGGTTGAAGGCTGATTAGAAAATAATTACATTTTCGGTTAGATGTGCTTGCATCTGTACCTACATAGTACTAGGCGTACTAGCTGCCGATATCAACTAAGTACCTACCTACAAATCATTTTCAAAATCAAGATGAAAGGAGAGGTGATGAAGCAAAACAAAGCATTTCAAATCAATTTAATGGTATTGGCATATGAACCGTAGTTCCGTGCGAGTTTTCAGTACGCAGCCAATAACAGCGCTTTAGCTGCCGCACGACAATCAATGTGTCATGGTGGGCGAGTGTAATTAAAATCGAGCCAATATTGTGACTAGTCAATACCAATACCACCATGCTATGCCGTTTCTAGGAAGGTGGGTTGGTTACTTTGATTCTGGTAGTTCTCCCGTGAGTGGCGTACGAATACATGGCCCTACAAACCTTAGCAGGCTGACCTTAAGGTTTTGGCATCCATTCTCAGGTCGTGTGATTGAATACCTTTTGTAGGATCTAGATTCGTGGATTCGTGGTCAGTTTTAATTCATAGAATACATAATTTTATTATTATAATTCTACTAATAATTATATATTTACCATAACTGGCGAAATGTGGGTGTATTATTAGGTACCTACACCTCTGCCTTACCCCTCGGGAATTACAGGTGTGATGTTATGTTATGTGTGTAATATATATTTAATTATAATACTACTAAAATATACTACACTTACTACGAGCAAAGGTAAGTGTGTGGCTTCGCCTCCTTTATGTAGATTGTAGTGTAGACCCAGCAAATCAGGCTATTAGAATTTTCCAAATCAGACCGAAGATTATTAACCCCATACAGACAAACTCTACAACTCTATACTTTTAGAATATAAACTTTTTGAACGTACACTTTTAGAATATTCATTGATTTATTTATACTTCATGTACAAGAGTGGTAGTAGATACTATTTAGGTACCTACCTACAAAGGCGGACTTAATGCCACAAGGCATTCTTAACCAGTCAACCTTTTTTTTTTTCAAGGGGTTGGGAAATCATCTAATAATCCATCCCGCTTTTGGGCAGAGCGGAAGGGAGTGTCAGACTTCTACTGAATAAAAACCACCCATGTTTCTTCTTAGCCCTTGTGCCGAGGCCGCGGTATCTCTTTCGAACAACCCACAGCCCTGACGGGTCTACCAGTGCACTGTGGCAGAGTAAAAAAAAAAGTCGTTTCTTAGATTGTTTGTATGTACAAACAATCTAAAACACGAGAAACCTTATAATAGCTATGACTAGTGACTTGATTGTGAGCAATTTAGTCCAAGTTTAAGGCTCGAAAAAGCTTAAAAATAGCGTGCAGATGAAGCTGCTTTTCACCGGCACTTACAGAGAAATTACATCTGAGAAAAATTGTTAGTATTCTACATGATATGACACGTAATTTGGTTTAGCTATAATTTTTCTATCGCTATCACATAATAAGAAAAAAAATCCACAAAATCACCTCCAAATCGTTGATTTGAACCATTTTACTCCTTCATTTTTTAACAAAACAATATAAAAAAATATCTACTGCTTTGCAATACCTACAAAGGAAAATAATTTGGTTTTGTTACTTTTTAAAAACATGCATTATTTTAATTATAATAAATTAAAATGCGTCCGTTTGAAGTCCGTGTCTACGATCGAGAGGGGTAGTTAGCTATGCATAAGGTCATTGGCGTGAATACAAGCCTTAAACAGTTTTTCTGAACTGTTCTTTTGAAAGCCTACCTTCTTTTTCTTTTTACATATAATAACGTGTTGTATTTTATAAACAATATAACAATGCTTTCAGGTTGCTGATGGGATTGCCTCACTACTGCAGTGCGTCAGCGATGTTTGCTGAAGGTGAAGCTCAAGTGGACGGCTTTCACGCCATTAAACGTAAGAGAGCAGCATCGCTGATGCGAAGAGTGAGGGGCAGTTCCAACAGTTACCTGAGTGTTATTGCAGACTACATCCATAGTCCTATTTGGAGGCATTGGATTAGGCTGCACATATTGTAAGCTGACTGACGTTTACTCTTATTTTTTGATGTATTTTGTGAATTACTAGCATAGCTATAGGTCACCTTGATGTACTAATAACACTCTATGGACCAAAAAGTCTGAAATAAATGTTTTGAATATGAATAAACATAGACAGCACGATGTTACAACAGCTGTGATTCATTGTCAATTTTATACGCACTCGAAATACGGACATTACCTAGGTCTAGGTATTCCAAGGTAAATCCTTTACTACCTCAACTCAGTCAGTGTCCAATGGCGCTTCGCCCTACGCAGCCGGTTGCGCGCGCAAAATAGCGCTGACATTAGTTTTCCCGCCAAATGTGGGTCGCCGAACGGTCGCGTTCCAATTATTACGCAAAATAATGATAGCGTCCAGAGTTTTATTAAACTGTTTGTTATTCTAATTTTATTTGAATGTATGTCGCGATGTCACATCTTTGGTAATTTACGATTTGTTTATGTCTTATTTGTGTTTCAACTATTTAAAATCAAGGACACTCACAGGATGAATAAAATAAAGACATGGTAATTTTTCTTCATAAAAGTAAATCATAGTTTTGACTACATTCTCCAAAATACCTACATAATTAAGTTAATTTGTTTCTAAACAAACAAACTTGATCTCAATTCACTATTAATTTAATTAGGCCGAAAAGGGGCCAACCAGTATCCTCAATGAAAACTAAGCCCTGCTACATTCAATTATAAGGTTTTATACCAAAAATAGTAATAAGTGTGTTTATGGTCATACAAATGAACAGTTTATCGGTTCCTTTTCCGGTCGTAATGGGATCTCGATTGAGTTTGCACGTGCTATAAGCAATATCCAATGTGCTATAAATGATTTGGTATAATATTTCAAAACTCGATTCTGAGCTGAATGAGAGGTTGAGTGTTCGTATCGTTGTAATTTTGTTTTTTTCTGATGCACTGTAGTCTGTAAATTGTGTTTTGTTGATCGTAGTCGAATCATCCCTATCGAATTAAGTACTGAAAAAAAACCCAACCAAAGAGTTGATACTTAGGTACTTCCTAGTACAAACAAAATCGTAAATGTAGTTAATAATTTTATTAAAGCTGGCTTCACACAGTACCTACGGAGTTTCAGTGGATTATGAGACCAACTCAAGGCATTTATTTCAATAATACCATTAAGGGCACTTTTGAATGTCACAAAAAAAGCGAAGCTACAAAGAATAATAACTTGTGAAAGTGCTGTAGTTACTCATTCCAAATTCCAAATCTCTATGAAGAAGAATGGGCAAGAAACTCCATGGACACTTTTAAAAATGTAGATTATATCATTCATGTTGAGATTAAACATAGGTATCTAAAAATATTTATGAAAACGAAGTAAAAGGACGAGCAAATTAAGAGCGTCAGAGTAAAGAATAGCAGGATCCCATATCTTCGCGTGGGTGTCGTAAGAGGCGACTAAGGGACTTACCAGAGAATGGGCAGCAGCGTTCTCTGTGCCTTCGTAACAACCATACTGCGATCGCCAACCCACCTGCTAATAAGCGTGGCGAGAATGCAAATCCCCCCTTCTGGGGGAGGCCTATATCCAGCAGTGGACGTCTTATGGCTGAAATGATGATGATGAGAGTAAAAGCTTATAATGGTTATCAGTATGTAACACCCACTTAAGCAGAAACAGACAGGTTAGTAGGTACTTCACTAACCATTATTATTATATCTAATCTATGAACCCAAATACTCGTAAAAATCAATCAAAACCCAGAGGAAATGAGAAATGGCAGGGGTGGTTGAACAGAAATAACTTTTAGTTACGAGCCTCATCCCTCAACGAGGAAATTAGACAGGGCATGCATCACGCATCATTGAAGCTGCCAGTTATGAAAGGAAGCCAAGGGTATTATTAGTTAATTATAGATTTCAGCTAATGGAGGATGTTATTGGAAGTAATTTAGGTTTGCGATGGATTGAGGAGGACTTTGTAAGTCGTCTGAGGAATTGGAAAGATTTTGTAAGAAAAACCAGAAGAGTAGGTTGGTACTATCAATTAGTTTTTTAATAGTGATCGATAGTTGGGACTTGAGATTGCACCTTTTCGACATTCGACATTTTCTAAGTGCCTATGTTAGGCATAATATACGGTCTATGTGAAATGATATATTTAGGTTTTGGATTCCCTTTGCTTACTCGTTTTCACTTTAACTAGGTGACACCCAAGTGGATAGGTATCCAAATAGAAGACTGCTGTTGAATTTAATCTATCGGCCCAGAATGTTGAAAATCGAACGTGTTTTCGAAAACTGGCATATTAGTATTAGTACCATTATGAAGGTCGTACGGTCGTTAGTAATCTTCGTAGACAGATATTCCAATGATGTAGTCTGGGAAACGTCAAACAATAAATAAAAATATGCAATTGTAATGGCAAGGGAGGGACACTAATGAAATCAGACTTTCTACAAATACAACCATAATCCCCACACTTATCCCGACACCAGTAGTGTACCACTGGTTCTTTTGCTCTTAGCTGTAACATCCATTCTGCAATATTTTGCACTTTTAGTTGCCATTGCAAACGCTCTTGGTATAGCTAATCTCTTTCTAATACTTAGCAGAACGTTTATCGGTAATACATTGAAGAGTTTGTTAGCTAATGTACCAGGACTTCAGAACCGACCGAGGATTAGTCGCATTACCATAGCACATGTTACGATGGTCCCGTACACATGCCATGCCAGTTGGATACCGTACGTCTTGCCGGGCGCACGTTTATTTTTAACAACGCCCTTCACGATCGGGACGCTTTCGAAATATAGATCAAGTTTACAATCACCGTTATAATAATACAAAACTTAGAGAAAACAATCGCGAAGAAAGATGGCGGCTTGATTTTTTGAATAAACGTTCTTTTTAATATAAAGCCGCGTTCAAATTATTTTTTTTTTTAAATATACGCGTCAATTTGAGAAGCTTTTTTTCGTCGGTATTAAAAATGGAAGTAGACCGTATTCTCTACATTTTCGGCAGCTTTACGCGCAAGAAGCAGGACAAGAGAAAATCTTTAGAACAGCTTTCTCTAAGTGCTGGGAACAGTCCTCTCCATGCCAAAGGTTCCCGTCGTCCAGTCAGCCAGAACCTAAATGTAGCTCCAAGAACTTCAGCATACAATGATGGGAGAAAAAGTAAGGTGAAGGAGTGGGACTGTGGGATTTGTAAGAAGGAGTTAGTGGAGCCAAGGCTTTTGGGGTGTCTTCATAACTTCTGTACCAGATGTCTTCAGGGCCTACATCAAGAAGGCGAAGCCGAGGTGTGGAGTGAAATTGATGGTGGTAAGTACATTTATTTATGATTTTCCTTAAATCCGTATATTCAAGACAATGAAATTGTTTCTCTAGGATTTCGTCGTGCTTCATTGTCTCGGCGCTTTTCTGGTGGTCGCCACTGTTGATTCTGGCTTCCAAGAGTTGTAGTGATTAGGGAATAGTGTTGGCGGGCTTGTCCCAAATAAAAAAAGGCATTAATTATGCTTATAATCCATTTTCGGCTCAAGAAAGGGGAAAATAGGACTCACAATATTGTCTAACTGCCGTACTCAGAGAGCTTTAATGATTACTTAGGCCATCACCTAGTAAAGGTTTTGACAGTTCTGTCATACAAAAGGATGTCAAATCTTTACTAAGGATGACTTAAGTAATCATTAAATATCTCTGAGTACCGTAGTTAGTCTCAAAGCTTTATTAAACACGCGTTTTCTTGTCTTCTTCCTTCTTTTTACCTCATACCTTGTCTTCCCTAGCTAAAGCGATTGTAGTGCATAGGTATCAAGGTGAAAAGATAAGGCAACAAGGTCATTAGCAAAGCCACCCTCACCGTCCAAGGTCCATCCCCGTGTTACGACAGTTGTAGAGTTTCTTTAAATGGTTCCTAAAAAGTAATTCATGCAATCGCATTAATATAGGCGACACTATTGTTTAGATCCTCAGGATGAGACTGGCTTAGGGGGTTAGCGGTTGCATAGGTACTGCAAAGAGAGGTGACGTTAAATTGTGGATGATGTTTTACTCGCCATAAGACTTAGGACAGTGGCGAGGTGTGAAGTATAACAAAGGGGAAGCCGATGAAACAAAAAAAAAAATGTTTTATTTTCTATTTATTTTAGATTTTTTGTTTGAAAAATGTTGGCATTTTTGTAATCCTTTTAAGCTTATGATGAATTAAATATTTTTATTGACAGATCTGATAATATACTATTGATCTAAAGTACATAATCATTAGCTTTTTTGCTCTTTCTTTTTGCTTAATTTTCAAAAGGGAAGCCAGTGGGAATGGACTTATAGGCACGCCTCGGCACCTAATCGATTCTGAGACGTGCTGTGGTGAGATAGGTACATGGTTTTACTTCATTTACCTTTAAAAAAATGTTTTCATTTAGTTCATATCAAAACTGTTAGCAATTTGATTGATCTTTATTTTCCAACTAGACAAAACATAATTTCACGCAGCCTGCAATCCCCAAGAGTTAGGCAGAGGTGTAACTAATAGTAGACCCACATTTTGCCAGTTAAGTTTTAAATCCCGTGTAATAGAGAGTTAGCCAAGGATGTTTACTGATTAAAAAAATATGATTCTAATTAGACCGTCGCGTCTTACGTATTTTTTATTTTATCAAATACGACGACGACGAAGATAAAACGCGTCAAAGATTTGAGTTGGGGGTCGTGACGTCACTCCGGTGAGTGACGTCATATTCTAAGACATTAGTATGACATTTTTTACCGGTGTAAAAAATGTCATACTAATGTCTTAGAATATGACGTCACGCGAGTTTTCAAAGCACTGTATCGTCTTCATTGTTTGTTTACGTGAAAAAAGAAAAAATACATGTCCAATATTTTTTGGAAATCTATCTGACGGAGTAATTAGATTTTTTTAGATGCCTACCTTATTGCCGTCAACCGGGTACAAATCCAGGCTGTTACTGATAACTTCCTTATGAGAAAACGCAATAACACTTTGCCCGACCTGGTAATCGACTAGACCAACGAGGCAGTCCTTTTTATAGTGTAGTATAAGAAACAAGCATTGTTATGTAGACACAGGTTCTCAACCTTTCACCCAATTAACCACCACACAACACCAACCTATAAATGTCAACCAGAAATAGAATTAAACAGTGTTTGATCCATTTTATACAGTTCATAAGATTTGCGAACTGCTGCGCTCTATTTAGGAACATAAACTGTAATCAAGTCACTATGTTCGAAAGTAATTGTAGGAGCTTAATAAGAACTGCCACTCGGGTCGATCTTTAGGTAAAGCTGTGCTTGCCTAGGTCGGTCTGTGGATGGGTGACCGCCCGACATACCGAGTTTCCTCCGTGCCTCGGAAAGCACGTTAACCTGTCGGTCCCGGTTGTCATACATAGATCTTTGGCAGATGTAACAGGTAGTCAGTAAACCTGAAAGTCTGACAACCAGTCTTACCAAAGGGTATCGTATTACTCAGTATTAACTGGGTTGTGGAGGTCAGATAGGCAGTCGCTTCATGTAAAATACTGGTATTCAGCTGCATCTGGTTAGACTGGAAGCCGACCCTGACATAGTTGGGAAAAGGCTAGGCAGATGATGATGTTCGAAAGTAATTGTCAGGGCCGCATCTAGGGATGTAGGGCGGGTGCGAAAATTGTAAAAGATGCGATGTAGGTATCATCAATTCCTCGTAGGTCTTTATTAAGGGTGATGGTGTCTATAAAATAAAAAAACTATTTTCAATGAATATACATACCTACCTACTTACGAAAAATATATGTACCTAGGTCGGTACTCCAAATAACTGATATAAGTGAAGGTTTTTTTTCTACTTTAGGTATAATACCTACCCGTCGGGGCTGCGGGTTGTTCGCAAGAGATACCGCGGCCTCGACATGAAGGGCTAAGAAGGAACATGGGTGGTTTTTAGTCAGTAGAAGTCTGACACTCCCTTCAGCTCTGCCCAAGAGCGGGAGGGGTTATTTGATGATTTCCCAACCCCAAAAAAAAAAAAAAGGTACATACCTATACCTAATACCTAAAGTTATTAAAGTTTTTAAGAGTCCATATTATTGTAAATATTTTTGTAAGTACCTATTTAATTTCTTTAATAAACAACATCAACTTCAACCTGTTTAAAAGTTGTAAGACTGCTCAGCCTTTAAAATTATTCACATTTGAAAATTTCATATTGTTTACAGTTGCCAAATCAGAATAGTTTTGTGTGTGTTAGGTCATAAAAAGCAAGGTTGATCCATTTCTCAATTATAATCCCTTGGTTTAATAAAGATTTGTAGTTTATTTAACAGTTTATAGTTTTACCTTTTCGTAAACAACGGCCAGTCGTTAAATTATTCACCTTCTAATAAAATATTTCAACCATCTTTTCTTCCAAACTACCAAATCATTAAAATCTATAGACTATTAAATAATCGTTATTTTAAGTATATATCTGTTTCATGAACCACTTTGAAAGAAACCTCTTACAATAAGGAGTCCCTTAAAAAACCTTTTTAACTAACAGCGTTTGGGGGCCATTTTGTAATGGTCATAGTATTTACGTTAATAAAACGATATTTTAACGGTTTTGAGTGTTTTCTCTGAGTTAAGTGCGAGTGCTGTATCTGAAGAAGCTATCAAAGCCGTGTTATGGGTCATTAATGATCAATACCAATGGGTCAGTCTATTTGCTAGTAAAATATCTATTTGTAGAGTTATGAGCTGGCCAAATAGGTTTATCACACATGTGTTCTGCCAACAAAGAGAATGTCCGTGAACGGGTGAACACGCATACATACCCAGTTTCCTTCGTTCCTCGGAAAGCGGTAAGCCCTTAGCCCCGGCTGTCATTTGAATTTGTTTGACAGTCCTTACAGGTAGGTAATCAGTGACTCGAAAATCTGACATTCAGGTTTCCGGTACCGGTATCGTAGGTAGGTACTACTTTTTTTTTGCGAGTGGAAAATCATCACATAACCCCTCCCGCCCTTGGGCAGAGTAAAAGGGAGTGTCAGACTTCTACTGACTAAAAACCACCCATGTTCCTTCTTAGCCCTTGCGCCGAGGCCGCTGTATCTCTTTCGAACAACCCGCAGCCCCGTCGGGGATCGTAGGTACTCCTCAATACATATACTAACTGGGTTATAGTGACCTCCTCCTAGGTAGACGCTTCATGTGAAATACGATCGTATTCAACTTCATCCGGTAATACTGGAAGACGACCCCGACATGGTTGGACAAGGCTAGGCAGATGATGAATAATTACTGGCTAGACATAAATTGCTGTTTTTATGCCGTATTTTTTAAAGTAATAAAGAAGGTCATACGGATAAAATAAATTCGACAGTGAAGCCTTAAGCTAGGCTCTGCCTAACTCAGCCGCTCCAGCATAGTTGGGAAAAGGCTAGGCAGACGATGACAAATTACTGGCTAGACATACATAATTATGCTGTTTTATGCCTTCTTTGTGATATAAAAAAAGAACGTTTTGCGGAAAAAATAAATTCAACATGAAAATACAGGTAATTTTATATTAGGAACCTACCAAATACGCACAAACTCATCATGAATTCACTACTATATTACAAAACAACAATAAAAAAACCCATTCAAGTTTTTTACGTACCATGCCAAAATTCGACATTGTTGTCCCATTTTCCACACATACGCAGGCACAATGTATTTATATACAATGTATTAAAGACCACTCATGCTTGAAGTACGTTCGGACGATGGGAAGCCGTACAATGGTCACACTTCTGACCTAGCTACATAATCCCATCATTGTGATCAAATGACTGGCTTTTATGTCAAGTAAAATGTGCCAGTTTGTAGTTTTAGGCAGGTATAGCGGTATTGCTTCAAGCTTTAAACCTAATATTTTATTATTTGTCGAGTCCCAACACAGGATTTGCCACACCTCCTCTTTTGCCAGTGATGAACAACTAACTGAACGTGTTCTCCGAGGCATGGTACACGGACCGACCTAGGCAATTGCGGCTTGACCTAAAGATCGCCCTGAGCGGCTGTTATTATTAAGCCGTGACCTCCTCTCAACTGCACCCACTAAATACAAATTGAATGACCTCTATAGTATGGGTATCTTAGTTTAGAAAAAAATAACATTGGCGTCTAGAAATACAACCAACCGGGCGACCGCATTCAAAAACATCATAAAAACCAAAAGAAATATTTGTTTCTACAGCACAAACAACCAAACACGGGAACAAGTAACCATAATGTATCTTGGCTATGTCTCATTGATTCAAACAGGAACTAAGCTAATGTGTTTCTAAATATAGTGCTGCCACCCGGCGCGTTCTATGACAAGACTCACAAACATATTGGAACTCCTACAATAGTAATGGTATCTGTACATCAGTTATTGTGGGATTTTAGGGAGTGAGTGCAGTGTGTTGTTTTTTTTCATGTCTGACCAAAAGCAGTTTAAAAAAAAATGTTCTAAATAGTACGTAGATTTAGTGATCGCAAGCGTTACTGCTGAGCAGAAGGTCCCGGGTTTCAGTCCCGGGTTGTGCAAACGCAAAATAGTATGTGGTTTTTCCGGAGTTGCGATCTGTGCCCGTTAATTGATGGTAACAAGCTCGCCGTCCATAAGATTCTATTTACACATCATCACCCTATAATGTAGCCACTGCTGGGACTCAGACCTCCTCTGATTAAGCATCCACCACGTATGCCCAGTGCGGGTTGGCTTCGAATTATTTGGTTCTAGGACATGCCGGTTTCCTCAGATGTTTTCCTTCACCGCTGATGAAATAAATTACACAAAGTAATACACCTGCCTGGGTTTGATTAAACGACTTCGAACCCACGACTTACTGCCACTGTTGTGCATAGACACATAGAGTGGCGAGTTGGCGAACATAAAGTTTTACTATTTATTACTCGGGCATTACAAGCGATACGTTATAATGTTCTTCCTATTCGTGTCGATAATTCCTATTGATCCGGTTAAACTCAGCCACATTGATGGCGTTAGTAGTGACTTCAGACAAGTCCCTCAAAGTGCAGATGGAGTCGCACAAAGAGCAGGCCAGGAGATGGGCCATGGTTTCGGAAGAGGCTCCATATTCGCACTCAGTTTGGTCGGAATACCCCCACCGGATGACCGGAACAAGGTGAACAAGGACCTGGGCCACGGCAGCTGGTGACCCGCTGCCATCTTATAAGTTAATAACTAGGAAAAAATCTACTCATTCAGTTTGTTTGGTGAATTACCGCGTGAACTAATTAATATACGTATAGCATCACAGGAGCTAAATGGACGCTACTGCGGAAAATTTTGAACAGAGTCAATTTAAATTGTCATCGATACGCTAAGAAGAAGCGTAATTATGTCACTTCCTTTACATAAGAATCTTACGACGCATGTTTATTTACATCATTATGATATCATTCGTTATTCCAAAGCACGATTTAAAACCGGCCAAGTACGAGTGGGCTCGCGTATGAAAGGTTCCATCCGCACCATCAATTTTTATTTTTTTGTTGATAAAGCGTCAACAGAAATATACATTTTGTAAATTTTCAACTGTCTACCTTTCACGGATCATGAGATACAGGCCGCTGACAGACCGACGGACGTACAGCAGAGGTTTAGAATGAATTGGTCGTTTAGTATGTAGAAAAACTTCCAAGAAACTTCATAGTTACGCTTTAACTTTCCGATCATCGTAAGTAATGTTTTCGCCACAAAATATTCTTAAAAATCACGTAAATCGTCAATACCATCATCAATTACTGCCTCGTTGGTCTGGTGGGCTCTATCGCGACTACTGTGCATATAATCCTGGGTTTAATCAGCCAAATTGTTATTGGGTTTTTCATAGAAAGAAAGAAAGAAAGAAAATTATGTTTATTTGGAAAAAAAATCTTAAAAAATATCAGGAATTTGTAAGTAGCAGCCAGTCATTTTTGCTCGGTTGATGGCAATAGGTTCCTTATTACATAGGACTTAAACAACTGGTGAAATCTTCACTGTGTACTATGTATCCAAAATCTACTTCAAAAGATGACGAATCGTAATGCAATCATACATCCAGAACTCAAGAGTTCGTCGAATCATTACTTATTATTATACAATTGCTACAATTCCTCTTGAGTTACTTACAAAGGTATATCAAACGTTTGAAACTCCATGATTCATTCTGAAGTTTAATCATAACAATACGAAAGAAGAAATTAAACAGATCTCTTTTAATAATAAACAGAGGGTTTATTAGTGTTATCATTCACAGAATCATCTTTTATTAGGCAGTGTATAAAATCAAAGTTGCGGTTGTTGTTTATAATGACCCAGATACACTGTTTTAAGTTTTGGAGTTTGATGCTTATCGTTCTTCTTCGCCACTGTTTACGTGTCATATTTTTAGGAGGCTGTTGTGTAATAAAAACAAAAGGTTACTTGTGGGTGGTACAGCCCCGTTGGTATCGTGGGCGCTAGTGTAACTGCTGAGCGTGGGGGGGTTCTGGGTTCGATTTCCTTGTCGGACATTAAGTGCTATTGGGTTTTTCAATAAGACATTTCTCAGTACAAGTTGCCAGTATGATACCCTCGTGTCTACGAAAGACTTACTTACGAAGGTATATCAAACGTTTGAACCTCCATGATTAATTCTAAAGTTTAATCATAACAATACAAAAGAAGTGATTTAACAGATCTCTTTAAAAAAAAAAGAAAAAAAAATGTTTTAAGTTTTGGAGTTGTTTTTCTTCGCCACTGTTAACGTGTCATATTTTTTGTCAGAGGAGCTCGTGGCTTAATAAGAACTGCCACTCGGGTCGATCTTTAGGTAAAGCTGTGCTTGCCTAGGTCGGTCTGAGGATAGGTGACCGCCCGACATACCGAGTTTCCTCCGTGCCTCGGAAACCACGTTTAGCTGTTGGTCCCGGCTGTCATTTGTAGATTTCTACAGTCGTAATAGGTAGTCAGTGGGCAAAAGTTGAGCCTCTACAACCCAGTACCTACTAAGTGGGTTGTGGAGGTAAGATAAGCAGTCGCTCCATAAAAATACTGGTATTCAGCTGCATCTGATTAGACCGGAAGCCGGCCCCGACGTAGTTGTGAAATGGCTAGGCCAGATTCTATGATGATGATGTAACAGACCGGTGTATCTTATGCTTATCGAACTAACCCCGTTCTCATTGCACCATTTCACCAATTTTATCTACCCCAGTCCGCCCCTGTAGAACTAGTTCTCCGACTAGTTCATCGACACGTTTCTTCGCACACATTTATAACCAGCTAATTTATTAATAGCAAATGAATCACGCTACTCAATGTCAAAAGTTTTACATGATCTTCCGGCAAAGCGAGATAATTTCTTTGCCAAAATCTTTGACTCATCGCGCTCTAAGTGCTTGGCCACGAAATGCGCGAAAAGCCGACACGCTTGTTGCTACGATTGCTGAGAAAACCAATGAAAACATTGCGAGAAAAGAATATTACACAAACATCACAAAATACATTTTCACTGCCACACGACGGTAGGCAGAGTCAGCCTGAAAAAGATGTAGGTAAAGTATATGTCGTGCGTAGATCATGTAACTGGTCACTTTATTATGTGGTGGGTTATGCTGGGTTTAATTTCTTGAAATTGTCGGCCACATCATGAAACTGAAGTGATCAGTCACCAGTTCATGAAACAGTCAACTACATCATGAATTGATCAACTCTTAGGTCTGGCCACGACATGAATCGACAAAAATTCATTTCATTGTGTGCAATGTTTGTACCATGATAAACATAATATTTCAGACGGGTAATTCATTGTAACTAAAAATTATTACTATGTTAAGGAACATAAGTACACATACAGGCAATAAACGAAGCGACAAGAAGACAAGAAGGCGTGACAAAAGTCGCATCGCTTGAGTATGTGAATTGTGAACTAGGTGAATGATTGTAATTTTTCAAGTCGACTGTTCGTCTACTCGAGTTGTATAATTACGCGGTCGTAAAATGTTATTTCACCTGAGACGCATCGCTTTATATTTTTCTTTTTAATTTCATTGTCATGTATTTTTAGGTTTTACTAAATTAGCCAAAATTAGCTGTGTCCGTGCTTCTTTTCGCAATATTTTTTTCACATGAAAATGTAAATAGTTCCCTCAGCTTTTTGTGCCTATGGGTAGGTATATATATGTTTCTTTACGTGTCTAAAATTGAACTTATCAGCAATGCATAGTTTTTTCGTATAATAATATCTGTTTCAAAACGGTGAAGGAAAATATCGTGAGGAAAACGGCATGTATTAGAACCAAAAAATTCTAAGACATTATTATGTGACATCTGCCAACCTGTACTCGGTACTCGGCCCGCGAGGTGGATTAGATTTAGCCCATCGCTCTCCTAGACGGGAGGCCTGAGTCCCTGCAGTTTTAACATTATATGCTGATGATGATGATGATGTATATTGTCTTCCACTCATAATAACAACAAAATCTCTCTCTTCTCTTCAACAAAATTAGTTAGGTACCTGTAGAGTTGTGGTTGGCTGCAAGTGCTATCAGAGATAAACTTGTGTGCCAATGTCGATTTGGTGGTAAGACCGGCCACGAAACGGTCTTCTCCTTTGCCCAGACCACTGAGTCAAACTCCTTTCAACGTATGCTTTCGTTGTTCCAGGTTCAATCCAGTTAGACCCAGGTGGGTCGCGGTCAGGCTCTGGTGCCGGCTCTGCAGGCTCTGGCTATGAGAGCGACCTCCGTCACTCAGGGTCGGAGGGCAGCTGGGAGCAGAAACAGCAACATCAACAGCATAAATATGGAATATTGACTAGAAAGGTACTTTCTGCTGCATCTGTTTGGGTTAGGCTAGTCTTCAAATCCCATCTACCTATATCTAGTTTCTGATTTCCTTCTTTTACCCAAGATATCAAGCATCTATATAAAATAATCTAGATATAATAAACGACAACGGAAGAATAAATTCTTGGTTCTCCTTCTGCCCTCGAAGTTTTGAAAAGAGATTTATAACACTATTTAAATAACATCGCATAATTGAAAGCTAGTACCACCACTTTTTTTTAAGTTGACCGCAAGAAAAGAAGGTCTTCTATAAGTAAAAGACAACAAAAAAAATATTTTTGGGACCCACAGCAACCTTGAGCTTACGTAGATCTTACGAATCAGCATCTCCCAATGCTAATCTTCTTCTTTTCGAATTGGTGAAACAAAAGTAGTCGGGCCAGCAAGCAACGACCTGGTTTTCGACTTACAATTCCATCTCTGCTCGTTCAAACCACCTCCATTTTTCCAGGTATCAGGCAAAAGCGTCCAGTTTCTCCTCTGCCCAACATGTGGGTACGAAACACAGCTGCCTCTGGGAGGTATATCAGCACTGCCTCTCAACTATGTGTTGCTACGGAAGATGGCGGCCGCACAAGACAGCGAGGGAGTCAACATTCTCTGTGATCTATGCAGCAGTGATAATAAGGTAGGAATTGATGTAGCAACATGGAGGCTGGATCGCCTAACCTAGTACTATGCCACCAAAACGCCGTGCCACAGCAATCCTTCATTTTTATAAAGGAGGGGTTTGTCAGCTCCGTGCACATACCACGTGAAAGTGGACGCCGGACGGCCAGTTCATGCATTTACCGTGTTTCGAGTTCCTTTTTTCGTGACAAGCCCACCACACTATTCCCAAACCAATGTAACTCCTGAAAGCCAGAATCAACAGTGGCGACCACCAAAAAAGCGCCGAGACAATGAAGCTCAACGAAGTCCCAGAGAAAAATTGAACTGTCTTGGATCCCACAACGAAATGAATCCGAACAGAATAGCGAAGGAGTAGGAAAAACATAAGATCCAAGTAAACGTTGGGTGGTCCCACAACACCAGCTTCCCCCTTCTGGGAACGATATAATATCACCAATAAATAATTATTATTACTGCGTTTATTACATCCTCGGGATATTGCATATTCCTTTGAGAAGCGTGAAACGACATAAATAGGAATTGTTAATTTTCTGCGTTTAGGCGCGAATATAATTTTATGAACGTTGAAATAATTTCTGGGTGTTTATGAGCTTCCTAATTATTATAGGTTATGGTCTAAGTCTTCTTAGAGGTTTCACAAGCTGCCGTGATTGGCCGTGATGGGCACTCCGCAGTTCTTACTTTCTACATGGTGGCACAGATATTATAATACTTCGTATGGTGGGTTTAAAAGTACGGTACCCTTAATGAAGCCGAAAGGCACTTGGTCTCCCAGGTAATGTTATTGTTCTAGACCATAAGTATTTGGGTCACTGGGTCACTGAGGATTTGAAAGACAATCTAGACTTATACAGGGAGCGCTGGTCGTTGGCTGTCCGTTGCAACATGCTGGCCCGCAGGTTTGCACGTTGTACTGACACCGTCAAGATAACGCTTTTTAAGGCCTTCTGCCAATCGTTTTACACGTGCAGCCTGTGGGCTAAGTATACCCAACGGGCATACAGCGACCTGCGCGTACAGTACAATAACGCATTTAGGGTGCTTTTGGGGTTGCCTTGGCGATGTAGCGCGTCAGGGATGTTTGTGGATGCGTGCGTCGACGGTTTCGCCGCGATCATGCGGAAGCGATGCGCTTCCATGTTGGCGCGCTTGCGCTCCTCCTCCAATGGCATCCTGAATGTGTTTTCAGACCGGTGGGACTCACCCCTTTTACGTAAGTGGATAAGTGTTCAGACACACTTATCCAAATAAACGTGTGGTGCAGTTATTATTGTAAATTAAATTGAATAAATACTAACATTAGCCTAAGTTATTTTATTGTTACTAACAAAATATGGATGTAATTCTGAATTAAAATATTTGAATTTGAATTTGAATAATTATCCGTAAACCTTCTAGTTCCGGAAAATATTATATTGGTGATCAAAGTTCCAACTCTTCCACAATCTTTTTTTTTTAAATAGGTACCTACTTCTGTTAATGTTGTAACTTTACTTTAAATAGCTTAACGACCCCCGTTATTTTCAATACACCCATCAGTATAGGGTGTTTGTGAAAAAATATCGTCTCCCCGAAATATTTTTGCAGAAATTAGAATGCTTGTTTGACGGCTTTGTAAAGGGTCCGATTGAACCCCTCAAATACTAGTAGGCAACTAGGTTCTTTATCTCAAAAACTCAATAGAAATACCACACACCTTCTATAAAAGTATTTTAAGATATTGAAACACACGTGAAGGATCTCAACCGTGAGGCGAACGCTTCAAATGTGGGATTTCAACAAATTACCATTCGTTCCGTTCAGCTACATTTGACTTAGAAAATGTTTCAGTATGATTGTATTTGAACTTACTTTAGGGTGTTTAAATGTGTTTTCGTTTCATTACACTTGATTGAATAGTAGACAAAGGAAGGATGTTGGACTATTTCAGTACCTTCGTTAAATGAATGAGAAGTCTACTCTGGAACTAGTTAGCGAACACTATTGTATTGCTAACACTAGGAGACAATTCAATAAAAGCTCTCGTTTGGCTTCATCAACGCTTGGGTTAGTGCCGAATGTTGACATTCCAATTTTGCAATAGTTTAGTACATCATGTCCCGAAGTCTATACGTTTACGTTCATCATCATGATCTGCCTAGCCTTTCTCAACTTTATTGCGATCGGCTTCTAGTCCTACCTGATGCAGCTAATTACCAATTTACAAGAAGTGACTGCCTATCTTACCTCCTCCTACCATTTGGTACTGGATTGCATGATACCCCTTCGTAAAACTGGTATTTTTTTAATTGAACGCTTTTGCTCTCGACCTCAATGCTTAATTTCTCCAAAATTGAATTATACGAACACCGATGGTGATTCTAGAACAAAACTAACCGATAACTCTCTTATAGGCAGAAACCCGCTGCAGTCAATGCCTGGTGAGCATCTGCACATCTTGCGGGGAGCAGCACGGCAGACAGAAGGCCACTGCCCGCCACTCGCTGCACCCCCTGGACCCTGCCCCCGTGAAGTATTGCAGCCAGCACCCGAAGGCTGATCTTAGTGTTTACTGCGCTACGTGTCAGCAGGTAACGTTTATTGAAAGTCAAGAAGATAGCGTCTTGCGTCTCTTATGGTTGTGGCTGGGAGCCTGTTAAGTAATAGGCCATGGCTCTTTTAGCACGTGGAGGGCCACATGCTAAAACAGCCACAATTATAACTACAAACTTGTATTTTTATAAAAAAATTACGGCCAGTTTCATAAATTTTTACTGACAGCAGCCTCCTGAATGCTCCAAGCAAGCATGGTTCTTGTGGATTCGACCGCCAAAAGAAACATGCAGTATGGGGCAATTTCAAGATTCCACCAATTGACGAGAGGTTTCGCAACTTTCGATTTACAGTTCGGACGGTTTTTGGGGTTTTCAACAGATATGTCCCCATGAAAATGTCGATTTTCAATTCAAACTTTCATCCCCTACTCCTTTGGGGTTGAATTTCAAAAATCGTTCCTCATTCTTTGTCTATATTAAAAAGGGATCCTCTGCAAAATTTCAGCTTTCTAGGTGTATTTATAGATTTCTCTTTCTGCCACTCTTTCATGGAGCAACTGTATGAGTATCGATGAACTCTGATCAGACAGTGCAACCATCGACGCACATGAAGGCTTGTCACTCACTGCCCAGAAGGCTGTGACTCAGCTATCATAATTACCGCGAAGTACGCACGACGCACAAGCAATGCAAAATTCGTGCACCAATCTCACATTGTACTGGAAACTCATATACAGCGAGGTCAGGTTATACTGGATGTACTAACTTGAAAGAGGTGGAACAAGTAACTTCATTAAGTATTTCCACTAGGTGGTCTGCCGCGACTGCTGCCTCGTCTCGCACAGCGGGCACGCGCTGGCTAACGCGTCGCGTGCGGCCGCTGAGCGTGCTCGGCTGCTGCGCGACGCGGCTGAGCGGGCCAAGCTTGTGCCAGAGAATGTGGAGCGAGCTACCAGGAACCTAGGCGCGCATGCTTATGAGATTGATGTGAGTAGCTCAACAGATTCGAGTTCTTTAGGCTATTGAGAAAGGTATCAACCAAGAAGAATCCATAGGAGAAAGAGATGCCTCTCTTTCTCCAATGGATTATAGTCTGTTATTTTTAAGTTATTAAGTTTCCAAGCTTTTGCTTGCTAAATTCACATAGGTATTATTTTAGAATAACACTGTACAAGCAAATACTACCTAATATATGATAGTAAAACAGCTTGGTTCTTTAATATTCCTTACATCACTATATGGGCTGCTTTCAATCTTTTCTGATTAAGGAAAAATAGATCTGGCCAGCAAGAAACTGAACCGAACAAACGGTTTATTTTAAAAATAATTATTGTGAGTACTGGCCACCGCACTGTCGGTTAAACCAAAGAGACCATGATTATAAAATACTAGCTGTTCCCGGCATGCGTTGCAATGCCCTTTTTCCTACCTACTACCTGCCTGTGTACCAACTACCTACCTACCTACTACCTCCTACCCTACCTACCTACTACCCTACCTACCTACTACCCTACCTACCTACTATCCTACCTACCTACCTACTACCCTACCTACCCACTATCCTACCTACCTACCTACCTACCTACTACCCGACCTACCTACTACCCTACCTACTTACTACCCTACCTACTACTCTACCGACTACCCTACCTACTCTACTATCCTACTTACTACCCTACCTACTACTCTACCTACTACTCTACCTACTACCCTGCCTACCTACCTAAAACTTTCTCACCTTTTAAACCTTCCCTGGACTTCCACGAATAATTCAACACTATAATTAGCCAAATCGGTCCCGCCGTTCTCGAGTTTTAGCGAGACTAACGAACAGCTATTCATTTTTATATAATATAGCTGTACCCCGCGTGCGTTGCAATGCCCTTTTACCTGGCTACGTACCAACTACCTACCACCTACCTATTACCTACCTACCTACATACTACTAATTTCTCACCTTCTCTGGACTGCCACAAATGTTTCAAAACCAAAATTAGACAAATCGGTCTACCCGTTCTCTAGTTCTAGCGCGACTAACTAACAGCAATTAATTTTTATATTATACGCAAACACCATTTGAAAAATCGTTTTTCTATTGGGAAAGAAACAGTAATTATTTGTGATTATTGTGATAATGTCGTATGGTCTGTTTGAAGTTGTCATTCGTTGACTGAACAACTGAACGTCACTCAATTGTTTTGCCTTCCCGGAACCTCTCCACTAACACTTGAACTTTATGGGTACGGTATTAAAGCTCAAATTGATTTTACGTTTTAGTTAGAAAACGTTTGTATGGGAAAAAGAAAAGGGCTGTTTTTAGGGCTTTTCCGGCCATTATTCGAATTTTTCTCGCCGTAAGAACCATCATTGAACTTCAACGAACATTTAAAAAAAAAAATCAGCCAAATCGGTCAAGCCGTTTTCATGCCAAGTCGTGACAACGGAAAACGGGTTTCATTTTTATATATATAGATAGATTCGTTGTGTCAATTTTTTGTGTGTCAAGAATATTGTCAGCCGAAATAGTTCTGATTAAAGTAATTTATCTTCAATATAATGTTGTATTGATATCCACCCCATCAATTGGTAGCAGAGCGTGGTTAAAAAGGAAATGGCATCCGTCCGCAATATAGAGCTACTGACAAAATCTAATTATGACACCTGGTGCTTACAAGCCCAGGCCGTCCTCATAAAAAATGACTATTGGGAAATCGTCAGCGGAGAAAAAACATTATCGCTAAAGGCAGATGCGGCGGCAACAGCGGCGTACGAGAAGGAAAACTTAAAGGCAAGAGCAGAAATTTTTCTTCTTTTGTCACCATCGGAGTTAAAACAAATAAAGATCTGTACGTCAGCTAAAGCTGTTTGGGACAAGTTAAAAGCCATTTACCAGAGCACTGGGCCCGCAAGAAAGGCAACTTTACTAAAACAACTAGTTTTAAAGCGCATGACTAATGAGGAAGATATCCGCGACCACTTAAATAACTTCATGGATATAGTCGATAAGCTCGCGGATATGGACTTAAAGATACCACGGGAACTGCTCAGTATAATGATGTTATACAGTCTGCCAACAAATTTTGAAAACTTTCGTATCGCCATCGAATCAAGGGACACATTGCCCGATCCTGACGATTTAAAGATAAAAATTCTGGAAGAAAGTCAAGCAAGGAATGTTGGTGAACAGCCCGAGAGCTCATCAGATGCGTATTTTTCTAAAAAGAACAAAATAAAACCGTTTTGCAAGAACTGTAAGAAAAAGGGCCACGCCACTGAAGTGTGCTGGGGAAATAAAAAGAAAAATGAGAAAACAAACTTTGAAAAAAGACATCAAGGCAAGAACTTCAACATCTGCCTGAATACCGCAAACACAAACACCAACGAAAATGTATGGTGTCTAGATAGCGGCTGTTCATCTCATATGTGTGGTGAAAAATCAAAATTTTCCACCATGACCCCTGAAAATGGTATCCTAAAGCTGGCATCGAAGAAACACACGAGCAAAATTGAAGGCAAGGGGAAAGTAAAAATCACCGTAGATAAGGTAGATTATAACATTAACGATACCTTATTTGTTCCTGATGTGTCAGTCAACCTTCTGTCTGTAGGCAAAATAGCCGACAGAGGCAACAAAGTAGTTTTTGAAAAAGACAAAGCCTATATCATAGAAAAAAGTGGTGAAGTAGCACTGACAGCACAAAGAAAAGATGGACTTTACTACCTTGAATTTAAGAAAGAGACTGCAAACCACACACGAAGAGGAGAAAAAGATGACATCATGGAATGGCATCGTAAACTTGGCCATATAAATGAAAAGGATCTGATCAAGATGGCTACGAATGACCTAATGTACGGATTGAACATCAACAAAGAAAAATTGGAAACATGTGAAACCTGCATCAAAGGCAAGCTATCAAGATTACCTTTCACAAGACATGATGATCTCTACACGACGCAAGAACTGGAAATAATTCACAGCGACGTTTGTGGACCTTTTGAGTGTGAGACACTTGCAGGCTCAAGATATTACGTCACATTCATAGACGACTTTACCCGTTATTGCCACGTCTATTTCATAAAGAAGAAAAGTGACGTATTCAATTGTTTCAAGCAATATAAAAATGAAGTCGAAACGTTCCAAAACAAAAGAATAAAACACCTGCAATCTGACAACGGCACTGAATATCGTAACACGGAGTTCGATGATTTCCTCAAACTACATGGCATCCAAAGAAGATTGACCACTGTCTACACCCCACAGCAAAATGGGATTAGTGAGAGGAAGAACAGATCCTTGCTAGACAAAGCTAGGTGCCTGTTGATCGAAGCCAATGCTCCTAAAAAACTCTGGGCGGAAGCGATATCTACGGCAAACTATCTTATAAACCGTAGCCCTTCAAAAGCATTAGATGGTGATATACCGTTCACGAGGTGGACAGGCCGAACACCGTCTGGCAATCATCTTGAAGTTTTCGGCAGAAAGACCTTCGTCTTGAAAAAGAACAGACGAGCAAAGCTAACAGAAAAAACAAAGGGCATATTCATGGGATACTCGCTAACGTCAAAAGGTTATAGAGTTTACATACCTGAAGATGACGATGTAGTGACGAGCAGGGACATCAAGGTCATAGACAAGATGTACTTTCAAAAAGAAGACACGAGCTATGATAACCTTGTAAAAGAAAAAGAACTTCACAAATATAGACAGAAAATAGAAATTGAATTCACTGGACAGAATAATACAAAATCTTTACAAAATACTGAAAGTCAAAATGATGAAGTAAATGAAATCGATTCATTCGATGACGCATCTGAGACCTTAGAAGCACCTGAAAATTGGAGGCCCCAAAGAGAAAGGCACCCACCAGCGTGGACTAAAGATTATGAATTACGCAATCTCGAAGAAAGTCATTCACTCACGGAAATGACTTACCTGTCTGATGAAATTGAAAACGGAAACGATGAATACTGGCATGACGCCATCAAAGCTGAAATCAGAGCACATGTCAAAAACGGAACCTGGAAAATACAGGAAAAGAAAAGCAATGACATGAAAGTCGTAGACTACAAGATGGTTTTAAGAAATAAAATAGGACCTGATGACAGCATCATAAGAAAAGCCAGACTTGTAGCACGCGGTTTCACGCAGCGACCAGGTATAGATTTCAACGAAACTTACGCGCCTGTAGCAAAGTTAAGCTCGATCAGATCTGTTATTGGTATAGCCGCAGAAGAAGGGTTAAAACTGAACCAAATGGACGTAACAACTGCGTACCTAAACGGTATACTAGAAGAAAAGATTGTGATGAAATACCCTGACCATTTAGAAGAATACTTAATAGAGATAATGGTTGATGAAAGTACGAAAGAGGATTTAACGATTTACAATAAAACCAGAGACATGCTAAGAGACATAAAGAGCGTTCCAAAAGAAAAAGTGTGTTATCTTATTAAAGCATTGTACGGACTCAAGCAGGCAGGGAGGCAGTGGTATATAAAACTCGACAAAGAATTGAAGAACATAGGGTTTCGAGCGTCTGAAGCCGACCCGTGTATATACATCCTGGAGAAAAGAGGAGTAAAGATTATTATTGCAATCTATGTCGACGATTTATTAATTGCCTACTCGTGTCCAAAAGCATTGAAAAAAGTTAAAGACCTACTAAATTCAAAATTTGAACTCAAAGATTTGGGGCGACCGAAAAGGCTCATAGGCTTAGATGTAACTTACAATGGGGATGAAATAAAGTTACACCAACAAAAGTTCATCGAAGATACCCTTGAAAAATTTAAGATGCAAAACAGTGTCCACCCCTATGGAGCCTGGACTTAAATTGGAAAAGGGAGACAAAAATGAATCACAGCATCTTCCATACAAAAACCTGATAGGAACACTAATGTACATGGCGGTAGCAACTCGCCCAGACATAATGTTCGCAATCAGCTACCTATCACAGTTTAACGACTGCTATAATGAAGAACACTTCAAGAGCGCCAAGAGAGTACTCCGGTACCTAAAGGCCACCAAAAACGTCGGCTTAACATTCAATAAAACAGGACAAGACCTGTATGGAATGGCAGATGCAGATTGGGGCGCTTGCAAGCTTGACAGAAAATCTTTTTCAGGCTATTGCTTCAAATTTGCTGGAACGGCCATAAGTTGGATGTCAAAGAAACAGAAAAGCATTGCGCTGTCGACAGCCGAGGCAGAATATGTAGCTCTGACTGAAGCTGCAAAAGAAGCTATACACTTGAAAAGTCTCTACAAAGATCTAGGTGCTAGCTACGAACACATAGTCATCCTGAATGACAATCAAGCAGCCATCAAGCTGAGTAAGAACCAGATGGTGACTTCCAAGTCAAAGCATATTGATCTGAAAATGCACTTCATCAGGAACTGTATCCAAGAAGGAGCATTAGACATCATGTATCTGCGAACTGAAGACATGGAAGCAGACCTTCTAACCAAGGCTCTAGCAGGTCCGCGACTGATGAGGTTGCGAAGCAGCCTAGGAGTCTCCGAATGAACACGATAGTGCCGTGAAGAGGAGTGTGAGTACTGGCCACCGCACTGTCGGTTAAACCAAAGAGACCATGATTATAAAATATTCGTTGTGTCAATTTTTTGTGTGTCAAGAATATTGTCAGCCGAAATAGTTCTGATTAAAGTAATTTATCTTCAATATAATGTTGTATTGATATCCACCCCATCAATTATAAAGGTGTTCTTAATGATAGGTGTTGCCAACACGACAGATGACCAATTTTTTTATGGGACAAGCCCGCCACACTATTCCCAAACCACTGTAACTCCTGTAAACCAGAATCAACTGGAATCAACAGTGGCGACCACAACAAAAGCGCCGAGACAATGAAGCCCGACGAAGTCCCAGAGAAACGATTTATGTGTCTTGGAGGTGTAAAAAAAACATAATTTCCACTTCCCTCCAGGAGGAGACAGAACAGAACAAGGCCAATAGGCACACAGGGACGTATACAACTGGGATAAGCCCAGTTGCCTAGCACCACGGATATTATTGTCATTAATATTACTGGGTCCTAAGTTGTGAGCTGTTATACTTGATTCCAATAATAGGTATGACAAAAATGCTTGAACACACGGAAATTTGCGGTAACGGACAGATGGCCAGTTCTTACTTCATATCTTTGCTCCTTGACTGCTTCATTACCTATCTGCCAAGCCTAATCCCAAGTATGTTGGGGTCGACTTCCAGTCTAACCGGATACAGCTTTAAACGGACAAGTATTTTACATGGAGCGACTGGCTACCTGACCTCCACAACCCAGTGGGAAATACCCCATACTCTTGCATTACCCCATCTTTTGACCCACTGCCTGCCTGTAACATTGCTTGATGAATATTAGGTAACTATGAATGACCTACCACTTTCCAACTTTCAGTGTCAAGCAGCTCGAGTAGAAAGCGAGGTCCAAGAGTGGGCAGTCCAGTACCGGCGCGCGGTGGACACACACACACGCACGCTGTGCGCCAGCGCCGCGCGTGCGAGGGAGAGGCATCAGCAGCGGCTGGACCAGAAGAGTCACGCGCTAGATGACAGGGCCAGGCATGCTGTTGATGCTGTGAGGTTTGCTGAAGAGGTTAGTATAAAAGTTGTAATTTCAGTCATTGTAAGAAAATTTGAGTTTCGCAGGCTATTCTGGCGCTTGTTAAGGCCTAAGGCCCCACACCCACGGCAACTTTGTAGCGATAAAGTCGCGATTACTCGCGATGCGGTCACTAATTGTTTGCCCTCGTTCACAAAACTAACGCACAATAAGTAGTAGCGATGCTGTAGTACGTTTCGTAAACGTGCTACAAAAAGCCCTGTAGTAGGCGAGAGGCCTAATCGAACCATAACAGGGATTTCTAAAACAAAATAATGTTGATGATGTTTACAATACCTAGGTACTGTTATTTTATATTTCTATGCCTAGGTACTCGTACTTTGATAAGTTGTAAGAATTCGGGCAGTGTTTTAAGGTTCTTCTAACCAAACTGACAGATGTGTTGCTGGGGAGTTTGTTCCGCCACTTCTTCTTTCCAGCAAAAACACTATTAAGTGTCGAAGGGTGGGCGTTTTGGGGGACTGTCACTTGTAAATAAGTAAATTTTGACGTTCGAAAAGTGCTGATTATCAGCCTAGTTTGAATAAATGACTTTTGATTTTGCATAACTTCTTTAGAATCTTTGTTCGATGTCAAAAAAGAGATGGTGCTATTCTATCTATATGTAAAGCTTTTATCTTCGTCTAAGTTTCTAACATGTCATTATTTAGGACTCTAGAAATCAATAGGATTTGGGTAGTGATAGTGATCAGAGTAGTCCGTAAATTTGGCATACAACTTCATTTTTCATTTTGGAGAATCTGGGCAAGAATTTTGTTTGCCACCATTCTTCACAGTAGAAACCTCAAACCCGGTCTATCTGCTCCTCAGCTTTTACAAGAAGGCAAAGAAGACGAACTCCTCTCCCTCTCTGGGCCGGTCTTGCGTCGTCTGGAACGCCTAACGGAGCTGCAGCCACTGTCGGAGCCCCCGCGCCTGGAGCTGCGCTTCGCCCCCCGCGCTCCTGCCACGCACGACCCCACGATCTTCGGGAGACTGCTGGCGCATGCACCTGATCCGGATATGTGTGTGGTTAATACTGAAGGTTAGGGTTGTAGAAGCGTTTATTTTGTGTCTTGAGGATACTTTGACGAAAATTTAGTTTTTTTTAAAAGTTTGCTCTGATTTGACGAGATTACAATATGTAATAGGATTATTGGTTCGGTGCTATTTTTCTACTAATTCCTAAAAGTACGCGTAGCATGCCACCACCGTAGAAACGGGTTTTGTCGACGGAAGAATCGACAAAATGACAGATTGTAGCAAAATTTCATGTGAAATTGTATGGAATAAAAGCTTTGTCTATTCTTGGTAGAATAGAGATAGAATCGCCATATTACGCGTGCTGGTCTACGATATTAGATAGTCTGCTGTTAATATTGAATCTCCAATAAGCCCAATATTTCAGAAATCAGCCTAAGATTCTCAATATAGTGGGAGGCAATACGTCTATTTGATGTCCACCTTTTCCATTTATAGGTCTACAAGATCTCCGAGTGGACTGTGAACACGAAGTCACATTGGAACTGCGAGATTGCAATGGTGAACGTATATGGTGTGGTGGAGAACAGGTAAGGACGCTTTGGAATAGGCAACTCCAGTACCATCAGAAGTTATTATGCTTATCCCGTGACTGTGACTTCGATTTCTTTATTTTTCAGACATTCAAAAGTGCATGTGCATGTCTAATTGAAATAAATGCTTTGAGCTTGAGCTTGGACCTTTTGCTAAAAATTTAATGTTTGGTCACAAATACCGTGACGTTGGTTTCGAGAGAAGACCCCCACGACACGAGAGCCACGACTTAGGGAATTTAAATTATCGAGCTTTCTTTTAAGACCTGCATCAGATGCAAGACGGTTGGGGTCTACTTCTTAGCGTGTCGATGGCAATTTAAATTGAGTCGGCCCAAAATTTGGCGCCGAACTTGGCACTTACAGTGGCGTCCATCAGCTCCTGTGGTGTGCAAGGCACAGGACAATCAGGACACGAAATCAAGTGTCCCACCGTTTATAGGGAACATTTACATTCTAGAGCAGTCATCAATGAATCTTCACCTGAACAGCTTTGCGAGTTTGGATAAGATATGTATCAAAACCGGAAGACGTTGCGCTGGAAGGCCTCCCACTAGGTGAACCAATGACCTGATGAAGGTTGCGGGGATCCGCTGGATGAGACAAGCACGGGACCGACTATGGCGACACTTGGGGAGGCCTATGTCCAGCATTGGACGTCTTTCGCCTGAAATGTTGATGTATGTATCATCAAATGGTCCTCAGGTGGCAGGTTACTTCAGACGCCGGGACTCGAGCGCTCGGCCGAGCGTGGCTCGCGTGGAGGACAGTACTGATGGTAGCTATACGCTCAGCGTCACTCCGCGCTCCCCTGGTGCCTATCTACTGGCTGTTACTATCAATAACAAGCCGATTAAGGTTAGTACCAATTATTCTTTCCTCCTTATTCTAACTCCTGCAATACAGGTACTTTAACCTAGGCCTGGAGCCAGGGTGAACTGTTTTTATGGCACGAAAGTATCCACATACCTAGTCAAATGCCGAGACATTATAAATCCGTTATCATAAACTCGTGGTTCGAATCCTTATCTTCCAAATAATCAATTCTTTCTTTCTACTCTTCAGGGCAGCCCATTTGCGAGTTGCGCGCGCGCAGGCTTGGCGCACTGGGGCACGTTCCACTGCTGCGCGTTCTGCTCGTCAGGCGGACGACGGGACGCCACCTGCGGCTGTGGGGCTCGCATGCCCGGAGGGTACAAAGGTATGCTTTCCTGTTCACAGATATACGAGACATCTGCCCTTGAGACGTCTCTTTTTTTTTTTGGCGGGTGGAAAATCATCAAATAACCCCTCCCGCTCTTGGGCAGAGCGAAAGGGAGTGTCAGACTTCTACCGACTAAAAACCACCCATGTTCCTTCTTAGCCCTTCATGTTGAGGCCGCGGTATCTCTTGCGAACAACCCGCAGCCCCGACGGGATCTTCCTACCCTTGTCCCATGTTATTTGGGGTCGGCGCAATATGTTTTTTCCTTCTACTCTCTCCTGTCAATCGTCAAGTTAACATTTACTCCTTTTTCTTGCTTTCGGTAAGGGTAACGTCCATCAGTCCATCATTGATCGGAGAGCAAGACCTATGGAGCTTTAAGGGCGCGTTTGTAATTCGGACAAAATTATGCTGTTTTTCAGTACATTTTCTGACTAAACTGAACCAAATCAAATAAAACTTATAACTAACACAAATAGATTGGTTCTTTATCTTCAAACGCAAGAAACGTTTTTCTTGAAAATGATAGTTTTTGATACTGTAAAAACGATCTGTCGTTGCCATTAACCACAATGTTTTCGAGACAGTGTTGTGTTTAGGTACATTTTTTGTTCTACTAATAACATATTTTAAGATTTCTAAAAATACTGTAAGTAGGCAAATATAGTCTGTTGTAAATCTGAGAAAAAAAATTATGTCACAGTGTCATAAATACTCGCAGAAAAAATAAATACCGAAACTAACTTTTCCACATATTTTGCTATTATGGGTGAATCTTAATAGATTGCAATAGGGGTTATTTTATTCGTTGTCCCTGTTTTGATTTATTGCACAAACATTTCGAATGAAATCTCAGTCCGCACTCGGCTGCCGTTGTGAGTGGACGCTGTGTCGCCTGTTAGTAGCGGCTTGTGTTGAAAAGATCGCTGTTTATATACGAAATATTCGATAAACCAAATTTGATACTTGACAAGGAAAGATTTTAATTTCTAAATGACAATATTTTATTTCGTCAAAACAAATGCTTATTCGTCAACAACGTGATGGAGTGATCTGAATGTGTAATGGGCTCGTTTTGTTAGTTATGATGTGACCTTACCTCCGTTCTTGATGGAGTGACCTGAAGGTCTACTTCGGTGACTGCTACTGGAACTCCTCGACGGATCGAACTTGATATGTCGAGTTTGGGCTCGTTTAGTTAGTTATGATGAGATCTTACCTTCGGACTTGATGGAGTGACCTGAAGGTCTACTTCGGTGACTGCTACTGGAACTCCTCGCTGGATCGAACTAGATGTGTCGAGTTTGGGCTCGTTTTGTTAGTTATGATGAGATCTTACCTCCGGACTTGAAGAATTGACCTGAAGGTCTATTTCGGTGACTGCTACTGGAACTCCTTGACGGATCGAACTAGATGTGCCGAGTTTGGGCTCGTTTTGTTAGGAATGATGAGATCTTACCTCCGGACTTGATGGAGTGACCTGAAGGTCTACTCCGGTGACTGCTACTGGAACTCCTCGATGGATCGAACTAGATGTGCCGAGTTTGGGCTCGTTTAGTTAGTTATGATGAGATCTTACCTCCGGACTTGATGGAGTGACCTGAAGGTCTACTTCGGTGACTGCTACTGGAACTCCTCGACGAATTGAACTTGATATGTCGAGTTTGGACTCGTTTCGTTAGTTATGATGAGATCTTACCTTCGGACTTGATGGAGTGATCTGAAGGTCTACTTCGGTGACTGCTACTGGAACTCCTCGATGGATCGAACTAGATGTGTCGAATTTGGGCTCGTTTTGTTAGTTATGATGAGATCTTACCTCCGGACTTGAAGAATTGACCTGAAGGTCTATTTCGGTGACTGCTACTGGAACTCCTCGACGGATCGAACTAGATGTGCCGAGTTTGGGCTCGTTTTGTTAGGAATGATGAGATCTTACCTCCGAACTTGATGGAGTGACCTGAAGGTCTACTTCGGTGACTGCTACTGGAACTCCTCGATGGATCGAACTAGATGTGCCGAGTTTGGGCTCGTTTTGTTAGTTATGATGGGATCTTACCTCCGGACTTGAAGGAGTGACCTGAAGGTCTACTTCGGTGACTGCTACTGGAGCTCCTCGACAGATCGAACTAGATGCACCGAGTTTGGGCTCGATGTGTTAGTTATGATGAGACCTTACCTACAGACTTGAAGAAGTGACCTGAAGGTCTACTTCGGTGACTGCTACTGGAACTCCTCGATGGATCGATCTAGATGTGCCGATTTGGGCTCATTTTCTTAGTTATGATGAGATCTTACCTCCGGACTTGAAGGTCTACTTCGGTGACTGCTACTGGAACTCCTCGATGGATCGAACTAAATGTGCCGAGTTTGGGCTCGTTTTGTTAGTTTGATCTTACCTCCGGACTTGAAGAAGTGACCTGAAGGTTTACTTCGGTGACTGCTACAGGAACACCTCGATGGATCGAACTTGATGTATTGAGTTTGGGCTTGTTTTGTTAGTTGAAATAAATATATATTTTTTTAAATTTTTGTTTTTATTTTTAAATATAATCTAACTAAAGAGGCCAGCACATCACTATACTGGCGTCTGTATATCCTCAAGTCAGTAAATCGGTCACTCCGTCAAGTCCGGAGATAAGGTCTCATCATAACTAACACATCGATCCCAAACTCAGTGCACCTAGTTCGATCTGTCGAGGAGCTTCAGTAGTAGTCACCGAAGTAGACCTTCAGGTCACTCCATCAAGTCTGGAGGTAAGGTCACATCATAACTAACAAAACGAGCCTAAACTCGGCACATCTGGTTCGATCCATCGAAGAGTTCCATTAGCAGTCACCGAAGTAGACCTTCAGGTCACTCCATCAAGTCCGGAGGTAAGGTCACATCATAACTAACAAAACGAGCCCAAACTCGGCACATCTAGTTCGATCCATCGAGGAGTTCCAGTAGCAGCCACCGAAGTAGACCTTCAGGTCACTTCTTCAAGTCCGGACGTAAGATCTCATCATAACTAACAAAACGAGCCCAAACTCGGCGCTTAAAGTTCGATCCAGCGAGGAGTTCCAGTAGCAGTCACTGAAGTAGACCATCAGGTCACTCCATCAAGTCCGGAGATAAGGTCTCATCATAACTAACACATCGAGCCCAAACTCGGTGCATCTAGTTCGATCTGTCGAGGAGCTCCAGTAGCAGTCACCGAAGTAGACCTTCAGGTCACTCCATCAAGTCCGGAGGTAAGGTCGCATCATAACTAACAAAACGAGCCCAAACTAGGCACATCTAGTTCGATCCATCGAGGAGTTCCAGTAGCAGTCACCGAAGTAGACCTTCAGGTCACTTCTTCAAGTCCGGACCTAAGATCTCATCATAACTAACAAAACGAGCCCAAACTCGGCACATTTAGTTCGATCCAGCGAGGAGTTCCAGTAGCAGTCACTGAAGTAGACCATCAGGTCACTCCACCAAGTCCGGAGATAAGGTCTCATCATAACTAACACATCAAGCCCAAACTCGGCACATATAGTTCGATCCAGCGAGGAGTTCCAGTAGCAGTCACTGAAGTAGACCATCAGGTCACTCCACCAAGTCCGGAGATAAGGTCTCATCATAACTAACACATCAAGCCCAAACTCGGTGCATCTAGTTCGATCTGTCGAGGAGCTCCAGTAGCAGTCACCGAAGTAGACCTTCAGGTCACTCCATCAAGTCCGGAGGTAAGGTCTCATCATAACTAACGAATTGAGCCTAAACTCGGGACATCTAGTTCGATCCGTCGAAGAGTTCCAGTAGCAGTCACCGATGTAGACCTTCAGGTCACTCCATCAAGTTTGCAGGTGAGGTTTCATCTTAGCTAACAAGTACGTATTACTCGGTATTACATAAAAAAAAAACAAAAATTTTCAACATATCAAAATTAGTTCACTTGACTATTTATTCCCGCAGCTAACAAGCCAACGCTTGTGTGTGTGACTCGTGTCTATGTAGTAGTTCAATTCTATGCCTATCATTTTTGCAAATACGTCCTTAAGAGTAGGCCGTACTTCCAAACTTTTTTACATGTGTCAGGTTGCGGGCACGGGCACGCGGGCTGGCCGGGCACGCGGCACTGGTCGTGCTGCGGCGCGGCGCGGCGGGACGCGGCTTGCACGCGCGCGCGTCGTCCGCACACGCAGCTCTACCAGTTCTCCTTGTAATGTTGTACGAATTAAAGTGTATCAAGTGTTTGATGTGGTTTTATTTCAACGACGGTATACCACAACCCGCGAAATTCGAATTTTCTTACGTTTTTTGCAATTTGCAGGTCAGTTGTCTGGGTTTATGTTGATTAAAATATGATGGCCCACGTCAGCCGACGTCATATTTTGTATGGGAAGCCCTGAATATTTTTTTTTCCCATGTTCTTTCGAGACAATTGTCCAGTTTGATGGTCTGAATCAAAACTACACTCATTGTGTTATACCCTGTAGTGTAGTAGCTGACCGATTTTAGCTGCAAAATTCAACGAGTTATTCCACTCTCTAACCAAGTTAGGAAAAGTGAAATGTTTCAAGTTTTATTGACTACTTTGTCCCACAAAAAACAAACCTTATACACAGCCATCTCGTTGTTAATTTGTTGTGATAAATCACTATTTCTTCATGATGTATAATGCGGTGGAAGTGTGTAAATCCTGGGTTAACAAAATATAAAAAATGTGTCGTGCTAGCGATACAAAGATGTCAAGCTAAGAAAATATAACATTAACGCATACGAGTGACTGACTTGCTGCCGTATTCAGAGACGTTTAATAATTACTTAAGCCGTCACTTAGTAAAGGTTTTGTATGACAAACTACATCATCACACATCATTGAACAACTCTGGAGTGCGGCAGTAAGAATTTAAAAAGGGTTATTTCAAAAACTTCTTTTAGAAATGAAACAACAACAAAAGTTAAATTACATTTTATTTTAAAATTACAAACAAGAAAATTATTGCTTATCTCATTACACTTTTACAACAATTATATCAATAAAATTCCATCAAAAAGGGACCTCCGCGACAAACATATAAAAATATTAACAAATACGGCTCATTTCACAACCTCCAAATAACATCCGGTAAGCTTATCCCACCCTAGCGTTTTCCCAACTATGTTGGAATTGGCCTCCAGTCTAACCGGATGCAGCTGAATACCAGTATTTTACATGGAGCGACTGCCTATCTGACCTCCACAACCCAGTTAGTAATGGGTACAGATGAAACTAATCTATAAATAACTATCCAACAGATAATGTCATTGAAATGTTTGAGTCTTTGGTCAACTGGACCCACTCGAACTGGACCCGCGGGATCAGTCAACAAAATGACATATATTAGGACGAGGTGTCGCGGGTCCAGTTGACCAAAAAATCGTTTGTCTATCTGATAGACAGTCCCTATCCGGAGACGGTGAAACAAGTCCATAACGTTTATAAATTGCATTTATTTGATTGTATTTAATTTAATTATGGTTAAAATTGATCCCGTATTTTTTGGAAAACCTTTGAAGAATATAGGTCACAATTGAGAACATAACATCACGCCTGTAATCCCTGAAGGGTTAGGCATAGGCGTACTTAATAGTACACACACATTTCGCCAGTTTTGTTTAAAGTCCCATGTAATTCGTATTGTCTTGTCTTTAAATTCATCAATTTTAAAAAGATAAATAAGTGTCCATAAGTTTACGATACAAAAAAAGCCAGTATTTTATTCAATTAAAAATCAGCTATGATTACAGGGCAAGCATAGTTTTCATTACTTTTTTAAATACAGAAAGGACGGTTAACAAAAACAGGTATTTAGAAGAATTAAGTATTCCAGTAGTTAGTAGGTACTAAGACATTTACATAGGATGAGTACATAGGTAGGTACTTGTAACACTGTATTTTCAAATTATCACAGATAAATATCACATCTGCAAAATATATATTTTTAAAATTAGAAGATCCCTCGATTATATTTAAAATTAATTTATACTTAATACTATTTCACATCGAGTTAATATTCATACAAACGGATTAACCATTTAATGTCCTCATACAATATTAGACCTTTTTGCAAACAATTAAAATTACATGCAACTATATAACGGCAAAGTCATTATCATACGATTGTAAACTGTTTGCAAAAGATTTAAGATACAATATTGTATGGACAGCCAAAAAATTTTTTTTTGTTTTTTGTTTAAATAAAAATAAAAATCGTTTGTAAATAAAAGAAATATAACATAATGTCTTAGTTAACTCCAATCTCAACGGATTGTAACTTTCTCTACGTTCAATGGTCAATTAAACTGTACAATAGGGTAGGTAGTTCGTCAGATAGATTTCCAAAAAATATTTTACACATATTTTTTATTTTCTCACGTAAAGAAACAATGAAGACGATACAGTACTTGAAAGCTCGTGTGACGTCATATTGGATGACATTTGTTACCACGTAGTGACGTCACAAGCCCCCACTCATGATCTTTGACGCGTTTTACCTTTGTAATGTTTTATTAATGTGATATAACAAAAAACACGTAAGTATCTAATTTTTTTTCGATAATCTAAGTGACGGACTTAACAGAATCATTTTTTTTTGTCAGGAATCATCCCTATTCCAGTTACAAGGATCTCTCATTGTACGAGAAATCTTTACAAAGCGAGCCCATCTTATACTGGAAAAGCATTGCTTGATTTGTCGCTGTGCGTACTTTCTGAGGCGAAAACGTGCATGCATAATCGTCTAGCCCCCCCTGCCAGGCAATTATTGCACTTAGGTGTCAAGAATCAGGGCTCACTTTCCAAGAGTCCTCGCGTTGAAGGAACCAGGCGAAATACTCCGTGTGAAGGAGCTTTTAAAGTCGATAATCATATTTTTTTTCATACCTATTTAGAAATTAATAAAAATAATGAGAAGCAGCCTCAAGATATATTACGTTCTTATAGCAGTATAAAATTAGAAACAAAATCAATGATCTTCTAAAATAATTACCGGTAAAGACCGGGGGGGGGGGGGGATCATACAGTGATCCGAATTGATTTAACTACAAAACTACACGCCTGTTAACACGATGGGTTAGGCAAAGGTGTTTAACAACATATTAACTATGGTTAATATTTTTTTTTACATTGATTTAACTACTTCTTTATCAAATACATTTACATAGTTTGTTCTTACAATTTACATCATGCAATTAAAAGTATGTCTGTCTTTCTGTTACGAGACCTTTATTTTGGTCCAAATTTATATGTTGTCAAGATTATAATTTATTACATTGATTTAACTACTCCTTCGACAAATACATTTACATTATTTTTACATTTTACATGATGTAATAAAAAGTATTAATTCTGTTACCTTCCTTTGGATTTAAATTTATGTTCTCAAGATTAAAATGAGTCAATGACAAGGGAGCTATTGGCATGTAATACGTTACTCGTATACAATTTGATTTTAATTAGGAACTCGAAAAGCCGTTTCACACCGAGGACAGCAAGGCAGATTATCATCATCAGCCTATAATGTTCCCACTGCAGGGACTCAGGCCTCCTCTCTAGGAGAGGGATGGGCTATAATCCACCACGTGGGCCCAGTGCGGGTTGGTAGAAGTCACATGTCTTCGATTTTTTTGGTTCTAAGACATGTCCGGTTTCCTCATGATGTTTTCCTTCACTGTTTTGAGAGCAGCGGTGATGAAATAAATTACATAAAGTAATGCGCCTGCCTTCGAGTGTCAGACTTCTACTGACTAAAAACCACCCATGTTCCTTTTTAGCCCTTTGTGTCGAGGCCGCGGTATCTCTTATATGACTTACATAGTTTTAGTTGGTAATACCATTACATAGATATGTGTTACTTGATGCCAGTTGTCTACAATCCGAGTGCGGGCACAGGTGTGTATGATACAGGTGTGGGCGCGCATGCTTGCCTCACACTCATCTCCCACGCGTCCAGGAGTTGACCCACGGAGCAGCTTTTTGGTAACCTGTGGAGAATGAAATAAAGTTGTTTAGAGAAAGAAAAATGGTTGTCTGTAAAGTCAGTTTACGGAAGATAATTTTACGTGATAACTTCATAAGAAAACATTGATGTGTCATAAGCCGTTCCACGCACTCGCTTGCATGCCCGGCTTAGGCGGAACGTGACAATGAGTCGTGCTTTTTCGTGCGTGCAGCCGGGGGTCAATAAATATAGAAGATAGGTACGGATTTCTAGATATTTTTGGGATTGGGAACTTATTGCTTGAGATAGTATGAAGAGATTTTGGTATCCGAAGAGACGCTGTCTGTATATTAGTACTTCGATCCTAAAAAGACCAAAATGAGATGTCTATGGATGTCTTCGGTTATCGAGATCAAAATGGTGGTGAAGAAACAACAAAATAGGGTATGGTAATTATAAATATCTATGTCACCCGGGGATAGTGTAGCTTCCCAACGGAGAAAGATTTTTTTAAATCGGTCCAGTCGTTTCGGAGCCCATTCGTAACAAACAAACAAATCGTTCCTCTTTATAATATTAGTGTAGATAGGTATATTGTTTTTTTTTTTTTTCATATTGGTTCTAATATTGTGTGAAGTCCATGACTCCTGTACTAGGTGATAGATCTGTGTTACAGGAGCCAGTCTCTCCCAAGTGGAGATATTACAGAATCTTATGCAACAATATATACAAAAAAACTATAGCAACAAGAAAAATAATGAAAAGACGTTTAAAAAAACCCTGTATTGAATTTGAGAGTATTTATATCTGTGTGTGAGCGTGTGTATGAGCGGGTGGGTGTGCGTGCGTGAGTGGGTGTTTCAGTGGGTGTGTGGTTCTGTGCAGGTATGTCTGTGTGTGAGGGTATTTGCGTGGGTGGGTGGGTATGTGGATTTGTGTGTGTTGGGTATGTGGGTGGGTGTGTGTGTTTTGGTATGTAGGAGGGTGTGTGTGATGAGTATGTGGGTGTGTGTGTATGTGTGTGAGCGGGTATGTGGGTGGGCTTGGGTGAGTGTGAGTTGAACGATCACGAAGGGGATTCCGACATTACCTGGCACACCTAGCATCCATGGCCCGCTCCAGCCGCGCCAGGAAGGAGTCGGGCGCGTGTTGCTTGGCGGAGCGCGGCTTGAGGCGGTAGGGGGGCCGCGCGGGGTAGTCGCGCGGCACCGCCACGTGCACGCCCGCCACGCACGGCAGGCGCGGCTCGTCCAGCGCGGCTACCAGTGCGATGGCGCCGCCGCCGCCGCACGACATTGGCTCCAGGGACACCTGCCCGGGCAATAGTTGGAATTATAAATGGTAAAAGTGACTTTAATTGCTAGAATGTTGATTTAGTTGAGGGGATTCCCAAGTTTATTTTGATAGATGTGTGTGTAGCAGGTCCGAAGGCACCTAACAAGCCGATTCCTACCAGCTTCCTTTCAGGAACAAGGGACTCTACTTGGTTAATGCAAGACTTGATGTGTCTGAAACCAGCTTGCTCTGGAATTAATTTCGGATTAATAACGCCCGTAAGACTTTGCTTTACCTGGCTTCGGAATAGCGATAATCTTAGATATCCTCTAAAGACTGTTGACTGAATGTTGCAGTAATTAGTGGTAAATAAATAAAACTTTGCAGAGCGAAAGGGAGTGTCAGACTTCTACTGACTAAAAACCACCCATGTTCCTTCTTCGCCCTTCATGTCGAGGCCTCGGTATCCCTTGCGGACAACCCGCAGCCTCGACAGGCGTCGGCCCTTGCGGGCCCCTTCCATGTTGCTGACATCTCTTTGAGGCGCGCGTGGAACACGAACGCGCCGTCGACACGGCCTGTTGTCGTCATAAGACGGACGGACGGCGAGCTTACCCATCACTCACCGTCCACAGGCCCGCGTCTACGGTGGCCGGAAGCCATCACGTGGCCCCCGACGCCCGGATCGCCTCCCGCGGCGGCTGGGACGAGAGGTTCTCTCCCTCTCACGTTCCGCCACCTCCTTCGCTAGCATCACTGCTACGCAGAAGGAGGCGACGGCGTCCCATTCCTCCTCGCCCCGGACCATGGCTTGCACCAGGGCAGGACGCGAGAGGTCGCCGCCGCCGATCGCCGCTACGAGAACACGGCGGGGCTCCGCCCAAGCGGGACACACCTCCACAGTATGCTCCACCGTGTCCTCCGGCCGATCCTCACAATGGTGGCATCCGGGCGTTTCCTCCCGCCTGATTCGGTGCAGGTACCTCCCGAAACAACCGTGTCCGGTGAGTACCTGCGTCAGACGGAAGGTGAGGGCGCCGTGGCGCCTCTCCAGCCACTCCTCAAAGAGGGGACTTACCGCCACTATCGTGCCGTGCCCTATGATTATCTTACCTTAAATCTTGAATCAAGTCTGGCGATTTCACCCTGTAAGACATCTGGAATTTCCAGTGGTGGCTCCTCCAATTTCGGAACCTTTTGAGGTGTCGGTAGATTTCTGGAAAAAACGATGAATTTTGGCCATGGTTCCATTTTATGCAGTACTTCAAAAGCATACTATTCCATTAACGACTACTTAGATGATAAGAATAGCTGGTCGTTGAGTTGAACACAAGACAATGTTTGTAATTTATGTTCTTTCTCCAAAATTAGTTTACTGATATGTTATGTCTTTTTATGTTTTATTATTATATACTTTTTTATTATTGATTGTAGTCAATCGTAATATTAACTTACACCTTACTATTGTATCGAGTCTGGTTCTTTTAACCAAACAGACAGATGTGTTGCTGGGGAGTTTGTTTCGCCACTTCTTCTTTCCAGCAAAAACACTAGGAAGTGTCGAAGGGTGGGCGTTTTGGGGGACTGTCACTTGTAAATAAGTAAAGTAAAGTAAATTTTGACGTTCGAAAAGTGCTAGTTTGAATAAATGACTTTTGATTTTGATATGAGGAATAGATTCACAGTCATGTCTAAAGGAACCCTGTTTCACCATCTACGATTAACTTCCCGATTACTTAGCAGAAATTTGAATAATAAACTACTATTTAGCTACATACAAACAAGTTATTACACAAAATAGACTACTAAAGTTTTGTTCTTTACTTGTCTAGAATTAACTTCTCTAGTTTTTGGTGTAACGTTGGTTAAAAAAAAAAATTCAGAAACACAAAAAAGGTGAAAAATAAACTTCACAAGAAAAAGCAGCTTCTGAAGTCGGTGACATTTTGTTTGTTTAATTTCGTTTTTTTTGCCACCGACTTCAGAAGCTACTTTTTTGGAATTCGGTTGAAAATACGACGTCAGACAAAAGTTGAATTATAAGTGATTTTCTCACCTCATCTCAGGTCCGTTGAGTTGGTCGAGCGCAGAGCCGAATGTGCGTTTGAGTGTGTGGTTAGCTAGTGGCGATTGTAAGCAGTTGTTCACTACTTCTAGTAGAGGATTGAAGATTTGTTCCTGTAAATACAAACAAAGTATATAGTTTAGTTTAGTTTTATCAATAAATTTATTTTGAATTGACGGGAAATCACGTCAAATATCGCAAAAAGTTAGAAGGCCAATTCTTGATAAATGGAGTACATTTTAGTATTTTAAATAACTTCTAGTGTAACCAGGAACTTTTTTGCAAACACATATAAGTTCCTTAGTTAATGTTTCCTGCAATAACATTGATAATTTTCCTACTATTTGAAGAGAGTGTTTCTGGTCAGTACCAGGACCAATACAACAAATTGAAATTACGGGTTTTTTAAGACTTATTAAGCTATAAAGGTACATAGTTTAAATATGCTAAAATTAAGGTGGAAGCATTAGGGTAGCTCGCAAAATTCAATCTTCTTATTATTTAACTTACTCATGAAAAAGTCATTCAATGGGGGTTAAATGAACTTGAAAGGGTTTGTAATCATGATTTTGTAACGCAGCAAAACCATATTTATTACGGCCGAAAATAATATTTTATTTGCAAAAAACGTAAGAAAATTTTAATTCCGCGGCCTACTCTGGCTCTTTCCCAAATAAATTGTTTTACTCTAAATATTACCTTCCCAGCACTGGGCACGACGACGCCCTCACTCCTCTTGAAGTCCAGCTTTTCCAACACCACCTCACATTTGATGAGGGTCTCCAACGGCATGCGTTTATTCGGATTCGACAATATATCCAGAAGGTTCTTCATCTTTGTCAGTTTTTCAACGTCTGTGGGCATTTTAGAGGAGGTCATTGGCGAAAGCAGCGGTGGCCCAGTGGTGGCGGCCGCGACTTACGAACAGTAAGTCGTGGGTTTCAACCCAGACAGGTGCATTACTTTGTGTAATTATTTTATCACAATCATCAATCACATCACAATGGACTTCGAGAGAAAAAAAATCATCCCCACTTTAATGTGTACTGGAGATACCCTAAAAAAATCTTTCTCAATATTTTGCTTTAGCACTTTGTCGGCGTAAATCATATGTATATTCATGCCAAATTACAACTTTCTAGTCCTTGAGATATAGTGCGGACGGACGGACAGACAGACAGACGGACATGGCGAAACTATAAGGTTCTATATTGACTACGGAACCCTAAAAAGTACCACATAACGTCACGCTTGTAATACTTCAAGCTGAAAAGATGTAAGTCCTATGTAATAGAGGCGAGCCTATTGTCCCTAAACGAGCACAAATTCAGACTTCGTGGGTGCTACAGAGAAATTCCTGATGTAAAACACAATAATAATTTGCCCGACCCGGGAATCGAACCCGGGACCTTATGCTCAACAGTCGCGAAGTGAAACCTTTAATTCGCATGTAATAGGGGCGAGCGTATTGGCATCAACCGGACCGTGGCAGTAAACCGCAATAACACTTGGCCCGACTCGGGAATAAAACTTTCCAGTTCCAGTTCCTCATCCCCCATAGAAAAGGGAGGATCCTCCGACCAGACGGGTGTTGAGTCTGGTGGGCTAACTGCCCGACATATGTAAGTCGGGATTTTCTATATAGGCTAATGTCGCGGATAAAGTTGATAGCGCGATGTAGGAATAGCCAATTAGTTCGCATGTGTTGCGATAGATGTCGCTGTCGCCACAAAACCAAGGCAGAGGAACAACTAGTACATAAAAACCCATACTCACTCTCTCCCTCACTGACCATCCGATGCACCATCCTCCTAAGAGGCTCGATGTACTTGGAGAGCTGTCGCACCTTCTCCCTGTAGGCCGCCTCTTCACCCCCCGGGGAGGCCACACTCGCCCCCACAGGGGTGTTCAGTGACGACGACGGTGACGCCACCATGCCCATACCGACGCCCCTAGGCGACCAGTATTCAGACAATAATAGGCGGAATTGTTATATCGAATTATGAAAGAGCACCTCCTTTTTCTTTGAAGTCGTTATAGTTTTTAAACTGACATGGTCACTAACACCGAAAACGGGATATTTAAATCGAGTTGTGAGTGACAATGGTAGCGGTACCGAACGCAAAAAAACGAACAAGAAAGAGGGTAGACCGTTTTGTCCACCCGCAATAATTTCAGTTTATCCATGATCATGGTGCTTGAGGACTTCGGAACAAAAAGTAAACCTGCAGAGCTATTGCGTATATTTTTCAATGTCAGTGGCTATCATAGTGTCCATCGATTAACTGTCAAATGGTTCCATTTTGTACCAAACCATAACCACTTGACAGTTAATCGATGGACACTATGATAGCCATTGACATTTAAAAAGATACGCAATCGCCCTGCTGGTAAATATCCCGTTTTCAGTGTTTATAATAGTAGATCTATATCTCTGTCTTCGTATGAAGCTGAGTGTTTCTATATTACAGTTGGTTAGATAAGTGTGCCGGCGAATTAGAGGTGCAGTGCTTGTTTCCGGATTCACGAATTTCGGACATCTTTTTCTGTTGTTGTATAGTCTAATTCGAATTTCGATGATGTTGTAAAACCGCTCTGGGTCCACGTGTTGGATCATGGCACACTCCCTCTCCTATGAGACACAGTTCCCTAGGGAACTGTGTCCTACCAATGCGAAAAGTATAGGCAAATTATATAGATGCTATGTATTGTTATATAGATGCTATGTATTGTTTTTACTGTCGTAATTTTCTCTTCAGGCAATCATCATAATGCCAGCCTTTTTTCAAACTACAATATGTTGGAATCGGCTTCCAGTCATACCGAATGCATTTGAATACCAGTATTTAACATGGAGCGACTTTCTTTCTAGTCTATGCTCACTTCATATCATACATACCTCTGTGGCTGTTGGACATGGTGCTGCAGATGCTGCGGGTTGGAGGGCGAAGGACTGCCGACGCTGCCACAAGCCCCCAGGCCTCCTAATGACGACATCGGAGACGTCATTGTCGCTCCCATTGGACCTGGCGTGAGCAATACTTGTAGATATCATGGTTGGGAGTGTTTGTTGGAGTTAAGTAGCATTAAAATACAGAGATGTTCTTGAAAATCCAAGATTAGCTCTAACGTAAATTGTGGATAATTGTCTTTTTTCAGAATAAGTAACATAAAACTGATTTTAGATTGGACTGGCCATGTCTGCCGCATGCCCAATGAACTGCGCTCCAAAATAACGAGTTTCTGGAGCCCTAACACAGCCAGAAGGCATCGCGGCAGGCCTTGAAGGATGGCGAGACGATTTGAACAAAACCAACGACCAGTGGTCCACATTAGCCCTAGATCGAAACAATTGGAAGTCACGGGGAGAGTTCTATGTCCAGCAACGGCATGATTCAGGCTAACAGTAACTACCTACAACTACGGCTGAATGAAGGCCTCTCTGAAAATAGCGAAGTATGACGCCTCTCCCAGCAATTGATGACGCGATTTGTTAAGTTGTCCCGAAGACAATTACAAAAAAATGGAGCCTTATACTTTAAGGAATTTAAGGTACTATTTTATACAGCTTTGCTACCTGTTACCTGCCATAGTAACCACAGCCCAAACTATAGTCGTTTTTTTTTTGCCTTTATTTTCTAGTTTTTAGTTATACTGAAATCTAGTAATATGTTTTTGTTTGCTGGTCTAACATATAAGATAGCCTACGTTAAAAATATGGACATTTTGTACTTGTATTTAATAACACGTTTGTGAATAGAAGGAACTGACCTACAAGATACAGTATTTTACTAGTTTGGAGGTCAGGGTCTCAACTCAACGATACCCTGTAAGATGTTCATAATAAAGATTATTATTGTCGTTCTTACATGCACAGACTTTCTGCTTTTATAAAATAACGAAGGTCTGGCCGTCGTGGGCTCTTGTGCTATTAGCTCTTGCTTGGAAACAGTATCCTGTCTTGTAACTCATTACGTCTTAGCCAAACCGTACTGATTATTAATCTCGGCCTAATGTCCAGAATTGAGGTCAAGAGTAGGCCCACGCCCGTCGGGGCGGCGGGTTGTTGAAGAGATACCGCGGCCTCGACACAAAGGGCTAAAGAAGGAACTTGGGTGGTTTTTAGTCAGTAGAAGTCTGACACTCCCTTCCGCTCTGCCCAAAGCGGGAGTGGTTATTTGATAATTAAAACAAAAAACTGACTTGAATAGATTTACTCCAATTGATGTGTTTTCTTCAATAAAAGATTGAGTGCTGCTCAAAATTCAATATTTAAACTTTATCTTTAACTACTCAAATAAGAAAACAGCAGTAACACAAGAAATTCGGGTGTGATGAGTAGAGATCGGAATAGGTACAGTTCATTTGTGTAAACTTCAAGGGAGTTTGTAACCATAGACCCGCAGATAGGACATGAAGCTATTTTCCAATATAACAAGGCTTCGCTTTCTATAAATTTCCCGTACAATGAGAGATCTGCAAAAACTAGTTTTGTATAGCCTATACCGATTTCTGGTGATAAGACGGTGATTTTGTGCAAATTACTAGTAAAAGTTTAGACAAGAACAAACAAAAAATTTACTGCAACAATAAAAACCAAATGAAAGTGTTATTCGTTGAGTATTGAAGGCCAATTGTATGACTTTTTATTGTTGAAAGGAAAATAAAAAAAAAATATGAAAAAAAGAAATAAAAAGTATTTTAATAGGTAGGTATACATTATGTACAAGAACAAAAAAAAATCATTATAATAAAATATATATCACATAGCTTAGTAAAATTATTCACCGATTGTGATTTGTGGCGTATTCAAAAAATAATTAATAAAATATACAAAATATAAAACCCTATTATTTGGCACTAAATGCAATTATCATTGTGAAACTTCTTTATCACAAATTCTGGCTAGTATCTGAGATCTTTTCATAATTATATTATTCAAAAAAATAATAAAAGCATAGCTTTAAACGTTGCGTTATACGCTACGATGACAAAAGCAAAAAAAAAAGTTTTGTTTTATAACATGATTAAATATTACAACAATCAGGGTATAAAGAATTTCTCCTACTTATTCAGTCTCACCAACTCTTTCAGATCATATTCTATGAAAAACAATGTTACACTGAAACAAGAATCATTTGACACTCAGATGACAATTTGTGCAATACATAGCTAAAACATATGGATATTCCCCAGACAGAAACTACAAAAGGCCAAGCTAATGTCCCTACATAAATTTTTCTTCCATCGTTATTCTAGATAGTGCTTCCTCCACGTTCATTAATCTGGTCATACACGTCAGATCATTATATTATGTCCTCACCGCCTCGTAAATAACTTTTTCTTCTAATTTTGTGTGTTTCAATTAGAATAGCGTGGCGGTTCCAAATTCAAAAAGATCCTTGTACAGTTACTAAAAACCAGTTTTATAATCTATGGATTCGATTTGACAGGAGTGTTCAATTTGACAGGTGTGTACAGTTTGACCATAAACTCAACCTGCTTCCACATAGATGATAACTTTTCATCGGGGACTTCACGGACTAGTTTCCTAAATTTATGTGTCATTGCATTGCGGTGGCGATCCGTTAGGTCTGAAAACATTTAATAGTATCAATGATATCGTAGCTTGTTTGTTTCTTAAAGACGGTCAATCATTCATGAAAATGAATGATGCATCAAATGTGAAGTAATGATTGATACGAATTGATGGATGAAAAAATTTGGTATTCTAATATTGAATTTGTAAATGAAACAAATACTTTAAAAAATTCAATATAAACTAATTCTAACGCAAGATTTGCCATTTAAGACTTGCCATGTCCACAAGATAAGGTTAGTAAATTTGTTTAGTGGCTGTGACATTTTCTAGCAGTCAATCTGATCGTGATAAAGGAACAGAATATGTCAGGTGCAACATAAAAGATATTTTTTATAATGCATTGACTCATAAGTACTAATAACTGAAATTGGATACATAAATGGTGACCATTTTTGGAGGGTGGGAAATCATCAAATAACTCCTCCCGCTCTGGGCAGAGCGGTAGGGAGTGTCAGACTTCTTCTGACTAAAAACCAACCATGTTCCTTCTTAGCCCTTTGTGTCTAGGCCGCAGTATCTCTTTCGAACAACCCGCAGCCCCGACGGGATAAATGGTGACCTGCACTCAGCATACCAATAGATCGCCACCGTAACACAACAAGGTAAATTGGTCGAAAACACCGCACGACATTGTACCTACATAACTACAAACCCAATTATTCCACTATTTTATTGAAGAATTCCCATCAGTAGATTAACCATTAACAATAAGAAATATTGTTACAAACGATCGCTCAAAAATCGACCATTGCTCAAAAAAGCCTGGTTTATCCCTCTGTATGTAAAAATACTTCCTTCCCTCGGTTCATGACTTTAGTAGAATATGAGAAATAATGTCAACACTTACCCATAGGGCTAGGCCCTCCCATGTTAGGCGAAGGCGCGGAGGGCGAGGGGCTCTGGCGCAGGAACTGCGTGGGGGGCGGCGCACGCGCGGCCTGGTAGGAGCCGCCCAGCATGCCACCCACTTCTTGCTTATTGCCCACGCCTACGCGGCCCATGTGAAGCATGTTCAGGCCCACTATCTGGCTGTTGCCCATGCCTCCAACTACAACAGTGAAAGAAGAAAGAAAGTAAGAAAAAATATTTATTTGTCGCAGAAACATAACGAGCATACAAAGAGACATACAGGAAAAAAAATATACACATATAACGCATAACAGATATTAAAAAATACAACAAGCAGGGCTAATATAAAGATAGTTGCACGTCGTGACTGCGACAAGTAGGAAATTGAAAAGGAAAGGAAAGGAAATTGTTGGGTGCCAAAATGGATAAAAAGAAAAATATATATATTTGAAGTTCGAAAACAGGGCTTACTGCTGCAATATGAGGATACAGAAAAATGTTACGGCGCGTTACATGAGGGGAGGGGGGTCAGACATATCCACAAATTGCGTTACGTAATATTTGAACGCTCCCTTAGCATATTAACGGAAAAAGTTCAGATGTGTATAGCCCAAAGCTCAGCCATGCAAACCCAGCTCACTGATGCAGTAAATAGATGATCAAGTGCACAGGTGACAGGGCATGCGGTGCAAGATGGGCCATTGACTGCGGGGAGAAGTCACAAACGTACTTGAGGTCTGAGCCCTCAATATGTACTGCTGTTTCTTGCTTCCTGTTTACATCAGTAACTTAATAATTATGTACTTTGGATTTACTGTGAAATGTGTACGAGTATGAAGTAGCAATGGATATGAGTCTAAAAGGCATACCATTTACAGATTACATAGTAAGGAATTGTTTGGCATTGAGTCATGGACATACATTCTGTTTGGCACAAACTCTTGATTGTAACAGGAAAACGAGCATAAAAATATGTATGTAGATTAAACTCACCCATTTGTCCCTGCATTTGCCCCTGCATGTTATTTGGTGCCATCTGTCCACCCATTCCAACTTGGTTGCAGGGCATCTGTCCCATATTATTGGACCCAGCCATAGGAACCTGCATTGAGTTTGGCATTGACATATTCGGCATCATCTGCCCCTGCATGCCTCCAGCTAACTGGCTCTGTAATTGGCTACCCATAGGATTCCCCATTCCTCCCATGCCCCCGACCATATTATTTCCCATCTGGCCTTGATTCCCCACCATTCCCATTGGTCCCCCCAATTTGTTCTGTAACTGCATGTTCATTTGGGGTCTCTGGTTTAATGTTTGAAGCAGATTTGTGGCTGTCTGAGCTTGTGGTCCTTGTGAGACAATCGGTCCCTGTTGCCCCATTTGGCCTTGCATGCCTCCCATTCCAGGGTTTGGTCCCATAACTCCTTGCTGCTGCATTTGCCCTTGGCCCATGTTCATCATTTGATTCCTAGACCCTTGCGAAGCTAAGTTTTGGAGCGCATTGATAGGGTCTGGTGTGAGGCCTCCTTGGTTGTTGGGCCCCTGTTGCTGTTGACCTTGTGGGGTTTGAACTTGAGGACTGGGGCCAGGCTGGCCTTGATTGGGGCCCTGCATTTGCTGTTGACCTTGATTTTGTTTGGATTGTGCTGTAAATGTAAAGTGAGTTCAACGTTCCATTTCAAATGTTAGTTAAGACAACTTTTACGGAAATTAGACAATTAATAAGTACTGTCTCAAAATACAAAGATATTAGGCACATTAATATTTTGGCTAATTTGTGTTATTTTTTAAATTATGCATCTTATTTAAATATAATAAATTTATTGTTTTTCTTTTCTTATCTTTATATTTAGGAAGTTTTATATGACCTCTCACAATTATTTTCATCTTGGTATCAACAAAAGATAGTAATACTTACACATTTCTCTCACATGTAGTATTAGCTTAGCAACCATGTTCATATACTCCTCACGAGTCTTGGCCTTCATGAACACATGGTTCTCCATCTCACTGCTATTCCGAGCCACCTGGACGCCAGAGCGCTGGATCACCTCCTCACTGTGGAAATATTTAAAGATATAGAAAGAAAGAAAAAGTATTTATCAGTCTTGCACAAGACAAACAAAATAAAAATGGTTAAATTAATAATAAAACAAAATTATATGAACAAAGTTCATCATTTCAGATAAAAGACGTCCACTGATGTACATAGGCTTCCCCCAGGTGTCGCCACATTGATCGATCCCGTGCGTCTCGCATCCAGCGGGTCCCCACAACCTTCATCAGGTCATCGGTCCACCTAGTGGGAGGCCCTCCAACGCAACGTCTTCTGGTTCGCGGTCGCCACTCCAGAACTTTCCGGCCATATCGGCCATCCGTTCTGCGAGCAATGTGCCCTGCCCACTGCCACTTAAGTTTGGCAATTCTTCGGGCTATGTCGGTAACCTTGGTTCTCTTGTGGATGTCTTCATTTCTGATGCGATCCCGCAAGGAGGCTCGGAGCGTTGCCCTCTCCATTGCTCTTTGGGTGACTTTAAGCTTTCTAATGAGGGCTATTGTGAGCGACACGTTTCGGTCCCGTATGTAATCACTGGCAACACACACTGGTCATAGACTTTCGTCTTGAGACACTCTGGTAGGTTGGACGAGAAGATACCGCGCTACTTCCCGAACGCTGCCCAGCCGAGTCGGAATCGAGGATTGACCTCTTTCTCGAAGTTAGACCTACGGCCTACCCAACTGGACCGTTTGTCCCAGGTAGACATAATTGTCGATAAATTCGAGTGTAGTCTCCGATCTTGATAGGAGTGGGTGTTACATGAAAAATCAACATAACCTTGGTTTTGTTTATGTTCATTTTAAGATCTACTCTTTCGGAAACTCCACTGAGATCATCGAGCATTGTACTGAAGGCCTCCATGGTCTCAGCCATAACCAGTATATCGTCGGCAACCCGAAGGTGAGTGATGTACTCGCCATTGACGTTGATGACAAGTCCTCTCCAATCCAGAACCTTGAAGACATCCTCCGCAGCGGTGAACAGTTTCGGAGATATGACATCTCCCTGTCTCACACCGCGCTGCAGAAGGATAGGTTCCGAGGTCTGGTCCTGAAGTCGGACTGACATTGTGGCGTTTTTGTACAAACACTTCAACACCTCGATGTACCGGTAGTCGACTTGGCACCTTTGGAGAGACTGCAGTACAGCCCAAGTCTCGATCTAATCGAAGGCTTCCTCGTAGTCCACAAACGCTAAACAGAGAGGCAGGTTATACTCTTCGGTTTTCTGTATAACCTGCCGCACCGTATGAATGTGGTCTACGGTACTAAAGCCTTTTCGGAATCCGGCTTGTGCGGGTGGCTCGAAATCGTCAAACCTGCGTGCGAGACGAACCAACAACCAACATGTCTCTTACAGTCTCTTGAAAACAACTTGTAGACATGGCTTAAAAGTGAGATGGGCCTATAGTTCTTCAACCGGGCATTGTCACCCTTTTTGAAGAATAGCACCCCTGCACCATGCCTGTGGCGTTTTCCCCTCGAGTATGACGGAATCAAACAGCTTCTGAAAGGCCTTAAGGACAGATTACCACCCGCCTTCAGAAGTTCGGCCGTAATACCGTCTACTCTGGGGTCTTTCGCTAGATTTTCTACAGGTTGACTAGTTGAGGTGTACAGCTTGTCCATAAAAACTCTCGATCTCTCTCAGAAGCTCCGGTTTGGCGGATACGATCCTACCATCGTCGGTCTTCAGTTTCGTGAGCTGGCACTGCCCTATAGCCAGATGTCTTGCAAATACCTTGGAGCCTTTGTTCCGTTCATTGGCGTCTTTAATACGCTCGGTATTAAAGCGGCGGAGGTCGCTCTTCAAGGATTTGGAGATCTGTCTATTGAGATGCCGCCGGTATTTCCACGCCTCGTCTGGAGACTGCAGGATGATCTCACGCCGCTCCTTCATGAGATTGAGAGTGTGATCTATCTGAAAGCTTTTTGGTCCTATTTTCACGACGTATCTTAAAGAATTTAGACTTCATCAGTCGTGAACTTTCAAGCTTTGTTCTGATGTCCTTCCCAAATTGCCCAACTTGCAGCTCATCTTCACTTCGTTTGCCCAGTTTCGTGTTAAAGTATAAGGTACGCCACCCTGTTCGACACACTCTCGATCTTCACCACGTTATTCACGAGGGACTTGTGGACGATAAACCCAACTCCACCCTGGGACTGCCGGTCACCCTCTCGGAAGCAGAGCAGGTTGCCGGATTTCAGGATTATCGTGTCATCCCCCTCTCTTCGGACTTCAGATAACCCCACAATACTCCATCGCAGCCTGCTTAATTCCTCCTCGAGTTCCACTATTTTCTCATCGGCCCGCAGTGTACGTGTGTTATACGTTGCCAGATGAAGTCGTCAGTTGGGGTAGTCGGATCCCTTCCGGAGATTCTTAGCACCCCTTGCCACGCGTTTGCCTCGACCGCTACCGTAGTCGAGAGACGGGCACATTTTTTAGAGGGGGGAGGTTTTGCCATAATCGCCACACTTGGCAGGCGGGTTGGCGATCGCAGTATGGTCGCTACAAAGGCACAGAGAACGCTGCTGCCCATTCTCTGGTAAGTCCCTTAGTCGCCTCTTACGACACCCACGGGAAGATATGGGATGGTAGTATTCTTTACATCCGATATCATACGGATCAAAGTTAACAAGAAAAAAATAAAAAAAAACAATTTGGATACAAGTCTTTCATCCTATTTCTATGTCATCTGCCTAACCTTTTTTCCAACTAGGTATATTTGGTTGCCTTCTAGTCTAACCAGATGCAGTTGAATAGCAAAAGTGTACAAACAGCAAGTATTTGACCTCAATCCGGTAACTGATTAACATTTATGACCACACTGAGTAAGAACAGTAATCTTCTCTTCTTAGCGTGTCGATGGCAATCTAAATTGTGTTCGCCCAGAATTGGGCTACTAGTTTGACGTTTTCGGTAGGGTCCATCAGTTCCTGTGGTTATCATAGTTCCACAAACAAGCCAAACAATTTGCTTCTGAGTTAATTATCAATAATAACAAGGGCCTGTTCCGGAGACTTGACACATCAATGCGGTGGTTAAACAATATGAAACATGGATAAAGGGAACTCTAACTATGGTGCAAGATAGACACTAGTTGCATTCATAAATAAAAATGCACTTTCTCTCTTTTATCTATAGCTAAGTTTAATCATAATCATAAAAGCGAAATTACTGCGAAATTGGGGTCACAGACCAGAGAGCGTCTGGGTATACCCATGGGAATTTTAAATGTAAAGGTGAGTCATACATACAGCATGGAGTTCGATTTTCCTTGTATCAAGACTGATCACTTTTATAGATATTTTTAAAGGAACTGTTAATCATCTCTATTACTATTAGAATGAAATGAAATTTTTATATAAAGGTGGAATTAACATACCTTTTCTCAGGATCAGTATTCTGAGAAAAGGTGTTTTATTTAGACCTTATACAGCTATAGGTATTACGGTAAAAATCATACAAACATTCGGATAAGAGATAAGTGTACAGCTACAGGTCGCTCCGTATAGCACTGACACCGCAAACAATGCTAAATATGCACCACAACATACTAAAATATAGTAAAACTTACATTTTCGACACCACACTCTGGCGGAAGGCCTGAGTTCTCCAATTATCGTCAGAAGCCATTGTGTTGAATTGTTTCAACGTTTCCTTGCACTGTTAAAACCACTTAAGTGACTGTTGCCGCTTCTATGGACACATTTGTAATAACATTCAAACAAAAATGATTCACGAAAATACAAAGCGCTCGATAAAGAGGGCTTTGTTTTATTCCAAAAGACGAAAGGCGCACTGCACAGACTGAATAAATAATCTTTGACGCACTCACTTAGTTAATTAGTTTGACGTTTTCTCAGACGCAATGCAGTGTTGCTACCCTCGCTGTACTCCATTGAGTAAGGAAAAATATAGAGCCGCCGCGATATTCTATAGACACATTTGCTTATACAAATATGAGTGAAATAGGATACAGAATGTGAAATATCGTTTTGTTTCGTTCTTTCTAATACAGTAATCGTATTTGATGAAAGAGACAACAATATTTCAGTTGTTGCTCATAATGGCAACATTTGGTGTTACGAGTCACACAATAGTAGGTAGGTGCCGTTTCCGCCATGTTATGCGGCGAGTTTCGTGGTAGTTCTGCTGTCAAATAGTTGTTTACTTTTTGATAAATTGAGATTTGTGACAAAATTACGAAGAGTTTACCTATAAAACTGCATATACTTATTAAAAAAACAGCAATTCAATATGCCTGCGTGCTGTATTGTGAAGTGTGTTGCAAGAAACCAGAAAAATCAACCTCAATTGTCGGTGCACAGGTTAGAAGCCGGTTTTCATGCAATAGTATCTAGGAGTAATACACTTTCGATGAAAAAAATGCTAAGCGATCATTAATTTATTGATATAGTGTTAATGTTTGGGTTTATTTCCGTCCCAGAGACCTTTTTGTTATTTCTTAATTTTATTCGTTTGTTTACAAACATGAATAGTGTTGTACCGTTGCGTAATAGTTTCCGATACTAGTTCCTTCGCTGCGCTGGAACGATATCTGTTCGAGTGACCGTGCTCTGGCCCGTGGTTCACAGAACCGAGTTACCGTCCCACAGACTTATATGATTGTTATACGTGATCTGAAAATAAGACATCAGCATGCTTGCACCGACTGGACGGGTCCACTAAAATCTGTGTGGTGCTTTCTTCAAATGACCATCTCAGACACTAATCTGCATAGTCTTCATGTGTGTATACCAAGATTATGTCTGGACTTTAAAAGAGACCATGACCTTTTTTTTTTTTTTTTGGGGGTGGGAAATCATCAAATAACCCCTCCCGCTCTTGGGCAGAGCGAAAGGGAGTGTCAGACTTCTACTGACTAAAAACCACCCATGTTCCTTCTTCGCCCTTCATGTCGAGGCCTCGGTATCCCTTGCGGACAACCCGCAGCCTCGACAGGCAGAGCTGAGTTTGTTTTGGAAGTTTCTTCTCAAAGTAGTCAGAAACGAAACACCGACCCCATCTAGTTTTAATAAAAAGTGACTTGTAAAAGTGTATGTAAAAACCTATTTGCAAAATAAACATCATCATCATCTACCTAGCCTTTTCACAACTATGTTGGGGTCGGGTTCCAGTCTATCCGGATTCAGTTGAATACCAGTATTTTACATGGAGCGACTGCCTATCTGACCTCCACAACCCAGTTAACACTAGGTAATACGATACCCTTTGGTAAGACTGGATGTCAGGATTTTCAGGTTACTGACTACCTGTAACGACTGTCAAAGATCTATATATGACAGCCGGGATCAACAGCTTAACGTGCTTTCCGAGGCACGGAGGAAACTCGGCATAATACTGGGCGGTCAACCATCTGCAGACCAACCTAGGCAAGCGCAGCTTAACCTAAATATCGATCCGAGAGGAGAGAGAGAGGAGCTCGTGGCTTAACAAGAACAGTCACTCTGTTCTTGTTAAGCCACGAGCTCCTCTTGCAAAATAAACATCATTCATCATAATGATATTATCACACCAATAAACAGATTTAATAAAAATCATTCTTATTTTATTTTACTCCACCAGTCAGTATGTTAATCATAATAGAAACATAATCGTCTTCCTATTAGAAGAAGTTGTTTTTCACTAAGATCTGCATACCTACCAGAATCTACAGACCTACAGTCCATCGATTAGCTGTCGAATGGTTATGGTTTGGTATATTAAACTAACCATTTGACAGTTAATCGATGGACACAATGATATTCACTAACATTTAAAAAGATACGCAATAGCCCTGCAGATATAACCGAAAGCGCAAACGTTGCATTCTTTAATTTTGTTCAGAAAACCACTTTAAATTAATTTTATTCTCAGGTATCAGAAGGAAAGTAAATTTACTCATGGTTTTCTGTTACAACGAACTCTTAATTATAATTCAACCGTGATATCTACTAATACTCGTAATACTATTAACTAGTACCAGTTTCGATACTCGTTACAGTAATACTATGTTCCATGATTGACACAACCCTAGCATTGGCAGCCATTTTGAGTACCGTTCAAGGTTGTAGGTATGCACCTTTTTTTTGTAGGTATTTCTAGTCCACTTATTTATATGTCTATGCTGTACTCTCAGTACACAGAAACTCCATTTCGTAAACTGTACAAATTCTCTAAACCAATAATCAAAATTAAATAAACAAAATAAGTTTATTGTTTATTTGCAAAATAGTCATCGAAGAACTACTTAATATTTCCTTTTTTATAAAACTGTATCTTTCACTTGTCATATTTAATAATAACTAACCACGAGTTCATTAAATATAGCAAGAAATATTATTCATTTATCTCCCGAATCTAGGGTGTAGGCCGGTGTAGGCCGTGGGGTCTAGGGTGATGACTGCATTTTGTAAAGTTTACTTTAGCAAGTACCAAACGTTGCGAATTGAAAAAGACGTCAAAAAATATTTTGGAGAAATCTGATCTAGCAACCCTTTTATTTAACCATGCTGTCATGCTGTCAACCTGTCCCATATCTGTCATTAGTGTAATTCATTCATTAGCAAATTAGCCCGCCGAAGTTGTGAATTAAGGCATTAGGAACAATAAGAATAAACTATCAAGATACTTTAGAATGGCTTCATCAACAGTGTTGAGAGTAAAACGGAGGCTCGAACAGAATCCAGAAGATACCCTAGTGCTCATGTGTAAACGAATTAAAACCGACAAAGAAGAAATATCACCGTCACTGTTCGTGTTTCGAGGAACCGTTGGTGATCAGGTAAACACTATTTTTTTGTATTACTTATCAATTAAATAATAGTAAACTATAAGTAGACGAACTACCGGTCAGTAGAATGTCATAGGATAGCTTTTAAGTATTTTTTAAAACTGCGTATTGCAAACAGTAAATAAAGCATGTTGATTGTTATTTTCACGTGTTTGTTTCGTGGTTCGTTGGCTAGTTTTAGCCTCGAACGGGCGAGGCGAGAAATGAAATTACAAAAGTGCCCGCTCACTTTTGTGAATCCATTTCCTCGCCTCTAACAAAAGTTTAATTTTATATTTATCAAGCAATAATTTTGTCTACAAGGACACCTGTTATTTTGAGTAACTAATTCAGTAATAATATTTACTGTACTGAGTAGTGTTATTTTATAACTTCATTCGGTCAGTGGGTCGTCTTGGGGCGGATTCTTCTTTATTTCTATGTTCTGGGGCCATGATTTTAGTACCTATAGTGATGGACTTGTTTGAGGAAACTTTACCATCATAAACAAACACACACAACAATTTGTTCCTAAGACGACCTACTGACCGTGCAAACAAATATTCAGATTTTTTGTCCATTATTCCTAAGCTTTACTGGCTGATGATACTTTATCCTTCCACCAACAACCTTCCTTCCTTCCTTCAAACTTACTAGGTTATGACCAAATTGACATTTTCAATTCAATGTAAATTTTCATTTTGTTATTAACATATTATTTCACCTTTAGTTTTTATTATTAATTATACAAGTGCTGTGCACACCTATAAGTGACGAATTCACAGCAAAACTGTTATGTAGAATATATTAATGTAAGCATTTAGTGAATAAGTCGTTGGTGTGTCAATAAATAAATAAATAAATGGTGGCCAAGGTTGGGTCCTAAGAAAGCAGGGCTGTTCAAAAGTGCGTTAGGTTGACAATATTGTCAGGGTTGGGGCCTGTACCCAACTGTAATGATGATAGAGCATTACTAACCTTCCTCTTTTTCATATGGTAAGTGTGAATCCATTAAAATGTAGGTATGAAGATCTTAAGTATTACGTATCTTATCTTCCGTATGGTGTCGAACGTAAAGAATAGCCCCATCCCACATCTTCCCATGGGTGTCGTAAGAGGCGACTAAGGGATTTACCGGAGAATGGGCAGCTGCATTCTCTGTGCCTTCGTAACAACCATACTGCGATCGCCAACCCGCCTGCCAAGCATGGCATATCCCCCGCTTCTGGGGAAGGCCTATGTCCAGCAGTGGACGTCTTAAGGCTGAAATGATGATGATGATGTTACATAATAACTTAACAGGAATAAGAGAAACAAAGCATATGACGAACTCGTTGATGTCTGCAAGTCAGTAGGAACTAAAACCCATAACTACTACAACAAATCTGGCATGAGTTACTTAACATGAGTAACATAACATGAAAACATAATATATGTTACATAATAACTTGACCATTGGAGGAGGAGCTCGTGGCTTAATAAGAACTGCCACTCGGGTCGATCTTTAGGTAAAGCTGTGCTTGCCTGGGTCGGTCTGTGGATGGGTGACCGCCCGAAATACCGAGTTTCCTCCGTGCCTCGGAAAGCACGTTAAGCTGTTGGTCCCGGCTGCCATATATAGATCTTTGGCAGTCGTTACAGGTAGTCAGTGACCTGAAATTCTGACATCCAGTCTTACCAAAGAGTATCGTATTACCTAGTATGAACTGGGTTGTGGAGGTCAGATAGGCAGTCGCTCCATGTAAAATACTGGTACTCAGCTGCATCTGGTTAGACTGGAAGCCGACCCCAACTTGTTGGGAAAAGGCTAGGCAGATGATGAATAACTTGACCATTATTCTTGTTAACTTAATTGCAACCTTTACATTCACAGGAAACCACACACGTCAAAAACTTACTGCCAAAAACAGACTTGAAACAGCAATCTGTACCAAATGTTGACACAATCATTGAAAAATTACGTAAAGAACGAAAGGAGGTTGCATCCAAAAGTCGATATGAGATCGTCAATTACAGCAGAGGACTGAAAGACACGGAGCATGATGAGGGAAATGAAGATATAGTCAATTTAATAGATCTGCAGAAGACTGAGGATAAGGATTGTGATGTACAATATGCCTATGATCTGTACACTAGTTTGAAACAAGATTTTGATATAAACATGATTGATAACTTGATTGGGTAAGCTATTTTAAACTAAGTATTCTTCGAGCTGAACCCGTGGGAGCTTGATAACTTTTCATATAATGCGTTTGAATTAAGAATGTCCTCTATCTGTTATCTGTCACTTCGAAACTATGGATTAAGTCTTACTGCTGCACTCAGAGAGCTTTAATGATTACTTAGGCCATCACTTAGTAAACGTTTTGTTTGACAGTTTTGTCATATAAAAGTATTTCAAATCTTTACTAAGTAACTGCTTAAGTAATCATTAAATATCTCTGAGTACCGCACAGCTGACAGCTGACAGATAGAAGGCATTGGCATTCTTATTCTTGTATGAAATGTAATATATTTAACTTGTTGAGTTAATATACTTAACAAACTATCCTGGGTTTTATTCCTGGGTTGGGCAGTCTTGGGTTTTTCCTATAATAATTTTCTCAGTAACAGCCACAGAGTCTGGATTTGTGCTCGGTTGATGGGAATAGGCACCCTATTACATGGAACTTAATCATGTGGGTGTGCTATGAGGAACACCTCTGCCTAACCCATCTGCGATCACAGCCCTGATGTTATGTCATGTTACTAATTAACATATTTCCTTTGCAGTGTAGAAACAGCTTTAGTCCTAGATTCCTATGACCCATCTCAAGATTCAGATATAGAAGCTGATGATGATGATGATTCGAATGATGAGAACAACTGGAGAAATGAATATCCTGACTCAGAGCCTAGCAGTATAGAGATAGATGATATGGTGAGAGCCATGGAGAGGGTCGACATTGGTAAGTAGAATATTAAAGTGGATTGGACTGACTACCGCACTCAGAGACCTTTAATGATTACTTAGGCCGACACTTCGTAAAGGTTTTGACAGTTTTGTCATACAAAAGTATGTCAAATCTTTACTAAGTGACGGCTTAAGTAATAATAATAATAATCATTTATCAAGTAATCATTAAATATCTCTGCGTACCGCAGTGAGTCAAATAAATATGATTCTAATTAGTCCGTCAGTTAGATTAATCAAAATATTGGATACGTGTTTTTTGTTTTATCAAATTAATAAAAATTGACGAAGATAAAACGCGTAAAAGATCATGAGTTGAAAAGGGGGGTTGTGACGTCATTTGTAGGTAAAAAATGTACTGACATGTTTTCAGGAGTTCACGAGTTTTCGAAGCACTGTATCGTTTCCATTTTTTGTTTATGTGAGAAAAAAAAAATATGGGTTCAATATTTTTTGGAAATCAATCTGACGGACTAATTAGTTTTTTTTTGTCCGATTTCCTGTTCTCTAAAATATAAATGATTAACTCCGAAATCTTCGAAGATATTGATCCCTAAGTACTCTATGTTGTAACTTGAATGTAATGTAAATGTAACACATTACATTAATTAAAACGGACTTGTATTACACACACATTTCTGGAGTTGTTTTTGCCCTGAACATCTTGTCTTTTAATATAATAATAATAATATGCAGGAGAAACTAATACTGTATTCAAGTTTTCTTTAGCCTATTATGTCCCACTGCTGGGGAAAGGCCAAAACAGCTCAAGTAATTACTTTAACTTAACTCTTTCAAAATATTTTCTAAGATAAGTACAACCACTTTTTGAAGCATTCCATTATTTTTATTTGTCTTGCCTTTTATGATTTTCAAACCTTTCCGTTTTATTCCCATCTTCAACCACTGACCGGTTCTAATAAACCTCACTTACATTTTCAGAGGACGACCTATCCAGCGATACGGGTGAAGACAAAATATACGATGACCCGCCTGATTTATTCAATGAAGATGTGCAGCGATACGGTGAAGCTTATGCTAAGTATAAAGCTAAAGTGCTTTCAGAAAACCCAGATTTATCTAACAGTAAAAGCCTGGTACATTGTACGAAGATAGATGAAGATCCGGGGTATAAAAATGACAGTGACGATGATGGGTTTTATTACGGAGAAGATCAGGATACGGAACAGTTTAAGGAACAATATAGAGAAGAAGATTCTTCAAATGAGCATGAGGATGTTGCATATTGAACTGGTTTTATCTGATTTGCTAGTCATACAGCTGGATTCGAAGTTTCTGTTTTATCTAGAGTTTGAAGTTGAGTTTTGATTCTGAATGCAGGGGTTGTTACGCAGGAGTGTTAAATAAATAAACACTTTTACATTTTATGTGATTTTTTATTGTTTTAAAGTAATTACATTAATTGGTTATACAAATTGGATGTGATCAGAAATTTTGAATTTCGAATATCATTTTAAATGTCTATTCTACGTAATGATCATTATGTACAGAAACTTGCATCAATTAGTTATTTTCCACAATAAACATGCTTCGAAAATATACACCATACAATTCCCTCCTGGGGTAGGCAAGGGTGTTCCATATTTTGCCAATTTAGTCTATATTCCCATGTTACAAGGGCGAAATTTTTAGAAAAATTATTGAAATACTAAACTAATGCATGTTTCCATAAGTAAGTATGACTGGAAAACAAAAAGATGCTGAATTGACTTTTTCTTGGTTTCAATTAGTACAGGAGCAGGTTTTCAAACTCGCTGACGTTCTCCAAGTGGCTGGGCATGATGAGTCCCATGCTTGAAGCCTTGTCTTCAGCTGAAATCATAGAATAAGTATTTAATAACTAAAAAAGGTATTTACTTTTCCATTTGTCCTACAAGTGGGGGTGAGCCTATGTGAACTTTTTACATTTCTGAATTTTAGTGGATTTTTTAAATTCATAAATGTATCTTTATTTCGTGGTAATAAGGGTGATTTTCGTGATTCGAATGTCAACTTGCGGTTGAATGTAAACTCAACAAAGTTTGCGGTTTACCATTTATCAACCATAGGTACGTCTTTCTTTTAGTTGTTGTTGTTCCAACCTTAACTAGTGTGGTTTAAAGTTGAAATTGGTCAAATGCCGAACATATAAAGATTACTAAGTTATTAATCACCTTTCAACCTTGTCCAGTGTGGTTTAAAGTCGAAAGTTAGTCAAACGCGAACATTATAAGACTGCTTACCCATCTCCTTGATGTTTTCAATGATGCATATGATCAAGATCATGTACATCGGCTTGCTGTTCACCTTTTGGAACACCCCGTTCTCCAGCTCCACACCGGTGCACTGCAGCTGAATGCCTGTCTCCTCAATCACGGTGTTGCTGAAAAATGAAAAGGGAAGATTATGAGGCTGCTATCATCATCATCACCATTTCAGCCGAAAGACGTCCACTGCTGGACAAAGACCTCCCTTAAGTGTCGCCACATTGGCCGCTTGATTGATCCCCGCAACCTTCAGCAGGTCACACCTAGTGGGAGGCCTTTTTTTTTTTTTTTGGGGGGTGGGAAATCATCAAATAACCCCTCCCGCTCTTGGGCAGAGCGAAAGGGAGTGTCAGACTTCTACTGACTAAAAACCACCCATGTTCCTTCTTAGCCCTTCATGTCGAGGCCGCGGTATCCCTTGCGAACAACTCGCAGCCTCGACATAGCCTAGTGGGAGGCCTTCCAACGCAACGTCTTCCGGTTCGCGGCCTAGGCTGCTAGTTGGGTGGCAAAGACATAAGACACAACTTTAGCCCCTCGGTGCATAATCTACTATTAGAGTTCAAGTGAACTAGTGGTAAATAATAAGTGCCATTGGATTTTTCCATCAGGAATTTCTCAGTAGCAAACTCGGAGTCTGGAAGGGTCTGGAAGGAGGTCTGTGTTGGGACATCACTATTTAGTATGTCAATAGTGTGCACATCACTAGATGTTATCTATGTATCCGGTTCCTATTTGTCATTCCAGTTAGACACTCTTATGTCGGTCCCCGTCTGGGATACTACTAACTGTCTGTCTGTATCTATTACATATAACATGTAGTAATAAACCAAGTCAACCTCACTGGTGTCTTATTCAACAAGCCTACAGAACAACAGTCTGGTCTGGTCTCTTAAGTACATTGTTGGGTCCCATCCCAGCCAGTTGCGCAGACATCTTTTAACCCGTTTATTATACTTACTACTTCATTGACGTCCGTATCTAATAAAACAAAATAATTTAATGTGGAAAATGTCCTAATTGTGTTTTGAACGGGAGGGCGACTAATATTTAAAGATTTATCAGCCAAGTTTTTACCAACGTTGACAAAAAAGTGGTTTACTTTATTTATTGCTTCGGATGGTTGCTTGTTGATGGCCTGCTGGCTCCCTTTCACGTGGGACTTAAACATACCTGGCGAAATGTGGGTGTAGGTGCTTATGGGTACACCTCTGTCTAACCCTTCGGGGATTACAGGCGTGATGTGTGAGTAAAGAAATAATGCTAAAGAGCAATGATGGCTTAGCGGCCGTGGGTTACGATTTATAAGTCGTAAGCTTGTCCTTAGGAACTTTGTGTGAACCAAAAATTCGTAAAACGTGTTATCAACTAATAAAAAGGCCCACGTGATGTCACGTGTGCTCTTTGAATGGGGTTTTGCTGTCCAATCGCTTTGTAGGGAGGTCTGTTACTGTAGACAGAAATTATAGTATGGATCCTTAGAATCGCGGGCGAGAAGCCACCGTCTACAGCGAGGCTCAAGGCAGAACCACAACCCGTCGGGGCTGCGGGCTGTTCGCAAGAGATACCGCGGCCTCGACATGAAGGGCTAAGAAGGAACATGGGTAGTTTTTAGTCAGTAGAAGTCTGGCACTCCCTTTCGCTCTGCCCAAGAGCGGGTGGGGTTATTTGATGATTTTCCACCCGCCAAAAAAAAAGGCAGGACCATAACAGTCTGCGTAGATATGTATCCAGGCGCTACTTGTGGGGGGTTTCCGTGGTGGTATTTTCAGAGCACACGAAGCCCCTTTCCCTGTGCTGATGGCTACCGGTGCCCGATCTTATTCCCGAAGGCCGAGCACCTGAAGGTTTCGGCCGAAAGTAAAACGAAACGAGTCTTACCTATATTCTGTGTTATAAGCTGATATTAGGTACACCATTCATTCCAGTGAGTTTGTAAACAAAGATCCTTACTTCGCAGTTAGGTCTTAATGCGCAACGCAGTAGCCTATACCTACCTATCCATCTATAAACCCTTTATTCGTATCCAATTATCCACACTAGACAAATCACTGGAAGAAAAACTACCAAGTATTTATAACTAGAATTATATATCCAGAATAAAACTTACAGTTTATCCACCATGGTCTGCCTAAAAGCAGGTGTCTTCCAGTAAGTATGTTCGTACTGCGACGTAGTCGCTGACGACGTAGTCTTCACCTTTTCAATCGCCATTTTTCCTCACAAACACTACCACACAGAGACGTAGTGACTAGGAGCTCAAGAATCAACGAATGGACCTGTTATTAGGACTATTCTTGTTGTGTTAATTTTCGTCGACGTCACGTGGGGAGGGCGCAGAGAGACTAAGGAAGGACCATTAATCAATGATTCGCGCTTGCGCGGTGACGGGAGACCGGTGCACGGTTTTGCTAAGTGCAGTGCAGCGCAGTTTTACGAGGAAAAAACAACGTCATTGGTTAAATCTTTGGAGGTAAAACCCTGAAAATAAAGCCGAATGACGGGAAAATATTCGACTTGGTTGATGTTGATGCTTGTGAGGTTTTGGGGTTAAGTTCTGAATTTGTTTCAACTTGTTGATACTATTTTTTAATGTTGATTAACTGCAGCACTGCACTTCGGTTTGAGCTCCCCCCACTCCACGACTGCACCGCGTCCAGTTCCTCTAAAAAAAGAAGATTCTCGCAATTTTACTTCTTTCTTTTGCTATTTTAATTAATTGATCGTTCATCTGGTAAAAAGTCCTACGCTATTACTTTACCATACCTTTTCTTGTTTCAATGTAGGGCGGTACGACCCATAAACAAATATACATAACATCACGCCTGTAATTCCAGCGGGTTTAGGCAGAGGCGTACCTATAAGTATTCGAAAAACTTCAATCGCGTACGAATTCTTATTCCGGGCCACTGAGAAGTTCTAAATGGTTAAAAATCTGGAAAAAATTCAATCAATATAAAAAAATAAGGATCCTGCACTAATCCAGTACCTACACATCTTCTCTCTCTCACAAAACAGGCATCTGAAGACTGATAAGTCATCACCACCAGATTCTACAGATGCCTGTTTAGGTATTCTTGGTCCAGCCCTCTTACAATAAGATGAAAAGGAATATTGCTGAACAGCGAACAGCCCTATGTTAGTTTTTGCCCGTTTTTGAAAACTGAAAGGCTCCGAAGGAATCTTTGCTTTAACTTTTCATAGTAAAGTTTTACCGTTCTCTCAGCATGCCTCACTTACCCCAGTATCAAGTTTCATGATGAATATTTATTTATTTATTTAAACTTTATGCACAATAATGAATGATACATAGGCGGACTTAATGCCACAAGGCATTCTCTACCAGTCAACCTTAGGGTTAATCAAGACAACATTGTGGTAGGTTACAAAATAACTAAAAAAAAAACGAATGTCAACTTTAATAGAATAAAAAGTATATACTTATATTAATACTAATACACATATAAAAATAAAATAAATTAATAAATATGAATTAATGAATATGCTCGCTAGCTAATAATCATTCATGGCTCTGGGCTGTTTCAGTAGGTACAGGGGCGTAGCTACCGCCGTATCTGCCGTATCAATTATACGGGCCACCCATCCACGGGGGCCCCCGACGTGCGTAGGCAAAAATTAATAAAAACTTCCCAAATTATTTTTATTTTTAGAAATGACAAAAGTCAAAAAAAGCTATTATTTGTAATCAGAAAAAATCCTTTATTTTCAATCAGAAAAATGTATTTAATAGATCGGTTTACCGAAAAAAAGGCAAGGAAAGTGTATATATTTAATTTGAATTGTTTGTAAAAATTTTGGAAAAGTGACAAATAGATAATTACGATGAATACATATTTAAATTTTATGCAAACATTGTTTTTTCTTGTGTGAGAAATTTTTACCCTTCATAATAAAGGGCCCCCAAACAAATTTTTATACGGGGCCCCGCCAAGACACGCTACGCTACTGAGTAGGTACACTTTTTGTTGTCAATAGAAACCAAAAGAGAAAGTCTTAAGAAGTGCGGGAAAGTCTGTCTGAGTATAAACTGGGTTGTAGAGGTCACATAGGCAGTCGCTCCATGTAAAATACTGGTACTCAGCTGCATCCGGTTAGACTGGAAGCCGACCCCAACACGTTTGGGAAAAGGCTAGGCAGATGATGATAAACCAAAAGAGAAATAGTATGAACCTACCTACGAACGGTTCCCTATGGTTGTTGTGAGTACCGCGTCGTTCGCTCTTGCAATCTTTATCCATCATCTGCTCTTGTCCCATTCAATTTGGGGTCGGCGCAACACGTTTTCTTCTTCCATTGTCCTCCTCTGTCAGTCGTCAAGGCACGTTTATCTACTCTTTTCTCTTTCATATTTTGGGGGGTATGAGGAACAGGGTGTAAAGTCCCTCATCCTCCGTAGAAAAGGGAGGATCCTCCGACCAGACGGGTGTTGTGTCTGGTGGGTTAACTGCCCGACATAAGGTATGTAAGTCGGGATTTTCTGTATAGGATAAAGTTGCGTCGCGGATAAAGTTGATAGCGCGATGTATTTGCCAATTAGTTCGCATGTGTTGCGATAGATGTTGCTATCGCCACAATATCATTCCTCACACAATCCATCTATCATTTCTTTGGCCTTCCTCTCCCTCTCCATCCATCAACATTCTTGCAATCTAAATGCCGTTCATTATTTAGACCAAATTCCCTTTTTTTCTTCCTGAATAATGTCTCTAGCAAGCTTCAACTCAAATTCTACTGTAGACACGTTTCCGTCATTTTTAACCGACTTCCAAAAAGGATGTTTTTTTTTATAAAAAATATTTATGTCCACCGATATTTCCGGCAATTGTGGACCGATTTTCAAAATTCTTCTTGTGTTCGAAAGGGTATACCCCCGAGATGGTCCAATTCTCACCAAGTCAGGTTCTGATGATGGGATTTCACGTTTCCGTCATTTTTAACCGACTTCCAAAAAGGATGTATTTTATTTATGTTCACCGATATTTCCGTCAATTGTGGACCGATTTTCAAAATTCTTTTTGTGTTCGAAAGGGTATCCTCTCGAGATGGTCCCTTCTCACCAAGTCAGGTTCTGATGATGGGATTTCAGGGAAATCGGGGGCAACCCTGAACATTATGGATATCTACAAGTCAGTAGACCCGAAGAAAGTAACACTCATTACTAAAGTTATATACATACTTGAATGACTAATGAGTCTGGGGAATAACAGGATGATATTATCCGTCGGGGCTGCGGGTTGTTCGGAAGAGATACCGTGGCCTCGACACAAAGGGCTAAGAAGGAACATGGGTGGTTTTTAGTGAGTAGAAGTCTGACACGCGCAAGCGGTAGGGAACAGCTCCACTCAGAGCGGGAGGAGTCATTTGATAATTTCTCAACGGCCCCCAAAAAATATAGAGGAATAACGTTAACGGTTATTAGCACACTCAGGTACACCCCGTTCCTAATGGTCCCTATTGCCATGAACGGGCACAAATCCAGACACTTCTTCGGAGGGGTCTTTTGATGATTTCCCATTCCATTTCATCGCTTCTTCGTTTAAAACATTCCACGTGCGTCCTTTTGTAACTTCGCGCCCCTAACACGTGCCTAGTTTGCCTTTTTTTTGGCGGGTGGAAAATCATCAAATAACCCCCCTCCCGCTCTTGGGCAGAGCGAAAGGGAGTGTCAGACTTCTACCGACTAAAAACCACCCATGTTCCTTCTTAGCCCTTTATGTCGAGGCCGCGGTATCTCTTGCGAACAACCCGCAGCCCCGACGGGACCCACAGCCCCGACGGGACCCGCAGCCCCGACGGGACCCGCAGCCCCGACGGGACCCGCAGCCCCGACGGGACCCGCAGCCCCGACGGGACCCGCAGCCCCGACGGGTGCCTAGTTTGCCGTAGGGGTAATCCGCCTTTGTGGGTAAGTACTGACTGTACCAGCTAAGTAAGGCGGTGCAAGCGGGCCCAACCTTGTTTTCACAACTACAAAAAACAAGAAAATCTGGGAAGGCGGTTAATTTTGCCTGTTAGTGTAGTAGATAAAAAGAAAAAAAAAATTGAGACGAGACCTTCTCTATTGTAAATGCACCCACCTGGAACCACGTCTGGGAAATCATTAACTTGACTCCTCCCGCTCTAGGCGGAGCGAAAGGAAGTGTCAGTCTTCTACTGACTAAAACACCCATGTTCCTTCTTAATTTAAGTTCTGCGGCCCTGGACACAAAGGGCTAGTCCGGGGCCGCGGTATTTGTTTCGAACGACCCGCAACCCATGAGGAACTCTTCAAGTGGATTTGGAACACTGCGCTCTGTATCAATGTGTTTGTACTTATATCCACAACTTCTAACTGTAGTTCTTGTTCCACATCATAGATGGCGCAAGTAGTAGCTGCAGTGTCATTAACCGACATCCAAAAAGGAGAAGGTTCTCTATTCGTTTGTATGTATTTTTTTTTAAGTATTGATTCGTTTGCGTTCAGCGTTGGTTTTTCTAAACAGCCTGTATTTTCAGTGATTTGATCTTCGTACTTTTTTAAAGACATTACATGAGGCGATACCTGTATTCCACGTAGGGGTATAGACAAGGTAGTATTTGGTATTATTTTTCCTGTCATCATCAAATTCAGATTTCGGACTACTAAACGATTTAATAACATTTTGTCAGGGCTTGGTCTAAGTGGTCGCAAGCGCGACAGCTGAGCTCTAGGTCCGGGGTTCGATTTCCGGGTCGGGCAGTCTAATGATGTTGATGGCAATAGGCTCGCCTCCTATTACATGGGACTTAAACATAACTGGCGAAATGTGGGTGTACTATTAAATACATATCTGCCTAACCCTTCGGGGATTACAGGCGTGATGTTATGTTGTCAGGAGCCAGGGATAAATAAATCATAAATCATTTAATCGTTTGTTAACACAGGTACAAAAAATAGTTGGTATAAAAATTACAAGCGCTATGTTATACCCGAAGGTGTACAAATATTCGTTGAGTCATTGAGAGTAAGATGATTTTAACAAAACTTAAAAATAAAGATGAATATAAAAAATGTCAAAAAGGAAAAATATAATATAATGTCTATATAAAATTATAAAAAAAAAAAAAAATAATAATAATGCAAAGATGTCACGTAATGTTAAATAGTCAATGAGTACCACGGTCAAAAAGAAACACAGTCATTATATTTTGTCTGTCAAAAATTCGGAAATGCTGTAATATGCTTTAGACAACAGTAAAGATTGTTGTGGATCGAACCCAGAACCTTAGAAGGATACTTAGCAGTCGCATCCCAACTAGTATAGTAAAGGAGAGTAACTGCGGTACTCAGAGATATTTAATGATTACTAAAGCATTCACTTGGTAAAGATTTGACGTACTTTTGTATGACAAAACTGTCAAAACCTTTACTAAGTGATGGCCTAAGTAATCATTAAAGATCCTGAGTGCTGCAGTTAGTCTGCCACATGAGCAAATCATATAGATTTTTTGCTCGCCAGCTCCCTAACTATTATATGTAGTGATGTACTCGCCATTGACGTTGATGCCTAGTCCTTCCAGTCCAGAATCTTGAAAACATCCTTCAGTACAGCGGTGAACAGCTTCGGAGATATGACGTCTCCCTGTCTCACACCTCGCTGCAGTAGGATAGGACACGAAGTCTGGTCCTGAAGTCGGACTGACATTGTGGCGTTTTTGTACAAACACTTCAACACCTCGATGTGCCGGTAGTCGATTTGGCACCTTTGGAGAGACTAGTACAGCCCAAGTCTTGATAGTCTATCTCCTCTTTCTATAGTAGACTAACGAGCCGAGATCTCTCTACAGGGTGTAAATTAACCCTTCACACAGCCGTCAACCAAGCATTCTGTACATCAAAGTAAGTACCCCTACGCAAGAATGTTTGCTGGGAAACAACTTTTTTTTTTGGGGTCAAAAAATTACATTTTAGTGTAAAACTCAATGTAGCACTCTTAAAACGTTGGATGCTTGGATGCTTTGAATAGTAAACGGGTCATGGAGGTAATTTAAGAAAAGTTATAACCTGAAAAACTAGATAGTATTTTTACAAAAACAGCTTTGAAAAATTTGGAACTTTGACCCCCAATATCTCCGTAACTAGGAGGTTCCCAGGTATGGTCTAGACCAAAAAAAATATCGCAGTGGTGGAGAGAACAAATGTCCTTCGTTTGCGTTAAGGGTACTTTTACACCCTTTATATTGATAGCTAAATGATTAGGGTAAGCGATCAGTACGACTAATGGTGTCATCATCATCATCATCATAAACCTATTAATGTTCCTACTGGGACACAGGCCTCCTCTCTTTAAGAGGGTCCACCACGCAGGTAGATGTCACAAGCCTTCGAAGTTTTGGTTCTAGGACATACCGGTTTCCTCACAATGTTTTCCTTCACCGGTTTTGAGAGTAGTAGTGATGAAATAAATTACACAAAGTATTGCACCTGCCTGGGTTCGAACCCATGGCTTACTGTTCGTATGTCGGGGCCACCACCAATGGGCCACCGCTGCTCTATTACTGGTGTATGTGGCGTATATAATATAACATCACGCCTATAATCTCCGACAGGTTAGGCAGATGCGTACATAATAGTAGATTTATCCACATTTCGCCACTTATGTTTAAGTCCTATCTAATAAAAAAAAAAATAGGAGGCCATTATCTATTGCCATTAAGTGGACACTAATCAGGCTCCGTGGCGTGGACGACAATTTGACTGATTAGAGAATCGAACCCAGACCTCATGATCAGCAGCCGCGATTGCGACCACTAGAGCAACGAACATTTATAAATACACTGGTGGGTATTTATAATTAATTAAGTATATCCCAGTAATATTATTTGCATTGTCTTTATATTGTAGGTAGTGTATTAATTATTTTTGGATTTTGGGAAATCATTAAATAATTCCTCTCGCTCTGGGCAGAGCGGAAGGGAGTGTCAGACTTTACTGACTAAAAACCACCCATGTTTCTTCTTAGCCCTTTGTGTCCGGGGCCGCGTTGTCTCTTTGGAACAACCCGCAGCCAGGTAGTGTCTTAAGGGGTAAATAAAAAAATATAATTAATATGTGATAAATAATTTATTGTCTGGCGGTATTTTTACAATATCATTGTATGCCTACATCAGTTTACTTTTCATTAATTGTTATTATCACTTTAATTCAACGTCTTAATATAATAATGTTGCATTTTAAACATTGGTAGGTACAGAATGGATGTCTTAAATTATGCATTTGTCACTAAAAACTGTTTCATTTATTTGCTGGGATCAGCCTTTAGCTAAATATAGTTGTAAAAATTAAAAGCGGCTCAAAAAAGTGTATTAACCATTAAAAGTTGGCTTTTAATGGTTAATATACTTTTTAAAGCTTTGAATAATTTCCTGTTTTTCAATCAACCTCCAAAAGAAGGAGGTTTGTATTATTGTTTATGGAATAAATCACCCTTCCAATTTAGGAGGTCTTATTATTGTCTCTGGAATTCTGAATTATATAATGTTGCAAAGACAAAATAATTTTATCTACCACTCGTAGAAGCAGTTTTCGTTCAAGGGATAAGTTTATTAATTAATTGTTTTTAATTAGAATAAATTAATTTAAGACATCCACTAAACACACGAAACAAATAAAGATTTTATTCGAGATGACGCCCCTACATTAAAAACTATGTTTTTACTGAGAACACAGTTATGGCACATAACATCAGATGCTGTGTTTCGTTATTTACTTTTACATAAAATGTCATGATTTTTTACGTTTATTCTACTGATTGTAATGTCGTTTGCAGAAGTGACTTTTTTAAAGGAAATGTGAAATCATGTAAAATGGCTAGTTCTCTTAACGAAAAACATTGCATTTTTGCGTTTTATGTTATTCGAGCAGTATTACCAACAACATAATTATATAATTTTTTTAAACACAATTGAATTTACTTGGCTTGAAAACAAAAGTTCTACGTTTTTTATGTTAAACCCACTTCTGCCAATGACTATCCACTAAATACGTCATTATGGAAGATCGACAACATTTTTGTTTTGTACCTAGGTATATTTTTAATCGCAACACTGATTCGAGACTCATTCCTTTACAGACAGACAAAACATAAAAGTTACACAAATTACAATAATTATACGTAGGGAACAAGTCTTGTAGTCACTTAATCTACAACTATATTTAATGAGATAACTATAAATGCAAATTACGATTAATCTAGCGATGCTTTGGCATTGACAAAACATGGTATTTTACTCAGTGCCCAGTATATTTTGACATTTCAAAATGGCGCTGCATGTGACAGCATAATGTCAAAAACCTGCTTTAATCAGTACATTGTCCTTGTTTAGTTTTTTTCTTTTTTGCCACGTACCAAAATATACGGGGCACAGAGTATTTTTTTTTATTTAACACTTACGTTTTGATACTTTTAGTTCGGGGAATGATAAATACTGTGGTTAGCCAGTTTTACACTGTATAAGAAAAAGAAAAAATATCATTCTAAATTGCGAAATGTTTGCATTATTGTAATTATGTTATTCTGAAAATTGTTATTAACTTAAAAAATGAAAGTAGTTTGGCTGCTAAGCAAGTAGAAAAGGTTTTCGAGAAAATATCTATTTTTCATTGCTTTGTTATTATTAATACGCTCTTGTTTAAAAAATGATTGAACAAAAAATCACTTAATTTTTAGTTAAAACATTCTCCATTTTGTTAGCGAATTCATTAATAATGTCAGAAAAGTAACTACTTTTAGAATGTCGAGCACTCTAAAGAAAATTGAACATTCCAAAAACTTCGTAAAAAATTGTTTGTAAAAATGACACTGGTAAATTAAACCGCATAATATGAAATCAGCACCTGCTTTAGGGAGTAGATAAATTCGCCTAATAATTAATTAATATTAAACAAAAATTAACAACAAAAATCGAACAATCACTTAGAACGAATGGTAATAATATTTAGTAATATCTTTACATATATTTACAATTTTGGTAATATTTTTTAACCGTATACTAATACAAAGACGAAGTTTAACTTTTAACTAGGAAATTTACAATAACAGAGTAACAAAAATCTTATAGTATTGAGGGCTTGTATGTACATGAGCCAATATATTAAGAATTTTTAACTTTTTGTACCCACATGAGTCCAAATTCGTACGAGTACAAAAAGTTGTGAAGGGTTAAGAAAAACACAATTATGTAGCTATAGTTACACCTTTTTATATAATTATGTGTTATTAATATACATTGGGACATACATTGTCCTTATTACTTTACAAGATACAATGGCGTAACGCAAGCTAACACTATATTCTTGCTTTTATAGTTTTATAATATAACATTGAATCGAAAATTTCAAACATCGATTTGGCATTGATATGCAGTACAAGTTTAATTTAATAATCATTAATTTATTGCACATTTATTTTAATTTTATTTGAAAACGAGAGGATACATTCTTATTCTAAGATAATTACAAGATATTCCGGTGAAGCAACTTTAAGCATTTATGTTTTTGCGAGCAATATTTTCAAAGTACCTACATTTGATATTAGCAGGACTCACAGATAATAATCGCCTTGTCGTGACATTTCATCAAAAATTAACTTTCATAACAAACATTTTTTTTTGTTTATGGTAGGTATACTTACAGATAAAGAGGACTGCTTAGAACTACGCCTAGTACGCTCTCTTTTTACACCCGCATAACAGATGGCGGTAGTAGTAGTCAAGTCTAAAAGTAGAATCAAGAATTTTGATGAAATATCAGCGACTTTGGAACATAGCATTGCCTGCATCTCACTCTTAACAGATCAGTACACCAACAACGTAAGAATCAAATTCATAGCACAGGGGTATCACTGACCCTCGCAGGTGTAGGCACGTTGTTATTTGCCGTCGCGTCCTGATTATTGGCGGTACAATAAAACTGCTTATGTGCCTTATAAGTATTGACATACTTGAAGGAAATATCGCAAGACTTGCAATAGTTCGGGGTCTCTTCTAGTTCCGTGTCTGGTTCCTTCTTAATGTCGACTGTGGTTGGGGGAGGAACAGGCGAGGTTTGTTCCTCTTCTGGTTCATCGGTGGCGTGGACCAGGCGGGCGTGTCTGACGACGTTGCCTCGGTATGTGGAGGTGTAAGCGCAGCTACTGCAGCGGTGGACGCGTTCTCCGCCGACTGCTGGGCTTGGAGATGTTGCCTCACGGCTGTCCTCTTCTAGAACGCATGCGATGTAGCTTTCCTCCTGGAAAATGAGAGATTTTTGGTTAAAATCGGTTTAAGTAGTTTGGTATCCTCTGGAGTCATCATCATCATCATCAGCATGTTAATGTTCCCACTGCTGGGACACAGGCCTCCTCTCTTTGAGAGGGAATGGGCTATAATCTACCACGCGGGCCCAGTGCGGATTAGTAGATGTCACAAGTCTTCCGATTTTTGGTTCAATGACATGTCGGTTTCCTCACGATGTTTTCCTTCACTGTTTTTGAGAGCAGTGGTGATAAATTTACACAAAGTAATGGACCTGCCTGGGCTCGAAACCACGACTTACTGTTTGTAAGTCGGAACCGACACCACTGGGCCACTGCTGCTGTCCCTCTAACTCTCTACCTCCTCGCCTCTCTACCTCTGGTAAGACTGGCAAATCACAATAGTTCTGTATTTTATTTTATGAATTGCCAAACATCTGTTTGTTTTTCGTTGCAATTTTTTCTAGTTTATTCAAATGAAAGAGTTTCGAATTTAGAAAGGTGTTTAACGATACAAACTTACCTGTAAATCAGCCGGTTTCTTGTTGTTGAAGTGCATGCGTATATGAGTGCGCATGCCTCTAAGCGTGTTGCCCCGGTACCGGCAGATGGTGCAGCGGAACGCTTTGACTCCGGCGTGCGCGTCCATGTGACGCTGCGCAGCCGCCGCTGTCGGCGACACCACGTCACAACACGGGCATTTCCACCCACCCTCAGAGCCTGGTGCAGGTCGTGGAACCTCAGGAACGCTTCGAGGAGACCGAGTCTCCCGCTTTGTGCAGTAGAAAGATTGATGTGTCGTCAGGTTATCCAGTGAACTGAAGTGAATTCCACACGCCAGACAGATCAGCTGACGGTACTGTGGTGGTGGACCGGGCTCCGGCGGCGCAGGGCTCGCGCGCTCCTCCCCACCACCCGCCGAGCAGTAGTGCCGCTTGTGGACCCGATAGTTCTCGTACTTACAGAAAACAATGTTGCACTCTTTGCACTTTGACACCCCCTGCTTCACAAGCACTTGGGGAGATCCCGCGGTAACTGGTAGTTCCGACGCGAGTCGCAATGCGAGAGCGGGAGGTAGAATCGCAGGTGGAATTATTGGTGTGTATTTTTCTTCTGGAGGCGACGGTACACTCGGAGGTTTGGGAGTTGGCCCTCTAGAGTTTAGTCTCCTTCGCTTTGGTGAACTGTCTGCACTTGGTGAAGAAGACCGTCGAGACGGAGATGGAGTTCCTGGTGAACCTGGTAGCGAAGGCGCGCATACGATCTGCTCGGGGGTCGTAGACCGAAGTCTGTTCTCTTTCTCATGCTCATCAGTCACCACAGATTCCGGGGACCGTCGCACACTGAGATCCAAAGGGGTCGCACCATCTCTTGATGACTCTCGCGGCCGATTGGCTGATTTTAAAACCTCATTTTCTTTTCCTTCTGCATTCATGTTTGACAGTGCTCGACTGATTGGTTGGAATGTTCCATTTGGTAACAGAAAACATGGCGTATCTGGGTCGGGCAGTGTCGTACCTGGGAGAGTACTAGCACCCCGTAATAACGAGTAGGGCACTATAAGGATGGGATTCGTGGGTAACGCCAGTGCGTACTGGTTCTGGGCTTGTGCTGGAGGCGTGGCTCCAGGCGAGGGCGGCGCGGACCCTGACGTGGCAGAACCACCCCGGGCCGCAGCTAAGGCTTGTTTCACAACTTGTCTTGTGCTGCAGTAGTGTTGTTTATGAGCTCGATAGGTTTTGATAGAGCTAAAGCGAATATCGCAATCGGCACAGTAACGATCCTGTACTGGTGGCCCTTCTGTTATTTCTCCGTTAGAGGTTGGCGTCGGCGCTGGGGTTCCACTGCTGACCGGAGATGAAGAGTGCATCCTCATGTGGCGGTTCAAACTAACTTTCTTATCGGCACTATACGAACAGTAAGTGCAAGCATATTGCTTGCCTGCAGGGCGAGGAGTCTTTGCTTCACTGCTGGATTCATCAGCGGCTGGATCGGCCGAAGCATTCGGCTCTGCAGGTTTCGGCAGTCTGTTCGAACAGTAATGTTCTTGATGGGCTTGCAATGTACTGAGAGACGAGTAGCGAATGCCGCATGGCTTGCATATGTAACCAGGTGGACCAGTCGCAGGAAAAAGCCCTGGGAAGGCGGCCGCAGTTATGGCGAGAAAATCTCTAGCTTGCGGCGCAGGCGGCGGTGGCGGAGATGGTGAGGGTGGCTCATGCTTGAGTGCAGTCGCCTGCGGGGCCAGCGCGGGGTCTGTGGCAAGACTGGTGTTGAGGCGCAGGCGAGGTGGCGAGGCGGCAGGCGATCCCGCCGATGCAGGCGAGACGCCTCCGCTGGAAGCAGCCCGTTCGCCCTCTGAGCTCGGTGTGCGAGGTTCTCCCGGCATCGCCTCGCTCTCGTTTCCCCATTCCTCGTCCTCACCTGAAAACAAAAATAAAACAAGTCAGAATCTATTGAATGTGCAAGTGCGCACCTAAATGTAAAATGTAGGAGCAAAAAGAATGCATGCCATATCGGCTCCTATTAGTGTTGTTAATAGCTGTGCGATGGTGAGTTGGCAGCGACGTCCCGCGATAGTCGTCACTCGTCACGTTTCGTCCCGTATCTGTCGACGTCAGTCAGATGGAGCCTCGCGAGTCGAGGCATACATTAGCGCTCCTAATTGAGACGTGGCCGCGCTATGTAAATGTCGCCGCGTGGGTGGGGCGCGCGCACCGGCCACTCGTCTTAACAAATGCGAGCAATGGGAACGAGATTAAGTTCGCGCACCCGGGACGGTTGATCCGTCATTACGGCCGATGCTCGTCCATCAATATCGTGAGCGGGCCCGCGGCCAAACAGAACAAAAACTTAACGGACCCCGTTGTAATTGGATCTGATTTCCAGAAAACGCTCGCTCACCTTCCTTTTTGAGCGACAACGATCTATACCGAGCGAGGAATTAACCTATCTTTCGCGCAGCGATCTCGACTCAAAACGCCAATTAATGAGAGGCTCAACTTCATTCTCCTGGCCCTGTGAAGATCATTATATGGGCACGACAGCGAGATGGACGCGACGATTGGTGCGGCCGCGCACCGACCGCCATCTCGCGGTAACGAACACTGCTCGGATCGGATTGCGTTCGGGTCACGCTATCCTAGTGTGCGCGCGTTCCGATTGGTCATTACGATTGCTCGGTGACGCGCGATTGGCCGACTAATGCTGCTTTTATCTGGCAGCTTAATGTTAGCGTCATACCGAACGCGAGCTTATCAAGCTTCGTTAGTCGCGCTCCAGCTTCTGTTTTTCGCTAAATAAGTTATAAGCTTGTGATTGTTGGCTTGGCGAAAGGTTGTCCGGACAATCAGATAGATGGCGTGACTCGGTGTCGTTTATGCAGCGCTCGCGAACTGAACGTCGATTCGTTAAATGATATACATCTGTGCCCTTTGTCTTTATAAACATGTCATTGCGTTCGTACAAGAGAGAAACATGCGACTCATGTATTCGTTGAAAGCTAGCCCGCATAGGTTTGACTAGAACTTCACAATGAGCTGGTTAGATTAGGCGTACCCTTTGACTGCAAAGTTGCCTCACGAATGCAGGAGAACAATGCATGTTGCGTTTTCTTGTATGAATTCATAGAATTAATTTCATTAAATGTTTGGTTGTAACGAGGCCGACAAGCAGTCATACACGTGCCTACACATGTAGGGAAAAAAACAAAGCGGCCATCTTGTTGAGGTTTTATCTGGTTTGAGATCAGGGTCCAATTAAAATAGTCGTGCATCAGTGGCGTCACAATCTTAGTGATACAAATCTGTGATTGTGACGCTTGTGAGCGATCACCTAGCTCCCCGTTCCACTACCACGGGCCACGAATCATATCTCGATTGATAACTCATCGCAATCACTGTACACACAAAACTATCTCCTGATAATAAAATAAATAAATATGGACGTTCATTAAATATTTGTTTAGGTACTTGTACAAATATAACGTAAGTGAACGGTAGAATAATTTATGTTCTGAGTTTGTGGAGTCCTTCACGTGTCTGCTTTAATCTTCACATTGAAAAGTTCATCAAGTAACTTCGTATAACTTATTAGGTATCTCCTTTTATTAACTACCTACATAATAGATCCGTCATGTTGTATATTAAATGTTTCACAAACAGAAAGACCATCACCTCCAGAAAGGAAATCATAATTGCACATTTACGCGGGCAGTGCTAACTAAAGCCCGTACGAATTCCATCTATTTTTTTTTGTTTCATCCTGCTGCAATCAATTTTGCCTTTTTATGCTTCTTCGAAGATGAGGCTTTGTAATTCCAAACCATCAGATGTCCAATCGTAAGAAATTGATAGATTGGAAATTCCTTCCTCTTTCATAAGTAAAACTTTCGGCAACCAATGGTAGTGGTCATCATACGCCATGCGACTTACACCTTCAAACGGGCCGATTGTCTGATAACACGAGATAAAAACGGATTCATTGAATATTAATGTCCGTCTAAGTATTATTATTATCTTGTTCTGCATTGAGTAACTGTCCTGTGATGTTTGAATGTTAAATGAGACGGTAACGTTGGTTTGGCTCGCTAGATGGCGGCAGTGGTAGCGTCTGGGAAATATTATGAAAAGTTTGTTTTTCACTGTAGGTAAATGATACAAACAGTAGGATTTCGATACTATTTGCTGTTTATTATAGCTTGTTCAGAAAATAAGCATACTACAAGTGACGAAAACTTATGTATTTAGATAGTTGTACAAAAGTTTTGAATTACCGAATATAGTAAGTAAAGCTTCGTGAAGACCTAAGTAGCTGACAAATGCTAGATATTTTGTGTAGATTTTAAATGAAATTGAATTGATCATAATTATAACCTGTCAGAAGTGAAAAGTGGTATCTAATTTTTAGACCCAATGTACCTGGATAATGTTCATCTCATAAGCTGTCCCAACGGAATATTAATTCTATTTATGCTCATGCACTCAGTTACCTACATAAAGCATGAAGGAGAGTGATTTGAATTAAACGCAACCTTATTGATTAAAATGTCAATCAACCTAGACAAAAATCTAAACAAAACAATCTTTTCATCTAAACCAAAAACATTATCTATTACCATTTTCTTTTTTTTAAACATGTCGTCTTAACGTCACTACACAACATTATGGCCGCCATTACCAGTGTTGCCAGATTGAGAAAAAAAAACGACTAAAAAGGTTACTAACAAAGAGTTGAGTGACAAAGTCGGACGAGATTATCGTTGCATACATCTTGATTTATTTGTGTTTGTTGAGCTAGGGAGTGTGTACATCTATCATGCGTGAGGACTGTACGATTATATCATAGGTGTTTAATACTAGCAGTGGGAATGAATTGAATGGAACTGATGTTCTGTAAGTAACTCGTTTCGCGATACCTAAAGATAAGTTCCCAAACTATGTATTGTTGTCAAGTTTTTTCCTGAGACATAATAACATTTTGGTTGACTGAAATCTAAGATTGGTAGAACTAATCTTGTTTGATTTAAGTTTCATTAGATGATTCGGTTTAAGATTAATAATCTGTCTGATTGCTTTACATTGGTTAGCGCTCTGTCAGGTTGGTAAGAGTTCAGAAAATATTTCAAACATGCTTCAAAAAGAGCCCTCTGCTGTATGCTATTGCTGGACCATCAAATAGAGCAAAGGGTCTTTACAACTGGTTAGAATTGTATCGAATTGACTTCAGCTGACGATCAACTTTTGACGATGCAGGCCTGTGGCAAAGCGTTGTAGAGAAACGATACGCTTAGAAACTAATTACGCCACACGCTAAGGCTGGGTACGGAAACAGCTCAGTAAGGTTGTAAATCTGTACCATAAACAACACAGCATCAAACCCCATTCCGCCTCATTACTCCACAAAACCATAACAAACCCATTGAAAATTTCCAACGACTCCCAGCCACGCTATATACACATAAAAATATTCTCAAGTACATATCAAGGTGGTGATCTTTCGCAAGTGACCGCAAGTGTCCGGCAGGATGAACGTCGTGCGTCACGATCGGACGCGCATTAACATATCGCCGGTTCGATTCCGCTATCGTTACGCCCTATGCTGTGCTGAGTCTGACTGTGGGACAAGTGTCCGTTCTGTTTACGGTACGACATTTCTGCTTTTTGATTTAGTGGATGAGGATGGTTCCGTTTTGTTTGGATGTATGTTGAACGTGGAAGAGCTTTCACCAAAGTAACTGCCACGTAAATTCGCGAACTACTCGTTAAATTTTTTAACGAAGCCAATGCGCCTAGTTCTGACAGAGGATGCCTCCATGTTTTCATGGGAATTCAGTTACTTTGCATATGAACGCGTCGATCACATATTAGCGTGACGACTTATATAAAGGGCTGGGTGACATTCTGGAAGCTACTTTACAGTCAACTTTTAAATACCCATCGAAATTCTAATTCCTCTGAAGAACTCTTAAAGAATTCCGAAATATAATTAATGTGGGACGATAACTAGGTGACTACAGAATGTAAAAAGTTTCGAGCTCAATTAACAAAATGTCTAAATTTCCTGTCTAGTCAAATTCATCAACCATTATCGCCATCATCAATCAATTGCCATTAAAGCATAGAATTCGACAAAAAAAATACTCTGCAATGCAATGGAGACGGTGTCGAGCAAAAAGGTTAGTAAGTAAGCGTAGTACGTAGTAGATAAACATTTCCTTGTGGTGTCCACGTCCTGTCTCATGACGAATAAATCTAGATGTCCACGCGGACCGCGATAACAGTAACGTACAGCCGCGATGTTGGTATGAGACCGCGATAAATGTTGCCACGCTTAGTTCGTTATCTTTGGTGTTGCTTAAGGAAAAAATTGCAAGTTCTACCGTAGAAATTTGGTTTATTGTTTCTTGTTGATTTTTCGTGTGAATCTGGTTGGTTTAATGGTAGGTGCATCAGTTTCTGTAACGTACTTGTCTGCCATATTTAACTACAAAATTACTAGAGAAAAACTGCTTTATAACTAAAATCTTTTTCTCAAATTAACATAAAAGTAACTTTCATAAATAATAATAAATAAAAGATCTCTTCAGATGAACGCTCTACTGGATTGGTTTGAATGATGATTTTATTTTTTATTTTTAGACCCACAAAAAAGAAAATATTAACAAGCAGTCCATTGATTACATATTTCTAAAGAGGTCAAAACCCTACCCTAAAAAGTTCTACTGGCAATTACATACAATTCTTCCGGTAAAAAAAGATTATAAACACTCGGAACCCAAGTGGGCAAAGTACACGTTTATACAATATTAATTACACACTTTAATTAACCCAGTTTTACGTGCTAACTAAATATCGTCAAAGCAACCCCTTGCCGGCAAACGAGTGGTTGTAATCGTATAGCGAAATCTCAACCTCAGTGTATGATTGATGTTGGATTTAATATTCATGAGGTGTTGCCACATGTGTGAGGAAGTACGTTTGGTAGATTTTGATGTGGTATTTTTGGCAACACTGTGCGATATCACGATATGAGAACTCTTTGCTAATATGTGGACAGTGGTCGATTTTTAAAGAGCAATGAAAAAAGATGGTTGTTCATCGATCAATTTAGGATGATGATGATCCATATTGATGTTGATTATACTATTATACACTGAATACGTTGGTGTTTTTTCTTGCTTGAATAGATATAAGAGATTTTCTTCGTTTATGTTTTTGCCATCGTGAGATGTTAATGATTTTGTTAGAATCATCTCGTGATCTCAAAAACCTATTCGGATATACTTAACGAACGTTTATAGATTTACCGATGATAGGCGATAAAAATATTTAATAATAGCCTATCTGGTAGATCGACATTGTTTCGACACGTATCCGAGTCATTAAAGTTTAACATATTAACAATCTTACGAACGAGAGATTTGGAGCTAACCATGTTATCGATGAAACGATCACGCTTCGTGTCACTTTCACATCTCAAGCCTTTGGGATGCGTAAACTTGAATGTTGAAGAGCTGCTATATCGTATTAACACTAATGCCCCTTTTTAACATAACATAACATCACGCCTTCAACCCCTAAGTGTTAGGCAGAGAACTACCTATTGGTAGCCCACATTTCGCCAATTATGTTTAAGTGCCATATTGTAATAAGGAGCGAGTCTTTTGCCATCAAATCCAGACTTCCTAATGAAAAAGTTCAACAACACTTTGCCCGACCCGGGAATCGAACCCAGGACGTCATGCTCAGTAGTCGCAGTAGCGCTGGCGACCACAAGACCATTGAGGCATACTTTTTTACAGTCACTGAAAGAACCTCGAATGAATGGTAAAGTAAAAGAAATGTAGTCAAATCTTTTCAACTAGACAAAAGAATTGAATGTGAAATGCACAAGTATCATTTATTGTTATTACACAGGTTCTGTATTATTGTACTAGTACGGGTAGCGATAAGTATTATAAACAATTACGAGGGTTTGGTACAAGTTCACATGCAATTCTTTGACCAGGCCAGCTTAAAGCGATTCTACGAGTACTAGTACGAGTAGTGAAATTGCTACAGTGTAGTTTTATTTTTATTTATTTATACTTCATGTACAAAAGTGGTACATAGGCGGACTTAATGCCACAAGGCATTCTCTACCAGTCAACCTTTGGGTCAAATAGGACAGCACTGTGGTAGAGTACAAAAAAATAAATAATAAGAAGGATAAAACCATTTTGTAAACATAATACATAAACAGGTGCATACCAGTACATATATAAACAGATAGAATTAAATAAACTAATAGATATTTTAATACATTCAGTAAAAAAAAAAAACGAGAAACCTTATAATACCTACTAAGACTAGTGACTTGATTTTTATTAAGGCATTCAAGTAAGAAGTTGTTGCTCAGTTGTAATGCAAACAGTTATAACTGGTTACTGTTGTCAGTGAGTTAAATGTTCGAATCCAGGGAGGTATCCCCAGGGCTTTAAAAACGTGGGAAAACCACCACACCCTAAGCTAAATTCAAAATGACCGTGAGGTGAATTACTGCCCACTCTCTCTAAAACTTGAGCCCCAGCGGTGGGACCAATAAAGGTTGATTATGTATCACAAAATCACGATTCAAAAGCTTAATTATTTAATTAGGACAAAACTACCACCTTAGGGGTTATAATATGAAGCCTAATTGTCAGTCAATTTAAAAGTCGGTAGCGGCAACTTTACATACAAAATTATAGCTGACCGATTTAAGTGCCTCGCATTTAGAGCTTAATATTTAAGCCCTTAGGGCTCTGTTGAAGACTGTCAGAAATGAGTTAAGGTATCGGTGCTCGGTGATGTGTAGCTTACTTCCTCATTTTTAAATTGAAGGACTACATTATCACCACCTGTGGTATCTTGTTGTTTTTTGGGTTAAACAGTAAACAAGTTAAAAAGGGTTGATTACAATAGGCTCACCCCCTATTCATCATCATCTGCCTAGCCTTTTCCCAACTATGTTGGGGTCGGCTTCCAGTCTAACCGGATGCAGCTGAATACCAGTATTTTACATGGAGCAACTGATCTGACCTCTACAACCCAGTTAATACTAGGTAATAATATCCTTTGGTAAAACTGGTTGTCAGACTTTCAGGTCACTGACTACCTGTAACGACTGCCAAAGATCTTTATATGGAAGCCGGGACCAACAGCTTAACGTGCTTTCCGAGGCACGGAGGAAACTCGGTATGTAATGAATGGTCACCCATCCACAGATCATCCTAGATAAGCGCGGCTGAACCTAATGATCGACCCGAGTGGCACTTATTATATGGGACTTATAAATAACTGCTCATTGCCTCAGTGGTCGAGTGTTCGTAAGCACTACTGTTGAGTTTGAGGTACTGGCTTGGATTCCCGGGTCGAGCAATGTGTTATTGGCTTTTTTCTATCAGGAATTTCTCAGTAGCAGCCACGGTGTCTGGATTTGTGCCCGGTTGATAGCAATAGGCTCGCTCCCTTTTACGTGGGACTTTAAACATAACTGGCAAAATGTGGGTGTACTATTAGGTGTACCTCTAACCCTTTTAGGGATAACAGCGCCTCATCAGATAATTACACACAAAAATATTACAAAAAACAAAAAAAAAACAGTTTGAAAAAAATAAAGACTATTAAAAGATAAATTGATTGCAGTGTGCATGCGTGGTAGATTACAGCCTATTCCTTCTCAAAGAGATGAGGCCTGCGTCCCAGCAGTGGGAACGTTAATAGGCTGGTGATGATGATTACAGTGAACTAAATATTTTTTTTATATAGGTACACTTTTTTAGTTAGCAAATCGCTAGGCAGATGATATGACCCGAAAGTAAAAAGTATTGTGTAAAAATATGCCGCATCCATTCATTCTTCGCTCCCGGGGTGTGCGTATTTAAAAACACAAGTAAGTACCCCGATCGAATGCAGATATGACTGAGGAAATTAAACATTTCACAAGTAATTGCTTCTTTTGCTTTCTTTGTTATTTATCACGACTTCTTTTGGCATTCCGATTGTAATAAAATGTATTATGTTATTTTTGTGATGTTGCAGAATGGCTTGAATTATGGTCGTGTTAATAGGGTAGTTAACTAAAAAAAACGAATTAGTCCGTCAGATAGATTTCCAAAAAATATTGAACACGTATTTTTTCTTTTTTCACGTAAACAAACAATGAAGACGATACAGTGCATCGAAAACTCGTGTGACGTCATATTCTAAGACATTTATATGACATTTTTTACCGGTGAGTGACGTTACGACCCCTCAAATCTTTGACGCGTTTTATATTCGTCAATTTTTATTGATTTGATAAAACAAAAAATACGTATGCAATATTTTTCGATAATCTAACAGACGGACTAATTAGAATCATATTTTTTATAGTCAGTAAACATCCCTATTGTTTAAAGAGGGCAGTTTCAGGATGGGTTTTAGATGGGTAGTTACTGGTTAGTGATCACCCGTCCAAACAGTCGATTGAATGGCCATGGAGAGTCAGCTATTTTTGATATAATGGTGTTTGATTAATTTTTATAAAATTTCTAGACCAAAACTTGCACTTCCTGGAATCTTTGATCTCTGGTAAGATGAGGAAGTCTGTCGTACACCTACAGTTGAGATAAGTCATCAAAATTAACATATCAATGCTAATGAAAAAATGCTATATCGCTCTATAATAAAAATATTAAGTGTTCCGCATGACGTTTCCTTCACGTACTAATTACGACTGACAGCACCAACACAAAAGTAGTAGTTCTGCTTCATCATCATCATTTCAGCCATAAGACGTCCATTGCTGGACATAAGCCTCCCCCATAATCGCCACGCTTGGCAGGCGGGTTGGCGATCGCAGTATGGTTGTTACGAAGGCACAGAGAACGCTGCTGCCCATTCTTATAATTGTCAAAATACAGGGTTATTGAAAAACACTAACTATCTTTTGGAGTTAGCTTCTTTACAATACATTTAAAAAACTCTTGTACTGTGACTAACGGAAGTGCTCAGAAAAATATTAAGCTTCCCATACAAATTGACTTGATAGACGTTCAAGTAGAAGAAATGTATTTAAACATGATGTAAAGAGTGTGTAAGAGGTTTAAGAGGTTGTCAGTGTTTTTTCAATAACCCTGTATTAGTAGACGACACGGTTGGCGCAGTGGCTGAGCGATTGGACTGCTGCGCTGCGTGTCGCGGGTTCGATTCCCGCACGGAACAAATATTTGTATGACCTACAGATAGTTGTTTCGGGTCTGGGTGTGTTTGTGTATGTGAGTTTAAATGTTTGTAAACGCACCCACGATACAGGAGAAATTCCTAGTGTGGGGCAACGTTTTTTTAAAAAAAAAAAAAAAAAAAAAAAAAGAGTATCACACTAATATTATAAAGGCGAAAGTTTGAGTGTGAGTGTGTATGCTTGTTACTCTTTCACGCAAAAACTACTGAACGGATTTGAATAAAATTTGGAACACAGATAGTTTATAACCTGGATTAACACATAGGATGGATTTTTATCCCGATTTTATCTTCCCGTGGGATAATTTTCGAGTTGTAGCGGGCGAAGCCGCTAGCAACAGCTAGTACGTAGATAGACGATAGAGATATACGTAGGAAGACCTACACACTGTAAGTTATTTTATTTTTAAAACTTATGTTGGTGGTAGCTGGTTGATGATGACTCTTCGCATGCGGTACGCTAGTTTAACATGATCTCGATTTGTACAAGATTCCCGTACTTTACGAGATCAGCGTATATTCATTTTACATAGCTTGATTAGTCACTGTGTATCCTGTGCCAAATCAAAATATTTGCTTTATTTACTCAATTAATTATGTGAATGGCGTTAAATGTCAATAGCAGGGTCTGATAACTCGCCCTTTGATCACCCTACGATGCAAAAAATCAAAGAAACATTTTCTACCAAGTAGGAAGGAGAGGAAATAACGCGATAACTTTATGCCACCCCGATTCCTGAATATCTTTCACCACCATGCATGTAAACAATTCAAATTTCCTAATCTAATAGCCATACGTCCTCTCGACATGCAATCTGCAGTCGCAGAAACATTAAAAAAACTCTTTAACACACAAAAAAGTCTAATTCTGATAGGCGCGGGTCTATTACCGTGGCACGCCGTAACTCAGAAACAAGTAAACACGGCAGTCTCGACATTTGCATTACTATCGACTTTTTAAATCTATGCAAAACGCGACGATACGTTGCACGGGCTCACGAGTCGACCCCCCCACCGCGCCTTCAGTAAAAACACATGCGATTTCATAATACGTCCCCCCATAACTCCATGTGTGCCACGTTTTGATTAATAACCCAGGATTACAGCACAACAGATTATAACACAATTTGAATACACACTTTTTAATAACAATCCTCGTAATAAACCGCGAAATTGATGATAAAGTGATAATACACATAAATAAACAGCTTAAAAGTTGCGTCCACGCATCGCTGGAGGCGTCAAAAGTAGGCGGTACTTATGATGAATAACGTGACGGAATCCGACGTCCAATCGGATCGATCTCGATTTTAATTATACGAATCGAGAACATCGAGACGCCTATAGATCGAATATTAATATGTCGATTGCGCACGCGGCGATATCAACAGCCTGGCCTTTGATTCCGCCGTTCGAATTTCGAATGCGTAATTTGATTTGAGTCCGCGACATTCCGCGAAACAGATGCACACGATAACGGTCTTCCGCAAAAGATTCAAGATAATTATTGCCAACTGAGAAAAATAAAAGCACAATTTATAACTGCTAGCATCGAGTGATCTTGATTTTAGTTTATTTGCATTCTGTGGACGTACTGTCTGTATTTAATTCATGTGAACATGACAGTGCGATGGGCCTATGGGTAATAAAAGAAAACGAATTAAATTAAAACTAACAAAGCATTGTTACAGTGAAACGGTCACGTCAAACCGATCCATTTCCTTTTTGTATTACAGCACAATCTCGATGTCGATAGCATCTAGCAGTCGCAGCACGCCTACGACACGAAAATAATTAACTCGGTCCACCGTCAAACATCATGTTTAACATCGGCTACTCCCATACCAATTACTACCGACAATCGATCCACTCACAAAAACAGGCGCCCAACACTAGCCCCGACTGGTTTAAAAAAAAAAACTCGGCCTCCTCGGCCCGTCGCCCGAGAACGTGTTAACGAGCGTTTGATGGATCGCGCTACAATCTAATACCGATGTTCTTAGCACTACTACAATTTTCATGAACCTATACACAGTTTTTATCGCACTTTATTACCTGACACCCTTCATAACATACGACTGTGTATCCAAGCGCAACCGGACAATAACAGATCCCAGATAAATCGAAAGAAATCAATTGAATTCATGAATAAATCGCATAAACTTGTCCCGCACTGTTATCAACGCGACATAATATTTTTTACAGCTGTTTCATAAATGCGAGAAAGCGACGCACGAGGACGCGCCGGTATTTATTTTTTTAATAAATTCACGTTTAATCGGTATCCGGTATCTTTGAAATTGCTAGCGAGGCCCGAGAGATGGAATCGATACGGGGCCCACAATGTAAATTATATAATTAAAGAAAACTCGCGATTGCGATCGAATACTTATACGATGTTAATCGAATAACGTGACTTTTATCGTCGATTGCGTCAAATTACTGCTCAACTTGCCGTTTAAAAAAAAATTAAGAGTGGTGTTGCCAGCGCAAAGGGGTAAAGGGATAAAAATCGGCTTGTTTCTTAAAATAAAAAGTGTGCAGTGTCGTTTGGATCGCGGGCGGGCGAACGCGTTGGAGATTTGAAAATTAGCATTTTTGTCGAATAACTCTGTGGCGGTGTCTCGCTGAGCACAGTGAGCCCCGATACCGACGAGCTGGCCGAATCTCACTTTTTTACACTTTTTAACAGGATTGGACTTTAAAATATTTCTCTATTCTTTGGCGATCACTTGTTTTACGAGCTAGGAATAGGACTGAGCTATCGTTAGTTTCATCGAGTCAGAATTTGTTTTGGTAACAACCTGTTAAGTCCAGATTTATTTAATGATATAATTAACTTGCACTTTATGAATAGTTATTTCTTATTTCATTCTTTCAATAAAAATCGTGAAACGATGGAAAAAATTGTAGCGATGACGTAAAACTAAAACGATTGATGGAATTTACTTCATTGAGTTGTATTTTGTTTGTCATCGTAAGATTCTTCCCTTATCTACCAAACTATGATCCTCAACCTGTGAAGTCCACGCCACAGCAACCTAACAGAGAATCACCAATACCCACCCGACTTAAAAATGAAGCAAAAACACAGCTCTAAAAACCGTTGACCCTTTATCTTCTGTACCAGCTCTCATTGGGCGAGTAGAAATTTATGTCGCCAAGTAATCCGAACCCATTTGTATAGATAATTTTTATTATTGCCATCTCCCCAAGCCGGCCGCGCCCGATAAATGCCGAACGAAAGAGTTCGTAATGACAATTTAAATAAGGAAGACGTATTCGTTTCGAACGATAACCGGGATTTGAATTTAGAAAATTTTGTAAGTGGTAACTCTGGAATAGGGCTGTGTGTTTAATTGGTATAAATTATATTTATTTATGAATATAATGTTTTCATTTTTCAGTTTTTTTTAGCTTCTTTTCTTGGTGTCTTTGGATTATTATTATTATATTAACTAGTATCAGATTTGTTAATGACAGCTGTAGCTTTTCATCACATGTAAGCTTTTTTATCCACCTTTCAATTAAATCAATTGTTATTTCACTTGCATAATTAAATTCAAAGCAATTTTATTGTTTTAACGACTCAAGAATCCATTACAATACTAAACCAATAACCCTACCAGACAACAAACTAAGCGTGTAAACTATTTTTAACATGGCCACACCGAGTTTATCGGCTCCCGCTCTTATGTCCGTGTTATCTCGGCCAGTGCATTAGTCTTCGATAATACAACGATAAAAACAGATCGGCCGGCGCCATGCTCGATACAGATTGTATTTAGTCGATTTAAAAGAAAAAAGAATCGATTCCACCCCGATAAAGTTGTTATGGCGTGTTTTCGTAGTCGAGTGACTTAATTGTGAATTCCTATGCTATGTTTACGTGGGGTAATAAATTTTGTGATTAAAAATGTTTTAAGCAGATGCTCTGTTTTATGTTTGGGTTTACTATATTTAGATAATGCAGGTTAAGTGGAAGACCGAGGTATGATCGGTATTACGTATCAGGATATTAAAATAGTTTCACGTTTTACTAATTTTTATAAGTATGATATCGGCTCATTATGGATGTAATTAAAAATGATAGCAGCTTAATGACTTAAAATTTTGGCTTTTAAATCAACCAAACATTAATTGAAAGTAATTAAGATATTATTTCATATGTAAAACAGGGAGTCATGCGTATGAGATTTAGACCAATAAAATATTCATTCCGGTTTTTATATTACTGTTTGTTTTAAGGTATATTAAAAGCTGTTCTTATCTGAAAACTGTTTTACAATCTAAGTTTTATCAGGAGTTCACGAATGGTATAATGAATGAGGCATTTTAACAATTTCAGTGCGAATTGCTAAGGACTGTAAAACTGTTAATATCTAGAATAAATTAACAACGCCTACGACAAGGTGCACACTCAGCGCTCTTAGCGTATCAAAGATAAAACGAATCGAGCGAGACAAAAAATAATTAAGTATAATGGTGTTATCCTTTATAACGACTTGTTTCTAAATCGGTCGACTTAACATTATCCTATTAGGTCACAACACTACCCTAACAAAATGGCGGTCTAATTTCCCTCCAAAATTAATAACCCGCATCGCTCGTGTCGTTTTTCATCAACCTCATTTTAGTGGGTTTATTATTTATCGTGTTTTCCTCAAAACATCATTTACATCGCTTTCATAACGCCGACGCACGTTGAAAGACTGAAAATTTTGTCTATTCGACAAAATAGTGCGATAACTGTGCTAATGACGCCATCACGGTCGCCATTTTCCCGCAGCCATTTTGAATTTGTAACGTTTTGTTTGTTAAGTTGCGTTGTGTGTAATAGTATGAAAAGGTTTAGGGTCCTAGATAATAGGGTGTTCACACCAGTTTTTGTTGAAAGGTTCAACTATTTTATCCCCCATGCGATGCCCCTTTTCCCAAAAAGTATAAAACAATATTAGTTGGCGTTTTTCTTTCATGTTCAAATAAATCCAAGGCAAAAAGATCGAAACATCGATATAGTTTATGATTTACAAGACAGTGGACATTAAAAAAACAAAGCTTATTCAACATTCGAAAAAATAAAACAACAATGAGATCGCACGGGCTGAGTTTGAGCGCCGAAAGTTGAATACAATCCCTTGCACAGTGGGCCGAAAGCGATCCAGATCTGGCTATCGGGATCTCAGTTTGTTCTCACATCATTACCCGCGCCGACGGCTACAAATTTACATCCAACACAATGGCTATCCACCATCGAGACATCATTAAGGTGATGCCGATAGCGCCAGCATAGCCGCGGAACAAATGCCTTATAGGACCTCAACCTTCTACTCAAATAAGAACCTTATGAAAAAGGCACATAAAATCCGGTTTAGCACTGGTCAAAGTGGCGGTTACGCGGGAAAAGCCGGCCGGGCGTAATGACGGAACGTCATATAAGTTAGAATGGAGCGAGCGATTATGAGCGCAAGTATGAACGCTTGTAGAGTCGAATTTAAATTGTTAGCACAGGATTACAAGACTGGAGGGACGGTTTAGGAAAGGATCAGTTTGAGCCGAAGCCTGGGGCTATCGCGGCCGCACAATGGAACTTATAATATGGGTGATTGCGGAAAAATTGATAATAAGAATTTTGTACGCAAATCGTGGATTTTGTACAACTTTTTTCTTTCTTTCAGTATTGTTTTTTGACGTTCCTACTGATGTTTTATCATTTAAGTCAATACAATATTTTTGAATCAACAAGTGGTATGCATAAAATTCTAAAAATAAACCACAAAATTCGACAGGGAAAAACGCAAACAATGCAAGTAAATAAACGTTACATTATTATCGTATGTAAAAGATTCTATATCTGAGTTAGGACATATCAACGCTGGCGTTTGCATACAATACTCGGTTCGTTACGCGACACGATTGACGCGCGATCGACGCGCGATTTGTGTCGCCGCTGTGACGCGCGACCGACGCCTTATCGCGTCATCTCGACCGCCCTAATTTGCTTCGTGCTTTATTCAGCACCTGTTTAGTTATTGTCTGCATTTTAAAATTTACGGTTTTATTATAACTGTGTTTTTGCGTGAATGGAATAAGAAATTTATAGTGCCAAGGCACTGAAAGGCTGGGTATTTTAATGATTGAATTGATCTGTAACTGACAGACATGCGTATAGTTTAAATATATTACTCTCTAATTATATAACAATAAATCACACAAATGAAAGTTTTAATTATGTCAGTTAAACGCTATTGTAAAAGTAGACGCACCGTCACGCAATATTTATTATGCTAACGATCATTTGTTTATAATCTCATATCGCGATCATACATATTAAAACAATCCAAATAATTACACAGCCCTCCAAATCCTACGTTGATTAATATCAAAGAATCGCGAAACAATAACGAGATCGCACTGACGAAAAACAGGGGAACAATCGACGAACATCGTATACGAATGTATACGAGATAAGTAAAACATGGCTACTGTACAAAAATAGCTGAGATAACACCGCGATCGCATCTGTAAACAATGGTACTGGTATCCACGCTCTCATTAGCCAGCCTTGTCGACTCGACGCGGGAAATTGTGCAATTCCGCGGGAATCCGCCGTATCGATACTCGATAGGCGATTTGTAATCGATCGATTCTTGTGCGATCGCCCATCACTAGTGGTTGCTCTTTTAATGGTCTGTTTTTCAGCCTGTGTTGTTGGCTTATTGTTTCTATTTGTTATTTAAGTATTTTTCTGTTCAAGTATATAATTGAATTAGGGTCTTTAATAAATGTTCGGAGCTAGATTAAATCGGTCTCATAATAAAACCATTGACCATATTATCTTTATAGGCTCACTTAGTTCAATAATTAAATACGGCCGTTTATTAATATAACAAAATTCAACAGCTAATAGGCAAATAATGAATATAAATGTCCGAAGTTAAATCTAAAAATGCCGATTTTATTATGATCATGACATTTGATACGTCAATAATCCGTCTATGGTTTGCAAATAAGTTTGTGAATAGGCCCCGCTGGTGCCGTTTCACACTTATCCAGTTATATTAATATGAAGATAAGATCATTAATGTATAATTTAATAATTGTTTTTTATGTCACTTTTAATTACTTACTGTTAGAATTTTAAATATATTAACATAGTTGCTTTGAGTTCTTTCAACAGGTCGCCGCGGCGCGCGCTAAAATGAGGGATGGCATTGGTTTTGATAATTAATTCACATTCATCTATTTTTACTGTTGAATATGACATTGCTTATAATTTATTGATTACTAGCTGTTCCCGGCATGCGTTGCAATGCCCTTTTTCCTACCTACTACCTGCCTGTGTACCAACTACCTACCTACCTACTACCTCCTACCCTACCTACCTACTACCCTACCTACCTACTACCCTACCTACCTACTTACTACCCTACCTACCTACCTACTACCCTACCTACCTACTACCCTACCTACCTACTACCCTACCTACCTACCTACTACCCTACCTACTACCCGACCTACCTACTACCCGACTTACCTGCTACCCTACCTACCTACTACCCTACCTACCTACTACCCTACCTACCTACCTACTATCCTACCTACCTACTACCCTACCTACCTACTACCCGACCTACCTACTACCCTACCTACTTACTACCCTACCTACTTACTACCCTACCTACTACTCTACCGACTACCCTACCTACTCTACTATCCTACTTACTACCCTACCTACTACTCTACCTACTACTCTACCTACTACTCTACCTACCTACCTACCACTTTCTCACCTTTCAAATCTTCCCTGGACTTCCACGAATAATTCAACACTATAATTAGCCAAATCGGTCCAGCCGTTCTCGAGTTTTAGCGAGACTAACTAACAGCAATTAATTTTTATATTATACGCAAATACCATTTGAAAAATCGTTTTTCTATTGGGAAAGAAACAATAATTATTTGTGATTATTGTGATAATGTCGTATGGTCTGTTTGAAGTTGTCATTCGTTGACTGAACAACTGAACGTCACTCAATTGTTTTGCCTTCCCGGAACCTCTCCACTAACACTTGAACTTTATGGGTACGGTATTAAAGCTCAAATTGATTTTACGTTTTAGTTAGAAAACGTTTGTATGGGAAAAAGAAAATGGCTGTTTTTAGGGCTTTTCCAGCCATTATTCGAATTTTTCTCGCCGTAAGAACCATCCTTGAACTTCAACGAACATTTTAAAAAAAAAATCAGCCAAATCGGTCAAGCCGTTTTCATGCCAAGTCGTGACAACGGAAAACGGGTTTCATTTTTATATATATAGATAGTTTGACTTGAGATAGGACGTCACTACATCTCTATAAAAAATAATAATAGAGAGGTCATCTAGTCTAGTTATATCGAAAAGACTAAAGGTATTGAGTTAAAATTAAGCTGAATATCAAAGGTGATAAAGCTGCAGTCGCAATAACAGACTTTAAAGTGACATGATCAAATGACAAGTTTTTGTAACTATTTTCCCCTTAAATTTAAAGTAGGTACCTACCAACTTCTTCAAATTTCACATGACAAGAAAATTTGCGGTGCTTTTGAAAGCGTAAATATCTGATAAAACTTTCGTTTTCTGCATCCTTGCTTGATTCATTTGAAGGCATTTGAGCAATAAAATGTTTATGTATATTAACAGATAAGTATTAGGAATTCCAAAATTCTAAACGATCTTTGAGATACGAAATATCATGAGATAAGAAAGGCATAATCTGTCTAAGCTACTTTGATTTGTATCAAAATATGCGATGAAATCGGAATAATTAATGAAAACTATTTTATTTTCCTAAAATGTCACAAATTTGGGAAGTTTTTGCCTAGTCTGAAAAATCATACCTAAAAATCATAGCAAGCACGAAAAAATCGTAATAGACAAACAAAGTCGAATAGCAAAAAAACAAAAGATGGTTTCAAACTATTTTCACACAAGCATACGTCACATACCACCACGCCCTTTTTTTGCCCTATAATTTTAGACAGAGGTGCACATAATACATCCGCATTACCCCAGCTAACTAAAAGTCCTATACAAAAATGTGTACCCTTGTAGGTAACATTAAAATAACCCACACGAAACATACAAACACGTTAAAACCGCAACGATCAAATAAATCCGCACTGAATGGCGTTTAAAAACGCACAAAGCTAGCAAATCGACTACAAATCTGCACAATGCCACCTCACTATAAATATCTTAGGCTGTACAACGGATAAATCTCCAGAAAGACCTGTGGACATACTTTGAAGTTTTAAAACTATTGGAAAAAAGCTCTATCTCAACTACACAAGTTTTAAAATCCCTTGGCTTCATCGATGTAGGGATGTCACCAATATTTTGCGAAGGCAATTAGGGGTGTCCATACTGAGTTGTGGCGAAGAGATTGTTGGCAAATGTATTGGGTGATGTGCATGAGAGCTGAAGTGTTACGGAACTGTTAAAAACTGCTTGGAAAAGACAATGTTTTGATTTTGATAGTTAAGGTTTCAGAATAGTGTACCCGACTTGGAGTAGTCGTAAATTCGTACTGTATTATGGTTTGGACACACTGGAACAATTTCTTCTCAAAAGTTAGAATTGATCTTATATTTTGTAATTGCATTTTGTATCTAATATCACTAAGTTTCAATTGTAACTGTAAATTATTTGTATTATATTAGATCATGGTTATCCGAATTATTATAATTTAATTATTTGGCTAGTAAATATGTTATTAACTAAAATTTCATTTATTTAAATAATATATAGTAGGTACCTACTCTTTAAACCAACATTTCCTAGAACAAAAAACTCGAAGATGTGTGACATCTAGCAACCCGCACTGGGCCCGCGTGGTGGATTATAGCCCATCCCTCTCACGGAGAGGAGGCCTATGTCCCAGCAGTGGGAACATTATAGCCTGAATATTAGCGTATGAAGTTATTACTTCATAATTATGCTAATATACATGCTCGCCGATAATAAATATCCTAAAGAAGCTGGTTCAAATCATCTCCAAAATCCGCGAAAAACCAACAAAATCGTTAACAAACTTTATTCACGTTTCATTGTCACTATAGAATTTAATTACGTATTTATTTACTTCTATAAATATTTATATAAACCGCTATTTATTATCTAGATCGTATCACATAGGAGACGATTTAATTTAAATCATATGTACATAATTTAAACATATGGAATTAAGGTTATACTTGAAACGACGTGACTTTTTATAGCATTGTTAATATGGACGAATTGATGGTTCCTTCGATTGGGTATCAAGCAGTGGTTGTCAAACTTTTTTAGAACATGGCTCACTTCAATTTAATCTACACTTATATTTTGAAGAGGAAAGATTTGTTTGTTTGTAACGAATAGGCTCTGAAACTACTGGACCAATTTCAAAAATTCTTTCACCGTTGGGAAACTAAACTATCCCCGGGTGACATAGGCTACTTTTTATCCCTGTATTCCCACGGAAACGGGAACTACGCGGGTGAAACCGCGTGACGTCCGCTAGTCTTAAATAATTATGAAAAAATGTAGTAACATGATGTGCTGGCGCATACAATTTAGTTCAGAACTGATGCTACTACCTTCTGATGTCAAGTTTCTAAATGTGGTATAATATTATTACTATCCAGTAAAACCATTCCACATCTAAAACGTATGCTTAGAACACAATTAAAATCAATATGCGTTAAATATCCTAAAACAATTACTTCGAAAAATGAGAGAAATATTAATATAGCTTAGTACATTTTGACAGAGCTAAGCTCAAAGCTTAGATTTTTTTTGGACCACTAGTGGTCCGCAGACTGTTTGGGAACCAATGGCTTCAAGTAATTGATTGGTGATGAATGTATAATATATTGATTTGGTAGAACGTGGCTAAGGCTATATACATATAATAATGTTAACGTGTTTGACTCTAATTGATTGATGGTCGAGACGTTATTACACCTATAACATTATAGGCAATCTATTAACGAATTAATAGAATATGTTAAGTTGTTTTTAGTCGGTTGAAAATAAGATAAATAAGTTTTTTTTCTGTTTATGTACATACGTATATAATATATATGTTGGAAAACAAGGAGAGCACGAGCTAAGAATCAATAATAATCATTTATTAATATCATTTGCATTGAAATAGTCGCTCTTTCAACCTATATGCTTCTTAATTTACATCAAATTATTTGTTTGCCAGAATATGTGGGTAGTAAATGACAGTGGCATTTTTAGTGGGTTCTTAAAACCTTCTACCTTGATAGATGTGCCTGTGTGTAAAATTATTTAGGTGGTGTGTCGAAGCTTTATGTAATACTACCCGGGACAGCCGTGAAACAATGAAACAGTAGCGGGGTGTGCTTGTGGACCTATGCTCCAACTCCTATCCTGCCCTCTTTAGGCACCTCGAGGACGTTTCTAACAACTTTTCTATGTAAGAGAAGAAAACAACTTACTATTCCTAATTTAAATTCAATTTTCCTCTACCATAAACACTACGACATTTTATTCCGTCTAAAATTATAAAGCCAAGTTTTGACTGATGGTATCATTACACCGCGTTGACCTGTCTTCGCTTACGAATCGAAATTCGCGATCGTTGCCGCGATATCGCGAATGACAATAAACGGACAGCCGCGCGATATTCTGCCGAGATACACGATGTGTGGTCACCCTTACTTTTACGCGATTCCCGATTGTATTGTGTTATGAATAGGGCTTACGATATTTTTATTAATTTATTAGATCTGGGTGTTTTTGGTCAAAAATCTGGAAAAAAAACTTTGATAAACATAAAAAGAGAAGCTTTTAGGAAAAAATAATTCGGCGATTTTAATTCAAATATGTAATCTTAGAATTATGCGTTGACTTTAAATTGTTTCCTAAGTCAATTTTTTTAAATAAAAGTCTATTCAAAAGCTATAGAGATAAAATTCCAGGCAATTTAAAATTTTACTTTGATTTTCAAATAAGTAACTTATTTTTTTAAGTAGGTATAAAAAGTCAATTATTAAGCACTTCAGATAAAAAAATCTAGGCATTAAAAGAAAACATTTAGATTTCATGGTAATAAATAACTGTTATGCTTCCTGTTGAATAGGTCCATTCAAAAGAATGATTTTAGGAATGAAAAATGTTTTTTTGTGGTAAAAGTCAATAAATAAGCATTTCAGATAAAATTCCAGGCAATTTAAATTTTTGCTTTGGTTTTCAAATACTTAACCCAACTTATTTTTTTGAGTATAAAAAGTCAATTAATATGCATTCGAGATAAAAATTATAGCCATTTAAAGAAAAGATTTAGATTTTATGCGTAATAAATTAATCCTATTAAAATTGCCATACCAAAAAATTCAAACGATTTCTTGCTCTGGTAACCCTAGTTATGAGAATCTATATTTATTTCGGCTTTCCATCCTGCGTTTTTATGCATCTGTTACTGTTGAATGGACTTAAAGGATTAATGTTACATTATGCTGTAAGGTGTACTCCCCGACTATTGGCCGTAGTGAATTTAAAACGCATTTTGTGGTCGTTAGGCACTTGTCCAGTTCGGCTGCATTATGCAAAGGCCAGTTAATATGCACGTTACCTTACATGGTGTTGTTTATCTTGTCCGTTTGTAGGTACACTTACCTGAAAACAAAATGGATGGTTAGTTTGGTTGTTGTAACACTAAGATTTAAAGTGTTTTCGTCACATTAGTAGCGTTTAGACATAGGTTTAAAAAAGAAAGACCCGATTTTTTATCAATATTCTTTAGCTAGCTAAAAGTTACACACACCAGCAGGGCTATTGACTTGGCTTGGACTTGGCTTGGGCTTGGGCTTGCGTTAGATATTAAAAAATATTGGACACACTTTTTTTCTTTTTTCACGTAAACAAAAAATGAAGACGATGCAGTGGTTTGAAAACTCGTGTGACGTCACATTTCAGTACATTTGTTACCGGAAAGTGACGTCATCTTTGACGCGTTTTATCTTCGTCAATTTTTATTAATTTGATAAAACAAAAAACACGTATTCAATATTTTTCGAAAATCTCACTGGCGGACTAAACAGAATCATATATTTTTTTTAGTCAGGAAACATCCCTATTATTTAAGTGTAGACTATTCTAGATCGAAGACCTAACTACACGACAGTCATAAATCTTTTATAAAATCTCTAATCTACATCTAATGATAGTAAAAATACCGAAAACAACTAGGTGCAGCAATAACTACTCGAAGTCATGACCCACTTCCAAACTTTAAACTACCGTCAAAAAACAACTAACCTCTAACACGACACACAAATACGTCAAAGTTTGCACCCTGTCACATAATGTCACCTTTACATTAACCGTATTCTCATAAGACCTCGGCTAGAGTAATAAGCGATAGCGGTTATGTATTTCTGCATGTTTCAATGCATTAACCATCTCAGACACAATCTATGTAGTCCTCATGTGAGTTGACAAAGACTATTTCAGCAGGGCTATTGCGTATCTTTTTAAATGTCAGTGGGTATCATAGTGTCCATCGATTAACTGTCAAATGGTTCCATTTTGTACCAAACCATAACCTTCTCCTACCATTTGACAGTCAAAAAGAAACTTTAACCTCTGAGTTTGTTTCGGCATTTCTTCTTAGTACGCACTTAGTACCATAAGCTTTTATCTTTAGCCCACTGTTCAAGTATTTATGCAGCTTTGGCCGCACGCAATTAGTGAATTGAGCTTTTTGAAATTGCCATGTCCTCAATTCTTCTAGCCTGACTGGGCCGCCCAAAATGTTGAACTGCACTGTCACAGTAATATGACACTTTAATTTAATATTTTGTCTTTGTTACAGATCCCGCTCTCGCCTTAGCACCCGCTAAAGTGCTTCACTCTGACCACAAGCTAAGGCATGAGGAAGTGGAAATAGATCTTTATCGACACGCACTGCGCCCTCTGTGTGTCAATAAAAGTACCTGCGTTTGTCAACGCACACTATTCGTGACACTTTATTGGTTATTAAGTGAAATATTCAGCGGTATGGGCGCGGAAATTATGAAAATTGCGGCTATTTGAATGTGAAGTGTGTTGGATGCATTCCGGCGGAGTTGTTTGTCACTTTAGACAAGATTTGTTGTTGTTATTAAGGCATTGGCGGATATTCGTTTGGGATTACTCAAGTCTAAGTGTTTTTTGTTGGGGATTCTTTCTTCCATATTTCGTCGGACTGGGAATAGTATAAAATCTGTCAATTTTCATGAATGATTAAGGTGAACATCCGTTTCCTTTCTTCCATCGTGTGGTTAGTGTCTATCCCGGCGTTACAGTTATCATGCCGCAATGGGTCTCTGACTTAGCTTTATATGCCATCGAAATATATCTGTCAGGCATGCTGTTTTCCTCACGATGTTTTCATATCAAAAAGGCACGATTTAGAAGTAATTACCAACAAGCTTTTAAAACCTCGAACCAAATAATCAGCCATGAGAAAATCGCTACTAACTAAGAGAAAAAGATCATAATAATCTTCAGGGGAGGTCCAAATTAACTAATCATAAGGTGTCAAGTATCAATGAACATTACAGTGCGTAAATCAAGATTTAAATTAATTTACTACACTCTGACCTCCATAAAAATAACTCTAACAAATATTAAATATGAATAAAACGATAAAATGAATCTTATTACAAATATATTACTGCTTATGCCGTTTGTAAACTAATGTTATGGCGTGATGAAACTAAAAACTATGCGTATTTACATCTGAAACTCGTTTAATAAGATTTCTTTGATGACAGAGAAATATGAGCGGTTTTATGAATGGTCCAAGTTAGAAGACGAAGCGTGTCGAATGGAATTCAGCCTTTACAATTGTTGTAAGATACTTTTTTTTTAGAAATGTTAAATGATTTATTTTATAATGTGTCTTGTAGATAATGTGAGGTTTATTAAACACCTCATTAAGGCTCTCAATTTCTTTGAAATCCTATTTTTGTCGGAACACACAGAAACATCTTTCTCGAATCAACCACAGCTGCAATATTATATACGTACCTCTGTAGGTATGTAAACGGCGAGATTTTTACAGAAGGGTCTTCATAAGGTCCCGTCGGGGCTGCGGGTTGTTCGCAGATACCGTGGCCACGACATGAAGGGCTAAGAAGGAACATGGGTGGTTTTTAGTCAGTAGAAGTCTGACATTCCCTATCGCTCTGCCCAAGAGCGGGAGGGGTCATTTGATGATTTTCCACCCACCATAAAAAAAAGGGTCTTCATAAGGTTACATAGAATCTAGTCTTGATGGTAGTGTATTTCATAGAGCTTTAAGCTTCAGAATTCTACCTTCTCTTCCTCATCTCATGCCTTTCACCAGTCCAAAGCTCCCACTATCACTTTCTCAGCAAGGCTGTGTGTCGCGTGTTCCCTATCACGCTTATCACGCCATCAGAGCACGCAACTGACATACGTTGTCATGCGTGACGCCTGACGCTAGTGGCGTGTCAACGCACCTTATTTCCAGCCTTTTTACATACTTGATGCGTATGTGTGACGATCAATCAGACGGGAGTTGAGTTGTCAGAGTGTGCTGGATTGTTTTGGCTGGAAAATGGGTTAGTCTAAACAAACTACGTATATACCAAAAGTAAGGCTCGTGTTGTTCCGTCTCCTGCTGTTATAGAGGGAAGATATTATGCTTTTCCTACTCCTTCACTATTCTTTTCTGATTCATTTCATTTCGGGATTCAAGATAGTTAAATTGTCTCTCTGGGACTTCGTTGAGTTTCATTCTCTTGGGGCTTTTCTGGTGGTCGTCACTGGTGATTCTGGTTTTCAGAAGTTACACAAAATAGGTACTACATCGTGCAAGCGAGTTATCTGCGGCAGTTTGTCTCTTAAACACGTCGAGAACAAACAAGCTTTTTTCCCCACAAAACGCTACCTGCTACAATTCTTACATACTTACTTTGCCTCTTCCACGTTCATACATCTGTTTTATTTAAGCATAAGGCAGCACGTGTGAGCTAAAAGGAGAAGTGCGAATTTATTTATCCGCATTTTTATTTTTTTTAAAGTCCCATGTTACATCAAATGCACTATCTATTTAAAATGCTCTCAATTGGATAGTTAAAATTTATTTTCAGGAAAGCACCCGTGACATTATTTTCGAAATGTAAGCCGATATATAATAAATATCACTATATATAGCTAAAGCATATAACTATTAGCAATCAAGCCATAGTGTACACTAACGGTATCCTTTGACATACCCACATATGCAAGCATCCGCCACATAATTTAGTATCTCTGGTAGCGTATTAAAGCTCACAGGGAGGTCACAAAGCAAGACGTGGGTGCTAGATACCCATCTAGGCATTGTCCACGTTGAGGCCCTGGTCTCCGTTAATAGATTTGCGTATCAAGCCGGCCTGGCCAGCCAATTTATATGTACGTACGGGCTTTGGCCGAATTCAATGATGGTAGTGGATACGTTGGTGAATGCATATACTCGTAGGGGTAATCTTCTTGATGACTGTTGGGATCTTATTGTGTGGACTGTAGGATTTGCTGGTTTGGTCGTTGGCGTCGGTGGTAGGGTAGGGTGCGTGATGACTGACTGTAAATGCAAACTCTTAACTTCTCGAAAAAGTATAATGTAGATTTTTTAGGACAAACAACTTGCGTACGTTACTTTCACAGATCTCGCTTGACAACTCAAAATCAATGTTGCGAGTATATAAAAATAAAAAACCTTTGTTGGTGTTGCCAACAATGACATCCTTAAATTAATTGATTTATAATAATAATAATATTTATTTTCTCAAAACAAGGCATTGTAGTACACGTTAAAAATACAGTTTTACAAAATAGATAAGTACTATTTCTACAATCGTTTGAGTGAGCACTGCTCTCCTAGCTAGGTTTTATGGACAGACAACACACAATTTAAACTGCTAAGTCTGAAACTATAATATTTCAAGAGCGCATTATGCAGGGTGTATTTGACTGTTCTCCTTTTGGTTTTCGATGAAAAATGTTTAGTCAGTAGTCCAAAAGTCTGACCACCGGTCTCACCAAGGGGTATTGTATTAACTGGGATGTGGAGGTCAGATCTTAGGCAGTCGCTTTATGTAAAATACTGGTATTCAGCTGCATCTGGGTTAATTAGAACCCGACATAGTTGAGAAAAGGCGCAGCAGACGATGATATGCTTAGATCGGGGAGATTTTTGAATAACACCTAATAATACGATTCAAAATTAACAGTTCTCACACAATTCCATTCCTCTTTAAACCCACTACAGCGCTCAAACATAATTAGAAGGTAAACAAAGTAGGCCTGTATATATTAATTAAGTATGCATCCATATCGTAGCACGATATAAACGGGCTTGCCAGGCACACCCATACTTATCTGTTTTGATAATAAACTACGGTAACTAAATTACCATATTATAGTGTCACATTTTCAGCTGAGAACTCGTTGAAAAATGAGGGTTTTGATAATGTTTTTGTAAGGCTGTTGTTTAGGAAAAAAACCGGGCAAGTGCGAGTCGGAATCGCGCATCGAGGGTTCTGTACAATCTTGAAGGTATTTTGTCATTAAACTGCATATTTTCGTTTTTTTTCTTTACACGTGCTATAAGACATTGCTTTTTGCCAAATTTCATGATTCTAGGTCAAGGGGAAGTGTACTAATTTGATTCTCTTGAATGTCAAAATATACGTTTTTGCAACATCAACGGCCGTATATATTTTTTTCACATTAACGTAGAAAACTCATTTTTTCACATTGTTTCAAGGGATTGTAGACCTGAGTACCTATATGGTTTTGAATTTCAACTCGATACCTCTATTAAGCGTTCTCGAGAGAAAGGGTTTTGACAGACAGACGACAACAAACCTATTAACCTATTAACGGTTCCATTATTTCCTTTTGAGGAAACGGAACCCTAAAAAGCACCTGTAGGTACACACGGCTACACATCAAGCTATATATTTCCAATTTACGCTGATCTCGCACTGTACGGAAATTCTATACAATACGAGACCAACTTATACTGGAAATGTGTAGCTTGATGTGTAGCCGTGTGTACTACGAAGTTCATTGCCGTGTAAACCAATTTTCACCCTTATGACCTAAGCGATAAGATTGAAAAATTATCGACCTTCTGTTAACACGGTAGTACATGAGTTTAAAGTTGTGTTAATTATTGTTTTTTCGACTTATCGGTAATCGAATTTAATTTCCTGTTTCATTCAGTGGTAATTAATTCTAGTTAGACAGATAAATGTTTAATTAACTGATGCTTAGTGACATTTGTTTTTAAAAGTGATAAGACTCTAACTGATGTTAGTAACAAGGTGATATTTTTTGTGCGGTTTTTCATTAAGAATCTCGTAGGTCTAGCGGTCGCAAGAGCGACTGCTGTGCATGAGGTCCTCGGTTCGATTCTTAAGTGGGGCAAAGAGGCATTGGGATTTTTCATTAGGAATTTCTCAGTAATAAAAGGGGTCTGAATTTAATCCCGGTAAGCTCGCGCCCTTGTTTTTTTTTGGGGGTGGGAAATCTTCAAATAACCCCTCCCGCTCTTGGGCAGAGCGAAAGGGAGTGTCCGACTTCTACTGACTAAAAACTACCCATGTTCTTTCTTAGCTCTTCATGTCGAGGCCGCGTTATCTCTTGCGAACAACCCGCAGCCCCGACGGGCGTCGACCCTTGCGGGCCCCTTCCTTGTTGCTGACATCTCTTTGAGGCGCGCGTGGAACACGAACGCGCCGTCGACACGGTCTGTCGTCGTCATAAGACGGACGGACGGCGAGCTAGCCCATCACTCACCGTCCAGAGGCCGTAAGCTCGCACCCTTACACGGGACTTACACATAACTGGTGAAGTGTGGGTGTACTAATGTGTACACCTCTGCCTAACCCTTCGGGGATTATAGGCGTGATGTTAAGTAATTCTGTTTACACAGATATAAGTAAAATTGACACTTCTATAATAGGAGTTAATTGTGTCGTTTTTCAAACGAAATTATCTACGAATCGCAGAAAAGCTATTGCATCTAATTATGTCAAGAATCCGACATGAAAATGTTCTTGATTCAGCCATTTTACCGCTGCTTAGTTATCACTAAATATGTATCAGGCATATCGATAAAATATGGACTTAAAAGATGGCAGATCGCAATAAGTTATCAAGTTTAAATGTAGCAATAGTGCATAATAGGCAAACGTTATCGCGGAAGATCGGAAGCCATTTCCTTCTATAAGTAGAGCTTTTGAAATAACACGGCGGGTTGAGCAATCGATTTCATTTAAGTTGTTTTTTACGTCTTCATTATTGCATTTGAAATAGGCATATTTTAAACAGTTATATAATTGACTGGCTGCTGTGATCTTCGTCTGCGTGAAATTATTATGAAAATATTACTTACTTATTTAAGGGTTCTACTTATTTTTTACGGAATCTTTTTCCTAAGATAAACCTTATAACATTAGCTATCTGCCAATAAAAGTCCCTTCCAAATCGGTTCAGCCGATACCCGATAATTTTCACTTAGACCCTGTTGTCTCTTTGGCTTTAAACGATTAGTTTTAATCATTCAAAAATTTTGATTTTTGTACCTAAGCCGATAAGTTCAAAGACCATACAGTATTTACTTTCACACCAAAGAAACTAACACAACATTCCAGAAGATTTCGTAGTTTATTCATCTTTGGGCGATCAACAAAGATTTCCACCAATCACCGTTCAGCTAACAGCCAATCACCGCTCAAGCTCATCCATAGCTTGTAAATAGCCTCATATCGGGCACTCGCGTTTATTTTTAACGAGTACAAGATTGAGTGTGATGGCTGCCGAGTGGCTCCTATCTCCGGCTAAAAGCTTGATATCTCAGGCATCTGGAATGGGCAACACGTGTTTCGATAAGACGGGTCTAGATGTCTAGACTGTATTCGATGTCTAGGTTATGTTTGATTTATTTGACTAGATTTAGGATGGGAGAATCGATTTGGTTGTAGTTTTGTTTGGGTAATCTATGCTGTGAGGAAACTTTTGAGATTTTTTGCGGCGATAGTTGAATGTTTTTGCTTCAGAATTTTGGGCGAAATTAGTTCTGTGTTGCAAGCGATGAGATGTTGAGACGTAGTTAAATTTTTGTGACATCAAAATCACAAGGTGACAAATCAAACTTTAACATGACCCCCGTTTTGTACAGGTTTCCCGTACAATGAGAGATCCGCATAAACTGATTTTGTATAGCTTGATTTGACGTTCTACTTACGACTAAAATTGTAGGTAATTTTTAAATGCACGATATAAATATATATTGAATTGATTTTATCTGCGAACGACACGTGTAACATGCAATTTTTTTTCCGGCATTAGTGGTTTTGACGATTAAAAAGCGAAAACAAGTTTAGGACTTATTAATTACCCAGAACTAAGATGATAAAGGCGAGAACAAAAAAAAAGGAAGATAAAAAAGAAAGATTGAAATAAAAAAGAAAATCTAACTACCTGGATACCTACTAGGTATGTCCAGTTATAAAAAAGCTCTTTCAAGTTGAGATGCTGGATTGTTTGTTCGATTGAATACTTGATGCGAAGAATATCTATCTATCATCATCATCATCAGCCTATAATGTTCCCACTGGAGGGACTCAGGCCTCCTCTCTAGGAGAGGGGTGGGCTTAATCCACAACGCAGGTCCAGTGCGGGTTGGTAGATGTCACATGTTTTCGAATTTTTTGGTTCTAAGACTGGTTTCCTCATGTTGTTTTCCTTCACCGTTTTGAGAGCAGCGGTGATGAAATAAATTACACATAGTAAATGCGTCTGCCGAACCCAGGTTTGAACAAACGACTTACTGTTCGTAAGTCGGGGCCGCCACCATTAGACCACTACTGCTCTTATGCAGCAAATATCTATGATTAAATATAATTTAATTACATAAAACCTTGCCAAGGCACAACACCGGGAGAGCTGGAAAGAAATGGGGGAGACCTTTGCCCAGCAGTGGGACACAATAAGCTAATTAAAAAAAAACCTTGCCAAAATCCTAGCTATCCCATTTTTTTATACAATAGTTATGATCCAGGCACAAACCACCCGTTAATTAAGACGGTGCAGATAGACCGCATAAATCTGGTGTATCGGTCAATAGGCGATCGCTATCACCCCCTTACACCCCTATTCCACCCCCAATGGGGGCGCACTTTCGTTATCCTGCACACGTAGTGCAGCTGAGAATTAATATCTAGATATTTTGGACATTGATAATGTTCTTGTGAATAAAGGAGATTCATGGGATGCCTATACTGAAAATAGAAGGTTATGTTAAAGTAGAAAAACTCGAATGTTAACTCGACTTTTAGTTCACTAGAAGAATTAAGAAAAAAAAGGAAAGCGCATGTGGTTTCATGGATCATACAGAACTAATGTTGATGGCCAAAAAGCAACAACTGGATATAAACTGAAACTGAGGAAGTCGTAAGCATCGACGAGTTTTTATTAAAATCTTTAAAGCAGGCGAATCCCCGGAGCACGTCTAGTCCTGGTTCTAAAATCGGACTAGACAGCATATCTTAGCAATTATATCTTATAGCCTTTTATAGCTAAGTCGAAATCAATTTGTACTTGACTTATGTTACCTACCGCATGGCCCGATAGGTACCGCAGTTCATTTCAAGAAACATTGTCTCTATTAATATTATCTCTAAAACAATATTCACAAACAATTCGCTATAACTTGTCCGTATCGAGTATCTAAATCTCTGAATATGACAAAGCAACAAATTTCCACACTTCAATCTGTGTGCGCGTGGGCATAATCGCGAACATCTACGAGCGGGGCCGAAGCCGCCCGACTCGACCCGAGCGCGCCCGAACCTATCGCCGAGTGTGTCCTGTGCTATCTGACGGACGTGGGTGGCCGATCTATCTGAAATGCCAAGTTGAAGGGAATGTGAATTTGACGGTCAAATGGCTGGCTTGATAACTTGCGGCTATTTATTTAAGGATACCCGCGAGCCACTTAACTTGAAAACGTTAAATAAGGAAAAGTTCAGCAATGAACAAACTGGGTAGATCTAAACATACCTTTAAGTAACAAAAATTGTGTTTAACATGCGACTTGAAAAATCAGAAGTGGGAAATTATTTGCAGTTAACATTTACAGAATGGAAACTGTTATACACGACTATCCAAAAAAAAGAGTGTTACATTTTTTCCAATTGCATGGCATGTGAACAAGACAGTTTTGTTAACAGCTACGCAAGTAGCAGTTCCTCTTGTGTCTATTCACAACAAATGTAAAGAAAACATCGCGCAAGATTATGATGCTGGTTATTTTTAACGCTAAGCGGATGACCAGACATACAGATAGGCATCGTTTGTAGGAGTAAGCTAATCGATTCGCGGGCAGGCCCTTATCTCGACGTAAATATAAAACTGAATGCGGTCTTATCGCGAGATTTCGGGATGGAATGTACATTGTGAGATACGATACGGTTTTTATTAGAAGCTTTTATGTAGTTGTTTGAGAATTTGGAGAGCTGGCTAAGGTTGTTCTGGTGTAATGTCGACACGAGCTTTGACAGAGTTAGCATATGTTACATGAAGTAGGAAAGAAATAAACCTGTAAGGAAAGTTGATAGCAGATATGCCAAGGCTGCAGAAGATGAACATACGTTACGAGAAGATTTTCTTGAATTTGTCATAGATCATACACTGCATGAGCGTGTTCATGCGGAAGATATCAGAAGTGGGAAAGCTTTTCGCCCATACATCAATCTACACCAGAATATCTTTCTAAGCAATATCGTATCGCATCAAAAAACGAACACACCCAGCACATAGTCAGCCACAAACAAATCAAATGTTGCCTTTTTCTTAATATCTCTCATATCTGCTTGAAGAATTTATTGCCTAATTACCAGCCGTTATTGTTCTGTATATTATTTATATATTGGACCGGTTCACGTTTTTATTGAACGAGATAACTTCAGATTTTAATGGTAATGGGAGACACGTAAATGGGATAAGGATTGCCTTAAGAGCGCCGATTACGGAGATATGGCGAGTTCTTGTGAAAAACTTATTCGTTTCTTTTTTTGGATATCTTGTCTGGCTTTTGTCATGGCCATGTATCGTGGGTAGGTAGTTAGGTACTGTGTAATTTGTGATTAATAAATTTGTAATCATTTAGAGCATGCCTTAGATTGAACATCCATTGGTTCTCTCTCCACTACGGGAGACTACTACTATTTCCGTAGTTTCATGTTTACTCCTAAAGATAAATTTTAAAATGATTACAGGTTAATCTAGATGACATTTTAATTATTTTTATTGAGTTGCAGACCCGTAAAACAAATGAAGAATAAAAACAAAACTAAACTTTATCAGATATAAAATATTGGAAAGGGTTCGCAAGATAAGACTAAATTAATAAGCTAATTACGACATACCATAGTCTATGATTATTTTTCTTTAATGGGAGAGATGTGCACGCAGATTGTGTTGGTTTCTTTTTGTCATAACGATAGATAGTGCTAAACGTCGTCTCGTATTTCCAAGATAAAACTACTTACTGTTTAATTAGGGCCCATATCATGCCATAAGTGGCGTTTTATACAGCAATTTATGGCATGATATGGGCATCGAAAACATGTTGACTTGACCTCGAGCATTAAAAGTCTGGGGAGTGCGAGTTCAAACAGGCTATAGGTACCTTGTCTGAAATAAGATTTAATATAAAAACTGCGATTATCAATTACAAGTTCATGAAAACGAATTAAAAACTTTGTCATTTGACATGTCAAAAAAAAAAAAAGATGAAACGTCAATTTCAAAAACAGAACAACAACTAAACAGCCCCAGAGCACAGATAACCCAAAAAATCGCGCCATAAGACATGCGAAACGCGTCACTTTCCGAAAACATGTTGACTTGACCTCGAGCATTAAAAGTCTGGGGAGTGCGAGTTCAAACAGGCTATAGGTACCTTGTCTGAAATAAGATTTAATATAAAAACTGCGATTATCAATTACAAGTTCATGAAAACGAATTAAAAACTTTGTCATTTGACATGTCAAAAAAAATAAAAGATGAAACGTCAATTTCAAAAACAGAACAACAACTAAACAGCCCCAGAGCACAGATAACCCAAAAAATCGCGCCATAAAACATGCGAAACGCGTCACTTTCCGAAAACATGTTACAAAGCATGTTGACTTGACCTCGAGCATTAAAAGGCTGGGGAGTGTGAAGTTTAAACAGGCTATAGGTAGTCTGAAATAAAACGCGACAAACGCCGGGTGGTGGGTGCTGATAACGGCAGGCGAGCGTCGAGCCGCATCGCGTCGCAAGCCGCGTCGCTAGTGTTGCCACGTTCAAACGTTTTTATGTTGCTCTATGGATTTTAGTTTGGGTTTAGAATGTTGTTGCTGTTTGTTTATTGGTGATGTTTATTGTTTGTTGAAAGGGGTTATAAAAATGTTTGGGGTTAGAAGTGTTGAGAAGTTTGTGCTGCAATTTTATAGGTTTTCTGTTTCTTTTTCAGCTTGTTGATTCATATTACTAAAAGTTATTGTATATCGTTTCATTGATGTTTTCTATAACAACTTCTATGTTAATTACTAACACTGAGAAATATGTAGTTTTTAGCAGTTTACAATAAAATTGATCGAATTATCAAAAATCTAACAATTAAAGTAGATAATCTCTATAACACAGTAAAACACAATCTCTAACAAAACCAAATAGAAAGAAAGAAAAAAAACCTAACCTAACAAGTAAATATTATTTTCTACACTGGCAACCCATTCACCGAGTGATGGATGCACCATACTGATAACACCCTTTTGACTTAAACGCGGCCAAAAGGTAAACATACCTCGAAATAACTCCACATTGTAATAATCTCTCGTTTTTATAAATAATACTCAAGATTGTGAGCATTTTAAGTTATCTGTATTCACTTTACATGGAGATATTACTGAAAGTTTTTGTAATTAAAAAGTTAATTGGATGGTCTATGGTTCTTACATGTGATATGGCTTATGGCCGGCCAATGGTATGTCATTGTCGTTTATTTTGATTAGGACAAAGAGCCCTGAAACCAAAAAAGTAGGATATGAAAAAAATATGTTTCTAAATACCCCAGGGTTGATAAAATTTTCCTAAATTATGTAAATACCCATAGTAGAAAATAAATTATAATTTTGTATTGTCATATTTTTGTATTGTTAAATAAATAATAATAAAATAAGTAGGTTATTGTCCCAACTGCATTAATAATGAAAAATGCAGTGTTGCTTTTTGCTTTTCGTTAATTAACCCAAATCCGTTGAGTTTTAAAAATATAGTCCAAAAAAATCAAAATTATAACACAAATTAGCAAAACATTATATAACCCAAAATACAAAACACACTTCAAAATCTAACACACACACAGTTTAACAAGAACACACACATAAAATTTTACACAACTTGATATTTGCACAAGTTCATGTGGTGTGTAGTAAAATAACGAGTTGGGCGTGTGGCGTTGTGATAAGGGCGGGCGGCGCCCAAGTGATGTATAGAGCGATAGACTGGTGCTGGGCGGCAAGATAACCTGCCATTGACGCAGTGCGTGATTGACTGCTGCCTCCAGAAATTATACTAGGATTTATGAGTATCTGGGTAGATTGAGGGCTGAAGGATTTGTGTGGGGAGGGATAAGACAGGTTTTTTTTTGTGGTGTGTTTTTCTAACAGGCTTTTATCTTTTTATAAAATGTTGGTTCCATACCCGTATTTTTTTGGCATTTTAGCAAATACAGGATTTTTGAAATTATTAGATTTTTTTGAAATTTTAGGTATTATTCTACTAAAGCTTAAAATCACTAAAATCATCGGTTAAACTTATTGAGAATTAGGATGAATGGGGTTTATTCTTAATAATAGTTTTTATGGTGTGAGGAAATAGTCATTTAAAGAATTCTTTATTCCGTAACGAATTCACAATTGATTTTAAAGTGTTTTTGAAAATTTTAAGTTAGTTTTACCGACATTCTAGACCTTATTGCGAAAGCAAAAGAATCTACTTACCACGAGGGCATTATGCAATTAGATCATAAGTTCCCGTTTTAATCTAATCTTGCTCATTCACGTGACAGATCTTCGCAACTAGTTTTAAATTAAACAGCCTTCATTTTTCAGAGATATTATATCTAAGTTTTATTTCTAGATCGCTTAAATTATCATTAATTTGGCTATTATTCAGATGGGTCGATAACACGATCGCGTTTTACAATACTTGCCCATAAACAGCACGGCTTTGGTGGATAGAATAGCGGTCGTTATATTGTAGTTATTAATTCATATTTTGTGTCTAAAATGGCTGGATACCAGCCGTCTAGAATACGTCAGTAAATCTCGATTTAAAAGTTGTAACAATTTAAGGAATATACGCGCTTTCGTGGGAGGCCTACTGTCTAAATCACAAATATTTCACGCACAGGCTTATTAAACACAATATCAATGAAACAATTGATAAAAACTTTTGATTATAAGCTTTCACACTGGTAATTACAATTGCTATAGGTTTTGATTGTGACACTTAACAATTTCTATACTAACCTATTAAAAAAAAAATCATTTCGACGGCTATTTATGTTTATCGATTACGGTAAGCTACTAAAAGCTGGATGCCTATACACAAAACAGATATAGATAAAATTTAATTAAATTTTAAATAAAAACATAACATAAAATCACGCCTAATCCCCAAAGTGTTAGGCAGAGGTGTACCTATTTATTATGTTTTAAGTCCCATGTCATGGACGAGCCTATTGCGAAATTCCTGATGGAAAAACCAAATAACATTTTTGAGGTTACACACACACCCTGTCGGGGCTGCGGGTTGTTCGCAAGAGATACCGCGGCCTCGACATGAAAGGCTAAGAAGGAACATGGGTGGTTTTTAGTCAGTAGTAGTCTGACACTCCCTTTCGCTCTGCCCAAGAGCGGGAGGGGTTATTTGATGATTTTCCACCCGCCAAAAAAAAAAAGGTTACACACGCACACGTAACCTAGTTACACTCTGGCCGAATACTCTATTTCGACCCAAAGAGAACAGCTGATCTTAAGATCAAAAACCTCATAATGCTGTTCTTAAAATATACAAATTCACACGAAATATATTTGTCTAATCTACAAACTCTTATCTTGGACATATCCTCCGGAAACGGACCGGCCCTATCAGAATTTAAAGTTATCATCTTTATAAACTTAAGTAGATTAGATTGGCACACTTTCACTTTAACAGAAGTTATTGGTTAACTATTTAAATGTTGTTTTCTTAACATAGTTATTATTATGTGAATTCGGTTGTTTATTTGGTGTTCGAAAATTTTACTTTCGATCGGAAATTATCTAACTACGCCGTTGATATGAGCTAGTTTTCCGTATTCTCTCTTTTAGAAGATCGTTGGCGTCTTGAATCTTTTTTTGTGAGAATCCCTTTAATATAAATACCTACTCCCCCTGGTCAGAATCAAATTAAAGTTGAGTCGCTCGACTAAGGTCTTAGCCCAAATATATTTGCCACTCGTCATCATCACCCTAGCCTTTTGCCAACTACTTTGAGGGCTTCCAGTCGAACCGAATGTAACTGAATACCAGTATTTTGCATGGAGCGACTGCCTACCTGACCTCTACAACCCAGTTAGTCGTTACACTGGGTAGGTACAACGATATCCTATGGTAAGACTGGTTGTCAGAATTTCGACCTTCTGGCTACGTGTAACGACTGACAAAGACCTTCAAATGGCAGCCTGGAGTAACAGCTTTATGTTCTTTTTTTGCCGAACGTTGCCCCACACTAGGAATTTCTCCTGTATCGTGGGTCCGTTCACAAACATATAAAGTCACATACACAAATACCCAGACCCGAAAAAACTATTTGCAGGCCATCCAAATATTTGTTCCGTGCGGGGATCGCACCCGCGACGCGCAGCGCAGCAGTCCAATCGCTTAGCCACTGCGCCAAGCGTGCCGTCTTTCCGAGGCACGGAGGAAACTCGGTATGTATTTGTTGATCACCCATCCACGAACCAACCTAGGTAACCAAGCCGAGTGACTGTTAATATTTAGCCAATTTGAACTATTTGAACAATAAGTAATTATGTACTTGTATATATGTATAACAATATAATAATAAACAATACAATATAATAACAATTAGTAATTACTTGTATATAATTTGAACAATTAGTAATTACTTGTATATATTTTATTATAATTTTTGTTCTGTAAATTGTAGTTTGTAAATATTGTAAATAAACATATTAGTAATACACAAGCCACATTGCTAGCAATAAAAAGAACCCCTCACAAAGAAACACTCCACTCTCATGAGTCACCGGCCGTCAATTAGCCACGATATGTTAATACCATTTAGTACACGCGCCTAACATTATCTCATAATAAACCATTGACATTTTGCGCCAGATAAGCCCTAAGGAGTCATCACAGATATGTATTTAAATCATACTTGGATTTCGTCTCTCACGAGGGTTTGTTATCTTAAAAAGCACTCTCTGGTATCTGGCCAGGCGCAATCTCACATACTATGTGCCTATATCCTTTGTAAAGGGGCATGCAAGCTGGGTGGACTTGCGAGGCCTTTAGGAAATAGTGTTTTAGACATCATGGTTTTGGTCTAGTAAAAATTATATGCATGACAGTTTAGACTTAGAGGCTGGTAAATGAACTTTTATCTCTGTGAATCGTAATTTTTTAAACGTCACATAATTTGGATTCAAAGAAATAGCGTTATGAAGTAATTCTTAATAGAAAATTGCAGTATTTATTCCTCAGATGAAAGTAAACTTATTTCCAATTAGACAATCACAGGCACTTTTAAATGTCAAATAAAATCCAACAAATCGAAATAACAGTCAGTCACAAGGCAAAATAAGCTGTGAAAATACTATAGTTGCCCACTCCACAGCCTAGATCTAGAGAGATTAGTGGAAACGAATCTCTAGGATACTCTTTTAAATCAAAATATTGTTCCATTACCCCCATCATGGCCTTAAGTTCGCCACTGTTCATAAAATTCTACATACGTTCAAAACTCAACATCGTCCATCCAAAGTCGCAAAGGCCCGTTCCCACTGTACACTCGTCTCTAAAATCGCAGAGTGATTCATTTGTCTTACAGCTATCCGAATGTTTTAAGTTTTCACTGATAACCGTGGATGGGGGCACTAAATTAATGCTTCGGCGTTACTTGACTATCACTTAGATAGAGTACGTGTCGCTTGGGCGCTGAAGAATGTGAGTAATTAAGTTACAGGTATGCTTAATGGGTATTTTGTTTAGTTTTAGATTGGATTTCTGGTTAAGTTACTGATTTTTAACTTAAGAACTGTTATTGCTGTCTTTTGGGGTTTGCTTTTAAAAGTGACAAAATCGTGAGCTACCTTTCTTTAGCACGTTTTAATAAGTACAGCACATACTGTATTTTCGGTTAGGTATCATAAAAATTATTATAATGGTGAATTAAAAATCTTACTTTCGATTAGAAATTGTCTGAGCAGTTGATATAAATCAGTTTACCATATTCTCTTTTTTTGCAGATCGAGAGATCAGATCGATAAGAGGCGAATGCGAATTAGGTATTTTTTTTAGTATTTCTTTTTTTTTTTTTGGTTACAAACTTTTAAATAGAAATATCCCTAGTCCGAACCAAAATTCAAGCGGAGTCGACCGTCAAGCAAGATTTCCTGACAAAAGCTATTATGATTGGGAGTTCGCTACGTAATTGGGATGCAAAATGGCGAATGGAGTACTTGAGTTAGTACCATATTATTATGGGTATGTGATGAACTGATGACCTATATATACTAAAAATGCTTTAAGAAACATCGCCTACACATAACCTTCAGGATATGTTAATATTTAAATCAGCGGCTCAAAAACTTGTGACCAAATTCGAAAGAAACCGAGAGTGGACCAATTAAGTTGTTATCGAACTAAAACATCGCAACGTGAGACACATTCGAATTGACATAACCGTACATTAACATAGGCTTCTCTCAGAAACTTATCTGTGAAAAATCAACATAAATTTTAACTTAATAGGACGTTTATCACGTACTTATTAATTAAAAGTTTCAAAATAATTAACGGAGAAATTTTCAGAATACAAAAAATGCATTAAATGAAACAAAATCTAACCCAATTATTGAACATTGTTTTCACCTGTTAGTCTTTCGCCTTTTATCATCGATAACAGAAAATAAAATAAAGTAAATGAACTGAAACACAAGATGGCAGCAAACTAGACACTCTATTCTATTCCACAACACAAGATAACACAAACCAGAACTTCATCTCCAAAAGAAGCCAAGCCACGATAAGCATCCCAGACCATCGACACCCAACCTCGAATGCAAATAGCCCAGCATCCCAAGTAAAACAATGCTATCTCACGTTCGTAGCGTTAGCGGAACATTGCGACGTCCCCGCCACATTAGACAGAAACTAACATAACAGTTTAATTACAAGTGCATCTAAACCGTATTAGTTGCAATGTAGGCGGGGTACGGTTTGAGATGTAAGCGGAGAGCGGGTTTTCTGATCACAGAAAGAGAAGGCCCTTTAGGAAAGAAAGTAGAAAAGATACGACAAGAAAAATCAAACGACAGCTGAATCTGAAGGTAAAGGGAGATAACAGAACTGTAGAACGAGTCTCGGGTCAAATAAAAAAATAAATAAAACTAAACGACTTAACTTATAGATTAAAATTAAATCAACCTTAAACCTATTAGCGATAAAGTTGAATATCTGTACATGGATATTTTAAACTTTTGTGATGGATAATTTAATATTCCTTGTTTCTCTTTTTAGGTTTGATCAACTTTTCATAAGTAAGTATAACTAACATCAACAAAACGAGACAGATCTTGACCTAACCGAAAACCAGAGAAATTTATATTTTTGACTGCTGACTCACTCAATGACTGACACGATTTTCTGGTTTCTACGCTACCGATTATTGAAACAACTTACTGATGTAGTTCTTTAATTAACTTTTACATTATCATTTGAGCCGAAATTTTGTGAATAATAAATAAATAGACACTTGGGGGAGGCCTATATTAGGCTTCCCCTAAGGTCTTCGGTCCCTACTTTCTCTAAATCTCTAATGAAACAAAAGAACACTCAAACACCCTCAGGTCATCAGCCATTCCCGCTACCGCCTAATACTTGCACCAAATCAAGTTAGAACAACTTTTGGTGTTTCGTATTGGATCTTGCGAAGTTGGTCGTATCGGCAAACGTATCGTTGTCGATGTCTTGAGCACTGTAAGCGGCAACTACAATGTACCACGTTATGGCTGTTAAAGCATTGTGTAGGAATAGATTTTCATAATGATCTATCGTAGGAAGAGGGGGGATCTTGATTAAATGAAAAATTATGATTCGTTAGGAACTGACAAAACAGAAAATAGTTTGAAAAGTGGCATAAAGCATAAGTTTCATGCCACTTTTCAAACTATTTTGGCCTCTTCACACTACAATGGCCTCTTCTCTATGAAAAGAAGTTGATCGTAATCCATCACACAGGTCCAATCTGTGTCGAAGTCTACAAATTTTTGGTTCCAGGACTAGCCTGTTTGTTTTCCTTCACTGTTTGATAAATTGAAAAAGTTAATCCTTATTATGATCATCGTAGCTACTCTGTGTATGGTATAAACGTATAAACAAATCAATATACCATTTTACTCTATAACAGAAACAGCCCATTATGAAAGAAGAATTTCCTAACGCTCCCGTTCATCACAGAAATAAAAACTTCGAACCGCCATTCCCGTTACAGAAAGAGCAAAAAGCTAAAATTACTGATCAGAATCTTTTGCACAGCCCAATGTATCATAGCCAGCGTTATCTCCAGGGCTTATCCGGGTACATTGTGGATGAAAAATGTTGAGCAGCTTAGAGTGCAGTTTGAAATTTTATACGTCCGAGATCTGGGCTGTATCTCGATGCACTGCACTTCCCTCCGAAACTTTTACTTTGCTAGCCAGTGTTGCTAGTTGGAGAGGGTTTGTAGTCCCGGAAAAAATGGTAGAAGATTTTTTATTTGGTAGATTAAAAATAAAATTACTTTTACCTTGGGTTCTTTTCATTTTACTCCATGGAACAATAAGTGTGTTGGATTAAAGCTGAAATTAGTACAATGTATAGATGTATCTCTCTTGTTACATAATATATTACTGGTGTCCTCAACAAATAAAAAATCGTCTGTTCTGTCATTTTCAGAACCCAGTAGGTACGCACCAGTATTTAACATGTCAAATTATTTTAACATGGCAATACCGGTAGCCACAGCCTTACAGCTGGCAACACCGCTCCAAGATACAGCGCCCTGATATATTCGAGCGCGATACCAACTTCAGAACGCGGATGCTTCAGATTTCGCCGAATTGTTCTGAATTTTAAAGTAAATAAGCTAGTTTGATAGATAACGGAACAAGATACTAGATAGTTTGTTCAGATTACCTCTAGTTTTACAAAGTTTCGAAATTGTTGTAGCATTTTTAGTTTTAGTTAGGTTTTAGTTTAGATAGGACTTACCTGGACTGCAGTTTATTGTTCGCAGAATATTTAAGTACTGGGCTGTTTTTTTGAGTCTTTTGTAGAGGTTTTTCTTGAATGACTGATCATGGTAATAATTTGCCATGAATATGGCGTATTTTGAGATAAATACTACCTCTTAGTATTTAGAATTAGATTAAGGTCCTCAACTATCCCGTCGGGGCTGCGGGTTGTTCGCAAGAGATATCGCGGCCTCGGTATGAAGGGCTAAGAAGGAACATGAGTGGTTTTTAGTCAGTAGAAGTCTGACACTCCCTTTCGCTCTGCCCAAGGGTGGGAGGGGTTATTTGATGATTTCCCCAAAAAAAAAAGGTCCTCAACTATAGAACTTAAATAATATATTGCAGAAAATAAGATGAACTGCACAGTTAGAACTTAAAATGCTGCAGTTTAGCCATTATAGCTATAAAAGGTGCAAGTTTATCACTAAAACCATCTTGAATAAAATAAATATATACATATCAACAACTACACTATTTTATTGTCCAAAACGTACTCAATACTAATCAAATTACAAAAAATAAATAGCCAATGCAATCTCCCTTAGAGTCGTAAAAGCTATGTGTATCAGAGTACAATTTATAGTCCGTGTCAAACTAGTTTTTAATGCACACAATAGTTGTAAATTCTATGAAGGCTTTAAGGCTAATAACTTAAGTTTTATCCGCTCGTAAAACCGGGATACGAGCATCTCAATTATGGTCATCATGGGTCGTGAAAAAGACGATTTTCTTTAAAGGTTTTGATAGTTTATTTTTAATCATAATATGAGGGCTCTCATTTTGAATGAAATTAACAAAATTAATTCGTGTGAGGGTCCGTCAAAGTGATGGAAAATGAGATGAGTAGGAAATGAAATGATGTGAAGTGAATTCGGTATAACGGTGTATTTTTGCTATTACATACAAAATAACATAACATTACGCCTGTAATCTACGGCACGGTTGGCGCAGTGGCTGAGCGATTGGACTGCTGCGCTGCGTGTCGCGGGTTCGATCCCCGCACGGAACAAATATTTGTATGGCCTACAGATAGTTGTTTCGGGTCTGGGTATGATTGTGTATGTGAGTTTAAATGTTTGTGAACGCACCCACGCTACACGAGAAATTCCTAGTGTGGGGCAACGTTTAAAAAAAAAAAAAAAAAAACCCCGAAGGGTTAGGCAGAGGTGTACGCACCCATAAGCATCCACATTTCGCCAGTTATGTTTGAGTCCCATGTAAATTGAGGTGAACCTTTTGTTGGCTGGTGGTGGCAAGCGCGATTGCTGTGCAAGAGGTCAGGAGCTTTTACTCAGCAGTCGCGCGGTTCGATTCCTAAGTTGGACAAACTTTTAGTAGCAGACACGGAGTCTGGATTTATGCCCGATTGATGGCACTAAGCTCGCCCCCTTTTACAAAGGACTTAGAAGGTGATTTCATCATAATCATCATCAGCCATAAGACGTCCACTGCTGGACAAACGCCTTCCCCATAGAACGCTGCCTGTCATTCTGAAGGTGACTTACTTACAATAAATTAAAATACACATAATGCGATCGACTTAAAGATATAGACAGAAAGCAATAAAGACGTAATAACATAAATCATCTAAAAATGCACCTTCAAATTGCCAGCTCATAAAAACAAATTAATTTATAGTCTTGTAAATAATAAAGACTTGCTATAAATAACAAACATACGGCCAAATCGTTGAAATGTATCATTTTAATGGACATTGTCTTATATTAATATCTAGATAGGATTTAAATCACAATATCTAGCCGTTTTGAACGCCTGGAAAATTATCTGTCTGACATTCAGTATTCTCTATTGAAGGACACTTAAACGTAACTCATTGTTGTATTATTACTTACTTTGTTTTGGAAGGAGCTTCTATATAATATAGGTTAAAAAGGAATAATGTGTGTTTCATAAATCTGTTTGTGAAGCTTACAAAGCTTCATCATAATCCAAATTCATCACTAACACGTGGCCGTCACAATAAAACCACACTGTCTTCAACAATTAAAGCAGTATAATATTTAATGAAGAATGCAGTAAGGTGTGTTCTGTTACTTGTATTTTAATTGTATCATGCATCGCTTTAGCAGAACTTCCAAAAGTGACCATACATTTGAACTGCCTAAGGTCTCCAGCACCCGGACCCAAGGTAGTCGAAGAACACCGTGTACTTTTACTCAGTATGAGACTGACAGACCACTTCGCCTACCCAAGGCCGGACAACACCCATGAGGCTTTCAACACGCAAACGGAGGGCAGTCAATACACTCGTAGTCAATTTCTTTCATCATAAAACTACCTATTCTATAGCATTTAACATCAGCCTATAATGTTCCTACTGCAGGGACTCAAGCCTCCTTTCTAGGAGAGGGATGGGATGGGCTATAATACACCACGCGTGCCCAGTGCGTGTTGGTAGATGTCACATATCTTCGATTTTTTTGGTTCCAAGACATGCCGGTTTCCTAAAGATGTTTTCCTTCACCGTTTTGAGAGCAGTGGTGATGAAATAAATTAAGTACACAAAGTAATGCGTCTGCCTGCCAAATTTTTGCGTAGGGGTACTTAGTTTGATGTACAGAATGCTTGGTTGACGGCTGTGTGATGGGTTGATTTACACCCTGTATAGTATGTATCTTTGCTATCAGAACATTTACTTCCCATTGACCATCAACACTACCTTTACACGTTTGGCGCAGTGGCTGAGCGATCAGTCTGCTGCGCTGCGTGTCGAGGGTTCGATCCCCGCACGGAACAAATATTTGTATGGCCTACAGGTAGTTGTTTCGGGTCTGGGTGTTTGTGTATGTGAGTTTAAATGTTTGTGAACGCACCCACGATACAGGAGACATTCCTAGTGTGGGGCAATGTTTTGTAAAATAAATAAAATAAAATAACACTTTTTTTTTGGAGTGTGGGAAATTATCAAATGATTCCTCCCGTTCTGGGCGAAGCGGAAGAGAGTGTCAGACTTCGACTGACTAAAAACCACCCATGTTCTTTCTTAGCCCTTTGTGTCGAGGCCGCGGTATCAACAGCTCAGCTCATCCACCACGTAAAAGAGCAACAGCATCAAAGATAACAAATTTAACGTAGTCGCCGATCGCTGAACAAATTTACGACGACCACGGCACGGCCATTTTAGAAAGTTCGACCACTTCATACAAAGGCTGAGGAAGTAACCTCTACTAACGGCGTCGTTACGCCCGCTAACGCCCGTTAACAGCCGTTAACGTACGTTATCAGCGATACAGGGCGGGCGGAAGATCACCTGAGGCTAACGCCCCGCCCGCCCTAATGCATCCGCACTTATTTATTCCCCTGTTAGGCGGGCCGATATGTTTCCTGAGATTTTAATCTACGGAACCCACGTAGGGTCAGTAAGAGTTCCGTAATATTGTTTTTCTGGATTTTAAATGTTGTTGTAAATGTTTATTGTGTGTGTTTCCGTAGTTAAGCGTCTTCAATTAAATTTGATGACCCATGTCAGCCATTTTTGTTTGAGAGCGAAAAAGTTACCTAAGTGTAATTTTCATACAAGATAATGTAACGTTACGGGGGTTATTATTGCCTTGTATGCTATGGTTATCAGGAGCTCGTGGCTTAATAAGAACTGCCACTCGGGTCGATCTTTAGGTAAAGATGTGCTTGCCTAGGTCAGTCTGTGGATGGGTGACCGCCCGACATACCGAGTTTCCTCCGTGCCTCGGAAAGCACGTTAAGCTGTTGGTCCCGGCTACCATATAGATCTTTGGCAGTCGTTACAGGTAGTCAGTGACCTGAAATTCTGACATCTAGTCTTGCCAAAGAGTATCGTATTACCTAGTATTAACTGGGTTGTGGAGATCAGATAGGCTGTCGCTTCATGTAAAATACTGGTATTCAGCTGCATCCGGTTAGCCTGGAAGCCGACCCCAACATAGTTAGGAAAAGGCTAGGCAGCTGATGATGATTGCTCTGGCTAAAAGCTGTTAAATGTTGACAGGAGAAAGCAAAGCTGCGCAAAAGAATTCTTCGCAATACTGAAACCCAACCGTAGGAGTTATAGACGTCCCGTCGGGGCTGCGGGTTGTTCGCAAGAGATACCGCGACCTCGACATGAAGGGCTAAGAAGGAACATGGGTGGTTTTTAGTCAGTAGAAGTTTGACACTCCCTTTTGCTCTGCCCAAGAGCGGGAGGGGTTATTTGATGATTTCCCACCAACCAAAAAAAACAAAAAAGGAGTTATAGACGTAGTCCTCTCGGAGAGAAACGCAGTTGCACTCTCTAAACCTTTTTATTATTATTTTGATAGTCCGATGGGACGAGAATTAATGATTAATAAGTTAATGATTAACAATATTGTAATACCGTTCCGATACTCGTTCCAATGAACGTTTAATTATGTAACCTGTGTTTCTCACCTAAGTGAATTATCGTATTCTGTTTTTGAGTAATAAATGTCTTAAACAATAAAACATAATACGACGTGTCCCATGTATTACATAGATAGAGGGGTAACCTTATTGCCATCAACTTGTCACAAATTCAGACTCCGTGGCTTTCATTCAGAAATTCTTGATAGAAAACCCCAAAAATACTTTGCCCGACCCGGGAAGCGAACGCAGGACCCCATGCTCAGCAGTAGCGACCACTAGAACAACGAGCCAGGCTTTAGTGTTAATTAACATAAATTAATTAATTATTTTCCCATTAACGGGACCCATATCTCATCTTTATAAGACTCTGCAACCTCAAAAATTCAATTTTCCCTGTTTCCTATTTAAAAATGCACAAGAAAACAAAACTACCCTCAATAATTTAACAACAACTACACGAAGATAAAGCGAACACTATCAGAATATTAGCAAGCGTACCTGAGTCGATATATATTCAATTAGAGCAGGGCGGGTGGCGATACCATCAGGGCGGGCGGATACTAACACCTTTTAATTTCGTGGTAACTGGTTGTGAGGAGGCTTTGTTTGGTTTTGAGTTATGGTTTGGTTTGTTATAGTTTTGGTTTTGGATTTTGAGTTTAACCGACTTACAAAATGAAGAAGGTGCTATCGGCTGGTTTTATTAAGAACATGGGTAACTCTTATGTGCTTAATAATTTTGATTATATCTTTAACCGATTTACAAAAAGAGGAGATTCTTAATTTAATAAAACAAACATTGTTACTAATTACCGAAAGTAAAGTTATTTTAGACGTTTAAAAAAAGCAGTGTTTTTTTGGAAAATGTTTGATTTTTTGCAACAAGTTTTTCTGTTTTAATTGTTGGTTCAAACAAAAGTCACCTATACTTGTAGAAAGAAAAAATCTCTCGACATTAATTTATAAAAGATTTGGTTACAGAAGGCAGTAAGTGGGTATTCTTTTGATTAAAAAAATGGACATAAATTCTGTCACTACAATAATGTGCAAAATGCACGTTGTAAATCGTTGTGAAGATTAGTCGTAATAATGGAACATGTACCTAACTACCGTACCCGGGGATAAATATTGCACATCGACCTTTAGAAAAAATCAATGCAATTTATTCGTTTATTAAGTTCATATTTTGTATTTAGCTTGCCGTGAAACATTTTCGAACCGACCTAGCTTGTGGCAGTTATATATAAAAGCACAGCGGAAAAGAGATGTCTCGAACAGTCATTTCGTATATAGTATCTCCAAAGGTCGATGTGCAATATTTATGGCCGGGTACTGTACTGAGTTTTACTTACGAACCAATTAAACTGTGCATGGTCTGATTCGCCCCGTCTTGTTGTACTTACCTGAAAACAAATTGAAAAATAGATTAGTTTCGAATACGCTTTGTCAACAAAAATAAAAAGCACCCATGTTCCTTCTTAGCCCTTCATGTCGAAGCCGCGGTATCTCTTGCGAACAACCCGCAGCCCCGACGGGAGGAAGACATATCTAACTTCCTATTTTAAATGCGAAAGTTTGTGAAGATGGATGTATGGATATTATTTTGTAATGAATTTTTTTTTTTTTTTAAAGTTGCGCCACACTAGGAATTTCTCCTGTATCGTGGGTGCGTTTACAAACATTTAAACTCACATACACAAACACAGCCAGACCCGAAACATCTATCTGTAGGCCATACAATGCTGTAACATGATAATATTGTAAGAAGCAAATCATTTTATAAGAGTAACCATGAAGTTTCTTGCCGTTTCTTAAATTGCCCACCTTCCATCTTGCACTGCATGCCCTATCACCTGTGGACTTGATGATCTATATACTGCATCAGTGAGCGGAGTTCGCGTGGCTAAGTTTTGGGCTGTACATGTCTGAACTTTTTGCCATCGATACGCTAAGAAGAGGAAGAAGAATGGGATATTCTTTGATTTGTTTAGGTTAAGTAAGTTGTAAGTAAGTGACCGGGAGAGAGAAAAAGGGAATTAAACCATTCAGAAGAAGGGAAGATGATGTGGTTAAAACAGCCGGATAAACCTGAACTAGACTGGCGCGGGAGAGAGAAGATTGGAAAGTGTTGGAGGAGGCCTTTGCCAACGGGCACACAGAATAAAATACAGAAGACAAAAAAAAGAAAACAAATCTGTCTTCGCCTTTACAAATAAAGAAAGAAAAGAAAGTGCGACTGAACAAATTGCGATGAGTCTGACACGACACTCGTACCAATTAACATTAAGTGTTGATTACAACTGGATTCTTATGTTAATTCTGATAACGTGGCTACTTGTAAATATGCAGTTTGTAAGTGAGTGGATTTACTGTAAGTTATTTGGTATGTGGTGTCGATAGGAGTAAAATGCATTATTTTCATGACATTTTGTGCGTAGACAGGCATCGAGCCAGGCGGACCAATGAACAGGCCACCTAGACAAAATCCCTTTTCTGTAAGCGTTAACGCCAACGGAAAGATCAAATTGTATTGAGTTGACATTAGCTTTACAGATGACATCACGTGACGTCTCTAAAGCTAATGTCAACTCCATACAATTTGATCTTTCCGTTGGCGTTAACGCTTACAGAAAAGGGATTTTGTCTAGGGGGCCTGGTCAGAGACTAGCAGCCAAGAGTTTGGATACGAAAGGCCCAAGATCTGGCAAAGTGGCATGTCATGGATGTGACTTACTGCTGGGACACAGGTCTCCTCTCCTATCCACCACGTTCCCTCACGATGTTTTTCGTACACCATTTAGAGAGTAGTTTTGATGAAATAAATTACACTAAGTAATAAACCTGTCTGGGTTCGAACCCACGACTTATTTGCTCATAAGTCGGGGCCACTACCACTGGGCCGATACAATAAAATTATCTGTCAAGTATTCCATCAAATGTCTCCGTTGAAAATATTTTATTAAACGACTATATTTAAAAGCCGCGTGTCCTAAGTTAAAGTTTGTCTTTCCAAAGCCCGCAGTTGGTGGCGTGACTTCAAACCAGACTCGAAGATTACAGCAACTCATTTATTTTTTAATACGCTCTTAAAAGATATTATGTACCTACTTACTAATATTTTATAGAAGAAAGTCGATTGGCTTTTATAGATGAATACATTATGGCTTCATTTAAAACTAGAGGTTGGTTTTGTGATATTTGTTTTTGACGTTCTTTAAAGCAACGTTTTTTTTAAATTTCTTCTTCAAGCTCCTAAATATGTACCGGCCGGTCTACAGCCCAACTGAAATCTAGATATTTTAGGCGTTCTGTAAATCACACTTGCTAAAACAGAAAATAGATGATCTCTGGATGTTTCCAAAAATGCATATGTACCTAATAATTTGATAACAATTTTGCGGTTTAATGCGGAATTAATTTACTGACAGCCGATGATTAGAGTTATCACGCAGTTCCCACGCTTACATCCTAACTGTGGAACAGAAATCATACATTGCATACAGTTGTGTTCCATGTTCTAAATATTCTTTTTGAGCCTCCATAAAGAAAGATTGATAAAATACACTATATTGATTTGAGTACGAGCTCGAGACTGAACAGCCGCTCGGGTAATCATCCAGGTTAAGCCACGATTACCCAGATTGGTCCATGGATGGGTGATCTCCTATTGCAGACCGACATTTCTCCGTGTCTCAAAAAGTACTGCAGACACGGATGGACGCGGACGGATAAGTGCAAGCATTGATTTGATTTTTAAAGACTTACCCATCACAGACGAACCTTCAGGACCTCAAAAATCATCCTCCAAAAAAGCTACCACACTGTTCTCTCATGTTATCTTGTGATAAAAACGCAAGTAAGCCGTGACGTGTGGCGCCGGCAGAACAAACGTCGTTACTGCGTCACTAAATAAATCGTAAGCGGCGCGTGAGCCGGCTTCGAGATACGGCACGTAGTGAGCAGGAGGTAGGGCACTGGATGTGGCAAGGAAAATAGGATGAAAATTGTGAAACTTTGGCGGATAACAAACTCATAAAAGAGGTCCCAATAGGGGATCAGACAAAAAAAAAGCTAATTAGTCCGTCAGACAGATTTCCAAAAAATATTGAACACATTTTTTTTTTTTTTGACGTAAACAAAAAATGAAGACGATACAGTGCTTCGAAAACTCGTGAACTCCTCGAAAACGTCACATGTCAGTACATTTTTTACCTACAAATGACGTCACAACCCCCCTACTCATGATCTTTAACGCGTTTTATCTTCGTCAATTTTGATTAATTTAATAAAACAAAAAACACGTATCCAATATTTTTCGAAAATATAACTGACGAACTAATTAGAATCATATTTTTTTGACTCAGTCCGATCTCCTATTTCGGACCTTCGAACTTCGTGCACTCAGTAAGTCTTAGATGAGAGAATACTTTGCATCAACACTGAGCTGAGCTATACATTCATTCTCATTTCATTTTTTTTTGTTTTAAGCATGGGAAATGATCAAATGACTCCTCCTCTTCCTTCTCGGCGGAGTAGAAGGAAGTGTCAGACTCTTTCTGACTAAAACCCACAAGTGTTCCTCCTAATACCCTCTGCGTTTCGAACAACCCGCATACCTGGCAGACACTCCTTTGACCAAACGGCTTACACCATTAAGAATATTTTTGTCCCACATAATCATAAGTACTAGTTAATTTTTACAGAGTAAGCGTGCCTAACTCCACACTGCCACTTCCATTTCCCTACATCCGTGTTCACCTAAAACCGTGTCGGTTACCAAACAAACTAAAACTCGGAATTATTAGTGTTTTTCGTATTGTAGACTGTCTAACGTTGTGCTACTGTGTACTTGTACACTGTGTACACTTGTTGAGTTACTGGCGTTTAATGTATCGCTGCCATTTGTACTGTGGTTGGAGAGATATTTAAGTGTACGTACTTACCATGTTTTACTTGGTTTTCAGAAATTCAGTTTATTTTCGAAGATGTTATAAGTAGAATATGTAGGAAGAGGTTATGCAGAACTTGTCTAGGTTGGTCCGTGGATGGGTTCCATTCGTTCCTTTACATACCGAGTTTCCTCTGAGCCTCGCCAAATACGTTAAGCCGTTGGTCCCAGCTCTTATTAAAATTTGTAGATCTTTAACCGACGTTACAAGTAGTCAGTGACCTGAAAGTCTGATGAATAGTCTTACCAAGAGGTTTCGTTAATACGAAACTCATTACTAACAGAATTGTGGAGGTCAGGTAAGCAGTCGCTCCTTGTAAAATACTGGTATTTAACAATAACAATAATAATCATTTTATTTTAGGCTACAATGGCCCATACATAATTATATACCCTAAAAACTAACATAACTATATAAATTAAGTACAAAACTCTTGTTAATAAATAAGAATTAAGACTATGTTAGTAGTAGTGCATCCGATTAGACTGGAAGCCGAACCTAACATAGTTAGGAAAGGGCTAAGCAGATTATGATGTGCTCAATTTCTCATAGCAGCCAATCAATCTAATAAAAGTGTTATTGCAATATATTTTTTTTTAAAACACACACATACATACATAAAATCACGCCTTTTTCCCATGGGGGTAGGCAGAAACCACAGAACGCCACTTGCTACGATCCTTACATACTCGTTTTTTTTAATTATCTCATTATTCCAAAATAATTAACTAAAATCGATAATTAAGCTCCCATTCCAGCCTGCTACAACTCACGTAACGATAAGTCCTATCTCTGCTTACCCACCTCAAGAAACAGCGTGATACTACCACTGTTATCTGAGCAAAGAATACAGAACACATTATCGTCATATCGTATGCCCGCGGGTGCATTGCCGGGAAACTTAATTACAATTAACATAGAGATAAAGGCAAGAAGCGATGTAGTTTGTGCTATCAAAGTGTATCGTTTCTTATAACTTGTGTTGGTAGGGGAAGCGGGTTTCTCTAACTGTTTTAAAGTTGATATGACTCAACCGTGTTCCGTATGGTGTCTGACGTAAAGATCGCGCCATCCCATATCTTCCCGTGGGTGTCATAAGAGGCGACTAAGGGACTTACCAGAGAATGGGCAGCAGCACTCTCTGTGCCTTTGTAACAACCATACTGCGATCGCCAACCCGCCTGCCAAGCGTGGCGATTATGGCAAATCCCCCCCTTCTGGGGGAGGCCTATGTCCAGCAGTGGACGTCTTATGGCTGAAATGATGATGATGATGACTCAACCGTAGATGGATTCCCAGGTCGGCCAAAGTTTTATTAGGATTTTCTATTAGGAATCTAGCGCAGGGCAGCGCAGGAGCAGCGTCAGGGTCCGATTTTGTGCCCAGTTGATGAGAATAGGCTCGCCCCCAGATGGTGACCTCCCACGCCCCGGTTATGGTGGGACAGTGCTGGTCAGGATGTAATACGTGGGTTTGAACCCGAGTGAGCGCGTTAATTTTTAATACAATTGTTCTTATTGCGGTGCAGAAAATTATCTTGAGAAAACGAGCATGGCAGACGTAACAGCACGAAAGATGACTTTTTATTGTAATTTTTAAGTAATTTAAATAATTCCTTTTGTTAATGTTTCTTTTACGTGTGCAATAGCTTGGATTTGTCACAACAGACGGAGTGGAGAGTCAATTGTCATAAATCATGTACAAACTCCGGGATGCTGCACAGAATTTCCTAATGAGAAATTTCTGGATTGGGAACGAAACCTACGACTTTTACCATAGTAGCTGTGGTTTAACTAAACCAATAGTAGACAACGTAGACATAGACAAACAGATGTACTTTCTAACCTCAAATCCTGATGATTTAATCAAAGAACTTAAAGCCCACACACTACACAGGAACATGCCTGAAGGCAAGTTTTACACGTATTTGGCTTAATAAAGATAATTGTCTTGCATGCTAGCTTTCAAATCTTGTGGGGGCGTACAGTCATTGCCCTGCTATACCTGACCCCTCGAATAGGGCAAGTGGTGTGAAAATAAGGGTCAGTTAATGCTGGAAACCGACTGCAATAGTACTCTTTCACTTACGTATATCTTGCGAATATCTCTCAAACGAGTTTATACTTTATCTCTTAAACGCATGAATTCAATTTCGATTAAGACGTTCTTGTTCTTATGTCGTTTTGCATAGTGTTAAGAATTGATATTTAAAACAATTGCAGTGGATTTTAGATTTTGTTTCTATTGTTTTTGAGTTGATTTTTTGTGGTAGGTTTTGTTGCAATTGATATCATTGTTTCACAATTGAGATGTAAGTAGAGATGTTGGTATTAATTACTATTCTTAGTTCGTAGTAAATTGTTATGACTCTGTTTATTATTTGTTTCTGTATTACATCTAGGAATATACGAAGGGTAATTTAAATTGTAATAAAGAGTGTTTACTTTAGAAAATCTACAGATTTTTGAATTTTTGTACGTGAATTAAATTTGAAAGTCCAATGTTTTTACATAATCACAAGAGTCTTAAAGATAATATAAAAATGTGTCAGAGTGGTTTGAAGCGTAATTAATCTGTTAAAAAAAACATAAACATAACATCACGTCTGTAATCCCCGAAGGGTTGGGCAGAAGTGTACATCAAACAGGTGGAAAACCAGATCCCATGGTTGCTACTGAGAAATTCCTGATGAAAAAACCCAATAACACTTTTCCCGACCCGGGAATCGAACCCAGAACCTCATGCTCAGCAGTCGCACTTGCCAAAAATATTCAAAAAAGTTGAACAATACTTTTCGCTAAAACATCTCATTCACCTCAAACTTCCAAAAAAAACGTCAAAAATAAACATTAAACATTCACACATCGCGTTTAGAAAAGTTAAAGCGGCTGGGGCGGGCTGATAGGCGGCGATACCGGCTGGGCGCGCGCGATAACTCCCGCCCGCCCTGCGACGACGCAAGACACTGCATCTGTTAGACGCAGCGGGCTGAACTGTGACTATGATTTGAGAAGTTTAACGGATATCCTGCTAAACGTTTGTGGAAATGTGTTATTTTACGAAAATTTTTATTATATTTCAAAGTAAATAATATTTGAATTTATGCTCATTGGGTTTAAGCTAATAAAATATTAGTTTTTGGGATATATAAATATATAATTTGGATATGTTAATATGTAATTTGACTTCAGAATATAAAATAAGCCTTTTATTTCATGCTACACATTAACAAAAAAAAAATTAACCAAAAAAAAAACAGTGCACACACCAAATCAATCGGACATTAATATAATTGATTATTAATTAAAAATATTTTTATTAAAATTAAAAAGTTATTATTAATAAATAAATTATTAATTATTATTTCAGTAAATGCAATTAATAATTAATTATTTGATTTAGTGTTTCATAAAAGAATAATCATAAAACTTTAAAATAATAGATCGATAATTTCGGTGAGGCTTCGAGATTTTGCGATAAGATTAGAACTGAACACATAAACATATTTTAAGTAAGTTGGGCGGGCGGATAGGTCGTGATAACTCCCGCCCGCCTTGCGACGTAAGACATTGCATCTGTTAGACGCAGTAGCCTGTTGCAAAGTGACAATAAATTCAGATATTTAGAAGACAGTACTGACTTTAATAGAAACCAAAATGGATATTATGAATTGTCGGGTATTATTAAGCAGGTAAAGAAAGAAAGAAAGAAAAATTATTTATTAGTGTCAATCACAAAAAATATAAAAATTAAACATAAGAATAGTGTTAACCTGATTTCTATCACTGTTTTTTTATACACTTAGCTTTAAATTATGTCTTGATATGTGCCTAATGATTTGTGCTTAATGGTCTTTCTTCCTCACTGTTTATGAAAATATTAAAACATTTCAAATGCGGTTCGATTCCCGGGTCGGGCAGTGTTATTGGGTTTTTTCATTAGACATTTCTCAGTAGCAACCACAGAGTCTGGACCTTAAAGAGGCCTTCTTCTCAGAGTACACAAATAAGGAACCCTCTTTTTTAGGAGGTTGGGAAAATGATTAAATGACAACTCCCGTTCAGGGCGAAGCAGAAGGGAGTGTCAGACTTCTACTGACTAAAAACAACCCATGTTCCTTCTTAGCCCTTTGTGTCCGGGATTACGGTATCTCTTTCGAACAACTCTCAGCCCCGGCAGTAATAAGGAACCCTGACGTAACCATCATCATGATTCTCTTGCTCTTATCCTAATTCATTTGGGGTCGGCGCAGCATGTCGTCCTCTTCCATACTTCTCTGTTTCTCGTCATCTCATGAGACACCTCCTTTCTTACCATATCATTCTTAACACAGTCCATCCATCGTTTCTTTGGTCTTCCTCTACTCTTATACCCAAAACCTTCCTCACGACATTATCCTCATTCCTCCTGACGTATAAAAATATCCTGAAATGCTGCACATGTCCCTTATTTGGCCCACAGCCTGGCAACACCACGCGGGGAGGGGGTGAGGGGTCCGAGTGGGGCAGCCGACCCGTTATCGCCTTCAAACACCCGCCGTATCGCGAACGAACATTGTATCTCCAGGGTTTTGTGATTCCCTGCTCTCTGCACTACTCTATGAATTTTGATAAAGATTTGTGGTGGCTACCTAAGATACTGTTTGTTTTGTGGGGAGGTTTGAAATGCAGTTTTGTCTGTAGAAGAATAACTAATTCTGGTTAGACTGAAGGTCGCTCCCAACAAAGTTGTCTTACAGGACACAGGTGGTCGTGGCTTAATAAGAACTGCCACTCGGGTCGATCTTTAGGTAAAGCTGTGCTTGCCTAGGTCGGTCTGTGAATGGGTGACCGCCCGACATACCGAGTTTCCTCCTTTGCCTCGGAAAGCACGTTAAGCTGTTGGTCCCGGCTGCCATATGTAGATCTTTGGCAGTCGTTACAGGTAGCCAGTGACATTACCTAGTATTAACTGGGTTGTGGAGGTCAGATAGGCAGTCGCTCCATGTAAAATACTGGTCCGCATCTGCATCCGGTTAGACTGGAAGCCGACCCTAACATAGTTGGGAAAAGGCTAGGCAGATGAATGTCACACAGGACAAATCAAAATAACATTAAAACAAAAAATGTGAAAAATTGTAAGTATTCTAATTCTGGCAAGAAGACATCATCAGTCATTCTTCTTCTAACCAAACAGACAGATGTGTTGCTGGAGAGTTTGTTCCGCCACTTCTTCTTTCCAGCAAAAACACTAAGAAGTGTCGAAGGGTGGGCGTTTTGGGGGACTGTCACTTGTAAATAAGTAAAGTAAAGTAAATTTTGACGTTCGAAAAGTGCTGATTATCAGCCTAGTTTGAATAAATGACTTTTGATTTTGATTTGATTTTGATTTTGATTTTCAGATTGAAAGCTGACCTTAGCTTTATTGCCTAACGAGCCCGCTCTTCACCTCGATGTTGCCAGATACAAAATCCCCTGATAGTAGACCCACTGTTCGTCAGTTGTGTTTACGCGTAAACATAACTGGCGAACTGTGGGTGTTCTATTAGGTACACCTCTGCCTAACCCTTCGGGGATTACAGGCGTGATGCTATGTTATGTTTATTTTAAGTCTTTAACTGTGGTACTGAGATATATTTAATGATTACTTAAACCGACACATAATAAAGATTTGACATACTTTTGTATGACAAAACTGTCAAAACCTTAACTAAGTGATGGCCTAAGTAATCATTAAAGCTCTCTGAGTGCGGCAGTTACTGCGGTACTAAGAGATATTTAATGATTACTTAAGCCGTCACTTAGTAAAGTTTTGACATACAAACCTTGACTAAACGGTCAGAACCTTTTTGATTTTTTCAGGATTTTGTGGAAAGATGTAATATATAGATAAATCTCTATTAACATAAACCCCACGAATTAAGAGCACCTTCTTTTTTTTTTGGCGGGTGGAAAATCATCGAATTACCCCTCCCGGGCTTGGGCTTGGGCTGAGCGAAAGGTGAGTGTCAGACTTCTACTGACTAAAAACCACCCATGTTCCTTCTTAGCCCTTTATGTCGAGGCCGCAGTATCTCTTGCGAACAACCCGCAGCCCCGACGGGAATTAAGAGCACCTTTAACCCCAAAACCGCATAGAGCCGCAACACACGAATCAAGAACATTTATTTAGTTTATTTTCGCCACACCAACCCTATTCGCGCTGTATCGGGAGTGCAGCCGCGCGATAACGTGCGACGCCGCGCGATTACGTGCGACACCGCGCTATGTGTCGCGACGCGCCGGTCCGATTCACGCAGATAACGTACGGGCCGTAAACGGATCGCAGCGTTTGAAAGAAATTGATATCAAGTGCATGTTTTAAAGTCTGGAGAAGTATATAGCTGGCTAGCTTTTGCACGCAGCGCGGCCCGCGAAGATGTCGGAAATATATTGATGATTGACGATTTTTTTGGCGGGTGGAAAATCATCGAATAAGTCCCGCTCTTGGGCAGAGCGAAAGGGAGTGTCAGACTTCTACTGACTAAAAACCACCCATGTTCCTTCTTAGCCCTTCATGTCGAGGCCGCGGTATCTCTTGCGAACAACTCGCAGCTCTGGCGTCGGCCCTTGCGGGCCATTCCATGTTGCTGACATCTCTTTTTTGAGGCGCGCGTGGTACAAGCATCGTCATAAGACGGACGGCGAGCTAGCCCATCACTCACCGTCCACAGGCCCTCGTCTACGGTGGCCGGAAGCCAGCACGTGGTCCCCGACGCCCGGAGCGCCTCCCGCGGCTGCTGGGACGAGAGGTTCTCTCCCTCTCACGTTCCGCCACCTCCTTCGCTAGCATCACAGCTTCGCAGAAGGAGGCGACGGGCGTCCCGGCGGGTTAAATTTCAAAAAAAATCTTCCTTATACCTTGTCTACATTATAAAGGGAACCTTTGTAAAATTTCAGCTTTGTAGGTCCACGGGTTTGGGCTGGGCGTTTATGAGTGAGGCCGTCAGTCTGTCAGGACTTTTCACTTTATTTATATAGATTGCTGGCTTCCTGTTTTATTGATATTAGATCGTCTGTATTGTTAAAGGGAATTATCGATGGTAGAAACTCAGATCTCTTGATGGAATTTGATACGAAAGTTATGTCTAAAGACGACAATGTTGCAGTTTATGTACCTATAATTTATCAGTTCTGAGGTAAGAGTTCATAAACCAGCAATTTTGTACTAAAACAAAGTTGCTTTTGTAGGTAAGTAATTTTAACAAGGCTCCTATAAATCGGCCTCCCAAACAGGTTCATTCAAGCCAAACCTGATCCCCAAATGGTCTCAGTCTTCAGTCAGCTCATGAGAATCCTAACTCTTGAACATAATCACTCATTTGAAGAGTTGTCCCCAAAAAATCACATTTGGGGGTATGAGGAACAGGGTGTAAAGTTCCTCATCCCCATAGAAAACGGAGGATCCTCCGACCAGATGGGTGTTGTGTCTGGTGGGCTAACTGTCCGACATAAGGTAAGTCGGTATTTTTTGTATAGGCTAATGTCGCGGATAAAGTTGATAGCGCGATGTAGGATTTGCCAAATTAGTTCACATGTGTTGCGATAGATGTCGCTGTCGCCACACATAACAAGAAACATTTGCTACTTTAAAAAAAACACCAAACCCTACTAGACGCTATTTCATGGAAATTCACTCCCTTCAAGACGTCAAAATTAGGCCAATCGAAGACACATCCCCAAAAACAAATACCATGTTACACTCCAAAAAAGATTGAAGCTTCTATAAACCTGAACTACAATCGCACATCACAAACACGACGATCGAAAGCAGTTATTTAAATGTGGTTATTAATTTTATACCCTAAGTAGTGGACCGTTAGGTTTACGAGGCGGGGTGCACAGAGCGTTCGGAAGTGGATATTAAATCGTTTTATTAGTCGTCGCCGTCGCGTTGTGTGGCTCAAGTTGGGAGGGTACAGCGGGGAGATTGGCAATGATGCTGTGGAGCTGAAGCGGGCAGAATGAGGGGGTAAGCTCAAGGGTTATTGTGTGCATAACCACGAAGGATGAGCAGGTTTACAAATAAATGTAAGTTTTTGTTAAAGGTTGCTGTTTGTTGTATCTTAGACGTGGAAGAAAGAAATTTAAATGGATATAAATATTGATGGATGGAGAGGGAGAGGAAGGCCAAAGAAAAGATGGATGGAAGGGCAGAAAGATGATGATGAGTGTCCGTTCTTAGTCTCAATTAGAGGCGTATCCAATCCTACTGACCATATCAAACTTTTACATCCGTATTTATACATATGTAAACGTAACTGTATATTGAATAAGAATTATTTAATGTCCTTGCGATTTTTATCCTGCAGATTAAGTAAATGCTTGAAGTAAAAACAAAAGTTAGAAACCTTAGCTTTGCTATCTTTGATGGTTCTTCCTTTCAATTCTTGTCTATAGAAATGTTTGCATAAGTAACACTTTACCTTGACTATAGATAGATACGGGCGGTTCCTACTTATAATTTCTATATGTTGTATGTTCACTATTATTTTCCTCGATAAGAAGCCGCTTTCAAAAACTTTCTACTCTATATCCCATCCCACTTGGACCAACCAACCAGTGTGGTGTGAAATATAGGCGAGTCGAGCGAGCCTTATCGTTCGAGCGCACGCCGCGCTATCGGCGCAGCAGCCGATAACTACTCGATCTATGTGCGTGATGCATGTGGCGGTGCATTACTTACTACTCCGCAATCCTGCAACCCTGGTAGCTGTTACACAATTTGCTTACGTGTTCGGAGCAAATTCTGCGTTGTAAGCTTTGTAAGAACTCGGAAGATTTCGTTTTCTGGATATAGCATAGGTACCTTAGTAATACGCTAGCATCTCCTTTTTGAATTAGATTTGAGCATGAACTAATACGAAGGTAGATGACAATCACCAAGTCGCCTTTTGTATGTATAAACTTTTTGATACCGAAACCATTATACATTGAAATATTAAGAAAGCCAAGGAGCCATGTCAAGCAGTAGAGTTATAGCAAAAATAAAGGCAATAATATGTATCCTTCTGTAATTTCAAGCATTAACATATTTTCTCTCTTTTAGCCTTGTGACACTGCTGGGGCAACGCCTCCGTAGCCTGTCACTCTTATCTCTGTCCAGTTTTGCCCGGTAAATTGCATTAGCTTTAAGATTATACACTTTCAAATGACAATAAACAACCTAGTATTTCCACAAACACACACAACGATAATCATTTCCGAAACAACACAATCACGTGAACCCCATAGACTATGATGCACTTCCTAATTTAACCTGTCGAACGCGTGCTAAACCCGAGCTAATGAGACGTAGTATCTAACGTCGCTTGGCTGCGCGTACTATCGCTAAATTGTCCGCTAACAAGAGCTTTGTAGGGGTTAACCGCCTCTATGATCCGGCTTCCGATTCGAGAGAGAGGTGACAATGTCTGTGATGGGTTTGCTCTGAGGATGATTTAATTTGTTTAGTGCTTTATAATTACAATAATATTATTATGTGAATAGTAATTCATTATCATCAGCCTATAATGTTCCCACTGAAGGTATTCAGGCCTCCTCTCTAGGAGAGGGATGGGCTATAATCCACCACGCGGGCCCAGTGCGGGTTGGTAGATGTCATATGTCTCCGAAGTTTTTGGTTCTAGACATGCCTGTTTCCTCACGATGTTTTCCTTCACCGTTGTGAGAGCAGCGGTGATGATATATAAATTTCACAAAGTAATGCGCCTGCTTGGGTTCGAACCTACGACTTACTGTGCCTAGTTTTTTTCCAACTATGTTGGGGTCGTATTCCAGTCTAACTGGATGCAGCTGAATACCAGTATTTTAAATTGAGCGACTGCCTACCATAAAGGAACGTTATCTAACCAGTTAGGGAGAGAAGCAGGCCAAAGAAGACGTATGATTCCATCATCTTCCTGATGATGGAATGCAAGAGGATGATGATGCAATCAACATAAAACCTTTTAATCAGTTTCAAGGTGTTAATAAAGATCCCTTCGGGACTGTGGGTTGTTCGAAAGAGATACCGCGGCCTCGGCACAAAGGGCTAAGAAGGAACATGGGTGGTTTTTAGTCAGTAGAAATCTGACACTCCCTACCGCCCTGTCTAGCGCGGGTGGAGTCAATTTTGATGATTTCTCAGACCCCAAAAAAAAGGTGTTAATGAAGATATCACTCATAACACCATTAAATTCATTGATTACAACATTATCACCGCTTTCTGAACAATTTAAGACTCCAATAGATCATTTTAACCGTTCAAAATTGACGGAAATGTGTGGTCTTTGACAAAATATATCTCTCACATACGCCGACAACTCTTCTAGTTTTTACCGGATGAGCACCGTTGCTAGGGACCGCCCATTCACACGCCTAGAAACATAATCATATAAATATACAATTTATGTAAATAAGGGCTATGTATCTGTTACGATCGCCTCAAAGATTACATGTCTGATCACAATCGCATCGAATTTTGCTTAATAAAATATAGTATTGCGTTCTAATTTAATAAATTTTGTTTTAAATGGGTGATGAAGACGGTGAAATTAAATGCTTTTGAAATATGATATGGTTAAAGTTATTTTTTCATTTAATAGTTATGGTGTTTCATTTAATGTTTTTGTCGGTATTATTTTGTCATCTGTGGTCGGCAGAAAATATGATAGTCTTTTATAAGAAATTAACACCTATTGAATTAATTTTGCCACGTTATGGCGTTGTTTTGTTGTTATAACTGGTTTTATGGTTAGAAAAATATCTTTGTTGTTGATCTTTAGTGATTTGAATCACTGATTTTAACGGGTATTTTTACGCAGTTTTAACTTTAAAGTTATTTATGATTTTACTAAGACCATTTTATACGTTTTTGATCATTATCACCCGTCCTGAATTAAGACCAAAATAACACAACCTTCAAATGGTTATCTTTTATTTATTCTTATTTAACCTAAAGGTTAACTGGTAAAACAAACCTTAAATAACATTTAACATAACATCACACCAGTAATCCAAGGGTTAGGCAGAGGTGTAACCATTACTACAGCCACAATTCAAATCTCATGTAATGGGGGGCGAGCCTATTGCTATCAAACGGGCACAAATCCAGATTCCATGGAAGAAGAAATTGCTGTTGGAAAAACTCAATAACACTTTTGTCCGACCCGGGAATCGAGCCCAACACCTCATGCACAGTAGTCGCGTTACGACCACTAAACCATCGGTAGTTAAATAACAAAAATTATTAAAAAAGTAAAAAAATGTCTCCACCATAACATACATAATTTAATTTATGATATATTCAACGCAACCATACGATATAAGGGGGACCATTCACGACACAATAAACAGCTACCCACGACGCGACATTGTCGTGTCATTCTGCTAAATATCGCGCGCGTCCCGCGTGTAATCGCGCTGGAGGATCGCGCGACGCGCGGCCACCCCGCGAGGCGATATCGCGATAACGGCCGCCAGTTACACCGAGCTGAATGTTCGTGTGAAAAGTTGAGAAAAAGGTGGGTCTTAGCTGCATGACAATCTGGTTATTTTGGTCCGGTTAAACGTGGCTTAAATCGACTAGACCGAACTCCGGACTAACAGGTAGTTTAATACTTTATCAGTCAAAATACGGTATCCAGAGCCCGCACCTAAAGAAAGTGAGTAAGTAGGTAAAATCTCTGATATCAGGGTGCCTACCCTCTAACTAACCACACGAAATAGAATAAAAAAAAAACAAAAAAACATACCGATCGAATTGAGAACCTCCTCATTTTTGGGTTGTCGATTGTTGGTTGAGTTTTCTAACAAGTATGCAGCAAAGATGGAGAAGATGGCCCAATGTAGATACAATTTTAAATCGTTAACGGAGATAATAATATATTTGTTAATTTTTTTGGTAATTGTGAACAGATTCTTCAACGAAAAAGTTCGGTTTGATATTGAACTCTATCATACACATTTTATTAGATTTTTCACCTGCCACAAGTTATTTTGGTAACAAAATTGAAACTATCCTTTCTGCAAAAATAAAATCAAAGCTAGTAATAAAAGCTTCTGTGTAACACACGGCCGTTGCACACAAACCCTCACAAGAAAATAACCAAATCCATTCCTATCACCACAACCTAAAGTGCACATTCCCTTACCCTCAACCTAGGGAGTCTGTAGGTTTGGGAGAGTAAGAAGATTTGTTTGGTTCCTAGAACTTAAGGCGTCACTGCACGACCTCTTGATAAGCCTCGCAGAATATTATATTTGTACACAATTTCACTAAACGTGGTTCAAATTGAGTAATAAGCTTGGGAGAAAGGTGACGTTTGGTTAATAGAAAAGTTCACACTGTAATCCCTGAGTTACACATCTGCCTCACACGTTAGAGGTTTAATTAATAGTACATCCAAATTTCCCCAGATATGTTTAAGGCCCATGTAATACCTATCGAGGCTGCGGGTTGTTCGCAAAAGATACCGCGGCCTCGACATGAAGGGCTAAGAAGGAACATGGGAGGTTTTTAGTTAATAGAAGTCTGACACTCCCTTTCGCTCTGCCCAAGAGCGGGAGGGGTTATTTGATTATTTTACGACCGCAAAAAAAAGGGCCGTGTAATAGGGGGCGAGTCTATTGCCATAAAAAAATCCTGATGTAAAAAAAAATAGTGAAAGTTTCAGTATTTCCAAAAAGTTTCACATAGCATTAATATACCATAGTGCGCCCACTGCTGCGACACTGGTCTTGTTTTTGTGATGACTAAGGCCTTCATAAATTCACCACGTTGATTCAGTGCGGGTTCAACATCATCTGCCTAGCCTTTTCCCAACTATGTTGGGGTCAGCTTATAACCGAATGCAGCTGAATACCAGTATTTTACTTGGAGCGACTGACCTATCGGACATCCACAATAAACTGGGTAATAAGATGACCCTTGGTAAGACTGGATGTCAGACTTTCAGGTCACTGACTACCTGTAACGACTGTTTAAGATCTATACAGGGTGTAAATCAACCCATAACACAGCCGTCAACCAAGCATTCTGTACATCAAACTAAGTACCCCTACGCAAAAAATTTTGCTGGGAAACGACTTTTTTTTTGGGGTCAAAAATCACATTTTATACGATAAAACTCAATGTAGCACTGTTAAAACATTGTGCTAGTGGATGCTTTGAATAGTAAACGGGTCATGGAGGTAATTTAAGTAAAGTTAAAACCTGAAGAACTAGTATTTACAAAAACAGTTGTGAAAAATTTGGAACTTTGATCCTCAATATCTCCGTAACTAGGAGGTTCCCAGGTATGGTCTAGAACCAAAAAAATATCACAGTGGTGAGGAGAACAAGAGTTTTTGGGTGGAAAAAAGCAAAGAAAAGGGATATAGGACTAATAAAGTTGACGGCACGGTTGGCGCAGTGGCTGAGCGATTGGACTGCGGCGCTGCGTGTCGAGGGTTCGATCCCCGCACGGAACAAAATATTTGTATGGCCTACAGATAGTTGTTTCGGGTCTAGGTGTGTTTGTTTATGTGAGTTTAAATGTTTCTTAACGCACCCACGATACAGGAGAAATTCCTAGTGTGGGGCAACGTGCTTTAAAAAAAAAAGTAACCGTCAAAATGTGAGCTTTCTTTAGCATGTGTGTATCAAAGGTATTGTATGGGTCATGGGGTCGAGGTAATTTGAATTTTATGACCAAAGATTGGACCTACCTCTATTCCGATAAAAGTGTTGCGCAAAAATCTGGTCTTTTTATCAGCAAACATCATCGATTCTAAAGACTATTCTGTTAGTTCGTCGACCTTCGATTGTAAATTGATTCGAAATCAAAGGAAGCCGCACTTTTTTCGCGAAAATAAATTCGAAATTGGATAGAATGGTTTTGAGCTCTTCTTACATCATTCACAAAATGCCTATTTTCATTCGAAAATCCGACTTAACTAGACCGTTATTACTAGGCTAACAATGTATCCCGTCGGGGCTGCGGGTTGTTCGCAAGAGATACCGCGGCCTCGACATGAAGGGCTAAGAAGGAACATGGGTGGTTTTTAGTCAGTAGAAGTCTGCCCGCTCTGGGCAGAGCGAAAGGGAGCTTTCGCTCTACCCAAGAGCGGGAGGGGTTATTTGATGATTTTCCAACCGCCAAAAAAAAAAAAGGGCTAACAATGTACTCTTAAAGAAAACCAAATTCTATAGTCAACATTTTCAAAACGACGTTCCAATACACTATAAATTGCAATTCGTTGTCCATTACTTGCTACGAAGAGGTAGTACTCATAATGAGCCTAGATAACGTGCAATGGACGCAGAACGCCATCTGATTGTGGCAACAGGTGTCTAATGTACCTACTATTGTCTACAGGTTTACCTTTCTGCAGTTTGTGGGGTGTAAGGTAGAGTTTTTTACTGTTTAGGGGTAAGCAGTGATCTAATATCATCTCATCTGCCTAGCCTTTTCCCAACTATGTTGGGGTCGGCTTCCAGTCTAACCGGATGCAGCTGAATACCAGTATTTTACATAAAGCGACTCCCTATCTGACCTCCACAACCCAGTTAATACTAGGTAATACGATACTCTTTGGTAAGACTGGATGTCAGAATTTCAGGTTACTGACTACTTGTAACGACTGCCAAAGATCTATATATGGTAGCCGGGACCAACAGCTTAACGTGCTTGCCGAGGCACGGAAGAAACTCGGTATGTCGGGCGGTCACCCATCCACAGACAGACCTAGGCAAGCACAGCTTTACCTAAAGATCGACCCGATTGGCAGTTCTTATTAAGCCACGAGCTCCTCCAATAATAGATTACGAATTTACGATGTAGATACAAAAATATTTTGTCTGATATCTACGAGAACGAAAGAGGATAAACTTTAATTAAAGTAATTTTTCGCTGATTTAAATAATAATAATAAGTCTAGTAAATTCTAAATCAATTTAATTGGCAAAAAATGATCAGATTTATCTTAAATTCAAAAATATCCAAATAAAAGCCTTTAAGTTGCGTTGACATGAATCAATGAATTTTGTGTCGTTAGTCGAAGTAGAATTTTAATGGACCATGAACAAAAACAGTTTGAAGTCTTCGTTACTCACTCATCCACACAAAAAATAAACATTTATTGTCGCACTTACGAATCTTTATGAAAGACAAGTGCTATTTACACAAGCCTTAAAACTCACATAATTTTATACCTTCCACTTTTTCACTAGATTTCAGTTCGATATCAATATAAAATACGTTTGCCTACAACAATACTTTATAATATTAAAAAACAAATCGATAACAAGTGCCAAACAAAAGCTCATTTCGCTAGTCGCACAGTGGGGCGACGATCAAGCGATACTGTATGACGGACGGGCCAGATTGCGCAGACGCAGGCAGGGTGGCCATACGGGGACCACGTATCCTGTGCGGTTGTCTGAGGAATGGCGGAGTTATTTTAAGGCTCATTTGGTTATATGGTAGCTCATGAGATGAAGCATAATAGAGAAGTGTGGAAGAAGAAGAATATAAATGTTGTGCTGATCCCAAATAATTTAGATTAGAGAGATTTTGGGTTAGAGACAGAAAATTTAAATAGTACCTATATACCTGTTCTGTGTACGAATGTTCCTCGACTGCCAAATATGTACAGACTAGCACATCTAGGTAATACTTTATATAATCTGTAAAATTTCTTTAAAGAGTTTCAATTTTATCGCTAAAGCGTTAGACGCAAGATTCAGTTTTCTTTTGGCTTTATGTGCTGGCCATCTGTACTACAAGGCTTTAAGATCATAAAAAGCGTTTGGTACTGTAAGAAAATTATTATTTTGTTAGGCAGCAGGAATAGTAGAAAGAAGACGGCACGGTTGGTGCAGTGGTTAAGCGATTGGTCTGCTGCGCTGCGTGTCGCGGGTTCGATCCCCGCACGGAACAAATATTTGTATGGCCTGCAGATAGTTGTTTCGGGTCTGGGTATTTGTGTATGTGACTTTATATGTTTGTGAACGCACCCACGATACAGGAGAAAATCCTAGTGTGGGGCAATGTTTTAAAAAAAATAAGATAAGAAATAAGAGGAAGAAGAGAAGAGGAAGACATGCTGCGCCGACCCCAAATGAATTGGGATAAGGGCAGGAGAATGATGATGAGACAGCAGGAATAGTGATATCCTAGGATTTTATTCTGAAGTTGGCTGAATAAGTCCTGATCGATCACTCGCGCTCAGTGTAAAAGATTTGTTTGTAAAGTATTACACACAGTCTATAGAAACTGTGTAAACAGTGGTAGTAACCACTGTTTACACAGTTTCTATAGACTGTGTGTGTGTCTGTTCTTTAGTGTAATTTATTCCAAGGTATTTAATTAACTAAGGTGCCGTTTATAAGTGTGAAAACCATGCCTCGCACCAAGTACCAAACTTGGTAGCAGTATGTTTGAATGGTCATAATTATTAACTTAATGCACCATGATATGAATTCTTCGAGCGCCATAACAACTTATGGAACCCATACGAGCTCCATAAACCCAGCCCAATTAACAAGATTTAAAATATAATATTAATTTAATTTCCATTCAATAACATAATTAATTAGCAACACTAAAAAGTTTCGTCTTAAAACAGCGACAAGAATCCGAAGGGCGCACAAAGTCAACACACGCAAAGAATTTTTAATGCTGGCAACTTATTAACATTATACTGGCCACCCTATCGGAACAATGACGCGATAAACTCGCGGCAATATTTTAAAATCGATGTTTTTATGAATCGATAATTTGTTCGGTGCGTTTCGGCGCGTCGTTTCGCGAGCCTATCGATTCTTATCTCGATGTCACAACGCTTTGTTTCGATTCGACCCCAACATCGTCCATGTTTCGCTTGAAATGTGTTTCTTGCTAACGTACGAAATGATACTATCTCAGGCACTGCTGCAACTTTATTCGAAACGTTTCGAAATTGAAATATTATTCGAAATTCACTCTTCTTGCTTAAGGATAGGAGTTTGGGTGTATTTTCGAGGGTGTTTCGGTAAGTTTGTGGTCGTGTATCTGTCCTCTTCATATGCATGCCAGGCTGTCTGGCTTCAGGTGTGTCCGATGGTTAATATTTGATACTTTCTTGTTCGGGAGAGGTCCCGAGAATGCAGTGTGCCGTCATTATGCTGAATGGTGGTGGCTGTTCGTTACATTTTGAAGTTTCTTTCTCGATGGAATGCGGGGTGTTAATTGATGTTTTATCATTGGAGCAACATGGTAGTATGTCGGTGAAAGTTGGAGAATTTTTGTTTAAGTTTGCATACTATTCAGGATTTTGTGAGGAATGACATTTTTTTTTTTTTTTTTTAACAGGGGAGAGTGGAAGAAGTAAACGTGTTGCGCCGACCCCAAGTAGAATGAGCAAAGGGCAGGAAGACGATGAATATTCAACTCACTATAACATTCGTTAGGTCATCAACCAAATTCGGCGTCAACTTTGATGTACAAAAATATTTGCGACGAATATAAATATTTTTATCGATATAACCGATGAACCGAGATAAAATCAAAAGAATCGGTAAAATACAAAAAGAATGACACAAAAATGCTAGAAATTCCTTCCCCGTAGGTATTTCAAAAACATTTCCCATCACGTGGGAGGCTAGAGTCCTAATAAATAAACCACAATCTACCATCGAGATACTCAAGATAAAATAGATTTCGAATAATAATTTATGCGAACTAGCTGGCGAATATTATGCGAAGGAATAAATAAAAATGGAGACAGATGGCTATCGGGAGGACGCCAAAATTGGTCGCGTTGTGCGGGCTTCCTTAGTTGATAAGGTGGTTCCTATTATGGTATGTTTTAATGTATCGAGAACTGATGGCAGGCATCATTATAGTTGTGTTCTTTGATTCTTTGTTTATAGGGAGTGTAGTTGTGCTCTTAAAAGAGCAGTTAATCGAATGCCTGATACCAGTACACAAAGTCTGAACGTGTTTTCAAATATGAAGATGTAAAGATCACTTGGGTGCTAAGAGAAAAGGAACAGCTGAAAATTGAATCAACAATGTTGGGATTTTGCACTAGACTTGCTGACTGGCTTTAATAATAAGTATAGTGTTATAAAAGCCAAGTTACTGCTAAGCTGTTTTAGGATTAGGAAGAACAAGGTGTATCCTCCGGCCAGACGGGTGTTATGTCTGGTGGGCTACTGCGGGCAGTAGCCCATTGTTGATTGTCAACATTTGATGTCGGCTTTTTCTAGATAGCCTTAAGTCGCGGCTTACTTTAACTGCGCGATTCAGAATTTTGACATAGATGGCGCTGTAGTACCTTCTGAATTATGTTGCTGTAGTACTTTTTGCAGTGTCGTTACACTATAACTACAATTTAATATTGTAAAGCAATTCCCTTCTAAGTACTTAAGTTCTGTAAATTCACCATTAATCTGTAGAATAGGAGCTGTATTTCTTGAAACGAATACAGACCTTATCACTCATTCTTTTAATGTCCACTTTTCTCTAAACTCACAAACCCATAGAATCTTTGTGTTTTTTCCCATCGATAAAAACTCAATAAATAATGCCTATACAGGGGGTTGATCATTCATACATGCCGATTTTCGAGATAAGCGGTATCCGTTAAAAGGTTACCTTGTATGTGTGTGTGCGTGTGTATGTGTGTGTGGGCGTATCGGGACATGGATCTTAATTTACAATAGCGTTCTTTGTACCATGTGTGCTGATGACAGATGTGGTGGATGATTGAAGTATGGCTTGTTTTTTTAGTTGATGTAAGTGCCTGTCTAGTTTGATACTTGAATACTGGTTAGGTTGGTCAAATATTGGGCTACTGATTGTCATCTGCCACCAGTGAGGTAGGAGCAAATGCGACCAAATGGTACGCAACCATCACCAGCGGTGGTATATGAGAAAAAATGTTGCTACCACCTGTGGGGAGAAACTGCCCGATGGGGATAAGCTAAGAGGAAAGATTCTAACCTAGCTATTAATAAGATTTTCTTGTAAAGAAAAACAACGTTTACACCGTCTCGTTTGTAACTTCCAAACCACAGTACTTTCCATAAGTACGTACAAGCTTTGAAGAAGGTGATAATGATACCCGCATAGGCTATCGTGACACTTAACACTAGGCGTGCTGCATTGTGTCACTACATTAACTCCAGACATAGCTTACTCCCGCCATATCAGACCACAAGCAATCCATATACTCCTACTGACGTTATAACCCGGTGTACCTTTACAGATAAAACTTAACTTCCTCTCAAAAAGAAATGCAAAAAAGTCCGACTCTACCACACGGCTAACTAACGTTAAACAAAGATTAATGCTGCCCGATATATCATTCGCGACACGGAGAGGTGCGCGAACTTTCAACGATAAACTTTTTAAAGACTCAACTTGCTACAGCTTTTATATCGCCCTGAAAAATTGTGTATCTCAGGCCGTGCCCTGTGGCGAGGAGATAAAAGGAAAAAATCGTCCCGAACCGTATTTGTTAAAGTGGAGTAGATATTTGTCATGGGGATGCGCAAACTTTAGTAATTGCTCTCTGGGAACCTGATTGTCGGATCGGTGATACGAACTAGATGTTTTTTTTATTGCTCATTTTTAACGCTGTTTATTTAGGTCGTTTGGATTGTTTATTGTACAGATTTAAGGAGTTTTTTTAAAGTTTTATTATTATAGTCGTTGTAAAGTCATTTGAAGTTGTTGTAGGCTAATAAGTCTAATTTATTTTATTAGGAGATAAGTAATAAAACGCATTTATTTTTACAAGTAAAAATGTTTTTAACATAAAAGTGATCAAACTAGTAACGTGTAGATGTTATCAGTACAGCTGGATATAAAAATTTTGACAGTTTTATGGGTCGTCTTGATATTTAGAAAATCCAAATAGTTAACCAATTCGGATTCTTTCTGCAGAAAAAGCCTATAATTAATATCGAAATGGCCTTCAGCTTTGCAAAAAATATTACAAAAAACTAAAGCAATATTTACTTCCCCAGATTACACAATTAAATATGCCCAAAAGCTCGTCATATCTCCGCGATGTGTCTCGACAAAGCGACTTTATTAAACTTTTTTTTAACATTTTTTGCGAGTTTCGAGTACGTTCCACGGATAAATTGTCGTGCGATAAGTCAGCCGGCTAAACGAGGTTAATACATTAAACTGAGTTTAAGCACAGTTCAGGTTAACTTGTTGGTGCCTCCGGGCGGGCCCCGCTGATGGACTGGTTATAAACGTAAAGAAATGTGACCTGACACTGTTGGACATTTTGAGTTTTAAAATGCAACCAAGGGGTGGTTTTGGCCTAAAAGGTTTGTAACGTTAACTTATATTTCTATCAGGCCTATTTTAAAATTTTCAGATAACTTTTATTTGAAGAATAAATGTGGTGGTTTTTTAGATTTGTATAAAAAATATATCAGACTGTAAATACAGCTAAATTCTGATTAAAAAAATTACCACTTAATAGTATGTACTGTGTGTGTGTGTGCGTACTGTACTGCGTAATACGTAGTAGTTTCCCTTGTTTTCAATAACTTTTCAAAAGCTCATGCTTAAATAAGTTACTGAAATATCTCTAATTACAGTTTTTCACCTAGGCAAAAACCCAAACGACTTCAACACTTTCAGCTCCATAAATCACACCCAAAAACTCCAATTAAAAATATCACAACCCAAGAAAAATCAGCAAGAAAACGCAAAGAAAATCCTTTCGGCGGCTACCTACTATCTAAAAATATGAAAATGTATGTAAAGCCGACCACCGATGCGGCGACAATAAATCGTGCGACATCGGTATCGGCGTCATTAGCGGCAGAAGTAATTGTCCAGATTTGTCTTGCGGACGCTCGGGGAGTGGGACACTTTATCTGGCCTTTTGACAAGATGTGGGCTGAGCAGATTAGCATGGTTTGTGTTCTTTTCTGGATTGTTTAGGGTAGGTGGTGGAAGTGCTAGATTTTTTTTTTAATTTCTCTTTTAACCTTTGGTCCCGGCTATTGTTTCTAGATCGTTAATTGTTATAACAAATTGCTGAGGAGCTTGCTTCGCCACTTCTTCTTCCCAGCTAAAACACTAGGAAATGTCGAAGAGTGGCCGTTTTGGATGACTGTCTCTTGAAAATATATTTTGACGTGCAAAAAGTGCTGATTATTAGCCTAGTATAAATAAATGACTTTTGGTTTTTGGACAGGTCACCGGTGGCCTGAATGTATGACATCCAGTCTTACAGAGGGTATAGGATATGGGTAAATTATTACCCAGTGTAACTGTGTTGTGGAGGTCAGATAAGCAGTCGTTGGTAATGGTATTCAGCTGCATCGAGATACACAGGGAGACGACACCAATATGCCACCAAAAGGCTAGGCAGATGATGATGATGGCAGGAGTGTCAGAATAAAAGATGTTAGGTATATGTTGGTGGGATATGGGCCATGGTGTTAAAGGGTTAGTCGAACTGAGCTTAATCTTCGAACACTTTCTTTATCGTATAGTTAGTGTCTAACGCAACGTCTCAATCATAAGACGTTGCATTGGAAGGGCTTCCAAGTAAGTGGACCGATTACCTGGTGAAGGTTGCGGGGTTCCACGTGATGCGAGACGCACGGGACCGGTCAATCTAGCGACACTTGTGGGAGGCCTATGTCCAGTAGTGGACGTCTTTTGGCTGAAATAATGAGAATGAATGATAGTGCTAAACCTGGAGTCAGAGTTTGTATGTCCCCGTCGGGGTTGCGGGTTGTTCGAAAGAGGTACCGCGGCCTCGGCGCAAGGGCTAAGAAGGAACATGGGTGGTTTTTAGTCAGTAGAGGTCTGACACTCCCTTTCGCTCTGCCCAGAGCGGGAAGGGTTATTTGATGATGTCCCACCCCAAAAAAAAAAGAGTTTGTATGTCTCCCATAGGCTTCGGGCCATTTGTAGCACAATTTTTTAACATGCGTTTAATGTCTGAAACTAAATTATGTTTCAAACAGGTATGTTTAACTCCAAACTCGTTAACTTCTTTAACTGTTTATGGTGCAACCGGGCTTAAGTGATTCAAATCTAAGACTTGAAAAACCCAAATTATTTAATCCTCATCTCCAAACAGGACTCAGTTGCAGTCAAGCTGTACCTAATAGTTAGGGATTACCACAGTAGCCGGCAAAGTGCGATGTCGCCGACAATACGTGACGTCACTATCTGAAAGCTCTGTAATCTACGGAATTAACTTACTGAGACGATACATTTCGGACTTTTAGATAAAATTATGGAATCTTTGCTTTATTTAAGAATAGAGAAAGAGGAAGCCTTTGCCCAGCAGATGAATCTTGTAATCCTAGAACGGTTAGGCAGAGGTGTAGCAATAGAACACCTACCATTCGCCACTTAAGTGTAAGTTCCATCTATTGGCGCGAGACAGCCTGGGTCGTAAGTGCTACATTACTACTGAACTGACCATGAGGTCTTTTTTTTTTTTTTTAGGCGGGTGGAAAATCATCAAATAACCCCTCCCGCTCTTGAGCAGAGCGGAAGGGAGTGTCAGACTTCTACTGACTAAAAACCACCCAAGGCCGCGCTATCTCTTTCGCACAACCCGCAGCTCCGACGGGACCCGCAGCCCCGACGGGACCCGCAGCCCCGACGGGACCCGCAGCCCCGACGGGACCCGCAACCCCGACGGGACCCGCAGCCCCGACGGGGACCATGAGGTCTTAAGTTCGATTTTCAGTTCGAGTAAAATGTAATTGACTTTTTCCAGCAGGAATTCGTAGATCTTTAATTGTTTCTCATTCATTTTTTTTTTAATGGGTTATTGCTATTCTTTTATTTTATTAATTTAAGATTAGTAGGTACCTACCTAATTAAAACTATATTAGACACAGGATGTCCAATATTGCTTTGATTTCCATTGATTATAATCTTAAGTATTTTTATCGATCTTAATTTTAGATTTTCTTACACTAAATTGATTTATAAATATTCATGAAACGCTAATTAGAGCGACAAAGACAGGTGCTTGCACTCTGCAAAATTCCAAATAGTAAGTAGGTACCTACCTAGAATTTTTGTCTGCACCATAAAAAAGGATGTTTATATTCCTTAAGCCATAGCCACCCAATAATATTTTTTTATTTTTTTCACTAGCTTATGTCACCCGGGATAAACGTACGTAGTTTTAAGAAATTTGTTACTAACAATTATGGACAAACTTGGTCTGAAATAAAAGTATATTAATATTATTATAAATCAAAGAATTTAACAATACCCCATGTATATAGGAGTTAACAAATTATGGTGGAATAAAGAAGTTCGAAAACAAACATACACGACATGAACCTTAAAACCATAAATTCTTTTTTTTTTGAGCAGTCGTGTAAAGACGTAACACATTAATACCAAAACCTCGATGATGATAATATACCTCATAATTCACCTCAAAATCGGTAGCACATTACAATACAACACACGCCGACATTTAAAATATAAATAAAAATTATAATAAACGACTTACGTGCTAATGTTTCCTGTCATACATCTTGTTTGGCGCGGGTTTACTCGTTACGTGACGTAACATATATCTACTAATGACGTCTGCTTCTATGATATATGTGCAATCGAACTTACCTGTAAAGAAAAAAATATATGAGTATTTTGAGGTGGAAATTATGTATGGGAGGTTTTTAGTGATAGTTCTTGCGTCTTTTTACCAATTCTGAAGGGTCGTGACAAAATTAGGGTTTCAAGACCAACCCAAACACACTATAGTTAAAACCACAGAATAGATATAGATATTATAACGCAAGAGCACCTATTTCGGGATTCTTAACATGGTAACTATTACAGTAAGCTAATTGGTTGGATTGCAATAAAGAATTTTGAATTTTGAATTTTGGTTTGAAACAAGAACGTTACAATTCAAGAACATATTTCTAGACATTTAAACAACAAACTCGGACACCACTTGATCGCAGTTAACATGTATCATTCAGGTGCTACTGACGATTTCACCAACAAAACTTGGTGAAATCGTCAGTTTCTCCGATTCAACAGTTTTATTTAATTCGTCTTTCGATAGAAAATTACTGTGCAAGTCCGTCACTTTAAACAATTTCGTTCAGATATTCTAGTTTGAATTTTTATCTTTCTTCTATTATTACAAAAGTTAACGATATTTATTTACGATATTAACGATCACAAAGAAGCGTTTTTATACTAATTTACTAAACGATAATAATAAGAAAACGTATTTTTAGAACAGAATTAAATGAACTATTCTACCACAGACAAGGAATGCAGTGTGTCAAAAAAAGAAAAAAAAACACAGAATAATCTTGAAATTAGAATAACTCATTAAAGAGATATCTAGAAGTGGCTCTCAATCATTATCTTGTTTTAAACTATTTCGCACGTGGCCGTTGTTCTGTATAATACACAGGATGCTTTTGACATAAGCGTGCTTAAATTTGTCGAGAGCTAACAACCGCACGCGTCCAAGCTTACCGCATCCTGCTTTTTATTTTTTTTTATCTTTGTTACACTATTTTATTTTAAAATTATGCTTTTTTTTTTATTTATTAGTATTATTAAGATATGCAGTTATCTTTTAGATATGAAAATCTTCGACTAGAGTAGAATATTTTATTGTTTTGTTGAAGATTTTGGTTTTAATTTTTAGGCTTGGTCGTTATGTGGGTTTAATTAATGTCCTGTTATGTTTTATTGTTTTGTGCGTCATGTATTGTGCTAATCTTTTAAGGAATTTGATATGGAATGTTTCCGCTTCCGCTGAGGATACCTAGGTAGTTATAATGTACCTATGAGTGCAAGCACTAATGATATTATTTAGGTAAAGCTTACTTTGAAAGAAATTGTTTCTTTTTAAAATTAATAGTAAGGAACCAGGAACTAACTCCATAATCAAAATATTAATGACTGATAATTACAGTAGAGGTTCACATTTACAAAAGCTGTATTAAACATTTGGTACTTTTACCGCCACAACACAGAATAACAGAAAAACGTTTAAACCAACACAGATACAATCTAGAACAATATTAACTACCTAAGGATAATTCCAATAAACATTCAAGCTGGTAACAGATCACAAAAATCTATATGAAAACAAATAACTCACGGTTATCGATTAGTAATAAATCGAGTCGGGACCTTTAATGATATTTAACGAGAGTAGATCTTACCGATAAACCTATGTAGTATTTTTCGAATTTCTCATTCGAGAATCGATTTTCCAAATCGATTAGTAAGTATTCGGGTGGGCCGTTACAGTGACGTAAGTGACAGACATATTGTCTCTCGGATACCTTGTTAGGCATTCCAATCGAATTAGAAACGATTGGGAACAAATATGTAGATTTCTAAATTGGATATCAAATATTTTATTACATTATTACATACGTATTTTTGAATTGAATTTATTGTTTTGTATCATGTTTCTTCGCTACTGTTTGATGTTCATATTATAAATCAAATGTTTAACGAATTATGACAGTAATGGGAATTTTCCTATATATGAAGTCATATTAGTCAAATGTATAATATTGGTATTATGAAGATACCATATAGACAGCTATCAAATATTTCATTAATATTCACTCAGTTATTGGCTATTGGAATGGTAATTTTGATGACGATATTGATATCCTTCATCTATTGCGATCTAGCGACATAAATGAAGATCTAGGCTAGCATAGATTTGATAATCACTGGCTACTCAATTATTTGAATTCAAATTATCTTTGTAGACAAATAGGTTGCGGCAAGCTGAGTCAGCACTAACTGTTTACGGATTTTATTATGTTTAACAAAACAAATATAATCCACTATTGATAAATGTATTTGCTATTGAGGGAAACACTAAATAGGGAGAATTTTATTAAATACTTACGGGAAACAAATTGTTCCCTAAATCTTAAATACAATAATGGCTCAACTGAAAAAGACTTCGACATTTTAAACTCTGGTTTAAATAAAGCAATTTTACGTCTGACGTCAAGGCTTTCGCAATGTCATCGCACGAACTCCGCTACAAAACACCCAAAATTTAAAAAAAGCATAACAGAGCACCATAAGATTTCACGAAACCCTCCAGAGATAGTCACACACTGACTCTTGGCTTCCAGATAAGCAGTAGATCTACTCAAAGCTTTTCTTCGCAAAGATGTCAGATAATACACGAACAGTTTAAAACTCATGTGAATTGGAACAGTGACATTTCATGGTTTTATCTTCGAAGCACGAATTACAGGTTAATTGGTTACATACATTGGGTTTGTACAATTAGATACAGTGATCTGATCGGAGTAAAGGACGAGGATGCATAGAATGCAGTAGTGAATCGATTTGATTCTGTGTTTTAGGAATTAATTTAAAGAGACTGGGACAAGTGGTCGAAACAGTGAAGGTTACTAGTGACTAGTTATTTCTATAAATGGCGTTTAAGATAATAGTTATTTCGGATCAAGTTTGTCATTTGTGGAAAAGCTAATGAAAAGACCTATTACAAAAAGAGACCGAATTCATTGAAATTATTGATAAAATTAAATACGTGCACAGGAGGTTAAACAAACTCTTGAATGTCTAAAAAACGAAAAACGATCGTAACGAACGAACGTATCTTGAACGTCAAACGAAGTTATAATTATCACAAGGTAAATATATTAAATGTGATACAAATCTTCATAGTTCAAATCAAGTTAAAAGTGAAGCTGATTCGGTTATTACATCACCCACATCGACCTAACCACACACATGGGAATCCCACACTAAACTCAAGATATGACCAGAAACACTAGAATCATGGTGATCTTATCAACACCATTCGATACGTCACTAGTACATCTATAGATCCTATCTCAACCAGTTTCTATGTTAATAACCTCAAAGGTGTCAAATTAACCAAACATTGTGTGAAAATTATTAATTTTAAAACTGTTACCTCCATTGAGAATAAAATTAACGGAGATATCGTAAGGATTCCCGTCGATGGGAATTACTTTCTTCATAATCGCAACGACATCTTGTTCGCGTTTTATTACTAGAGTTGTAATCGATATTTGAAAATTACAATCGAATGTGTATCTGTAAATATAAACGACGGATGCAATGTACTTTTTTAACGATTATGATGGGAATCAGAGTTTTGATGGAGTAATTGGTGTAAAATTACATTTCTGTGGCACCTGATCTGGTTGTCATAAAAAGGTGTGTAGGTTTTAGTTTGTGTAGGACGAATTTAATTCGACTTGATTACGACAGTTTTTTAAAATCAAAATTAATCTGATAGAAAAAGATAAAGAAAATTAAGAATATATATATTATTTTGGGCTAGTGTTCGGTTTAATTATAGAAAGAGGTGGTAAAAGAAATGAATCTAACAGACACAAGTTACCGAATACCGAAGTTAAAGTAATTTTTCATTGTTTAGTGTTTTCTGAAGCCGGTTTTTTATTAAAACAAAAGTATTAGCTCGGTTATCACAGGTAAAACCTCATGTAAAGTTTTTAATGAAAATATAATAATATCTGACACATCAAATTCGTCACAAAAAACTTGAACATATTATATTGCAAGCGCGATAAGATTATTTTAACAATATTAAAGTTAAAAATATGACTACTACTGTTACGTAAAAAAGATAAGAATAATTTGATTAAAATTACAATTTTTATGACATTAGAAATAATTGATTACAAGGTATTAATGCAATTAATTAAGATTGTGTTATCTTTTGCGTTGTCATTGATATAATTGAATATTGACATCATGTAATTCTAATTTTGACTTTGGAAATATTATATTAGAATCAAATGACGTCATTTGGTTTATTTTGACGTCATTTGGTTATTTTTGAGTCTTTTAATTACTCTTAAACTGATTAATTTTATAAATGAACATTAAAATTAACATTTTGAATCACTGAAAACTATTTCGAAACAAAAATAGGTAGATTTGTTTCTAAGATATAATAGATATATGTAGATATATTCTTTGATTAAAAATATGGTAACTATGTGATTAGTGCATAAACAATCGTAGGCTAAAATTAACAACTTTTCCTAAAGGGGTGTTGTTTTTGATGATCTTCGTTTTTGATTAGGTGTTTATGCTTAAAATATTTTATTTAGATTTTTTTGGCTCCATCAGTCGTATCAGTTGAGATAATTTTTTCAGCATGATACTTTATGAATGGATTTTTGTAGATAACGGTTTAATTAATCTTAACATTATCATAATTAGAATATCCGGTCTACGATTATCTAGGCTGAAAGTAAAGTCATACCTATTCATTCAAGCATACCTACTGAAATAAATATTTCATCGATCTTAAAGTTTTTGTTTGTTTGAACAAAAATGATTGTTACCACGTAGTTATATAGCAGTGTTCGCCCAACCCTAAGTTTTATGTTATAAGTCGAGGGTTCGAACCCTGTTCAAGTTATATATTTTATTACCACTTCTCTCAAAACAGTGAACGAAAACATCGCGACGAAACAACGCAGGTCAGATAGGCAGTCGCGCCATGTTAAACACTGGTATTCATTTGCGTCCGGTTAGACTGGAAGCCGACCCCACCATGGCATAGTTGGAAAAAGGCTATGCAGATGATGAGGTGTGTCTGACCACAGTAGATGAAAGTAATGGCAAACACGTATAACGAACAACAGAATAAACGCAAACCACGCTAGTCTATAACTAGAAATAACTCATACCACTAGTTATTGATTGAAAACAAAACATCACGTAACCATAACGCGTTGGTTATCGGTAGAGGGGGTGAAGTAGGGTGGTAGTATGCCGGAGGGAGGGGTAGAGATAAGAAAGAAATCGACCTTATCGTGCGGTAACACGCGAAAATCGACAAAGTGCATGCTGCGGGTAGTTGGGGCCAATGTTTGTGGCCAATGTTTGTGAGTAGAATGTCATGCGTAACCTAATGTTTGAGGTGGATATCTCTTTTTCTTTTTTTTAAAGATGAAGCATTGTTCAAATAATTTATTTCACATAACATAACATCACGCATGTAATCCCCGAATTGTTAGGCAGAAGGTGTACTTAGTAGTACATAAAACATTCGCCAGTTTTGTTTTAAAATCTTTTGTAATATGGGTTGGGTCTATTTCCATCAACCGGGCACGAACCCAGACGTAGCTGCTACTGAGAAATTCTTGTTGGAAAAACTCAACAGCATTTTGCCCGACCCGGGAATCGAAACCAGGATCTTATTCTCAGCAGTCGCTTCCAACCACTAGACCAACGAGACATCTATGCAATAATATTTATTTTTTCACAATTTATTTCAACAGCGCCATTAAAACCTCTTTTAAACGTCAAACTTTAAATCAAAAGAAATCAAAATAGTGCTTTTTCTGTAACAATTCGCAGGGGAAGTTCTTTGACTGGGCATTTGAAGAACTGGAGGTCAACTGCATCTGGTTAGACTGGAATTCGATTACAACATAGTTGAAAAAAAGTTAGACAGAAATTGAACTAAAAAAACATACTAAATTGGATAAACGAGTGTTTTTAAATAAATGTTTTATTTCTCTAAATATATTTTACTCGTGTTTTATAATGTTTCATTGATCCTCTAATTTAAATACCAAACTTGGCTTTGAACTAAGTATTTAAATATTAAATTCCTTAATCTAATTTATTGGTACAGCATACAAATTAAGAAATAATAAAGCTTCCCGTTTATAGTCACGCGAAAATCTAAAATTTTTATACACGTTCTCAAATAAAAGAATCAAGCATCATCGTTACTATTTTTATTTCTTCAGATTACTAATGAAAAGATAACAATCACTACATATTATAAAACAAAGTCCTCCGCCTGCGTCTGTGTCTGTTCGCGATAAACTCAAAAACTACTGCACTGATTTTCATGCTGTTTTCACCAATGGATAGAGTGATTCTGGGTAAAGGTTTAAGTATATGTATATTTTTCAAAATTGTATTCTTATGAGGGTTAAATAAGAGATGAAAGTTTGTTGGGATATTTTTCGACATCAGCTAGTAATAAATATATCTCAATTCATAATCTATTTAATCTACCTCGTTGGTCTATTGATTGCAAGTGTTGCATGAAGTTCTGGGTTCAATTTTCACTTCGAAATTTTCTTAATTGAGTTTTTCCATCATGAATTTCTCATTTAGCCACGGAGTCTGGGTTTATGGAACAGGCTTGCATCTTATTATAGGAGACTTAAAAATAACTGGCGAAATGTGGGTGTAATATAAGATAGATACACACACTTCGTACCAGCGCCCTTTGGGGATTACAGGCGTGATGTTGTCTTATTTTAGAAAACCCATAACAAAAAAAATTCAAGACACACGTTGGCTTGGCTCCAATACTTGATCCAACGTTTGTGTCAAATGTTGGCCCAAATATTGGCGATATGTTCAGTGATAAGAACCCGTACAGCTGTTATCTATTGCCACTGAAACAATTTTACATGTGAAGATAAAAATAAAGTGTAAATATACAATAAATTGTTTGATATAGGCTATCTTCGCTACTGGTTATCTATTAGGCGCAAAATAGAAATTCAAACAACAATATAACTGTATGTTCTTTATCGAATATAATGATGTGGAGTTTTTCATGAGACTAGGTAGGTACATCTCTCCTTAACCCTTCGGAGATTTAAGGCGTTATGTTATGCTATTGCTTTTAAAGGGTAGAAGTTTATTTTTTAATGAAGATGCGTATTAATTTTAGATAGATGACTTTTTTGATCAGCGGGAGAATTTAATAAAACAAAAATATACCATAAAAAATATTGAAAAGAAAAAATATCTTTCAGCAAGTTTTCTTTCTTTTTAAGTTAAGAATTTTCGTTATAGTTATTCTTTGTTTGTCTTTATTTACATAAATTAATATCTAAACAAAAATGCTGGATAATTGCCACATTACTTATGGAAATTGTAACTGCACACTGGGAATTTGATAAACACAATAATCCAAAAATTAGGTTAGTCAAAATCTGATGATAATCTTTAAAAGATAATCGCGAAATAAACATATTGTGAAGGACGTGTAATCCATGCCCTTCAAACTCTGATAACTTTGATAAGTTCTAAGCAAATCTAAGATAGATATTTTATTTTCAATCTACACAGATATAGCGATAGATAACGCATGGCTTTACTATCGTTGCTTTAACAATCTATGTTTGTAGTAGGTAATTATTCTATTATTTCTGATTTAATTTTTTAAACTTAGATTTTAGAGGACTTGTCGAACATATTTGACAGAACAACTATTTTATTTTAAGTAATTTACTAATCTTCTTATGGATAAATAAAAACTGATTGAATTGAAAAGATTTTGTTTCAAAGTCTTTGACTTTCACCTAAAGAAAATCAAAGGCTCATGATTCTTTGATTTAGTTGAAAAAAACATAGTTAAGAATGCACAACTCTTTTTTTTCTTTTTTTTAACTTAACCATAAAAAACTGTAAAACAAACAATAATTCTGTATGGAAAAAAAAATACGAAAAATATGTACAGACTGCCAATAGAATATCCCGTCCATATCGCACAGTCGTACAAATACAATCACATGCACGGTGTTTAGCCTCGACAATCGGGCGCGCACTAACCGCTTTCGTCCAAGCGCGACTCTTATCGTTAAAAAACCGATAAAAACTTAATCGAGCGCGATTTTTACGATTTTTATCAAACGACATGCTGGATTACACAGTCTGATAGCAATCACAATTATTGTAGGAGCACTGTGTAGATTATTATCTTACACACGATAGTTGGATGGGTTGAATAATATAGACTACTGATATACCTAATTTTTTTTTTCTGATTATTGAAATCTGATAGCAACAGTGTGTAACGTTATTGATAAATATTGATATTTAGGTACTTAAAACTCGGTTTTACTTATCGGTGTTTTGCCGATTTGTTGATTTGTGTGGAAAGTGAAACTGCGTGCTTAAGTGCGCAGTGTGTTGGTCTTTGATGTGCCTACTTATGTTAACAGCAAAAGAAAATTATTTTAGCGTTAGCTAAAGAAAGTTTTGATTGTATCTTTGGTTAGACAACATAATATAACATCACGACTGTAATCACAAAGGGTTAGGCAGAGGTGTAATTTCGACGGTTATGTTTTAAGTCCCATGTAATAAATAGGAGGCGAGTCTGTTAGAATCCTTTATTAGTTTATGTTAAACCTTTGCCTAGTCAATTTGGGTCGTTTCATGGAGTCGCCATTTTTTTGTAAAATATATATTGTTCCAACGGATTTTTCAGGGTGTTATCGGCGTTCCCATTATTTGAATTATCAACAATTTTCTATTACAAGAAAACGAAAATAGAAACATTGTCGACATTAAACATTACTGGTAATAAACTGTGAGTAATTGTTCTTCAAATTCGAAAAAAAAACTCCTTTTTCTTGTTTTGCACCGCATTTAAATGAGGTTGCATTGGCTTATCAATAACTTGCCTACTAGTAAATTGGCATAGATATAACAACTAAACAGCGATAATTTAAAAAGAAACTGCTTGGTAACTGTTTACATAATTAAGTATATAGATATTTTCTAGAAGCTAACTGTTTAGTTGAATTACTACACAATCGATAACGAAATGTTACTGTATTTTTTTTATTAATTCACGTTCCGTTCGAATACATTTAAGCATGAAACATTCATGCAAATATTTGCACCTATGAAAACAAGTAAAAAAAAAATTAATAAGTAATAAAAAAATATTATTATTTAACCAATAACTTTTTACCAAAAAAAGTACAACACAATTTTATTGTGATTTAATTTTACAAATTAAAATATTTACAAAAACACCAAAGGTGTTAGAGATAACAAAAATAAATAAAAAAGAAGTCAAACATTAAAAAAAGCTAAATAAAAACCTACATAAGTCAAGGCCGACATTAGTTTAAAAAATTGCACAACGATAGCTAGTGTCGTACAGTGGTGCGAAGCTTATCTCGCGGGGACAAAGGAATTTTTGACGACTGAGCAAACATAATGTGGCGCGGATCGCGATCGGAATCAACTCGGACAGGTGACGTGTGACGATACAGTGCCCGTAGAAAAAACACACATATTTCATACCCAAAAATATTTATCAAGCCGTTTATGATGAATAAAATGTTAGAGAATATTATTAATGAAGAGCTTTTATAGTTTCCGCTGTTATATGACACCGCTAACTAATCTAATCATCTCACCGGTTCTCAAATACTTAAAAAGCTCGCGAATAGATTAAAAATGTTGAGTCGAACGTTCTGAACTCTAGTGCGAATGGTGTCGCTATCACACATAACAGTCGAAAAGTTTTTCAACTCTGTATAGAATGACGCGGGCTTGCGGGCTTAGCTCGCCGGTGACGAGACGGCGACAGGTACGTAGGTAAATACGTGGATATCTCACAGCCGCCTGCCGCACACTGATACGTCACTCATGTAAGTTTTCTTCGCGTTTCCGCGAATTATCGAATATAAGTTGAAATTGGAATTTCGCGAGGTTTTTTCTAGGATGGAGCGCGGTTGGCGCATTGTGCGATGTCTTTCACCGATATTGTCATTCAAGTTTTGGATGAATTTTAATATAAAGTAAGTATCCTTCCTCTGTGGTGTAAGTTGATACTTAATCGTGTGTCACTCATCTTATTGAACGTTTGGGTTTCGCTACGGGTTAGGTTTTATCAATATACTTACACAGGTATTCATGCATTACTAATGCGAGCGATTTATGGCTGTTGATAAGTTCAAAAGATGTTAATATTGTATTTAAGTAGGTAAGTGATGAACTGGTTTGTAAAGATATTGGGTTTTAGAATTGTGATCAACGGAATGATGAGTCAGAGAGGGCAAAGATGACGCTACAGTATCTACAGGTTAATTCAAATCTTCACACAATATTATCTCTTTTTGTTCCCTGTTTAGTTTTTAATGTGTACTTGTGGTATGTGCCAAATAAATATGTTTTCTTTCTTTCTTTTCTTTCACCAACCAGAAGATCAAAAAATTGAGAGTCTGTAGTAGTCGTAAAGTTTCAGTCCCACCAAGTCTATTCCTCAGTAAATTGCCGTTAATTTGCTCCGTACAACGCTCCCATATAATATGCGATATGATAATAGACTCGTCTACTCGATGGACTTTCATTTCCGCGCGCACGTCCCTCGATAACAAAGAAGTGTTGACATATTTAGAACAAGCCTGAAATCGAACTGGCTGCCAGTGCGGCCGGCAGCTGCCGACAGCCGTCACCACTGCCAACATTGCCAACTAACGCGAGATTTTAATTTTCGAATCCATCGTCGCTGACGCCCGCCCTTTTGTTGCCAACGTCACAACCCGATTGGTTCCTTCGCCATTTTTTTTAACTGTCAAAGACGAATGACGTATGTCAGAGGATTGAGTTGATTGATTCCGAATTGGAGTTTCGACAGCTTTGTCGGTGATGCTCGTTGACTTTTTTTGGTATAGTTTGTTTTTTGCTTTTCTGGAATTGCTTTTACATTCTAATCACAATCCTGCTTAAATACCTTATATCTACATTTTTCTTCTGCCTATAACTAGTCGCTCGAACTATTTACGGTTTATAAAACGCTGTTATCTCCAAGAGGCTGAAAGTCTGACTCAAAGCTTTCACCTGCGTTCAAAATTGGACGAAAATTGAAAAATATGAATAGATTTCTGGCGTGGCGCGCCTTCTATCGTATCGGTGGTTGCCGTCCACCGTCCGTCACTATCTATATTCCACACGAGCGCTCTCGATACTCGCTTCCTCGATACACCTACTCGATTAAAATAAGAATATTTTAAGGCACAACACTATTGTGAGGTGCACGGACCTTCCGAGAAAGGTTGTAAGCTGATATCGCATTCAAAATGCCGTGAATTCTTTACACGTGTTTTTGTACAAGCTTATTTAATAATACATATAAGTCCACCATGAATCAGCCTCGAGTTATTTACATAATTACGAATGAATCGATTTGTCTTGTCATTATCGTCTGCGCGTGTCAAAATATTACGTAAAAGGTCATTTAAATCAAATAAACAGAAAATTAATTTGTAAAATCGTCCATGGAACAATACTAACAGAAATAAAGAAGTGCAAACATGGCCCACGGGACGGCAAAGTAAAACAAAGCCGTCGAGACACTTAATCGAAATAGAGGTGCGCAATAATCCAACATGGAGTCTGCAATTCGACTGCAGATGCAATTGTCACGGACCGATGGGCTCGCGCCCGCTCCTTCTGTTTTTACTCGATTGCTCGATTACTCTATTCTCGTTTTTCGTCGTGCCCGACTAGCGATACCGTTCGTACACTGAGACCTGTCATATCGCCTTTGTTCGACGTATACTGAAAAAAATGCAAAAAAACGAGATAAAAAAAGTCTCTCCCTAGCAAATTGGGCGTCTCTGTTATAAACAACAGAGGTGGAATGTAACGATAGCGAACAATAAATGTCCGATCCGTTTGTACGATGTGAATTTGTTGATTGTTTCGGCTCACCGGTGCTTTGTCAACGGTAGTTTTGGCGCGCTCTCCAACTGTCACTTTGACGTTTCAACTTTTTTTTAAACAGGTCTCTTTTTTGGTGGTTACTCATTGGGGAAGGTTATCGAGCCTATTAACTTTTTAAAATGTTATGACTGCTTTTTATTATTTGCTTCGTTTTTGTCATTTGCGTTTCAGAGTGACAACTTTCTACTATCATGATTTGCGTATTCTGAAGTAGACTATTCGGACGAGTGGAAAGTAATGCAATGCTCCCTTTTTAATTCGCTGGCAATATCGAGAAAACAAAGAGAACGAATTCTAAAATGATTGATTGTAGTAATTAGCATACTGCATCAGTTCCTACTTTTTGTATGCAGGTTAAATTTTAATAGGTATATTGGGTGTACCGTTATCTCAGGGAGATGGGGCGTTGGGGGTGTCTGGGTGTGCCGGGGGTGTTTGGGGGTGTTCGATATGAATCACTAGGAGTAATGGCTGCAATATCACGTAGTGCAGTTTGTCAACTGGTTGTAGCCTCCCGGTAGCATAGATAATACGTAGATTGTGGCCGCAAGAGATACGCTTATTCTCGATAGTCTAGCGTCTGGTGTTGCCCGGCTAAAATTTTCGTCCACATTCATGTAAATCATGTTAGTGAAGATTAGATATTTTCTCATAATGATTTACACTGGAACCATTTTACCTAAGATTCTAATGCTGTTTTATTAGGTCTTACGACTGAGATTCTATTCAGTGGGTTTCTAACAAGTCAGCAGTGTTTTAATATTGGCGTTCAAAATCTACCGATCATCATCTACCTAGCCTTTTCCCAACTATGTTGGGATCGGCTTCCAGTCTAACCGGATGCAGCTGAATACCAGTATTTTACATGGAGCGACTGCCTATCTGGCCTCCACAACCCAGTTAATACTAGGTAATACGATACTCTTTGGTAAGACTGGATGTCAGAATTTTAGGTCGCTGAAAAGACGTCCACTGCTGGACATAGGCCTCCCCCAGGTGTCGCCACATTGACCGGACCCGTGCGTCTCGCATCCAGCGGGTCCCCGCAACCTTCACCAGGTCATCGGTCATCACGCAACGTCTTCCGGTTCGCGGTCGCCACTCCAGAACTTTTCGGCCCCATCGGCCATCCGTTCTGCGAGCAATGTGCCCTGCCCATAAATATGTTTTTTTTTGTAAGTAACCATTTACTTAAAAAAAATGCTGACTCCACCACACCAGTTCTCCCCCAATCAGACAGCCAACAAAAACCGAACTCCCACAAAAAGATCTTAGCCTGTATCAAAATCCCCTTGAACCGGCATGGAAAGAGCAAGTTCCGATACAATCACCCACAAGTATCATCATCCCTGTGGCTGAAGGGGCTGAGCGCGGTTAATCTGCGTTCGGGACACGATCGGTTTTGAGTGGCTGGTCGACAATTAGTATTGGTTTGAATTAGATCGGGGTGTATCACGTTCTGCTGGGTAGGTGGATGATATGGTTAGCGTATTACTTTGTGGTGAGTGTGGTAAGTGATGTTTTAAGTGGAAAAGTGTCTTGGTGAGGGAGTGACAATCGAGATTAGAGGGAAAAAGCTTTATCTGAGGAGGAAATGAGTGCATCGTGGGGATGATTGTTTAGCTCTTCTGTTTTTTAATTGAAAATGTAATTAATTTTTGCTTGAGAATTGTACACTTTTCCTCTAGTTAGTATGACAACAGGTCTTACCACGTGGTATCGTATAATCATACTAATATTATAAATGTATGTTTGTTACTCTTTCACGCAAAAACTACTGAACGGATTTGGATAAAATTTGGTACACAGACAGTTTATAACCCGGATTAACACATAGAATAGACACATTTTTATCCCGATTTTATCTACCCGTGGGATAATTTTTGAGTTGTAGCGGGCGAGGCCGCTGGCAACACCTAGTTATGTATAAGTCGCTTGATGTGAAATACTGGGATTGAGTTGCTTTTAGCGAGACTGGAAAGCCGACCCCAACATAGTTGGGTGTAAGCTAGGCAGATTACGATGATGACAGATGTCACCAGATGGTTAGTAACGCAACGGAATTTTTTTTGGCAACGAAGATGTACGTTAGGCTGGGTGATTTGATACCAACCAGTTAGCCAACAGCCCCAAATTCCATCAATTCTTCCACCGATCCTCTTACCGTGATAACACAGAATTCCCCCTTCTCTGATATCACGAGTTTTCTAACTAAAGCACCGTTATTAAGTAACACTAAACTTAAAGTTAGGTACAGAACAGCGTGGGAATATACTAACATTTGTTATTTTGTTCCGAACGTTGCGCAAGCGCAGGATCTAATCGAGATATTAATCGAGTTAGCGAGTTACTCGATTGCGCGATATCGATTGTCGAATGAATGTTACATTACAAGCAATTAGAGGTTGGCGATGTACTTATATGGGTAGAAATCTTGTAGGCAGTGTAAGGACTGATTGGTACTGTATCTGGGCATGCATTCTTTTGTTGTAAGGTTTTAAAATAACTCAGTTTTTACTTGGATGCAGTATTTATATGTTTTAATTAAGGGAGCTAATCAACAGCAAAATAAAATAACTATAGAACGATGTTATTTTTTATCAAACTGTTAACTTTAATACTACCTCATGTTTAGACCCCGTACCAGGATTAGTATATATATTGGACTAGCTGATGCCCGCGTGGCAAATTATATACTAAAACCTTCCTCGAGAACCACTCTATTCATTGGTGTCAAACAACATAAATATCGGTGCAGTTGTTTTTGAATTTTTCATGAACATACAGACAGACAGACGCGGTGGAGGACTTTTTTTTTGTAATATGTAGTGATATGTCATAGCGACTTTTTCCATATGTAACACTGATCCCAGATCCCAGGGACCAGGGTGGGTGGAGGGTAACTAACTAACATAAATGATTAAAAGCTTAAAGGTACAACACTTCACAAATATATGTACCTCTATATGGGAATTATAAATCTGCCTATCTCTTTCCCTCGTTCAAGTGTGAGTAGGACGTCGCTAAAAGCGCGAGAGTGGCTAATCTATCATCACGCGCGGTTCGATGGGGCTTCAGCGCTTTTGAAAAGTTCGCCTTTTGCGATATCTTGGAGAGTACCTACCTATGTATACGGGAGAAGGTACATTATGTACTTATAGACCTTTATTTTCTAGTAAGAGACTATCATGCAACAGAGCAGCATCTAAAGATATTGAAGGTGGTGGTTTTTTTATCATTGGTCAGAAATGCTAATAAATAAATAAATCTGTGGATGGGTGACCGCCCGACATGCCGAGTTTCCTCCGTGCCTCGGCAAGCACGTTAAGCTGTTGGTCCCGGCTGCCATATATAGATCTTTGGCAGTCGTTACCACAGAACAGATAAATTTATCTGTTCTGTGGTCGTTACAGTGACCTGAAATTCTGACATCCAGTCTTACCAAAGAGTCTCGTATTACCTAGTATTAACTGGGTTATGGAGGTCAGATAGGCAGTCGCTCCATGTAAAATACTGGTATTCAGCTGCATCCGGTTTGACTGGAAGCCGACCCCAACATAGTTGGGAAAAGACTAGGCAGATGATGATGATGATGGTCAGAAATGCTAATATTTCTGATTAGTATTAAATATAAAAAAAATATGAACTTCAAAGAAGTTTCATCATCATTTCAGGAGAAAGATGTCCACTGCTGGACTTAGGCCTCCTCCAAGTGTAGCCACTTGGAGGAGTTGAGCACTTTTGAGCTTCAGCGAACTCGCTGAAGTTCAAAATAACTGTCTTCCTAACTTTAAACATTGAGAGACCACGAGACCATACTTGCTGATATTACTTCGCATTATCTGCGTCCCTGGTCATAAGGTACTGTGGACTTACCAGTAAAGAACAAAAATGAACAATTTAGTTAAAATCGCGGATACGCTTTTTAACAATACCCCTCCTTTTGGGTTTCGCTGCAGTTGGGTAAAAAAGGACTTAATAATAACTGCCGCTCGGGTCGATCGGTTAAGCCGTGCTTGCCTAAGTTGGTCCGTGGCTAGTTGATGACCCATTTCATACCGAGTTTTCTGTATGCCTCGGAAACAACATTAACTGCGGTACTCAGAGATATTTAATGATTACTTCAGCCGTCACTTAGTAAAGATTTGACATACTCTTGTATGACAAAACTGTCAAAACCTTTACTAAGTAATGGCCTAAGTAATCATTAAAGCTCTCTGAGTGCGCCGGTAAGACGTTGGTCCTGGTTGCCATAATTATGGATTTTCGGCAGTCGTTACAGGTCGTCAGTGGCCTGAAACTCTGACAACCAGTCTTACCATTACCCAGCACTAACTGGGTTATGGAGATCAGATAAGTAGTCGCTCCATGTAAAATACAGCACCATTCGGTTGGATTGAAAGTCGTCCCCATCAAAGTTGAGAAAAGGTTGGGCTGATGGTACTTTATACCAAAATAAAATAAACTTTACTACCATAACATAGGAATCCTTATGCAACAATAGAATTCAAACAGCCATAAACAAACACCGCCTTTTTATTAATAACCTCTTTCAGATAAACAATACGTAAATCAAGGGAACGGTAAATAGTGAACATAGAAATATCCGATCGGTGCAAGAAACGTAATAAACACAAAGTTTACGAGAACAAATGCAATGAATCAAAAACAAAACAATGCGATTATTCCTGCGTTGTAGTGTTAGTGCGGGGCGCGAGTTGTGAGCTGACAGCGGGTGGTATTTGGGATCTTAACTAATATTGTAAATGCGAAAGTAAATTGGTTTGTTGCATTTTCACGCTACTGATCCGATCATCCTGAAAGGATATACGTTTTCAGGTGTACCTTCCATCCTGAAAAAAGTACTATTCCCGAGGAAAATATTAAACGTTCATAAGATAATATAATAGATGGCGCCATGTGTCTTTAGAATCATGGTTGAATTATATTATTGCAAGCAGAGGACAACCCAATTTGATTATCCAATTCAAAATTACAAAAGCTGGTTGAGAATAACTGTAAATAATACAGAAATGAGCATAATTATTTTCTTTGAATGTATGGTGTAGAATAATAAATAATTTGAATTACTAGTCGTAAAAAAAGAACGAAAAGTGTTCTTTCATTCATATGTGCGATTAGGTATTCTACCACTAAATGGAGCAAATAACAATAACATTGCATCTTCGATGTTCCTGCTGCTTGCTTAGTTACTATAATACAGTTTTTTAAGAAGCTGGTAAAGAGAAATAGGTTCGCTATCTAATTATTCAAAATTACATAACATGACTTAATGTTTTACTACACTTTGCTATAACAAGAAAACGTATACAGAACTTTCTTTAAACCTTGTCCATTACATACCTACCTTCCATTCGATTCGAAAAGCCAGCAGACACCATATCCCATCAAAAGCGACCCGCACATTGTACCACACGCCACCGCCTCCACCTTGCGCCGCCCATAAGTTCGACAAGAGGCAAGCTCAGGAAATGAAGCGGGCTCGAGAGAAGCCGATAAATCCAGCGGCACACAAAGAACTTGCCACTTCTTGCGTCTTTATGAACTGCGACAAATTGTCTAGCAGTAATTAAGTTTACGAATATGGCAGTTCAGGAATTTATGAAGATGGAGTCTGTTCGTTTTTTAAGTAATTTGAAAGAAAAAGAAGATATTTGGCCCAAAATCAGCTGTGGGAACTCCGCTGGCAGATGCAGTCATGAGATAGTCAAGTGCGGAGGTATCAGGGCATGATGGAAGGTGGGCCATTGTCTGTGAAGACACACTTGCCATCTGAGCCGTCCATGAAGTCACATCTGTAGAGATTGAATTGGAGTCTATTTAGAAATTTCTAAGGCGGCCACGGCAAAGTAATATATACCCCCGTGGAAAGCTTTTAGATGGCTCACTAAATTCGTCACGGTCTTACTTCAGGTGGGAATCTTCGGCTTCGGACAGAATTCCAATTACGAAAGACACAGCTTTTACATAAAACAACGTCACGCCAGTAATCCCGGCTAGTGTAGGCAGACGTAATGTATGATCACTGTGATTTTATTACTCTCTTACGTTTTAAATTAAAATTTGATTAAGTTCTCTACCCTAATCATACATAGTCAACTCATTACTGACTCTCAAATCAATTAACAAGAAAGTATTCCCACAAATAGTCAAGCGTGAGTGTCACAATCTTTTAATTAAATAAAACAACTGATCGAACAATAAACAAGTAAAGTTATTCAACTGTTAATAATATAAAACGGGTTCCTTATAATAGGGGATGTTGTGACTAGCGTTAATCCGCGGTGTCGCTTACTTTTGTTCTGGTTAATCTTTCGCTAGGTAAGTGTAGTTTCAATTCTAGAAACAATCATGGATGAGACAAAATGAGTATGTAAGGATCGCAGAACGTTGTATTTTTTATCTGGTGGAACAGTGGACAAACTAAAGATGGTGAGAGAGAGCAAGAAAAAACATGAATTAAATCTGTCGCAATTATTCGTGATGGATAATGTTGATGTAAGAATGTTCATGGATGGAGAGGGAACATGGCAAGAAAAGATGGATGGATTGTCAGAGGTATGCTATAAAAGAGAAAGCAGTAAATGTCGGTGTGACGTTTGACAGGGGAAATAGAAGAAGGAAACATTTTGCGCTGATCCCAAGTAGGATGAAACATGGGCAAGAAGATGATTATGATGAAATTAGTCACAGTCATTGTGATATTTTCTTTTACTGTTTCTAGTTTGATTAACCTTTTTAAACGCAATGTTTCTTGTAAAATTAAAGTTATTCTATTGTGAAATTAAAAACATGAGCAGAATTTTCATTAGCAATAGATACTTACCTAGTTTAATATTGTGATATTCGGCAATACAAAAGTAATCGAAAACGTATCGAATAGTAACAAAAACAAAGCGTCTATTCAGTAACTACATCATCCAAATATATCCTATTTGTATTCATAAACGATCGTTTATTGTAAACATTTGTGCTTAAAACGGTACACTCAGCGTTGTTTCATCTCTTTCAGGAAATTACCACAGTTCCTAGCGGATTATTGCAAAATAAGATATTGTTCACTCAATCTGTTCACTCGTTCGTTGCTCGTTCACTTCATTCGTTTGAATGATGCGCCTTTGTTTCGAAATTTGAATTTGTAAGTTGTGATCCGTTTAGATTGGTTAAAGGTTGGTTTCAATTTTGTTTATCTTTTAAATGTTTAATCAATTGTAATGGGACTTAGGTTTTTGATGTGAAATATCCTATTATCCTTTAGCTGTTTATAACGGTTTGAATAGAAAGTTTTGTTTGTTTGTTTACTTCGATTACAACAGTGTGGAAATTTAAATTTTCTACAGCGGAATCGGGCATCAAGGAATTGGACATTCCATCCCTTTCCTCTTAGATTATTGTTGGTCAATATATTGTGTTACAATGCTTTTACTGATTATTTAAAAAAATAAAATCATTTTTGTTTTTTAATTCATATCTTTGTTAAGTACCTACATTAAACTGCTCTTTGAAGCGTATTATTAACATTTTGCCTGTTTGCTGTGTGTTAATAACGCTGCTGATTACATAATTGTAAATGTTAAGTTGTTTATGTTTTTATGTTTAAGATGTACCTAATTGTTTCTCGTTCTAAATAAATTATAATAAAATTTATTTTTGAAGTTTCTTTCACTAAACTTTCTTACCCCTACATACCCTCCGATGACGCTCCGTACAAAAATTTTCACCCATCAATCACTTGACCGAAATACAACACCACGAAAAAAAGGTTGTTTTTTTCATACAGCAAAACATTTTTATAGAAAACGATATCAAAGATAAATAGTCATGAAATGTTAGAAGGAAATAAATAAACATGGATGCTACACTGACGGACGGACGGACGGAATAGGAAATTGCGGAGCCAGATCGCTGGATCTTGTCATCGTGTCAATGTACTTATGTCATTCAATATTTTGTTGTATTTTATATTTTAGGGTTCCGTACCTAGGAAAAAGCTGGCCAAGTGCAAGTCGAACTTGCACATGAAGGGTTCCGTACCGTTGTAGTAGATATTTGGAGATTTTCCAAGTATTTTTTTCCTTTTGAGGTACGTAAACCTAAAAACGGAACCCTTTTAGGATCACTCGTGTGTCTGTCTGTCTGTCCGACCTTTCCCCCCTCTTATCTCCGAATTTACTGAGCCTACAATTCAGAAAAAAAAAACTGAAATTAGTTCAACACCTATAGGTTACAGAAAAACCTACAAGAAGTCTATAGTGCTTTAATAACATGAAAAATCGCTCAATATCTACTACAATGGTACAGAACCCTTCATGTGCAACTCCGACTTGCACTTGGCCAGTTTTTAGCTGACTTATTTCTCGAACTTAGTGTATTTGGGGAGCCCGTCGGGGCTGCGGGTGTTCGCAAGAGATACCGCGGCCTCGACATGAAGGGCTAAGAAGGAACATGGCTGGTTTTTAGTCCGTAGAAGTCTGACACTCCCTTTCGCTCTGCCCAAGAGCGGGAGGGGTCGGGGGGGGCGGGGGGGTGATTTCCCACCCCCCAAAAAAAGAAAAAAGTGTATTTGGGGAGTAGTTTTCTGTTACCCAAAATGTGTGTGTTTTGTTTAACTATTAAAAATTTGGTTTATATCAGAGCAAGATAGGATTTTTTACCGACAATACGTCTTTTCACCGTCAGAGCTCTACAGTGTGAATGAATATAATTAAATTCGAGTCGTTACGACACTACCGCCATTTCTACAACATTTTTATCAGGTTAAACTATATCTATATCTGCGGGTAAACCCTGTTCATATCTCCAATTAGTAAATCGATGTCATTGTTTACTGCAAGATGTCTATCAGAATTTTATGTATGTCCCGTATTATACTTTTTGACCAGCAGTGAGGTGACACAGGCTAACAGCAACAGTAAATGTTTTTACGGAACTTTCTATATTTTAAATCCACAGGTGTCGCAAGAATCAATCAATGAAAAAGGAATTTCTAAAACGATAAAAATAATCTCATCATCCATTCACATTTATTTTCAAAATGAATGTGGTAGTCAAGCACCAATTTAAATTCAAGCTTATGAATCTGAATATTTCAGTGTTTAAGAAAATATGTTTAATTTCGAAATTCTACTGTAATCAAGTTTTCAAAACTAGATTAAAACTATTCAAAATTGATTCTTTCTGCAATAAATAACAAATAATCTTTATAGCAGTCCAATAAAAAAACAACAGAAGACAATAAAGAAAAAAAAAGAAAAAATACTCAACAAAAACATAAGACAATCGTAAACTTGTCAACTTTCATAAAAATGTAAAATAAACAAATGCCAGCCGCTTAGACCGGTTAAAAAACGCTTCAATATATTTGCGAGCCACACATCCGTATATAAAGCCAACCCGTCATAACTTACATAGCACACAAGATTTTAATATTACGATAAGGCGGGGGCGATCGTAGATGTATGCGTTGTCACGAGACCCGCCAATATCCGACGCAGAATTGAAATATCTGACCCATCCAACCCTGGTACATCCCTAGCTTGCATGTGGATGGATATATTTAATTATTTTATATGTATGTTTGTGTTGTGAGGAGTCTTGGAAGATAGTGGGTAAGGAAAATTGAGGTGGAAAGTTATGGAGGCATTTTTTTGAAAAAGCTTGTTTTGGTTTTGTGTGTGAAGTATTAAAATACAAGGTGCAAAAGCAGATCCTTCAAGAATTGGGACAAGCCCGCCACAACTAACTCTAAACTAACTCCTGTTAGCCAGAATCAACAGTGGCGACCACAAGAAAAGCGCCGAGACAATGAAGCTCGACGAAGTCCCAGAGAAACGATTTAACTGTCTTGGACGACAACGAAATTAATCAGAAAAGAATAGTGGAGGAGTAGGAAAAACATAATTTCCACTTCCCTCCCTATCAGCAGGAGAAAGAACAGAACAAGGCCAATAGGCACACAGGGACGTATACAACTGAGATAGGGCCAGTTGCCTAGCACCACGGATATTATTGTCATTCATATTACTGGGTCCTAAGTTATGTTATATTTGATTCCAAAACTATAGATCCTTCAAGAAGCCGTCAACCAAGCGTTCTGTACATTAATGTAAGTAACTCTAAAATAATTGCTGGGCACTACTTGCATTAAAAAACTGTAGGACCCCATGTAACGCACTCCAAATATTGATAAGTCATAACATTAAAAACTCGAAGTTATAAAAATAATTGTCTTAAAATCAGACATTTCATGATGATATTGTCAACCTATTTGATACATGATTTTCAGTCATGCACCTTTATAATTATGTAATATAATAAACTAGCTGATGCCCGCGGCTTCACCCGCGTGGATGTCGGTCAAATTATATACTAAAACCTTCCTCTTGAATCACTCTATCTATTAAAAACCGCTTCAAAATCCGTTGCGTAGTTTGAAAGATTTAAGCATACATAGGGACGGACAGACAGCGACAGCGACTTTGTTTTATACTATGTAGTGATAATTAAATATATGGCGAAATATAGGCGTTTTTACTAATAGATCACTTTAATCTACTTTGGTTAAAATAGGCGAGTCGTTATGTGTTATATGAAAGTGAAAGTAATTACGATTAACTAATAAGAGTTGTAATTAGGGGTAATTTAAAAATTACAAGGGACAAACATAACTGGCGAAATGTACACACATTTCGCCAGTGTGTGTGTGTGTGTGAGTGTGTGTGTGTGTGTGTGTGTACTATTACGTACATCTCTGCCTAGTCCTTCGGGAGTTACAAGCATTTTCATCATCACCATCATCAGCCTATAATATTCCCACTGCAGGGACTCAGGTCTCCTCTCTAGGAAAAGAATGAGTTATAATCCTCCACACGGGCCCAGTGCGGGTTGGTAGATGTCACATGTCTTCGATTTTTTTGGTTCTAAGACATACCAGTTTCCTTACGATGTTTTCCTACACCGTTTTGAGAGCAACGGTGATGAAATAAATTACACAAACTAATGCGCCTGCTTGGGTTCGAAGTGTACGATCCCACGAATTACTGTTCGTAAGCCAGGGCCGCAACCACTGGACCACTGCTGCTTTTTTTTTTTGGCAGGTGGAAAATTATCGAATAACCCCTCCCGCTCTTGGGCAGAGCGAAAGGGAGTGTCAGACTTCTACTGACTAAAAACCACCCATGTTCCTTCTTAGCCCTTCATGTCGAGGCCGCGGTATCTCTTGCGAACAACTCGCAGCCACAAGCGTTTTACTATGTTGCAATAATTATCTTCAACGTGTACCTTCATACACACCAAGACCATTGTACCTTGCACATGTAACCTATGTATCATCAACATCAGCGATATCTTTGTTTGCCCATGTGTGGGACGCTATCAACACATCGCTGATTCACACTACTGACTCACTATCACTTCTGCCAGTGACTCTTAGTCATCTAGTTTTATATTTAACTGTTTTATTTTATCTGGGATATAAATACAAAGCATTTATTTCAATTAGTAGTCGAAACAAATCTACACTTCTACACTAATATTATAAAAGGAAATATTTGTATTTTTGTGTGTGTGTATGTTTGTAATTGAATAAACTTAAAAACTACTGGACCGATTTGAAACATTCTTTCACCGTTGGGAAGCTACACTATTCCCGGGTGACATAGGCTACTTTTTATCCCTGTATTCCCACGGAAACGGGAACTACGCCGGTGAAACCGCGGGACGTCCGCTAGTACAAAATAAAAAGAAGCTACATAACAGTCCCAGTCACAAGGCAATATAATAAAACAATAACTGTGAATATACTGTTTAATTAGACTATTCGAGAATGATGAAAAACTTTTTTTCAAAAACACAAAAAAGTGAAAAACACAAAATTAAACGAAAAACACAAAAAAAGAAAAATAAACTTCACAAGAAAAAGCAGCTTCTAAAGTCGGTGACATTTTGTTTGTTTGATTTCCTTTTTTTTGCCACCGACTTCAGAAGCTGCTTTTAAAAAAAAAAAACATACAGAATGAATTGAGAACCTCCTCCTTTTTGAAAGTTGGTTAAAAAGGAAGCCATCAATGATCATCATCTGCGTAGCCTTTTTCCTAAACTATGTCTTGGTCGGCTTCCAGTCTAACTGAATGCAGCTGAGTACCAGTGTTTTTCATGAAACGACTGTCTTACTGACCTTCACAACCCGATAACTGGGTAATACGATACCTCTTGGTAAGACTGGATGTCTGACTTACGGCTTCTGACTGCTCGTAACGACTGACAAATATCTACAAATGACAGCCGAGACCAACAGTTTATTGTGCTTTCCGTGGAACGGAATAAGATTGGTATGTAATAATGATCACCCACTGTCCAACCTCGGCAAGTACGGCTTAAACAGGTCATACAAGACGTCCCAATAATGACGTATCAGCGATTTCGAACTGCCACAAGTTAAATCCCATTACTTTTATTCCAGTGTCTTCTCATCATCTCTTCCTCACAAATCTGACAAAATATCCGTCACATTATGACACAGCTCCTCGCGATTATTCGCTCCTGGTACATGCAATAGTGAAAGATACCACATTCCGATGACACGCACCGTCTGTACACCGTCTAGCCGCTTCGCAATGGCTATCTGCGCGTACGCAGCCTGCTTTCGCGCCAACACACCCCTTTTATAACCAGGACATCGTAAGCACCATGTAGAATCCGTTGGATTTTCAACCTTGGAGGAGCCATTTATAGTGCAGTATTGACTGGACGGGTGAGAGACAGTTTAAACGAATAACGAACCTCAGTGCAAGTTATTTGAAATTGGAATCGAATGCAGTCCAGGCAGAAAGGTTTTTGTATTAACAAATCAACTGATTTTGAACTTGATTCCTGTTAGTGTAGGGTTGGTTTTCCTTTAAACCAGGCTGGCGTTTATGTGGTTTTAGTACAGACTGTGGTGTTGCAAAAGGTGAGTTCACACGTGCAAAGACTGACCAATTCTGCAAATCGATGCGATCGGCGATCGGTAACGGAACCAGATGCGTGTGAGCGGACTTTTTTTAAATGATTCATAGCGGCTGGAACAATGCCGAAGGAAAACAGGTGGCAAAAACTGCATTACTTAAGTAAGTAAGAATTAATATGTGTTATGTTGTATTTCAAAGGGGAAGAGAGAGTGAGGATAGAAAGAATCTTTGACGAGGACCTTGTACCCCAAGACTAGTAGGTGTTGCTATGCAAATCTTCAAAAAAAAAAAACAGTTTCACAATATAATAGGGATGTTTACTGACTAAAAAAAATATGATTCTAATTAGTCCGTCTGTTAGATTATCGAAAAATATTGGATACGTATTTTTTGTTTTAACAAATCAATAAAAATTTACTAAGATAAAACGCGTCAAAAATTTGAGTGGGGGGGTCGTGACGTCACTAACCGGTAAAAAATGCCATACTAATGTCTTAGAATATGACGTCACACGAGTTTTCAAAGCATAGGAAATCATCAAATAACCCCTCCCGCTCTTGAGCAGAGCGGAAGGGAGTGTTAGACTTCTACTGACTAAAAACCACCCATGTTCCTTCTTAGCCCTTTATGTCGAGGCCGCCGTATCTCCTGCGAACAACCCACAGCCCCGACGGGTGAAGCCTGAGCCTTGAAGTAAGATACTGCTAATGCCACTTTAAAATTATTGGATATTAACTTGGTCCAGTATTAGAGTTTAATAGAAACCAGTAATTACTATTTCTAATCATGTGATAAAGAAAATGTTTTTACGTAAAAAAACTTACCAGTTTTGTGCATTTTTGCTATTAAGAATATTAAATATTCTCCTCAAACCATCATGAAATCTGGCAAACTAGTAATAAGATTTAACTATTAAATGCAATATTATTACAAAACTAACTGAACGAGTTTCTAAAACGACTAAAGCGCGTCTGAGAACGGGGATTAGATAAAAATCTAAATTCAAATAGTTTTTAATTGTTATTGGACTGACAAAAAGTCAAGGATTATTGTCTCTTGTATTTTTTACTATTTTTAGCTTATATTCAAAATTGCTAGCATAACCAGGTTAGTTTATCTTGATCTAGAATAAAATCAGGGTACTGACAGACGCAGGTCATGTCGACCTTTTGATTCATTCACTTCTTTAAAAACTTAATAATCTTCCTACCATTTTTCCATTGTATTTCGGGTCAGCGAAACACGTTTTCTTCTTCCTTTCTCTGCTGTCAGACGTCTCAGCATCATTTACTCCTTGCTCCTGCATATCATGCCTCACACAATCCATCCGTCTCTTCTTTGGACTTCATCTCCCTCTCTATCCATCAAAATTAATATCCATCACTTTTATGTCACATGCGTTTCATTTCTCCTCATCACATGTCCATACCTAGATAGACGACGCCTTTCAATTTCCTTAAAAAACTTTATAATGTATTTCTATTATTAGGACAATAAATAGCACAGATTTCCAAAGGCACAAACATACAAATTCAAACGTTATTTTATCATAATTAAAGTTTTTATGAAAGATTTTCATTGAACAGACTAAGACTAACAACAAAAAAATAAAAGGTAGGTATATCCTGTTACTCAAAACAAAACAGAAAAAACTTCAAAACACAAGTAAACCGAACTAAAAACCAAGTTTCATCTCAACACATCAAAAGTTCGCAAACCCTACTTTTCAAAATCAACAGCCATCACATTATAAACTCAAAACCATCTAAACAGTTTCTAACAAAGTTGTTTGCCCGCTGACAAACCACTGGAAGCGTCTAAACGGACAGACTCAATTATTTTTCCATCTATACATCATGGTGTGGACGCCATATTTCAAATAGACATAGCCAGTTTCACTGACTAACTTCCCACAATGCATAAGGAAGGGAATAACTTTAATTGGCACACAATAAAATATGGAGAGTTGCAGTATCGATTACGGGCCGCGTTGTCGATGGTTTCGCTAGTGATGGGAAAGAGTCGGTTGTTTAGTTGGTTCTGGTGCTGATTTTGTTGAGAATAGTGTGTTCTTTAGTTAGTGATGGCGACTTGTCGATAGTTTGGAAGATTTTCATACAATACAATACAAAAAACAATAAAATACAATTAACTGAACGTTGGTTTTGTGCTTTAGGTAAACTACGAATTTGCAAAAAGAGGTTTCGCCATTTAAATACACTTGAATGAAACACCTTATATGACCGCAATACAGCAGTTCAATAAGCAAATGCCTCTAATTACGCTTCACCAATCAACATCATTGCCCAAAGCTCTTCAATTATGCCATAAACGGCTTTATTACAAAATTTAAATACCCAATAATTCCCGAAAGAAAAAAGTCCCCGTCACATAGCGTGCGCGGACGCCGATGGCAGAACTGATTACAGTCGCAGGTGCGACCACGATCGGCACATTCGTGACAATATAATTGTACCGCATACCTCACTCCTCCCGTCCCTTAATTTATACCTAATAGAGAGATAATCTTATACTTTTTCAACACGTCTCATTTACATTTTAAACCTTTATCTTTTCGTACAGTCGGTTGTAAAACTTATAAAGCAGTTTTACTGGTCCGTCTTTAGTGTTCTTATTTTGCGGTTTTAAGATGTCTTTAAGTTGATGTATCGTTGCTATAATGTCGCGTTTTTAGTAAAAAAAAATTTCGCCCTATCGACCAGAATCTAATCTTAATGTTTATCCAGAGTTTTTATCAGCTTGCATTTTTCTGAACCATCCTTTTTTCTGTCCTTTAGGATTTTTAAATATTTGAATATTTACCAGATGTATGAATGTGGACGTGGCAAAAGGAGTATGTAAGGCTCGTAGCGGGTGGCATTCTGTGGTTTCTGCCTACCCCCATGGGAAAAGGGCGTGAGTTTACGTATTTGTTATGCGTTTTTGTCATTTAGTGGACACGTATCTGAGATTTCTTTTTTTCACTCAGTGATGCCAAGTTTTCTCTCTCCATAGCAATGTCTCTGTTCGTACTTCGTATGACTATGATATAAAGCTTCAAATCCATTGAAGCTGGATCTAAAATTTCCTTAAACTTTAAGACCCTACAAAGTATTTCTCTTCAATCCATGTTAACGCCTTCAAACAGTTTCCTCATAATGTTTCCGTGTACTTGTACCAGCATATTGTACTGTATTTATATTCCATGTATCAACCCGTCGTTTTCGACCAGTAAAGCAATATATTTCTCTAACTTATCCCTTACATCACCACGTTCTTGCACAGTGCGATAAAAAGTGATTTTATCAATTTATTTTTGTTGGGTAAGTGTTCGATTGGTACTAAATTATCGTTATTCCTTTTGCAAAATTTTCTGATTATTAGATACATTTGTGTTATCATCGATCGGGCAAAGGGATTAAGTAATGCTTGTAAGGGCAACATTCTGATGGGAGACCGACATAATTATGTAAAGTTGTTTATAAGTAACATTTGCTACTTAATATAATACGCTTGTAATCCCCGAACGGTTAGGCAGAGGTGTACATAATAGTCCACCCACATTTCCCTAGGTATGTTTTCAAGTTCCATGGAGGCGAACCTATTGCTATCAACCGAGCACTGCCCAGACTCCGTGGCTGCTACTGAAAAATTCGTGATGGAAAAACCCAACAATTTGCTGGCCCGAAAATCGAATCCAAGAGCCTCACGCAGCAGTCGCCCTTGCTACTAAGCCAGCCTACTTACTGATTGCTAATATGTATGGATATGTCTGCCTTCCCTAAAGTGTCGCCACATTAACCGGTTCCGTGCCTCTTGCATCAGCAGATCCCTACAACCTTCACCAGGTCATCGGTCCACTTAAGTTCTGCCAACAGAACGTCTTCCAGTTCATGATCGCCACTTCAGAACGTTTCGGCCCCATCGGCCAGACATTTTACAAGCAATATAATGTCCACTACCACTTAAGTTATAAACGACCATTTTTATTCAACTCTATGTGATTATCAAAAGTCTGTTTATTTAATTCTTCCCACCTACCGTAATACTATTAAAGTTTTTATGACTTTAAAGTTATCATTATGTCAAGAATATTAATAATTCGTAGGTACGTAGTAAGTTAGTGATCGCGTTATCTTGCTGTTAATTGGAGTTTAGCCTCAAATATATGGTAATCAGCTGTGGTGATGATTTTTTTTTATTGATGAAACGACTTTTTACGATTAATTTGATTATCTTGATTTAGCTGCGTCAAGGTTAACTGTTCTTTTGGAGGCTTTATACATAAAGATGTGACTATTTGAATTTTCATACGATTCGTCCTGAAATAATCGTTTACTTACTTGATATTAAATACTGTTTATCTGCAAATCCGACATTGGATGGTTACAATGTAATTCATACATATTTAAGACATTTTCCGACTTGTTACAAAAAACAATTTATTTATGAAAAATCAAATATTGACATTCAATTGATACTTTTCTGTAAGCTGAAAAAAATGTGATCATATTAAAATGCCTCCTCAAAACATACACAGTCAACAAAAGGTATATATTTTTTGATAAAATCGACACAGTTCTGTAACTAGGACTAAATTTGTTGCTAACAACCTCTTCTCTTTCCGAGGAATAGGTCGAGTTTCCCTGTCACCCTGTTTTCAACTCTCCATCTTAATTTTCAAAATCCAAATTAATATCCTTTTTATCAAAGGTCCATTTCTATTCCACAGCACCAACTGTCCTTGCTAGTCCACCCGGGGTGGGGGGTACAATAATGATATTACGGCGCGATCGCAGGCGCTGATAGGTGCGCCGTGTGCCGATCTATCGACTCACGCGCAGTCTTAACGTTTATATTTCACTCTGGCAACTCTGGGCCGTGAGCGTTGCGCTTGTAAACCCAGCCGATTTAATTGGCGAGAATGGTCCATGTTTTTAGAGAAGAATGAGGAATGTTTGTTTTTTTTTGAAGAGGGTTTTGTTTTACGGCATGTGGACTGTGATTGTAGGTTGTCTATGTAGAGATGATTTTGGGGTTTTGGGTTAGGTATCCACTGAAGAGATGAATTTTTTAGATATCCACCGAAGAAATTTTTTTATGGCAAAACCCAAATAAAACACAGGAAGATGGATATTAGTTTGAGAGATATTTTCAGTGCAACAGCTTTACTGTTTTTTGTAATTTGGCAGTCTGTGTCTACACAATATACCAATCGCTTTGCACTAATATTGTGTGATCATTAGCAGAAGGGTTTTTTTTGGAGAATTCATTCCTTTGCTAGAATCTCCCGGTTAGCGTAAGGACTCCTGAAATTGGTTACATTTTGGTTGTATACAATTTTTTATGAATGTTTTATTTTTTTTCTAAAAATATAGGCTGGCCTTTATTTTGCTCAAAGATGGTGATGTGACAATTTTGAAAATCTTTAGTAAAAATTGAGATGATCCTGTTGCAAATAAAAACAGCTACACAGCCACACGACTGGACCAGGCAACCTAATCCTTTACACCAAGACAGGGCCACCTATGAGTGGCCTATCTAGCAATGAGCCTCCCTCGCGTGCCCAATAAATCGTTGCTGTGGACGTGCGTACAAATTGGCCCGATGCGATCGCGACAAGGCGACGACTCGCTTGTCTTGCCCCTTGTTAACGCCTCAGGAAGATCGCATGCGATTTTATTGTCGCACTTTAGAACGTGAGCGCGCCCACGTTTTGTAAGCCTTGTATTATAAAGTCGTACGTCTGTTTGGAGAGAAATGGCGGTGAATCTGTTGTTTGGTTTGAATAGGATATTGTTAGTCGAAAGCTATGTTTTGTAATTGTTTTTGTGAAGCTAGCGATGGTTAAAGGTACTCTTTTAACTATCACGACCTAGCGATGCCTTTTCACAAACTTATGTAAAGCCATTTGAACACAAAGTTTATAAAAATAACATTACCAAAGGGTTTGACACTTTAGAATCGTCTAGGATATGTTTTGTTTTTTTAAAGGGCAACGTTTGAGTCACTAGTATCTTTTCCTGTATCGTGGGACAAAGATTTTAACTTACCTTATCTGGTTATATTCAAGTACCAATTTATGTATTTGATTATCGGCATGTTAATCATCATCTGCCTAACCTTTTCCCTAGTATGTTGGGATCGGCTTCCAGTCTAACCGGATGCAGCGCAATACCAGTGCTTTACATGGAGCGACTGCCTATCTGACCTCCACAATCCAGTTAGTACTGGATGATAATTATATTTTGTTAAAGCTGTTTGTCAAACTTTTGGACCACTGACTACCTGTAACGACTGTCAAAGAATGGTCATGTTTTGGATTTTTATTTTTTAACAGCTCATATTTTTATAACTACAAACAGTAACAAGTCATTGTTGTAACACTACTATAAACACACACCCCCATTTAACATAAGCGTAATGGTGGGCCAGCGATAAGGCCGGCGACGTTTCCGGGAGCGATACGATAACGTAGCGATAGCGATACGACGCCGGATTGCGAACGTGTGTGGTAATTAAGTATTGTATTATAGTTGTTTAACTTTAAAAGCTTTTTTTAAAGTAAGTTTTTGAAAGACAGGTGTGAGTCTCACTGACTGAGTTGCTTAGTAGGGTCTCCGGGTAAACAATGGGTCTAAAAGAACCTTAATAGGGTAGTTAACTGAAAAAATCTAATTAGTCCGTCAGATAGATTTCCAAAAAATATTGGACACGTATTTTTTCTTTTTTCACGTAAACAAACAATGAAGACGATACAATGCTTTGAAAACTACTCGTGTGACGTCATATTCTAAGACATTAGTATGACATGATTTACCGGTGAGTGACGTCACAAACCCCCATTCAAATCTTTGACGCGTTTTATCTTCGTCAATTTCTATTGATTTGATAAAATAAAAAATACGTATCCAATATTTTTCGATAATCTAACAGACGGACTAATTAGAATCATATTTTTTTTAGTCAGTAAACATTCCTATTATTGAAGTCAATCTTCTTTGTAACACGACCATTTTTTATCGTTTGTTGGCCCAGAACTTCCCCATTTTCATCGGTGGCAGCGCAAAGGTCACTTTGGCTGCATTTTTTGAGGTTAAAAAAGCAGGATAGGAGATGGAGACAGCCCCACAACCACACCCACTGTTGTTTGATTGCGGTAGCCCCACATAAGGGCAAACTGATTGATAGGTTTAGAGACATACTACTTCCAGATATCTTAAAAAACGTAATTACTGTCAAAGCAGAAATGACACCTGGAACTGAAACTATGACGGGGTTACCGACGCCTTTTTTTATTTTTTGGGCGGGTGGAAAATCATCATATAACTCCCGCTCTTGGGCAGAGCAAAGGGGAGTGACAGACTTCTACTGACTAAAAACCACCCATGTTCCTTCTTAGCCCTTCATGTCGAGGCCGCGGTATCTCTTGCGAACAACCCGCAGTCCCGACGGGCGTCGGACCTTGCGGGCTCCTTCCATGTTGCTGACATCTCTTTGTGGCGCGTGTGGAACACGAACGCGCCGTCGACACGGCCTGTCGCCCTCATAAGACGGACGGACGGCCAGCTAGCCCATCACTCACCGTCCACAGGCCTGTGTCTACGGTGGCCGGAAGCCATGGGTTACCGAGGCCTTCGGCTCGACCTCAGAAAGTCTTTCATCAATACGTGCGACAGTTATCAAGTAGCTAAGGAGCTACTTGATAACTGTAGCTAAGTATTTAAAAAAAAATAACAGAAAAAACTTCACAGCAAAGTGTGAATGAAAACAGGAAAATGCGAAGTTACTGTTTTTATTTATGGAAATGACGCGATGAAGCTTCCTTATGAGAATCAAAAACTTCCAGAATAAGAAATTTTATATAACCGACTATTTATATTCGTCAAATCGTGACGCGTGGAGGCCTATGTAAATAAGTCGTTATATTTATGAAGAAAACATTAACCACATGCTAATTATTTAAATTATGTTTAATTAAATTATAGTTTTACGCAATACCTACATATTCAGTAAGAAATTAAAAGAGTGGAGACATGTTAGATTTATATGCTCAGAGCACGATAAAAATCTATCTATTCATTTAGGCAATAAAATATCTTTTAATTTGCATGCGAAAAAGATCTAAAAGAAGACTACGGTCAAGCTATAATCAATTTTATGATGTTTAGATAAGGTTTATTTTTGGGTTAGAGATAATATGACCCGGATACTCAAAGTGGTAAGGAATAAATGCAGCAATATCAATAATATGCAAAGTTGTGTTCATTGATCGCATAAATAAAAATGGCGACGCACCTAAAACCTATACAATTTAATAAAAATAATAAAGGTAATAAAATTTTATTATATTTTATACAATCAGATTAACATTGTGATAGTCGGATTATAAGATTATTTAAGCATTTTGTATATTTCCATGTTTTTCTTAAATGCACCATGTTCTTGGATAAATGGATGTCAATGCTTATGATAATTGCGCGTTATTTTTTATTAATTGTTGCCATTAGTGATTTGTTTTACAACACATCAGGTTGCGGACTACTTATTTTTTTATCTATTTTATCAATTTCAAAATCGTTTACCGTTTTTTCATTTGCAATAAAATACACTATATTAAACACTAATGGTGTGTGCCGACGGCTTTTTAAATGGCTTTAGATTTTAGATGGAATTAGATCTTATTTTTAGTATTTTGTGTGCTTAGACATGGTTGACTTTGTATTTAATTTAATTTTTATTCAATGTAAATCTGAAATGTTACGTATCATAAGGTGAACACGCGTTCACCTTATGTGTGCATACTGATATATTTTTTTAATACATTTTATTTGTACACGCATATTTAACCTATTATTACATAATATATTATGACTTCTGATTCTGAGAAAAAGTACCTGCCTCGTTGCTTCGAACAAACGGTTGAGCATAAGATTCTGTCCTGGAATAGATTTCCAAGTCGGACAGCAGTTCTGTTGATTTTTTCTGGCCGTATTTGAGCAAGGTCGATGGCAATACCCTTTATTACTTGGGACTCAAAAAGGACTGGCGAAAGAAAAAATCTACTACTTAAGTATAAGGTGACACCTTGCCCGTCGGAGCTGCGGGTTGTTCGCAAGAGATACCACGGCCTCGACCATGAAGGGCTAAGAAGGAACATGGGTGGTTTTTAGTCAGTAGAAGTCTGGCACTCCCTTTCGCTCTGCCCAAGAGCGGGAGCGGTTATTTGATGACTTTCCACCAGCCAAAAAAAAACAAAGGTGAGACACCTTCAGGCTAGGTAGAGTGATGATCTGAGAAGAGTGGCTGGATGGAAGTCGTCGAGAAAAGAATAAAGATAAAGATGCATTTATTTGTATAAACATGTGTGACATGGTGCATAGATATGCACTTAAAGATGGAAATAAAAAGTTTTGATGATTGCTGATCCAACATGTTTTGCCATATTCGGCGTACAAAATAGTTAATAATACCTACTTTAATAGAAATTACAAATAAAAAAAAAAATACATTATTCAAAGACCAGAAAAAAAAAGAATGGCTTGCGATTGAAGACGCCTATGTCCAGCCGTGGCCTAAGGCCGATAACCGACTACTTAGGTACACACTCCTGCCCCACTCTTCCGTGAAAAACAAGCATTAAGTTAATAAGTTTATAAAACTACCAAGCCACATACAGAGCTAACATCATAGCCGCATACATATTTGATAAGGTAATCAGTTAGTTCTATTAACATAGGGGCAAGACGGTATCGGGGCTCCGCACATCACAGCGATACAGCCCCTATGACGCCGCTGTAGATAAAAAACAATTATACACTGTGTGTTGTTGTTAGGACTAAGTAGTGGCTGTTTTGTGATAGTGGGGTGATTGTCGTGGCTAAATAATAACTTAAGTACGTTCGCCTAGGTTGGTCTGTGGATGGGTGACCAACCTAGGCAAACCCGTGGTTGAAAATGTCCTGTTCTGGAAGTTTGAGGTTCATTTTGACTGTAATTTGGTGTAATATTATGTGGGTTATAAATTATATGTGATTACAAAAACAGAAACTGCTAGAACGCGTACGTCAGAAATTTAATGGAAAAATATAAATTCATATTTAAGCCTTTCTGTTTTTCTCGACTTAGTATTTTTTTCGGTTTGAGTGTATTAATGATCTATGTGTAAATCAGGATCAGCGATGAAAAATAGTAATATTTAAAACCCTCGAACCTAAAATTTCTACAATAATAATTCCATCACAAATTACCACCACCTGAAGAAAAAAAAATAGAAAACCAAAAAAAAACTAATAAATATTCCTCCCACGTAAACCTATTATAAAAAGTCATTAAAACTAGATTCTGGCAAGCGATTAGAGACAAAAACCTTTTTGAAAAGATACAGGCATGTTCTGGAGTGGGCCTTTATCGCGTCGAAGAATCGCTCTATATCGCGCGGGCGAATCTCGCTGCGATCGGGCGCGTTTTGGGCGATAAAACGCCCCCTCCCCCCCCAAAGCGCGACGCCTTTTCGACGAGGAGTGTAACTGTATTGTTGTATTTTTCGGTGATATATACATTTCTCGTTGAAGAGACCTCGTTGGCCGTGGTAAAATAATAACAGTCGTTAGGGCCGGTCTTCAGGTTAAGCGTCGCCTGTCTAGGTTGCTTCGTGGATGGGTGACCACGCATTACAATTGGGAAAAGGCTAATAATAATATAATGTTTTTCGTTGGAAAGTTTATATTAAATTAAGTGAGGTAGTGAATTTTTAATATAGGTTTGTTTTGAAAGATAGTTGTAGATTTCGATGTCTGGTTAGTTGCGGCATCAAAATTTAAGGCAATATGTGTAGGTCATTAATTCATTGTTAAATAATATTGTCGAACCATTATTTCTCATTAAAACTTACCTTACTTTTGGGGGACCAAGAGAAATAACATTAATTATTCATTTTAAAACACTTTCTAATGAATACTTAAATAATCTCACTTCGAAATCAGAATCTTATCACTAAACGCATAATTTCAGTCACTTAATTAGTTTATAACAGCACCTCAGTCGATATTATAATAAAATAAAATAAGATCTAAATTCATTATAATTTACACACACAGCTATTTTCATACGAAGTTATCTAGTCACTAAATCACAGATTCTGTGATAACATTCTCTCCTGTAATTACTGGCCCCCTCTCACACCGAAGCTCGCATCGTCCTACCGGCAACACACCCTGCTTATCGCGATGTGGCGTCGCGCGTCGCGGCGTTTCTTATCAGTCGCCCGCTCTCCATCTTAGATTACGATCCGTTGTAATAAATGGAAGGTGGATTTGAGCGTGACGGTGTGATACGCGGACGTGTAATGTCGCGAGCTTGGTTGGGTGGGATTATGAAACTTGTGTTTTCTTTCCAAAATATTATAAAATCAAAAGTCATTTATTCAAACTAGGCTGATAATCAGCACTTTTCGAACGTCAAAATTTACTTTACTTTACTTATTTACAAGTGACAGTCCTCAAAAACGCCCACCCTTCGACACTTCCTAGTGTTTTTGCTGGGAAGAAGAAGTGGAGGAACAAACTCCCCAGCAACACATCTGTCTGTTTGGTAAGAAGAACCAGACTGGATACAATATAAAGGTATATAAAAATGTATATAATAATAAAAACATAAAAAAAGACATAACATGTCAGTAAACTAATTTTGGAGAAAGAACATAAATAAAAAACAAAATATAGTTTAAAGTGATCGCTACTAGTTAAGCCGCACTTGCCTAGGTTGGTCTGTGGATGGGTGACTACCCATTACATACCGAGTTTTCTCCGTGCTTCGTGAAAGTACGTTAAGCCGTTGATCTCGGCTGTCATTTGTGAAACTTTGGCAGTCGTAACAGTCTTACCAAGGGGTATCATATTACCCAGTACTAACTGGCTTATGCAGGTCAGATAGGCAGTTGCTCCATGTTGCTGCATGCTGCATCCGGTTAGACTGGACGCCGAGGCACACATAGTTGGGAAAAGGCGAAGCAGATGAAGAGAGTGACCGCTATCTCTTTTTATTGTTTCTTTTTTCTCTAAAAGTGATGAATACTTTTCAGTGAAATTTCTTTAGTTTACCTGAGTCTACATAATTATTGCATCTATACCTCAAGGCTGATGATGATGATGATTTACCTCAATCGTTGTAGCATAATAATATAACGAAAATAAATCTTTATCTACGACAAACTTTCACAGTACCGTCAACGTCACAGCATCGAAGCCGCGACCTTTCCGTGGCCCCGCCCCCTGCGATCTGGAATCAATTAGCGTGCGCGTGAGTCGGCCGGCCCACGGCGCGGCGCAGGCGCATAAATTGATGCTAAACGAGATTGACCCCGAAACGGGGATTATTAAATGTACGACTGTGTTGAAAGCGTAGATTTTTGTTTGGCGATTTTAACTTTGGGTTAGAAAATGGGTTGTTTTTGGTTGTTGGGGTGGGAAATTTGGGAAATGGGAAAAGTTGAGTCTTACCAAGTGCCTGCTGTATTTTCTGAATATTAAACTTAAAAGAATTGGCGTAGTCAGTGGCAGATTTATGGAGTAAACATAAGAAGTTGTAATTTTCTTTTTAAATCGTGCGTTTATTTTTTCTACGCCGTTAATAGGTTGAAAACTTGAAGATTACTTAAGTAGTTATTTCTAATAGTCCTTTATTTTAATGATAGTGCAGACTACAGTCTCACTTCTTCCATTCGCCCAAGTTAAAATTTAAATTTTCAAACATATTTTTCAATCGTAAATTATGAGACTTGGTATTTTAGGCTGACCTGAGAACGAACTTCAGAACTTTACACCTCAAGTACAAGAGCATTAGATCCTTATTGCTTTAAATAAATAAGTTCGCACATAAACGCAGCGCATGCGCTATAGGTCGAGTCTGCACTATCGCCATGATGTTGGATAACATGATGTAGGTCCCGTATTTCGACACCAACTTGCTATGGGTTCCCAGAAACTTAGGTGCATACATAAATATTGGGTAATATGTATGTATAATATTATTAAATTGATCTGTAAATAAATGTAAAGTAAGTTGAGTAGGCGGAAATGGTGCTTGATGAAAATAAAATGTATTATTTTAGTCTTACAGACATAATAAAACAAAAAAAGAACAAAAATATTAGATGAAGTGTGCATTTGATTTTTGCTATGCAATGTAAGTAATACTAGTGCTGCGACACATTTTTTTGTAGATACCGGTGATCTGATACCAATACCACTACCGAAAACCGCAACGGGATTAAATCCTTCGTTCATTTATATTGCCTTAAACGTCGACAACTTTTGAACTTAATGTTTTAAAAAAGCAATAATAATAGCAATATTTTGGACCACAAACCTTCAAGGTGCTTACAAAAAGAGATCACTTAGATAACACAACGGCGCAGCGGTGTAGATATAAGCTCCTGATAACAGCTTCGATTCCCCGGCCGAGCGATGTTTTCGTTAGATAATTTTATTATTTCGGTGGAAAAAATATAGTTTTAAAGTTAAACAATGGCATTGTTGTAGGAATTAATTTTGTTGATAATCTATCTTTTATGTAAACTGATCGTAATCGGGTCAGCAAATTTTAAACTTTAATAACTTGAGGAAACGGTTTTTTAGGAGCTAATTTAATGTTAAAATGTAATAAATACTAAAATGAAAAATGTAATTGACACTCACGTCATACCTCAATTATAAATAAATTATCCCAATAGAGCATAAATACAAAATAAGTTGTAATAAGTGATGTAATAAGTGATGAATTAATTTGTTATTATTTGTACTTAAATACTATTTATAAAAATGAGAAATAAATAATAGGCGTATTTCTAATTAAGTAATATTATTTCAACAAAACCGTGACACATCTCTTTATTGTTTTGTATTTTCCAACATAAACTAGGTAACACAGTAAAAACAGCAAAATATTATTGAGGAATACTTATTGGGTGTTTTCCAGAAACAGATTGGTAAGTCCCACTATCAAAATATTCACAAAAACATTTTTTTCCAAAGAACGTAAACGTTCTTAATTCTTATCCGTGAAACCGATAAAAATAAATTACACTTTTAGGTATTTTGCTAATTAAAAGTCAACAAAGTAAATATCATTACCAGAACTGTTATCTCAGAGGAAATATAACATACTTCCAGGGGCGATAAGGTTTGCCTAATTGATATGCTGAGACCAAAAAATTCGGTATCGGTATCAGTGTGAGGGGCATCCCTTTGTATATTTATTTTTAAATAATATGGCGCCGTTTTTGGTCCATTTGTTTGCCGTGTATACATTATAAAAAGAAATAAGTAGTTACTAGAATTTTAAATTAGAATTAAAATAAAATAAAATAAAAACTCTGAAATATTACATCATTGCAAAAGATAAATTCTCAATATTAATAGTCATACTTTCATGTAATAATTAGATTAATCATTGCAGATAATCAGCATAATTATAATCTCATTGATTTTCAGGACTAATTACAGTAATTTAATTTGCTTATCTTTATATTGTTTATTCGGGGTTCCCGTAAAAGTGGTATCTGTTTTTAAAAACATCACGCCTGTATTTCCCGAGGGGTGTAGGCAGTTATGTTCAGGTCACATTGCGACTGTTTATAAGAAATACTTGATGGATTATTTCTTAGAAACCTCTTATAACACTTTGCCCAACCTGGCAAGACCTGTGATAATATATATTATGATATATATGAAGACATGTGCAACTATAGCCTCTGTGACAAGTATATAGGCCAAACTATGATTAAATCGCTTTCCCTCTTTACATAATAATATACAGGATGCTGCCGACAATACGACAATAAATGAAACTACGGGTAGTTCTAGTCCATAGGAACATTATTAAACTATCAAATAAATCTTAACACCAAAATAAAAATTTGAAAAAAAAGCAATAAAACTAAGTAGCATAAAACTGTAAACGAAATACATTACAATTTACAAACAAATATGTGACAAAATAGTGAGTGAGTGGAAATAATATGTAACAAAATAATTTGGCAAAGACATTTAGGTAGTTTGTTGTCGTATCGTCGGCACCACGAAGGTGTTAGGATTTATTTGATAGTTTAAAAATGTTCCTATAAACTAGAACTACCAGTGGTTTCATTTATTGTCGTACTGTCGGAACCACCCTGTATTACATGGAAATTGAGCTAAAGCACTTCTTACTTGTTATGCCATTTTCTAAGGTCAGAAGTGTCTATTTACCCAAATTAGTTTGTTTTTCTCTAATTATTTTTTAATGAGATACAATTAATTCCGTATGGTAATTAATGTCGGTCAAAAATTATACTTGAGTGAATTTACATGGATATGGTGTGATCTTGATAGTTTTGATAAAAAATAAAGAGGCCTAAAGAGGCATTTGGTTGCTAGGCCGCACTTTTTTATTTTATTTTTAATCAGCAGTTTATAATTTCGCAATTTTATTGTATTTTGTAATTCAGATACATTCACTTAGCGCAAGTTTGGCATAATAAGCCTATATAATGTTCCCCCTGATGAGATGCAGACCTATTCATGAGAGGTAGAGGTTCTATCCAGCACGCGGACCCATTGGTCCTTTCGAAGACGTTGTCTACTTTTTGTGGTTCTTGGAATATGCCGATTTCCTGAAGATATTTTCCGTTACTTTATTGAGAACAGCGAAAACCAACAGCGAACAGCGATAATTTACGCATATACTAAAGTAAAAAATATATTATGTTTTCTAAACAAGTCAACATTATATACCAAAACTGAATTGCTTATTCCTCAAGATTGGTCAAATATGTAATACAATATAATAATACCTAGTGTTTCCTAACATATCAGTTCATATTATTATAATTATTGGTAATAATTAACTCACTGTTTCTTAAATGAAAGATAAACTGATAAAAATGATAATTGACCAAACATACTACTGTTATTAGTGAACGGTAAACTCATTAAGAAATATTAATAACAGACTGTCTATTACAAATGCTTTACTAACTGAATCTGACACAAAAGAGAAGTGACCAATGCAACAATAAAAAATATAATACGATGCCTTTTTTGTTTTTGGGTGGTGTGAAATCATCAAATAACCCCCTCCCGCTCTTGAGCAGAGCGGAAGGGAGCGTCAGACTTCTACTGACTAAAAACCACCCATGTTCCTTTGCCCTTGCACCGGGGTCGCGGTATCTCTTTCGAACAACCCGCAGCTCCGATGGGATAATACGACGCCTGAAATTTCTTAGGGTGAGACAAAGTCTATACTATAGTACCTACACCCACATTTAGCCAGTTATATTGAAGGCTGCTACTTAGGAATTCCTGGTGAAGAAACGAAAAAACAACCAATCAAAAAAATCATAGCAATATCTAAAGATCTAAACTACATTAAGTGAATTTTTCAAAAGAGCAACGACCAAAGCTACAATAAAAAAAAATTAAAAACAATTCAACAACTTCAATTCAAAATTGACTTCTCAAACCCCCTGTAATATAAAACGCATCACACCCCACATTATCACATAGTACACACACATTAACATTCTCTTTCTCCCTCTCTCACACACACAGACGTACAATTTGATAATGAACGTGGAATCAGAACGGAGATAACATTTCTCCCTCGCGTTATCAGTAGGATCGGGAGGCTGGGACCCATTGAGTGGAACACACGTCATTTTTATCGTAAGCCACGACCGTCTAAGTGTAGGGCTGATGAATAGTTTTTTGTTTCTTTTAAAGATTGTATTAATGCTATTATGAACAGTAGCAGCTGTTGTTTTGTTTAAAAGTTTTCGAACCAAGTATTTTCAATATAAAAAAATATCGAATACGGAGGAACGAAACGAAATATGAAAAAAATCCTCAAACAAAATCAATCAATTGATTCCTTCATATTTTTTTACGAGCCTTTTATGCGTTAATTGACACACAATCAATAAATCCAAATAAGTAAAATTAATAAAAAAAACACACATTGGAATATTAATTTCTCAATCACAAATCCGATCCTAAAATCGACAGTTGAGCTGCGATATACCGATGAAGCAACGAGATACAACTCTACCGAAACATATACAAACTATTTAGACATAGTTGACATTGACAGGAGCTGTCAAAATAGGAACATGCCTCACGAGTTCGGTATTTAAAAAAATGGATTCGATCTCGTTGCAATGTGATTTGGTATCGGCTTAAGATTGGTATCTAGTTTTTGTATGTCACATCACTATTTTGTGGTTTGAAGGTTTTGATCATGTTTTGATTCAAACACAAGAAGAGTGAGGGATAACTGAGGGAAACGTGTAATACAAAAGTCAATTAAACATGTTTTTAACATCAAAATCAACAAAACGTGGAGGTCAGGTTGGCAGTGGCTTTATGACAAATCTTTTCACATCCAGCTGCATCTGGTTAGATTAGAAGCCGATCCCAACATAGCTAGGAAAAGGCTGGGCAGATAATGATGAAGTCAAAAGTTATTGATATTCTAATATAAACGCGCAATACAGTTCAAAACACGAAAATCTAAGTTACTCACAGTAATTACATTTTATCAATGATTTACATTCGTTCATGCTCTGATAATGTATCTACAGGGCAATAAAAATCCTATATAATACATTAGTACCACTGTTAAGGCTATCAGAGCAGAGATAAAAACCGACCAATCTTAACGACGGCCTTATCGCGAATTCAGAGAAAACTGCTGTCATATACTATAGCGTTGTGTCCAAAATTTATTTATTTGTTTTGATTTTTGGGTGAACGTGGCCCTTAATATGGTTTTTCTGGTTTCTTGAGATGACTGTGAACTTATTTACTTGAATCTTTTGGGTTTCTTTAGTCTAATTCAATGTTGTTTTTGTTTACAGCTACATCAGTACTATATATTGATAAAGTATAAAGTTCATTCACCCCACAACATAACCTAACATTGTCTTAAATGAGCGTTGCAAGGATTCATAAATGATTTCAAGCGTTTTCTATAGCATTATGAGGAGTTTACCAATTGTTTAGAACGATTTTAAAGAAAACTTTGCAGGTGATATCTTTTTGAACCCTATCTGTCATCACAAAGTGCTCTTTAATGCCACTTTAATAACGTTTTAAGTGTTTTTAATACCTCACTGATACTAATTGGTACTCCGGTTATCCAGATCATTGATAAAACCTCGGCTATACGTCCACATGTAAATTCCATGAATGTTGTTTTATCTACTGTCAACAAATTCCACAAACGCACTGTGTTTTCCTTCCTTCAAATCAAAGAGTTCTAGAGAATTGCTTATGTTCAACACTAAAGAATATATTAAGGTACTAACTAGTTTATTGTAATAAGAACAATTAAATGCAACATTGTTTTGTGTTTTTAGTGCATAACTGAGAAACTACCAGACGGTTCTCGTTGATTTCTCAAACAATATTGCAGATTTTACGTGCACCTCTTTATGTTTGATTCAAATAAGTATTGGTAAACTTCTCGCCACAGCATTAGGGAGTTAGGCAATGAGTAAAAATGTCAAAGTTTAATAGATAACGATAGTAGGAGTTAGTAACAACCGTAATTCTTATTTGATACAACATTTCATTCAATACGCTCAAGATAGATGCCTCTAATCGGTATCAGTATCTTTTCCGGAGATATTTCATTGATACCCATCGCAGATTGAATAGACAAGAGACCAGCTTTAGAATACGCGAATGGAATTAAATGGGGGGACATTAAAAAGGCTTTAAAGCTATTGGAAAGTTCATAAAATTATGAAAAACAAAGCAGTATAAACAGTCTGACCGACCGATATGTAAACAAATCTTACACATTGTTTTGAAGTCGACAGCGCCACCTGGTGGCGGGTCCCCGGCCGCCACTTCCAGCTGCTTCAGATACCGCAACCACAATAACATAATATCCACAACACAGCACTATTTTTTGGTATTTATTTTGTGTATATTTGTGCGCGCGACATTTCAGCCGTCATACTTTTGCCGCGTAAAGTGAGTGACTGGCCCGGCGAGTCGAACGCCCCCCCCCGCACACACGCGCGCCTCGTCCGCACACGGGCGCACACAGACTTAGCCGATCCCTTATCAGGTTGGTTTAACTAGCAATGGCTGGCCCCAGATGCTATCACTCCGAGCTCGCGGTAACGTTGCATTGAAAGATAAGAGTCAGCGATATTATCGCTCTTTGAATAAACTTGTATAAAATGTCAAATAAAAAAGCTGCGCGCCATACACGTCGGTCTAGCGGCGATTTTTTTGATACTCCTGCGATGTCGGAAGTCGGACAAGGTTTATGATTTCGAGAATTTGTTATGAGCTCTCAGAAATGTGGAAGTAGGTACTGGTGTTTTCTGTTGGCATTGATAATAGAGTTAAGTTTTGGTCACATTATTGTAAGTTGGAAAGCATTTGATTCTTATTTTTTTTTTTGTTTGTTCATACTTACGGAAAATATAATATTCATTACTTACATCATTTAAATCAGGAATAATTGTGATCGAGACTTACCTGGAAAGAGAAAAACAGGTCATTATTATACAAATACAAATCTTTGCAAAACCATAAAAAGATCAAACGAAATTGCAATCAATCATTATCATTTTTCTCAAAATTGGTTTTGTATTCAATATCAATGTCACCAGACTGTATGAACAAAGTGATGCTAACTGGCTACACAAACACGTGTCGGACAAAAGGTGACATTGAGGAAAACTTCTCAATGTGGGTCAGCCACTGAGTGCAGGTCCACATAGTTCTGAGCCAGTTTCGTTTGACATTCAACAGTCTTCACGCGTAGAGCGCCTTCTAGGGTTCCATCAAATACAAGCATGCGAGCATTATTCGTGTGCTGAATGTACGGGGCCTTGCTATATCGATATTACGATAGTACTTTTACAGTATGGACTTTTCAAAGCCTTTTTTGGCTTCGTCGTTGGCACACTTTACGGGTACACGGGGCCGATACATTGCCTACTTTGATGACATGTTTAACCAGTGTTTTCAAAGGGTATCTTGTTACCCAGTACTAACTGGGTTGTGGAGGTAGCAGGCAGTCACTCCATGTAAAATACAAGATTAGAAGCCGGCCCCAATAAAGTTGGGAAAAGGCTAGGCAGATGATGATAATGATGAAATATATGACAGAATATAAGTGCAGTCTAAAGACTTTGAAATCGGTGGTGGGTGAACTTTGGTAATAAGAAGCGAGAAAACACGTTTGTAATGTCGCTAGCAATGTTAGCTAGGTCAACTTGACCTAACACGTCATATGAACAGCTGTGTCTTATTCAGTTTTGAGTCCTATTTTCCTTCCGTTTTGTTTAAATTCATGAGTTACTGAAGAGTTTTTTCCTAAACTAACCAAACCAATTTTTTCCTGTTTCGTATCTATTATTTGAGTCTTGAAACACAACCCTTACTTAAATAGTAAGGAGATTAAACAAACTTAAATATCAAAGTCTCCCATAATTTAAAACAAACACAGCTAGTTTTTGCTCATTGTACATTTATCCGCATGTACGGCACAAGTGCGCGCACGCAGTTAATAGCAGTCTAAGATTCGGTGCTGATCCACCGATAGCTGCCAAGGTTATGATTTACTAGATACGGACGCAGGTGGCTGAACGGTAGTGAGGAGAAATATTGGGAACTGCAATATTATCCCGGAATATATTTTTCAATGAAACGCTTTAATTTTGTTATACCTAGTCTCCTTGAACAACATGCCTGTTTTCCCAAGTGGGGTAGAGCCCAAAAGGAAGGTTATTTTTGAGCATGAATTTTGCAATCTCATACTGACTTCATTTTAGACTTCTGGTGACGGTAAAAATGCTGATAACGTTGGGAGTTTTTCTGATGTAACTTATCAAAATGAGTGAGTAATACTGTAGGATAATAGGATTTCAATACTGCTCCATGCCCTGGAGAACCCCTTGGTCATTTTAAGCAACAGATTGAATCTGACTATGAAGTATTTACAGACATTACGCTAGCCGAAACAGTACATTTTTCCAACCAACCTTGAACCTAATGTTTTAGCAGTAAAGTTGAAAGTCTATTAAAGAAAGGAGAAGGGAATGACTCCATACATTCCTGAGCCCAGGTGTTAACTGAATCAAACTAGCCTTATTTGTAAGAGGGTATAATAACAAGGCCTTACTAAAATTTGGTGAAATTTGGCTATCCAGGAATCAAATTATATGAAGTTTAGTAAAAGTAAGGTTAACTATAACATTGTAGTTTTTTTTATATTTTTCACGAAATACTCTTGAATGGCTTCGAATGTGTTATGGTTTTATGCATGGAGCGTGTTTGTATCAAGATCAGTCAAAAGTCCTATGCAAAGCCGAGGTCGTGGGGTTAAACAATAGAACATGGAAAAAATACTTGCGCACTCAAAACGAGAAAGACAACGAACGAGTGCCATCTGTCAGTTGGTGTCTGACAGATGTCAGGCCGAAGTATTGCCAGAAAAAAAATAAAAGGAATTCTATTCGCTATGAATCGATTCCACGAAAAACACTTGTCACTCGATTTTCATACATATTCTGAGATTTTAGCGATTTATTCATAATCGATTACCAGCAATTCAGGCATTACTTAATCGATTATTTAGTTTCATAACTTATTTAAAGTTTTCTCGCTTCCTAGATAGAAACAAGGTTCCATATTTTGAGATTTCCTTTAGAAAAATATAACGGTTTTTTTAATACATATTTCAACTAGTTAACTGCTGGGCCCAGAAGTCCCCTTCTCTTTTGACAAATTATTGTAGCTTCATGTGCTGGCGTCTATACTAGGGCTTCTATCGTTAACATCTAGTCTTTTACAATATCTAGGCTTTAATAGGAAAGTAATTAGTACGTCAGATAGATTTCCAAAAAATTTTGGACACGTATTTTTTCTTTTTTCACGTAAACAACAAACAAAGACGATACAGTGCTTCGAAAAGTCGCGTGACGTCACAGTTTGGAACATTTTTTTTAAAGTGACGTCACCAGCCCCCACTCACGATATTTGACACGTCTTATTTTCGTCAATTTTTATTAATTTGATAAAACAAAAAACACTTAAGTATCCAATATTTTTCAATAATCTAAAAGACGGACTAAACACAATCATATTTTTTTAGGCAGTCAACTACCCTATTAAATCTATCTATATATATAAAAATGAAACCCGTTTTCCGTTGTCACGACTTGGCATGAAAACGGCTTGACCGATTTGGCTGTTTTTTTTTTTTAAATGTTCGTTGAAGTTCAAGGATGGTTCTTACGGCGAGAAAAAATCGAATAATGGCCGGAAAAGCCCTAAAAACAGCCCTTTTCTTTTTCCCATACAAACGTTTTCTAACTAAAACGTAAAATCAATTTGAGCTTTAATACCGTACCCATAAAGTTCAAGTGTTAGTGGAGAGGTTCCGGGAAGGCAAAACAATTGAGTGACGTTCAGTTGTTCAGTCAACGAATGACAACTTCAAACAGACCATACGACATTATCACAATAATCACAAATAATTACTGTTTCTTTCCCAATAGAAAAACGATATTTCAAATGGTGTTTGCGTATAATATAAAAATTAATTGCTGTTAGTTAGTCGCGCTAAAACTAGAGAACGGCTAGACCGATTTGTCTAATTTTGGTTTTGAAACATTTGTGGCAGTCCAGAGAAGGTGAGAAATTAGTAGTATGTAGGTAGGTAGTTGGTACGTAGGCAGGTAAAAGGGCATTGCAACGCACTCGGGGTACAGCTATATTATATAAAAATGAATAGCTGTTCGTTAGTCTCGCTAAAACTCGAGAACGGCTGGACCGATTTGGCTAATTATAGTGTTGAATTATTCGTGGAAGTCCAGGGAAGGTTTAAAAGGTGAGAAAGTGGTAGGTAGGTAGGCAGGGTAGTAGGTAGAGTAGTAGGTAGGGTAGTAAGTAGGATAGTAGAGTAGGTAGGGTAGTCGGTAGAGTAGTAGGTTGGGTAGTAGGTAGGTCGGGTAGTAGGTAGGTAGGTAGGGTAGTAGGTAGGTAGGTAGGGTAGTAGGTAGGTAGGTAGAGTAGTAGGTAGGTAGGTAGGGTAGTAGGTAGGTAGGTAGGGTAGTAGGTAGGTAGGGTAGGAGGTAGTAGGTAGGTAGGTAGTTGGTACACAGGCAGGTAGTAGGTAGGAAAAGGGCATTGCAACGCATGCCGGGAACAGCTAGTTAAATATAAAAGTGGTATTTTCTCCATCAACTTCTAATCCCACAGAAAGTTCTAGCAACATTTTTTCACAGAGATATTTGTCCCGTGCAACACAACACTTGGCACCACCATACACACACAAGGGCGACGCTTGTGTGCGATCCCAGTCTGAGATTGTGTTTATCTCACATCTCGTATGCAACGTTCATTTACATAAAAACTATTATTTTTTCGACCATGCCTTTATCTTTCATCATCGATTAACTTTTTGTTGTACTGTGTGCTTTAATAAGTCATAGTTTTGTGTGATTGTTATGTAATTTGAGCATGTTTTGTAATGCCTAATAAGTAATAACGTTCTGTAATTTCTTTGGTCACCCTAATGCCAAACCTATTTTTTTCATCTCCCAACTCCTCCCAAGATCTTTTCTCAAAAAGCTTCTGGTATTTACCCAGAACTGATCATCTTTGAGCTCTTTGAAGCCGTGAAATAGAAGCTCCCTCGTAAATAACATCCACAACCGATCTTTGACGGATAATTCTCGAACCATAGTAACCACACAAGGTACGCAAGATTGTTGATTGCAGCATGATGTCATCAGTTCAAGTGGATGCTACTGCTCATTCACTTGATGCAATCCCTTTCAAAACCCATGCAACTGAATCTTTAGCGAACGATTCTGATAGTGATGAAGATTTCACCTGATGTAATGCCTTTGAAATACATTTAGACGAAACTGTTTAAGTAAAGATTTTGGTGATTCTACAATGAGTGTATTTCGGAATCTCATAGTATCATTTGATTCTGGTTTTGTCTCGATCAAAGAAGGAATCACTTCGTAAATTAAAATAAAACGATATCCTTAAAAAAACCAGGGCACAGGGCTCCGAAACACAAATCAAACGGCAGCCGCTAAGTACATCATATCTACTCGAAAATTCATAAAAGAAAGCCCAGTCTGATAGGCGGTCGGCGCCAGCCATATGTGTTGATAAGGTCCAGAATAAATCAACCCGTCTCGCTGCCTAGTGATAAGGGCAGATAAAACATTAATCAGTATTGGTCGAAGTTAATGGATTCTTAATGCGGCGGTCGTGATGTGGACGAGGAATTTTTGAAGCCCTTGATTTGTTGTGTGAATTTGTTAAGTGTGTTAGCGCCATTTTTGGACGTCGTCGTTTGATAGTGGGGAGTCTGCGATAGGGACTTAGGGAGAGTAAATACTAAAAGTATTGTAGTGATTTTTCTTTGTTGTGCTCTTTTTAATGTTCGATGGATGGACTGTGTGAAGAATGATTTGGCTAGAAAGGACTGCTGAGATGACGAGTAACAGAGAAGTATCGAAAAAGAAATATGCTACGCTGACCCCAAATAAATAAGGGCAGGAGAATGATGTATTATTTTAGTGTTCGTTGGTGATCAGGTTTTGAATTTGACTGATTTTTGTTTACCAAAGAGTGAATACAATTCGTAAAATGATCCGATAGTAACATAAGTATATGAAAAACATTTCAAAACAAAACATAATAGACTAGTAGTTTTTAGCACAGACCACAAGGACACAAAGTCACAGTAGCGGCAAAAAATGGTCTATCGTTTAGAAAAAACCCAAAAAGTAGCCACAAGACCGTGAACTTATATCTTTATAAATCATATTTATAAAGTTATAAGTTTGCGGTCTTGTGGCTGATTCACAATCGTTCTTACATTCAGATGAGCATGTATTTTTAATACTACTTCCCAGTTTGTCTGTCCATATAGATCGTTATCTTAGTGAGCTACTGTGTTCATAATTTTTATCTCCATATCATTATTACCGGTTACAATTGTGTAAAATTAAATTTACATAATGACTTTTAATTGTAACCTTGTTGTCTGCAATTTTAACTTTCAATGTATTTTATTGTTTTAAAATTATAGCTACATGTACGGAAGATTGTATGGTCAAACCAATTAAATAAAAAGAACTATGATTTTTAGGCTGGAAACAATTATTGTAGGCAATAGAGATAAGAATTTCGGTAAAAAGTTAAAGTAAATTGGTGTAGTCTTGGCACTTGACACAGATGATAATAATACACTGAACAGCATATTGAAAAGCACATTTAAACAACATTCTACAAGCATGTAAAGGTGCCACTACACAGAGCCCGCAGCTAAGCTAAAGCTACTAGCATCGCTTCATAATGAAGGTGGGTTCGTAGACTGCGAGCCACGATCAAGTTACGCAGAGATGCGTAGCTAAAAAACAAATTAACGGCGCAAAAACGTAGTAAACCTCTCCATGCCTAGCAGTGGACGGTCGACTTTAAAGCTGATGGTATTAAGAAACTCCATGCAACTCAACACCATGCTCACGTTATTGATAAAGACAAGCACTACTCATACCATCATCATCATATCCCTGTCTTCATTCCAATTTATTTGAGGTCGTCGTTGCATAATGTGTTTTTCCATACATCCCTTCTTTTTACAAGTCTTTTCTATCCATATTATATTTTTTTACACACTTCATCTATCGTATATTTCGTCTCCCTCAACTCTCACAGCCACATTCATACTCAAAACTTCAAATACACTAGCCATATCGTCTACCACATTCCTACCCTGACCACAAGCACCCAAAATAAACCGCAAAATATAACCACAAGCACAGGTAACGAAACGTATCAAGTTTGATGCGTTTCGTTTCGTCGATGGAGCGATAGGCGGTCAATCGATACGGTATCAGCGCCATCTGGCCTCCCCCCCCCCCCGCCCCACAGGTGCTGACTGTAATGGTAGCAGAAGATGTTAGTTGTATTCAAAAAATATTAATTATGTGGTTGCTTTTTTGGGCTGACTAAAGACCATAACGGTAGCATTATTTGAATTTTGATTAAAAGTTGACAGTTTTCATAGTCATATTTAAATATAGCCAAATCAATTACGTCTTTTTAATTATAAGCTTACTTTTGTTATTTTAAACTTTTGTTATTAATTGCTGTGATACCAGATGTATGCTATCAAATGTGTACCTTTAAACAGGTGGGGACCTGGTGACCTGTATTACAGGTGTTACTACCTACCACAGGCACCAGCGATCCACAACCAAAAATCGTTGGCTACTGTTTGTGTATAAATATTGTTTGTGTTTTTGGGCTTGTGGTGAGAAATAAACATATTTATTATTATTATTATTAATTCTCGTTTAAAATCTAGATGTATGCTTGATCCTCGTATACCTACCTCAGGATACGATCCACCAAAACTCGAAACAACAATAAAATTACAGAGTCACAGAGGATTAATTTTGATATTACACTTAGTTCTTTCCTAATCTAATGTTGTCAATTTTCACTATCTAATTGTATTATGAGTAAAAGTTAATATATTCTTCCTCAATGTTTGGTCTATTCTTAGTTCTGTTTCCTTTATACTTCGACCAAAATAATCATTTATCCACTCACCACTGACGGTTACTTAGCCACATTACCCAACCATAAAAATAATTAACCGCAACGTTTTTTTCCTATCGCTCCCACATTTATGTGACGGTGAGATGGAGCTGATAATCGGCCGATCAAATTACCAGCGGGGTCACCACGCCTGCAAGCTTCCTCTGTAAGGTGTGATGATTAACCGAGGACAAAGGAATCGGATACCAGACCCTGACAGATAATGAAAATAAAGAAAGAAAACATATTTATTTGGCACATGCCCGAAGTGCACACTGAAAAAAATAATACAATTAAACTGAAATCTATACAGAAAAATCAGCCCTTATACAGGGTGTAAATCAACCCATCACACACCCGTCAACCAAGCATTCTGTACATAAATCTAAGTACCCCTACGCAAAAATTTTTGCTGGGAAATGATTTTTTTTTTGGGGTCAAAAATCACATTTTACGATAAAACTCAAAGTAGCACTCTTAAAACAATGTGCTAGTGGATGCTTTGAATAGTAAACGGGTCATGGAGGTAATTTAGGTAAAGTTTTAATTTGAAAAACCAGTATTTACAAAAACAGTTGTGAAAAATTTGGAACTTTGACCCCCAATATCTCCGAAACTAGGGGGTTCCCAGGTATGGTCTAGAACAAAAAAATGATCGCAGTGGTGGGGAGAACAAGTGCCTTTCGTTTGCGTTAAGGGTACTTTTACACCCTATATTTTATCATCTGCCTAGCCTTTTCCCAACTATGTTGGGGTCGGCTTCCAGTCTAACCGGATGCAGCTGAGTACCAGTATTTTACATGGAGCGACTGCCTATCTGACCTCCACAACCCAGTTAATACTGGGTAATACGACACCCATTGGTAAGACTGGTGTCAGACTTTGAGGTCACCGACTACCTGTAACGACTGCCAAAGATCTATATTTGGCAGCCGGGACCAACAGCTTAACGTGTTTTCCGAGGCACGGAGCAAACTCGGTATGTAATGGGCGGTCACCCATTCACAGACCAACCTAAATTAATATAATTATAATGGATTGAAGTATCTGCTAATCAGTGTCAGCTGGTCCGCTAGCCATCCGTATCGGTTCGTCAAACCTAGGACGTCTTTAATCTATGTCAGGGTAATAGATAGTATTTGAAACTGTACGATGAATTTTGATAATGAAATTTTACCGTCATAGATATCTGAAGATTATTATTATGTGTTTCTAAGCGATGTCGAATCCGAGCATACTGAAGAAGCCAATTGCTCAGTCACCTCGCCTACTGTAAAAAAAATATCGTTCTATTGAGCCTGCAATCATTAATTTCTTTGCAGCTTTTTTTCTTTAAGAGCAGCGGTGGCCCAGTGGTAGCAGCCTCGACTTACGAGCAGTAAGTTCAAACCCAGGCAGGTGCATTATTTTGTGTAATTTATTTTTATCACCACTGCTCTCAAAACGGTAAAGGAAAAATCGTGATATGTCCTAGAACCAAAACTTCGAAATTTGAAGATGTGTGTGTTATCAACGCGCATTGGGCCCACGTGGTGGATTGGACCCATTCCCTCTCATAGAGGAAAGGCTTGTGTCCCAGCAGTGGGAACATTTTGGCCTGATTATGCCATGCTTTCTTTCTTTCAGCTATAGGTACTTCTCGGTTCCGTGCATCACTCATCGTTAAATTATTTGATGCCACATTGTTTGTGTCCCTCTCATCTTATATCCAAATTCCTCGAACCGCATTTTTGTAATACATTGCTCAAGACACCTTGAATCTGTAATCTGATCTCGCCACATTGATTCACAACAGATGTAATATTTTTTATTCTGTTTCGGCCGTGATTAGATCTAAGGCAAGATTGTGTTTCTAATAAAGTGGAGGTGGTTCACTAAGAAGGGCAAAGGTACATCTATACTAATATTATAAAGCTGAAGAGTTTGTTTGTTTGTTTGCTTGTTTGTTTGTTTGTTTGAACGCGGTAAACTCAGGGACTACTGGTTGGAAAAGAAAAACTCTTTTTGTGTTGGATAGTCCATTTATCGAGGAAGGCTTTAGGCTATATAACATCACGCTACAACCAATAGGAGCGGAGCATAAATGAAAAATGTTGCAAAAACGGGAAAAGATATTCCTTTTTGAGAGCTTCCGTTGCGTGCGCTGCGAAAACGGTTTAAGTTACGCAAATATCATGTATCAAGGAATTGTTCCTCTTTAAAAGTTCTAAAAAAAAGTCCGCGACAGCATATGTCTATCTTTTAAGATTAACTCACTGTAACCATTTTTTACTATTAAAATGTTAGGTTAAAAATAATGATATTTTCCGAAGCTTATTTAACCCATATGGTATTAATCTATATCTAAATAAATGTGTTTGTTAGCACAGAAATTTAATATAGAATATTTGTGCCCTTTACTCTATACAGTTTAAACAAATATCTTAGAAGATATCGCAATGTAAAAATATCCGCGTGACAAAATAATTACGCGTGCGGCAGTCATTCGGTCCGGTGCGGTAGGTTAGTGGGGATTCTGGCCTCCGGGGTCTCCGGAGAAATTCAAATTCAAAATATTTACTGTTTACAAGGTACAAGATGTTACTGTATATTTAACAGTAAGAGATAGCTATAGTAATTCACACTTTAATATAATCTAAACTAATATTATAAAGAAGAAAGATACGATTTTTTGTTTGTTACGATTTAACTCAATTTATGTTGACATTATTTGTTATAAGCTATATTATGTAACGCAGACGAAGTTGCATGGGTCAGCTAGTGGTTATATAAAGACGGAATACAATATTGAATATTAAGTAGAATATGGTGTTATTGACAGTTATGACTACAACAAAAGCTGTGATCTGTTTATTGAAACTCTAGCACTGGGCCGCGCCTTCGTCCGCAAAAATTGTGATAGCTCGATGGATATTACATGATTTGAATGTAATTAATAGCCTTCATACTAACTTACAAACAAATTTTACCTCTTTAATATTTATTTTATTTTGGCAATTAAAATTATGATATTACCTACCTCATTTAAAACATTTTTCCCCCTTTCTTTATTTATTTTTTGGCGGGTGGAAAATCATCAAAGGTCCCGCTCTTGGGCAGAGTGAAAGGGAGTGTCAGACTTCTACAGACTAAAAACCACCCATGTTCCTTTTTAGCCCTTCATGTCCGCGGTATCTCTTGCGAACAACCTGCAGCCCTGACGGGCAACCTTTTTCCCCTGAGGGTTAGCAGAGACTACAAAACACCACCTATTACAGTGCTATGATCCTTAAATACAAATCATACTTCTACAAAGTTAATACATGTAGTCATACATGCCCGCTAGTTGCCAGTACTACATACTGAAACTTTTTGATCTTCTTCTTAATAACAACTTAGACTGTACAACAAAACAATCTGTTATTTAGAATGTTCCTATCAACAAACAGAATTGATAATGAGAATCTGCAGATGACTGATCATTGCCTCATGTATCATCGTTCGTTAGCTTTTTCCAAGAAACTTAATCAGCACCTAGTCATATTATGCGGTTGAACTCAACGGATCAATCCACAGATAGGTCAACTAAAGTAGCCGCGGAACGTAAACACACTACACTGCGCTTATTACCACTTGAATCTAATAAGAAAACACGATCAGCTGTTTGCCTTTCCGGCCAACCTTTATCAGTAAATTACCAATTAATGTAGCATAAGTTATTATGACTCATATATGGTTTGCCACCTGTCATATTGAGCCATTTGTAGGTTTTGCACCTAAGTAAAAGAGTAGTAGTAAATCAAAACGATTTTTATTTCGGCCCCTTGGAATCTGAAAGACGCTTATGATCTCGATAGAATTGGCAATGTAAATTACCTACATGGCATTACACAGGACACACATAATATTATAGGGCTTCACAAGCTAGATTAGGTAGTTAACGATGATGATGATGATTAAGTTAAAAATGTTGGTCACCTCAAAGAATTTGGCGATGGGGTCAAACGGCTAAAGCTTTTGTAGCACTGAAAACCGAACGCTTTTAGAAAGAAATATTAAGAAGTTACAACAGAACTACAGTTTTATCGATTTATAGATCGATACTTAAAATAATTTGGGAGGAGCTCGTGGCTTAATAAGAACTGCCACTCGGGTCGATCTTTAGGTAAAGCTGTGCTTGCCTAGGTCGGTCTGTGGATGGGTGACCGCCCGAAATACCGAGTTTCCTCCGTGCCTCGGAAAGCACGTTAAGCTGTTGGTCCCGGCTGCCATATATAGATCTTTGGCAGTCGTTACAGGTAGTCAGTGACCTGAAATTCTGACATCCAGTCTTACCAAAGAGTATCGTATTACCTAGTATTAACTGGGTTGTTGAGGTCAGATAGGCAGTCGCTCTATGTAAAATACTGGTACTCAGCTGCATCCGGTTAGACTGGAAGCCGACCCCAACATAGTTGGGAAAAGGCTAGGCAGATGATGATGACTTAGAATAATTTTATTATAGTTAAAAATTGGTGACATATTCAAACGTCTGAAGATTTAGTGGCACTGGAAGTCGGTCAAAACTTGTACGAAGAACTACTGGAGAAGTCATGACGTAAACACGTTATATTATTTACTGGTCGATATGAACACTGTAATGTAAGTATATATTCTGAGATAACATGAGAATAATTATAGAATCCGCCGCCTGCCGTGAGATGCATACACTGTTTTAGTTTAGTTTTTTTTTTATTGTTTGTTGTGTGCACTTGTGGCATGTGCTAAATAAATATGTTTTCTTTCTTTCTTTCTTTCAATCCCATTTACCGCTACATATACAATAGTTAAGAGACAGCATAATCAAAATGAAATGACTATGATTCTTTTAACTCTTTTAACAACAGTATCAACTCATCTTCCACCGTCAGTTACTGTTATCTGCTTACCCCAAAAGCACATAAAACTGAAAACACACACAGTGGCCATCATAACCGATGCTGAGACGGCCCATATTGCATTGTGAGGCTAATTGGATTGAGATGCTTATCTGTTGAACCGATAAAATGGTGTAGATAACATTCTGTAGTGACTTATTAAGGCCGTTCCCAGAATAATATTAGATCGCACGATACGCGCTGTGTGTTCGTAGCGATAGCAGCGGACGAAACCATTTTTGGTATGCTTCGGGTTTTTTTTTTGGCTAGTTTGATTTTTTTGGGTTAGTACTTCTTGTTGGGTTGTGTAAACGGTCTTTTGTGTTTGTGTGTAGTTTGGATGAAATTGGGATGGTCAATTTAAAACTTTGATGTAAAGGTCAGAGATGTGTTCAACACTTTTTTGAAATAATGTTTCTGTAGTGATATTCAATCCATTTTGCATTACCAGCATTAATACCTGTAATATCATTATTATAATAAATGTCTTGTTCATTATTATTGGCAATATAATAATAGAGTCGCCCCCTATTACATGGGACTTAAACATACCTGGCAAATTGTGGGTCAATGTCTAATGGGTACCTGCACAGTTACATACCTCTGCCCAACCCCTTTGAGGACTACAGGCGTGATACTATGTTATGTGTGTCTTCTTATTATCTGATCGTTTTGACCTCTATAAAACCCTCAAATATGTGCTGCCAAGTTTTTTCTAAACATTTAGAGAGCAATCACCAAAACTGCAGTAGAAAAACTAACGCCCCAAAATCTCAAGACAGACCACATTCTCACAGCCACGATCACAGGACCAAATCAACAGACCATTATAAAAGAAGAAGAAACCAATTAGGTCACATCTCCCCCACTTATCTGCGAACCCTACAGTGCTATCAGCGATCAGAACAACGGATCGCGTTGTGTAGTTTTTGCGAAATTGGTCCCGATCGAGTGTTATTCGCTTGTGTTGATTCCCTGGAACACTGCAAGTATCGAAGGCTCAATCTGCGACAGTGCCCTCGGACCCTGGATGTGAGTCATCAGGATGCCTTAGGAATTTGACTGGTATTTACAGGTTTTTGATAAAATCTATCATGCGGTGTCCTTACGGTTCATGGGGCATAGAAAGAGTTAAGTTAGTATGGGTTAAGAAAAACTTCGGGAGAAAACCACCAGCATATCCTATCCTATTATGCTACGTCTTATTGTTTGTTATATCAGCCTACTCTGTCCCACTGCTGGGCAAAAGCCTCCCCCATGGCAATGCGTCTAGAACGACACACCGGCGTTTCTTAAGTCTTGGAGTAAAATTTAAAAAAACAAGGAACACCCGGATGGAACGAAGTTATTGTTATTATTTTTTATTATGTAAAAAAAAAGAAATGTAGAAATGAAAATATCTGGCTTGCTTTCTATAAGAGAGAGAGAGACAGACAGAGAAACATGCGACGCCGCACAGCTTACAATAGCTTACTATAGCAAAAAGTGTCGTGACAACTTTTCGTAAGAATTTTTTCCGTCTAGCCCCCTTTCACAACGCGCGATAAGGAACTTCGTTCCAAAATCATAACGCCAGAACTAGTTCATGCTAGACATTTGATTTTACCAAGCCCTTACATCCGGAAAGGTCAGTTGAATAAAAGGTCATGTGTATGAGACGGACAGTTGAACTATAAACGTAAACCCACTCATATTATTACCATAACTTGGTTTGAGGAGGTCATGTGATTACTTAAAAGGATTGCTGCAATGGATCTTCTACACTCAGCTATAAGAAATTATAAAAAATACAAAAAAATTTAGTTACGTTTTTGAACAAGAGTCTTGCCATTGGTACTTATAGACATAGATCTTGACGAAATAATTTGAACCCAGCGTCATATGAAAATCTTCGCGACAGTCGTAACAGGTAGTGGCCCGCTGCCCACCATACACTAAAGTGCAGTAACAGCAAAATCACGATTTCGAGTAAAACGCATTTAAAGTTAAGAATTGATTTAAAAAAATCAACAGAATGTATAAGCAAAAAAATTTGAATGCAGAAAGGTTGTAAAGGCATAGGTTCACACGTTAAAGCAATAAAAAAAAATATATCTTAATAACTGAATTTATTATGGCCATTTATTCTTTTTGGTGCCTATTACTGCATAGCCTTTTTTGTAAAAAATACCATTTTAAACTTAGTAAAATGCAGCAAAAAGCCCTATTACTGCGTTTGGATCAGTTATTTTGTCAAGAAACCCAACTAACATGCAGTAAGGTCAAAAAAATACTGCATTTTAGTTAGTTTTTTAAGAAAAAAGTGTTCAATTTACTAGTGCAGTAAGAAAAATAGCTAGTTCACATTTTAAAGACCGTTTATTTCTTATTATTTAATCACAATAATTCAACTCACTTATGTAAAATTTACATATCAAAAATAAAAAAAAACATCTAATTAATAAAGGACCCTGCGCAGAATGCACAACCTCCTTTGACAGTTTTCTCTTAATATTAACTATAACTGCACTTTAGCTAGGAATAATCATATCTGTGTCATTATGCTATCCAAACTAATCTGCAGTAATGCTGTATTTTACTGCGTGTTAGTCAGTTTATAATGATAAAAGAATGTTAAGTATTCACAACTAAAATGCGACAAGCTTTGATTTTACTGCATTTTAGTTGGGAGTTCGTGACAATAAATTGTATTTTCTTAATTTGCAGTAAAAATAGCTTGTATGGCGGTAAATTTTACTGCGTATTAATTTTTTTTTTAATTTTTTTCCAGAAATATAAAACTATCTAAAGAACTGTAAAATTATATTGCTTACTGCATTTTAGTTATGAAACCTTAAAATTTAATCTGCAGTATAATTATTATAATATAATAATTTACTTACTTACTTACTTAAATAAAAACCATTCTAATAGTCTTAGAAATAAGTAAGTTAATTCAATAGAAAGCTTAAGAAACCCGCTTTCAGAATCACTAATAAAACGAAAAATCACAAAAGGGCTGTTACTGCTCTTTAGTCTCTGGTGGGCAGCGTAAATCTGACAACCAGTCTTACGAAGGGGTATTGTATTATCTAGTAGTAAATGGGTTGTAGAGATCAGATAGTCGCTCCATGTAACATACTGGTAATCAGCTGAATCTGGTTAGACTGGAAGCCGACCCCAAAGTAGTGTATGATGAAGATAGAAATATTAAGTGAAACTTTATTTGTTGAAGTATCACACAGCTTCGAAACAGCGGTATTGCCATTTTTATCTTAAAAATCAATCTCATCTATCTAGACCAAACGACTCAATAAAGACAACATCAAAGCCATCTAAAGGAGAATTCTCAACAATATTTACAATGATAACTAACTTATTAATAGCGTTTCTTTAATAAAATTAATACCATATCGTGACCGCAGCGATGTAGATAAAGATCTTTTTGAAAAAAAGGTGCATAAACTTTAATTAGAGAAGCGAGATCCATTTGAACGATAAAACGTATCGTTCTGATACACCTTGTTGTCTGGCGATGTTACTTATTACGTGTATAATGGTAATCGCACCTGTGTGGTGTGTAAGGTTATGTTAATAATAATTTTGATGAAATAATCGGGTTTAGACCGCATCTGGTCAAGAGGGCTTTAGTACAGAAGCTTTTAGTATTTCGTCATATTGTTCTACTGGCAATGTAAAGGCTGTACCGAATAAAGAGTGTTTATTCTATACGACTGTCATTTTATTATCGTCATAATTATTTAAGCTGAGAAACACTGCTGGCCATATACCTCCCCCAAGTGTCGCCACATCCCGTGCGTCTCATTGACTGTCATTTAATCTAAAAGAAATGTGTTTTGTTGCCTTTGGTTTCATTGTTGTAATTTGTACTAAAACTACAGGTACTTCAAAGTTTTCTTTCCATTGTGAATGCAGAATTCTATAAGTCCACGAACCGGAGAGTATGGTATATGTTACTAAATATAACAAAACATCACGCCTGTAATCCCCAAAGGGTTAGACAGATATAATGTCTAATAGCACACCCATATTTCGCCAGTTATGTTTATGTCCTAGTTGTGTATGTCACTAAAGTAAGAAAAAATATACTCTGTAATGAGTGAAACAAAACTGTTAATGATAATGTAGTTTTCAATAAAAATCAATCTGTTATAACTGTTCATAAAGTTTTAAGTGAAAAAAAAACTTGAGAGGTGTCAAGGAACACCCGGATGGAACGAAGATATTGTTATTATTTTTTATTAAGGAAAAAAAAAAAAATGAAAATATCTGGCTTTCTTTCTATAAGAGAGAGAGAGACAGACAGAGAAACATGCGACGCCGCACAGCTTACAATAGCTTACTATAGCAAAAAGTGTCGTGACAACTTTTCGTAAGAATTTTTTCCGTCTAGCCCCCTTTCACAACGCGCGATAAGGAACTTCGTTCCAATAATAATTATTTGACTGATAAATCGGATGTATCATCTGGTAGAGACTATTTTACTGTAAGTGCTTATAAAGATGAGAAAGCAAAAAAATTTACAGCAAATACATAAAAAACAAATAAATATAAATTCTTGTCTCTATCAACTAGATTGATCTTTATAGGCAGGAAGTGTTTCTAGCAGTTTTTGCGACAAAATGACATTTAAAGACAAAGTAGTGACAACCAGTTAAGACTAGCATCTGTCTGGTACAGGCATTTGAAATGTAAATGTAACACAATAGGCAGGATGTTGATTACCTCGGTGCTGTGCTGGTCTAGAGGACGTAAGCGAGACTGCTGACTATAGGGTCCAAGGTTCAAATGATCCTTAAGTATTAACAGGGTTATTGGTTGATAAAATAATTCTAATCAAAGTACTCTGATTTAAAAACGAAAATTCTATGATACCTATTACTAGAAAGTCATTCTTTAAATTAATCTGTTTGGGGACCACATCGGTGGAAACTGCCAGTGTTTAGAGTCATGAATAGTGGTCCAACACATCAAGTCCGACTTTTGAGCATGACGTCCTGAGTTCGATTTCCATCAGGAATTTGTCAGTAACAGCCACGGGATCTAGATTTGTGCTTCGGGGATTACATCCGTGATGTTATGTTTATGTGTCACTTGGTTGCTCAAAATCATTTTGATAATGATGATAATAATTTTCAAGAGCACATCATTTATTTGACCATCAAAGGCGTTTTAACTCGAAAAGTGTTATAATCTTGAAGATGGTAAAATCAAAAGATGTTAAATTACAAAAGTACCTAATAATAATTTGAAACTGCTTTTAAATGGATAATCAGAAATCTCTCCCAAGATCACCTGTAGAATCAAATACACATAAGACTTGATTGATTAATAGATCCTAATGATCAGTGGTATCAACTTTATAGACCCGTAAAATAGTGGGACGTAAATAATTAACGATTCGTAATACTAATTGCCGCAATCGACTTACACTTGGCCGATTTTCATTGATAACTATCTGTCAATGCCGATCGCCATATACAAACATACATTATAGAAGAGATACGATCAAAATGTGTTAAAATCAATAAATCTAAGTCCGAAAACTTATGCAAATGAATTACAATAAAGAATGGGAGTATCGACTTGTGAGCTAAAAAATAAAGGCTTCGGTTACGATATCACACATGGGGCAACTGATGAATTAGATTTTATATTAAGATAAGCAGTTAAAATAGAAACTATAATATTAATGAATGATAGGAATCACTAAGGAAGGAAGTTGTAAAAGCTGTTCTAATGAACACATCTTGTGGTTTAAATTTAAGGGTCAGAAAAACTGTTAAAAGAGGTTTATAAAAGTTGATAACGGAATTAAGTACTTATGTGTTTAATATAATAACAAATAGAATAGTTTAAGATTTCATTTACGCTTTTTATGGTAGTTACTTGTTTAAATTATAGGTATTAAAAAGTGTCAATGGAAAAAAATAAAAGGCAACATTGGCTACTTCTTCTTCTTCGAAACTCAACATATAAATAAATAAATGAAAATTTATAACAATAAATTTTACTGTTTACATCTACCACTGCTATAGATGCCAAAGTTTGTGGGGAAGGATAGATGTTTATTTTTCTGCCACGCAAAAATTGGTAAACGGTTTTGGATAAAATTTGATACACCGACCTTTTATAACCTGGATTAACATATAAAATACTTCTTATTCCGGTACTATGGGTCCATAGGACAATTAAAAGTATCAGTTTTTTCTGTATTAGCTGGTACACTCATGCGCAGTAGATGATGTCAGTAGGGAATAACAGTGAAACAATAGAATAGAAATAGAGGGAAATTGATTAAACATAGGCTAGATAAAAAAGAAACAATACAGAGATTACAAACATGAAAATTAAATATACTAATTAAAAAATAATACAAAAATAAGGAATTAATAACAACGATACTGGTCTGTGTGCGCAAGATATAATCACTACTGGTGATCCCAAGTTCAATACCCTGGTTAGGCAAAGTGTTAAAGTGCTTTTCTTTAAGGATATTCCCAACTGTAGCCTGGTTAATGATAATAAACTTTTGGCATGGCCATCAATCGGAATACTAGCAGAAGAAAGAATGAAAGATCTTTCATTAACCATAAACCTAAATCAAACTGGTGTAATGCAGATGTGCCCATTATAGACACAGCTCTGTCCGTCTAATATTTCGGTGAGTCCAGTAACGATGTTCTTTTATAAATTAAAATATATTTAAATTCTGTTTTTAATAACAACATAAACTTTATAACCAATCACAAGGCAAAACCATTGTCTTTTCCAGTTTTAATCAGAAATACCTAATTTAATTGTGTATCACTTATAGCCACGTCATATTATAGTGTGTTCATTTGCCTTATTCTTTGTTTCAAATCATGTATGTTTATCAAAACCGCGTTAGCCTATTGAATTGGAAACAAAAGGATTTTTATCAGTTTTCTGCTCAAAATATTTAAGTGATTCAGTTAAAGTGGTAGAATGATTCAGTTCTTGAAGCCAATCGACAGATTTGTTGGTACTTTTTATAATTGTTATTTTTTTCCGGTGTTGTGGAAATTCCTTACCTAATTTTGTCTTTTTTGGGTTTGTTTAAGAAAGAAGAATGAAATCTGCTAAATATCATCGTAGGACACGCATTTGTATTAAATACTGTAAGCGCACGAGCTACGGCAAATCCATAAATTTACAGTAATTCATTTATTTGTTGTGTCATTGCTTGGGAGGGTCGGTGTACGGATGTACACATACAGTTACCTATGCAAATTACAGCTTTGCCAATCGATCTCAAATCTAATAATGACTGAACCAAGTTAAAAAATTTAAATGCATCCTTAATACCAGCCAGTAACAGTGCATTACAAAACAAAGCCAATAGAATGATAAATGAAATCACCTAGATCAGCACGACAATCAACCTCCACAATAGTAACACGATTCCTTTTTGTATCTGCTAATCTTGTCACCTTTGTTCATATTTCGTATAATAAGCAGTAATCTGGCGATCGAGTGAATCATTAAACACCCGATAGAGGGCGGAGGTGACGCGTCGCCCACTGTGGTCGCCTGGACATCTACATGTTATGAGCGATAAGCGTTTAATGACGATGAACCAGAGCTTGACCTGGTGAAGGTTGCGGGGAACAGAGACAGACTTGTTAATGTGGCGACAGTTGGTGGAAGCCTATGTCCAGCAGTGGACGTATTAGCTGTAATGATGATGAACTAGAGCTGGAAGAGGCTACAGTTTACAATACCTTTAGGGAGATAGGTTTCGAACTACGAGACTGATACGGTTTTAGTGGTATAGTAGTTAGCGGGAACTCTCATTAAATCGTTACATTGTTTTATCGAACTAAACAAAGCACAAATGAACGCATCATCGATTCGAAAAGAGGAAAAGGTTACTGAAACTAATAATAAATACAGTAGGCTATTCGAATCAATAAGGTATGTTAAAAAGGAATGCGTACCTACAACGTAGGCTCAAGTATAAATTCTTGTGTCTAATTAGCGACAACCATTCCGGAAATTTATTTTTCAATGTTTGTGTTGTTTGAAAGCTCATAATTGTCAAAGATTAAGAAAAATACAAAAAAAAAATGTTGTAAATAAACTCCCGTTTCACTTAGACCAACACAAAAACTAACCACAACCGTATCTGGCTAATCGCGATCGCTCATAACTAAAGGCACGGCTACACCAGCTACACACGGTCGATTTCATCCTTTGTTGTGCACAAGAAAAATGGCCGAACACTATCGAGCGACGATACTATTACTTTAAACAAGATCCCCGCTCCTGATAGTTCACTGAGAGGGAACATACGTAAGCGTTGGACACTGATGTAGACTGTGGAGAATTAGAATTATTTACTAGAATTTGTTATTTATGTCTTTCTTGCATCTGTGGTTAGTTAAACACACAATTCTAAAACGCTTTCGTCTCAACAAGCTAGAATTACCCAGGTTTACCCAATAATAAAGTGCAAAAATGCTTTCGGTACCTCAAGGAGGTATCTTAGGTCCTTTTTAAAATCAGTCGAAACTTCGAAAGTGACAAGAATATAGCATAAAGGTGAATCTGGGAAGTCTTACGAGCATAACAGACTTTAGTAAACTCAGACAACTCCTATTTCACCATTATTTTCATCAACCAAATAATCAACACCAAGAAAGATTTCTATCTCCAATTCTGTACAGCAAGAACCATTGAAACGATCTACAACGACACTTTACTATCAATTCCGTGTACCAAAACAATCCGAATAACTTAATAGGCGTCTCATAATACAGGCCTCACGTTGGGTGGGCTTAAGCAGCACTCATTTGTCAACTGCGCCCGCTACCACGATACGCGTCACAATCCTTTGTGTGGAGATAGCTATCGCAAGAACAATGCCTCCTAGTGTTTATACTTCCAAACCGTTTAACACATTTGTTATAAGGTCAGAAATGTTAAATTGTTAAGATCGGGTTACCTTTGATTTGGATCGAGTTAAGGTAGAAGGGTTGGGCGGTTGTTATTCATATGCGTGGTTGGGATCGAATTTTTCAGTATTGGTCAAAGATCTTTACCATTTTAAATTTTCTTGGCATACCATTGATACCGAAGGCATAAGGTACATACAACAGAAACTTATTTATAGTTCTGGAACCTGTTCATTGTCCATAACACACATAAAATTTTATACGTACTAAATATCTTTATTCTATTCCATCTTCTTATCTCCAACTAAAAGATAATCGATAAAACTCAACGTTCTAGAATCGAACTTACGACCTCAAGCTCCACTTTCTTCACCACCATCCACAAACCTGTCTCAACCAATAAACAAGAAAATAATGGTGACAATCGCCCAGATCGAACATCGATACGTCGTACCGTTTAGTGTTTCAAACGTTAAACAATGAACTATTTGTTACGACAAATACAACCTTAAACAACTCCCCAAGTATTCAGTAACAAGTGAAGAAACAATTCTAAATCCATCACTCTTTTTGTATTCATTTTAAATACACAACAACTTGTGTACCCGTCAGTGAACTGGATACAAATCGAAACGCTCGGATTTATCTTTGTTTGTTAGTAGATGCTCTCGCGCCGGTAGTCTCGGCTTTTTGGTTTTCTATCTCTTTCTCTCCTGTTAGTTCGTGTTATATAGTGTTACGCCCTTCTCCCCGACAATCGATAATATTGTCCTACGAGAGTTTTATTAGATTACTATCAGTAAGAACTGTCAGTTTATTAAAACTTTCGTGTTTTGTGGTCTTAACGTTTGTTTTAGTATTTTCTTGTTTTGTTTTACGATTGTAATAAGTTTTTATGGCATAATTGTTGTGAGACTCTCTAAAATTGATGATTATTGTGTAATTGGTCAAGTTACACGTGTCTTCATTGAAAATTATATTGAATGTTATTATCGCAATAAGTTCAGTTCGTGTTTGTGTGGTCTTCAGCTTTAGATAGAATTTCACTATTTCGAAACTGTGGGAGGTGACTGTAAATTCCTTTAAAATATTGAAATTATCTTAACTCATGTCAAGTATGTAGTTTAACGGACATCAGGAATTTTAATAATCATTCCAATGTTTCAATCTGTTATATTTCTAACAAATTTTACGGGAAAGACACTGATGTATCATAATCAGACCTGCCTCACCATTCACCACACAAAAGCCACTCTTGCACCACAGGCACGCCAACAAGAAACTTCCCTATCTCATCGTCTAGACAATTTATTTTTAGCTGCAACATAAACCGTAAAAATATCTCCCTACATCTATCAAAAGATACCGCATTATAGCAGCAGTAATCTACAGACTAGTGCAATCTTACCATCGCGTATCTGAGCCCAGTTATCAGCTGTAACGACCGTCCAGCTTATCACAAAACGTGTTTTTAAAGCTTTTTTCGTGAATTAAAATTTGTTAGCTGAAACTCGTGTGCAGATAGCCTTAGATTAATGACATCAGATTACAGATTTCGGATGAGCAAAATATGGCGGATAGGAATCTAGGTAATAACAGTTTTTGTTGTGTGTTGTGAAATGCTTGCGAGATTTTTGGGGTCAGGGGTTTTAAAGCTCAGAAGATAATCGAGAAACTGATGTTGGAAGTAAGGAATATGTAAATCTAAATGGTTCTGTTAAAGAGGTTGTAATGAGAATTAATGAAACTGGGTAATTTAGTGAAATAAAGACTGAACGGGAAGACTCTAACCTTACTCTTCACCGAGAATTAGGCCCCGTAAACACGAGGAGCACTTTTCTGTCAACCAACTTCAACTGTCAACAGATGCAACTGCGTTTGCCGTCGACACTCCACAGCTGAAGTTGACCCTGTTGACAGCAAAGTGCAGCTCGTCTGTTTGTGCTGTCTTGTATGTGGAGATAGATCAGTTAAAACCATCTCCATTTCAATTACAATACACCTTTTTTTTTTTTTTTGGGGGTGGGAATTCATTTCTTAGCCCTTGTGCCGAGGCCGCGGCATCTCTTTTGAACAACCTGCAGTACCGACGGAATCACAATACACCTTAGCATAGGGAAACTCCCGCGCGCTTATCACCAAAGCTTCAGACACTTTCCGACGTCTTCCGAGCACAGCCGAAGCTTTCCGATTCGAACTACCCCAAACACATTAGGTTGGCGCCAAACCCTTCAACTGCAGATACAATATCAGTGAATTAAATAAACTCATTATTATCTTATCGTATAAAAGGAGACCTCCTCGGTATTGAGAGCTTATCAGATATTTTTGAAAGTCACATTTTTTATTGACGCTTTCAAGCTTTTTTCGTTTTGGAATAACTTTGGTATTGCAAGGAATTTGAAAGATATTTGGTATTAGAAATACTGATTCTTGACTTAACAAACACGAAATATATTCTGGCTAGTGAAACTCGCTGGACGTGATGGCTATCGAAAACATAAAAAAATATTATTTGACTAGTTGAGTTGATGGCCGCGGTCTCGCCCAAGGAATGAAGATCACACAATTCATACATTTTTTTTCTGGTCTTCCTCTTCCTCTCAATCCATCAACATAACCACTAATAATAATATTAGTAAACCACGTCAGTTTAAAAACTCAAATAAAATCCTAAAAACAATACTTGTAATAATACCCAGAAACTTATTTGTCACCTGAAAAACGCCAGCTTCCTCTACGTTCGACAAGGGAACCCCCTAACTTTATTACCACACCTTATTAAAAGCCATGACCGATAAACTCATGTCATATCTGCCATATAATACAGGAAAATCCTGCAGATATTTGCACACTTAATGAGCACGAATCGTAAAATAGCATAAGTTTTTCGCAACTTTTTTTTGGCACAAGTTAATGGGGGGACATACGTTGGTGTATTTTGGCACACAACCCTTTGCTGCCGCCGCGTTACCCCCAGACCGATAGTTTATTGACGACTATTTATTCGCGACGATTATCGTAAACTTTTCGATTTTGTATTATATCATTTATTTGTATTTTAAGTACAGTTGTAAGTGTGAGTTTGTGTGTGTTCCGGTTGCGACGTTTTGTTGAAAATGACTTCATTTAAAACTCCAGTGACACACCAGCGAGTAAAAACCCTATTTCTCTGAACGGTACTTACCTAAGGCACGTCAATATACTCAAAATTCATAGGAACGTGTATTTCATAGAATATATTGTAGGCATCGCAAGCTGGGTTGGTCAGATAGGCAGTCGCTCCATGTAAAAATCTGGTGATACACCTGTATCTGGTAAAACTGGAAGCCGGCCCCAACATAGTTGGGAGTACACTAGGCAGATCATGATCTTGTAAGCATCTAAAACGATGATAAACATAGGACAATATCAGAAACACTTACTGGAGTAATCATAACGTATTATAACCTGTTATTTATAGTTCCAGAAAAAATAGATAGGTAGGTCAACAAAGTCTGAAAGATTATATTATACCCATATTTTAAGTTACCTAAGCTTACATACAAATAACTTTTTCATAGCATATCTGTCAACAAATCCTTGAGACCATGTCAGAAAACTTTATATCATCGCAACATCAGAAGTTGGAAAAGAAAAAGGTATTAGCATGAACATTAGAGTAATATTTCTCCGATCGTATCGTGAACTACGGCCAAGTAATGCCTTGCTTTACATGTCACATTTACATAGCAGTTTTCAAGAACATTGCTGTCGAATCAACGCTAACTATTCAGCTTAAGTTATAAGCGACAGCGGACATTAACACCATTTCACTTTGCCATCTACTTAATCATAATAATTATCATCATCTGTCTAGCCTTTTCCCAACTAAGTTGGGGTCGGCTTCCAGTCTAACCGGATGCAGCTGAATACCAGTATTTTACATGGAGCGACTGCCTATCTGACCTCCACAACCCAGTTAATACTAGGTAATACGATACCCTTTGGTAAGACTGGTTGTCAGACTTTCAGGTCACTGACTACCTGTAACGACTGCCAAAGATCTATATATGGCTGCCGGGACCCAACAGCTTAACGTGCTTTCCGAGGCATGGAGGAAACTCGGTATGTCGGGCGGTCACCCATCCACAGACCGACCTAGGCAAGCACAGCTTTACCTTAAGATCGACCCGAGTGGCAGTTCTTATTAAGCCACATAATAATTATAATCTACATGATATTATTATTCCCACCGCACAGTTGGGTTACAGGTTTCTCTGAGAGGGTTAAAACTAACAACTCTTACCAAAGAATACCGTATTACCAAGTAATAACTGGGTTGTGGAGGTCAGATAAGCAGTCGCTTTGTGTAAAATACCTCCAATAAAATTAGGCAAAATTAAATGATGACAGCATTATAGACGAAGAATTCCTGCGTTTTTCAAAAATACATTGATCCGAAAAGCAGAATGATAATCCCAAAGTCCTTCCCGCTTATTTCTTAAGCCTCACACCACACAACCTATAGCGTATTTTAGTGCCCAAAATGGCAAATTACATACAAGAAAATAGTGCAGTTGCATTAAAGTATTAACATTTTTATGGCCCATATATTCAGAGTAAGCGTTGCCCAGAACAATTGATGTGCGAGAAAATACGGATTTAATGCATTTTTCCATTGTAATAGGTTCTACTGGTGATTAGGCGATTATACAGTTTAGTAACACAGGAAATATGGGGTACGGTTGGATAGGTAGAAAAGTTTTAGTGTATAGGCAGATTTAAAACGGAAAAACTTGAATCCTGGATGCTCTGGAAAAGCATTGAATGCTAGAGGTTATTGTCCTAGATAAAAATGCATCTTATATTCGCAATTCCTAATCTGCGGGTTTAGCGACATGAAACTGAAGGGTTTTTAAAAGTTTAAATTTAAATTTATACATGTGAAAAATTATATGAAATTTATTATATAAAGTTTGTATTTTTTAAGTTTCAAACATGGAAGTTGATATTTATACGTCTGTATTTTGATTTTATGTAAACTCGTCCCTGTAGTTGGCTCCTGAAAAGTGGTCGGTGGGAAACTATCAGACACTCGTCCTTTCTCATAATTACCGAATCAGAACCTAGTTATAGTACCACTGGCCCCGTTAAACTTCCAATGTTACCAATACCTACTAGAAATAGTTGTTCTTGAAATTTCTTTTACAAGATATTTTTGAAAAAGTTGCACATTTTTTATCAGCGAGATAAAGTACATTATCCTACATTAAGAGCGTCATTTTATACACAAGTATTTTATTATTATTTACTATTGTATGTCAAGGAAAAACGGTCATCAAATTATGCTTTTTATATGGTTTTATGGCTTGTTACGGTTTGGTTATCGTTATAGTAATATGGTGCAACCCACCCTAAGAGGTTAAATTTATACATGTGAAAAATTATATGAAATTTATTATATAAAGTTTGTATTTTTTAAGTTTCAAACATGGAAGTTGATATTTATACGTCTGTATTTTGATTTTATGTAAACTCGTCCCTGTAGTTGGCTCCTGAAAAGTGGTCGGTGGGAAACTATCAGACACTCGTCCTTTCTCATAATTACCGAATCAGAACCTAGTTATAGTACCACTGGCCCCGTTAAACTTCCAATGTTACCAATACCTACTAGAAATAGTTGTTCTTGAAATTTCTTTTACAAGATATTTTTGAAAAAGTTGCACATTTTTTATCAGCGAGATAAAGTACATTATCCTACATTAAGAGCGTCATTTTATACACAAGTATTTTATTATTATTTACTATTGTATGTCAAGGAAAAACGGTCATCAAATTATGCTTTTTATATGGTTTTATGGCTTGTTACGGTTTGGTTATCGTTATAGTAATATGGTGCAACCCACCCTAAGAGGTTAAATTTATACATGTGAAAAATTATATGAAATTTATTATATAAAGTTTGTATTTTTTAAGTTTCAAACATGGAAGTTGATATTTATACGTCTGTATTTTGATTTTATGTAAACTCGTCCTTGTAGTTGGCTCCTGAAAAGTGGGAAACTCTATCAGACACTCGTCCTTTCTCATAATTACCAGATAATCAGAACCTAGTTATAGGACCACTGGCCCCGTTAAACTTCCAATGTTACCAATACCTACTAAAAATGAGAATTGTTTTTGACATTTCTTTTACAAAATATCTTTGAAAAAGTTGCACATTTTTTATCAGCGAGATAAAGTACATTATCCTACATTAAGAGCGTCATTTTATACACAAGTATTTTATTATTATTTACCATTGTATGTCAAGGAAAAACGGTGGTAAGTAATAAATAGGCACGCTTGTTATCTGGCGTATGCAATGTGTTGTTGATGTACCTATCTGTGTGGACACTCGGGTGGGTAGGATAGCTAGCAATTTTTTGGATTAAAGCTTAACTAGCAGGTGCTTCTTGATTATTTTTTGCATGAAAAGCGAAGACTTTTCTCTTATTTCTTGATTATTTAACGCATGATAAGCATAGAAATTTCTCCAAGTTAGTTTTGTATGTTATGACATAAAAAATGCAATACCTTACACCTACAGAAAATATTCCAGCGACATTGATAATGTACGCCAAAAAAGTAAAAATGTATCTAATGTTAGCATATGGAATTTAAAAGAAGTAGTACCCTTATCCCACTTTTTTGTGTAGAATATTTTTCAATGCACATAATATTCCTTTTTTATCCAATTAATGTATTCTATAAAAAATCCTAGGCTGATTCTAACTTACCTAATAAGTAAATTTTACAAACTTCGCGTGTTTCTTAACAACTAGTTGCTATAAAATTCTGTTTAAAATGACACTAATTACTGCAGTGAACGTTTTGATTACTTTTGTTTGTTTACAGAAAGACGAATGCACTATGTAGGATTGTAGGCATGTAATTAATTTGTCTTAAGTATGTTTAAATCACCTACAATGCGTTATTTATTAGTGTGTGATAGATAGTTAAAGAAATATTTAATATTATTAGTGATTTTCGTTTTTCATGAATATTTAATAATCTAAGTACGAGTTTTTGTCAAAGTGGCATGAATTTGAAAAACAAAACTTATTTTAAATACCACGCCATTCTTCCCAATCTTGTGCCTCCCGTATCTAACGATTTTCTGTTCATTTAGTCACTATATAAAAATCGAAATACAACAAAATTGATCCTTAACTAATCCTTTATCACGAACATGTCCCCCATCCGTAAGCCCCGTATGTCACGAGCACAAACTTACAACAATGGCTTCCCGATAAGCTGTATACTTATAAAATAATTGGTCTACGATAATTCTAATTAGCGTGCCGATACTATCGATATCTTGCACCAGACCCAGGCAACAGGAAACTCTGATAGTGGCCTTATTTATTAACACTTTAAACATGCTTAACTTGCAAGTGGAGACAAAAAATAAAGTCAACCGTGTGTTTTGTAGCTTATCTTTTAGGTGGTTAGTCCTTATTTAATATTATAAATGCGAAAGTAACTCTGTCTGTCTGTTTGTCTCGCTTTCACGCCAAAAGTACTGAACCGATTTAAATAAAATTAGGTACACAGATAGTCTAGACCCTGAGGAAGGACATAGCCTAGATATTTTAAATGCGAAAAATTGTTTGTAAGGATTGAAAGGATGATTATTTCGAACCCAAGACAGTCATCTCTCCGGCGGGGCTGCGGGTTGTTCGCAAGAGATACCGCGGCCTCGACACAAAGGGCTAAGAAGGAACATGGGTGGTTTTTAGTCAGTAGAAGTCTGACACTCCCTTCCACTCTACCCAGGGCGGAGGGGTTATTTGATGATTATCCAACACCCCAAAAAAAAAAGACAGTCATCACATCACTGATTATTCGGTTTCATGTGCATAATTATTTAATTAACTTTTGCTTCGATAAAGGAATATAAGAAAACCAGCATGTCTGAGAGATATTTCTCGACGGAATGTATAGCCAAGTCTACAATCACACGAGAAATTTCTCGACGGAATGTATAGCCAAGTCTACAATCACACGAGATATTTCTGGACGGAATGTATAGCCAAGTCTACAATCACACGAGATATTTCTCGACGGAATGTATAGCCAAGTCCACAATCACACGAGATATTTCTCGACGGAATGTATAGCCAAGTCCACAATCACACGATGAAGAAGATGAGAAACCAACATTTTCTAGAATCAAAAACATAACCCTACTTAATCAGAGGCTCGAAAGTCTGACAAAGAGTCTTAACAAGGAGTATCATATTCGGTATTACCTTGTAATAACTAGGTGTGCAGTTCAGATAGGCAGTTGCTTCATATAAAATAGTATTCAGTTGCATGCAGTAAGATTGGAAACCGACCCACATTGGGGATAGAGCCATTTTTTTGTTTAAAGCCATCTAGAGATCGCAAAAATAAACCAAATGAGACAATTTTTGGACAGAAATGTTTGTAATTAAATGCTCAAGAGACTGACGAAGCCGGATTTCTAATATTCTTTAAATTTAAAATTTCATAACCCACTAAAACCAAGGTAAAGCGAGTTTTACCCTGTTCTTTAACCCTTTCAGTCACGCATTTCAACTAGCACTTGTATGGAAGTGAAAATATACGCTTACGATGTATTATTCGTCGCTGAAAACAAATCAGTCACAATATTAAAAAAAAGATTTTTTTATGTTCAATTCATAATTGCATTTTTTATAAAAAAAAAATTACAACCTAATTTCGCAAATCGGGCTTCGTGAGTGTCTTTGGAATTGAATTTCAAACATTTCTGTGCAAAAATGGTTTAATTTGGTTAATATTTTAGCTATTTATGTGGTTTTGAACATTCTGTCCCCAATGTGCGACTCAGTGCGACCCCAACATAGTTGGGAAAACGCTAGGCTTATCAGCTAGTTACTCTGAAACGGTAAAACATGGAAAACAAAAAGGCGGAAAACAATGTAGACCACATAATTGATGACACGTGTAAAAAAAAATAATGAGGACAGGATAACAAATTAACTGTTTTATGGAAAAGGGTTATAAGACTTATTTTCCTTCTGTCATAGCGGCATGACATGGACTTGGACACAGTTCTAGCATTTTTGAAATGATTAGAAACGAATCCACCAATGAATCTCGCGATCAGCTAACCAAACTAGCGTTCAAGAGTGGTCAGTTTTCGTTTATTTAATTTTGTATTAATTAGTGTTTTGTCGTGTGCGAGTCAAATAAATACTTTTTTTTTCTCTGTATGAATTATAGGACTGACAGTTATTGAACGTGGTCAAAACCTTAATCACGTTCAAATTAATTGTTAAAGTTTTGAATATGCAGGTGCTTCTAATCGTTGTTCCTACGTAAGCGTTGTCACCTGTGGACATGACGAATGGAAAAAAAACAAATACATCTGTATTTGTTTTAAAATAAATCGTTTAAAAATAATCGCTCTCTTCTTCTTTATCTCACTTAAACTAAATTGATGGGAAATTCTAAAGAAAAATTCGTCAAAACATGTAATTCCCGTTACTTGTATAATACCTATGCGACAGCTGATAAGTTACTATAATTTTTATTTCTAAGACAAAGCCATATTTCTCTGGATATCCCACTATTACACAAATAACTTCAAGCCTGAGTTCATTCAAAGGTTAAGCAGAAATGTACTCTGTCTACTGCCCTCGTAACAGTAAATGCAATACTTGCAAAATGGCGGTTTTGAGAAAAACGCTGCTAAGTAATAATGTCACACGAAATTCTGCATTTTTTCTTTCTATTTCATTATGTCTATTGTCCAAGTCATCCAAAAGCAATAAAAAAAATTCTACGTGTGTAATCGCTCCAAGATGTAATTTTTTGACATAAACTATAAAAATGACGATTAATTCATTTGCTGTTACGAGAGCAGTATAAAGTACCTATGTACCCACACATAACAGCACCCAACATCCCATAACTGCAAGTCCAGTCCGGCACAAAACCATTTCAAAAGCTTCTAGAAAAAGATAAAAACTATTTATACTCTTACAGCCGATATCAAGCTCCCGATAGCAGTTTTATAGCTAGTCGCTGACAAACAGATAGTTTCAAGGTAAACAGTTATTGTTCATCGGTTAAATTTGTTATGACTACCCTCTTGGTGGCCCTGGCTTAGAAAGTTAATAAAGCAAGTTTCGTAGTTTTAAAATGCAGTAACTTAACGTCACGCCTCTTATAACAACAATTAATGTTACTAGATTAACCTACCAACTGGTATATACTTGCAAAATGGAGGTTTCGAGTAAAACGCGTATCCTACTTCTTACTATAATCACATCACATCACACTATCATTCTATATCATATCATATTCATCACACTAATATTATAAAGGCGAAAGTTTGTGAGTGTGTATGTTTGTTACTCTTTCACGCAAAAACTACTGAACGGATTTGGATAAAATTTGATACACAGATAGTTTATAACCTGGATTAACACATAGGATAGTTTTTATTTCGATTGTATCCCGTTGTAGTTTTTATCACATGGGATAATTTTCGAGTTGTAGCGGGCGAAGCCGCTGGCAACAGATAGTAAATAATAATTTCACACTAATTACTGTTGTTTTCCTTACTATTTCACCATATTCCAGGCATCCGAAAACATTAGAAATAATTCTTCGTGCAGCTTAGTCTACTGGTGTAAATTTGTCAAAAACGTAAAAATTTCGATTACTGCATTGATTATATAATTCTAATGTGTATGTGTAATTTTTTTTTTATTGATTATTTTAGTATTATGTTTGTGTTGTATGCCATTTTAATTCTAGTATCGTGTAGGACTATATCTGAAATAAATAAATTATTATTATTATTATTTTGTTATCAACTACTGCCTAACTTTTCGGCGATTAAGGGTGTGACGTTATACCATATTATAATTCAAAATAAACTTTCAAAATGACTCAATTATCCCCCACACAACTCTGCTGACCCCAACAACACAGTCTAGAAACTAATGCTATCAACATAAATAATAATGATAAAAAGCTTCGTAAATCGCAACGAAACGGTGATAACAATCGGCTGGATTTATACGGTATAGATAACCGTGCAGAAGATAGGGCGCTTTCTATGTAGGTAGTTCGCTTTGTATTTTTATACGTACTGCTTGAAAGCGCTTTTTAAAGCTGGAAGTGCGATAAGACTTTGATGTTATCATTGTTTTTAAGTATTAAGTCCGAACTGGGTGTTCGTAGTTGGAAAAAGGTGTTAGTGCAGTAGATTGTTGGCATATTGTTGGTAGACAAACTAAATCAGATTGAAACAAATTAATCATAATTTACTACTTGCTTGCAGTTAAGTCGAAAATATTTTAATAGTTGTCTAAATAAAATCATTTTAAAGTTACCGAATAATAAGCCAGTATAGGTTCCGTATGGTGTCGGACGTTAAGAATAGCACCATCCCATATCTTCCCGTGGGTGTCGTAAGAGGCGACTAAGGGACTTACCAGAGAATGGGCAGCAGCGTTATCTGTGCCTTCGTAACAACCATACTGCGATCGCCAACCCGCCTGCCAAGCGTGGCGATTATGGCAAATCCCCCCCTTCTGGGGGAGGCCTATGTCCAGCAGTGGACGTCTTATGCCTGAAATGATGGTGAATGATGAAGACAGTATACAAAATAAAAGCCCAAAATCATCATCATCATCAATTCAGCCAAAAGGAATTCACTGCTGGAAATAGGCCTCCCCCATGTGTCGCCACATTGACCGAAAAAAAACCCAAAATGTATTGAAATAACAAAATCAGGGCCCACAGAACCCTAACACAAATCCATCTATCAATCTCAAAACAAAATACAATACAAAATTGAAGTCAACATCAAGAAATAACGAAATGTCCTTGATAAGAATTTATATACGGGAGCGATAAGGCTGGGCGGGCGGGCGATAAGCGGCCGCGGGCGGTGATAACGCGCCGCCCGCCCTACAGATGTTATCTGTGATTAAATAGCTCGCGTTATCAGTAGCGGGAGTCGACGATCTTGGGCGGTACAGAGTAGTTTTGTAAGATAGAGGTGGCGATGTAATTTTATTTCAAGAGTTATTTGGAAGCAGTTGTTGTGATTAAAATTAATGGTCATTGCCCTTAATTAGGTCATTATATTGTGAAGCGGTTTTGTTGTACCACCATGTTATGAAAAGTGGTCATTAATCTGTTCAATATTTTTATTCTGATGATCTTAAAATCAGGATATCTTCTGAGCATGAGGTCCTAAGTTCGATTCCACGTTCGGGCAAAGTTTTACCGGGTTTTCCATTACGAATTACCCAGTAGCAGCCACGGTCTTTGGATTTGTGTCCAGTTGATGGCAGTGTACAAGTTACCCTCTGCTTAACCCTTCGGGGATATCAAGCGTGATGTTATGTTATGTGGTAAAGATAAACTGTAAGCAATACATGACAGATATGTCTGTTCGCCTCTATTATAAAGATTTTCAATTAAACATAAGACTTTGGCTTAGAAGAAACTATCAACGCATTTTACCCCATATTGCTAATTAGTTATCCCTACAAACCTACCTTTAATTCCCTTTTAACTATTCATAGATCACCCCCAAAACACCCCGCCGCCTCTGCCGCAAACTAATCTACACAAAATATGAATACGCAGCGTTGTCGGTACGAATCCGTCAAACAGATGAGATAAGACGGACGTGAACTTTTGCTGTGTTTGTAACGTACCACCCCCCTTCACCCCAAGTCTTTCACCCCCTCGACTTGGTCCCCCCTTCACCCCCTCGACACTTACATATATTCAGAAGTTGGTGTGTGTGATGATAATGTCTAGAAGTACTTTGCTTTTCAAATAAAAATAAGTTTTGGGTTTTGTGATAATATGGTCGGTGTTTTAGTGGGGTTGATAATTTTTGAAAAGATACATATTTTTTGGTTGATGGGACTTTACGGGCTTAGGGACTTTTAGTCTTTTGAATAAGAAGGTACCAAACTATGATTTCTAGAAGAAGTATGAATAACTATTGAGTTAATTTGAATGTTTTTTTCATAAAGAGAACGACTTGCTCTTTTTTAAAAACTTTGTTTCAAGCGAGGAATTTCTCCTGTACCTCGAGTGCGTTTACAAATATTTAAACTAACATGCATGCCATACAAATATTTGTTTTGTGTGGGAATCGGACTCGCGAAACGCAGTGCATCAGTCGCACAGGCACATCACCAACCGTGTCATCCATAAAAAAAAATTATTGTAAAAATATTATTTTTTTATTTAGAAAAGCCGACATCGTTCCAACCCCAAACCATACTTGCTTAGAAATAATCAAATAAAGTTTTTTGGATCGTTGAGTGCAACAGACTCCTCTGGTTGTTTTATTAAAATAATTTCATAAAAATAAATAAAAATGCAAATTGTTGTCTTCATACATTGTAGTTTAAACAATTTACCACTAACCTATTTTTTTTCAATTGGCTCTAAACTCGACTGGTGAATTACTTGCGCAGAACGTAATGGCATCAGATGACCTACTTACCTGAAAGAAAAAAGGGAAATTAAATTACATTATAATATCATTACGAGGTGACGGGGAGTTGACCTGCGATTGACCTGATAGCGCTAAGCTATAGGCGGAAGCGGAGATGATACCGGGTTAGCGGTTAGGCATTACATGCCATGTATGGTGGAAATTTTGTGATAAGACATATTGAAAAAGTTCAAAATTTAATTCATAGTTGTACCTATCGGTACATTAATCACAAGTCATTTACTATTTTAGGACGCTTTGAATGACATATTTGGACATATTGATTTTAGTTTTAAGGAAGTAATAACTGCTAATTAGATAATTACCAGTTATTATTTCCTTAAAACCATTTTTGGATTTGGGATTTTAGCCGTCAAAATCAGCAAAATATGTACACGTGGATCATCTGCGTAGGTAGGAAACTCCGCCATTGAAATGATAGCCATACTGTACTTGAAAAAAAAACTATATTTACGTTTATTTGCCTCCTATCTAAATAATATGTTCATCATCATCAACATCATCATCGTTGGCCTACAAGATCTTCGCACTATTATATATTATTTGACTTTGATTAAACTTGATTTTGTCTAGCTAGCTCTCTGAATCCAAATAAAGCTTACTCATGATGGAATCTTAACAATGGAACCACCTTCATCGGCCATGTCCACGCAAATTGACAAGGAAAGCAAAATACAACTGATCCGAGAATGTCACTAAATTGACATGATAATTTAAAAACAAAGTAACGATTAATGTTTTATCAATAACTTATTTAAAAACCGTCTTCAAAACGCACCCGCTTCCGCTCCTACCTCACACTGCCTCCCCCCATATTAGCGCACAAAGTTTATACGTATGCACTGTTGAAAAAATCTGCGGTATTATGCAAAGCAGCACTATCGCGCCATCTAGAGTGGACTGCACACGCGCTGTAGCATGTTCTGTGTTCAAGGAACATGGCCCAGCCGGCTTTTTGTGCAAATGTGTTATTGATTGTAGGTTATGATGCAGATTGTGATAAACTTAGGTTAAAGACTATTGATTTTTGGAGAGCTTTTTCTCTAGATTATGTTATATTATTATGTCAATGCATTATAAAGAAGTTTGAGGTGATGTGGCGCAGTGATAGTTCTTTGTTGCTTCGCTTTTTTAACCCGGCGAGGATGTGGTGAAAATAGTAACGTGGAGGTTGTGGAGGGTCTTATTGACCCTGTATATAATTGGGTTTAAAATACCTAAATTAATATTAATGTACCAAATATTAATCAATATTATTTATATTACATGTTACTTTTACGGTTTTATCGAAATAAAACGCAGATAAGAGTACAAAATAATATAATTAAATAACTTTTAACAAAGTACTACAAAATAATCAACTTTTGCATAAACTTTCTAAACTTACACTAAAAACAACAAAAAATAACTAACTTCTTAGATGATTAACTTTTAATTTGGTACATACGTAGAGGTCAATTAGTTGCACTTACAGTCTTATCATCAAATTATGAATTACAAATCATTATTGTCTGTGACTGCAGCACAACCCTGGCAGAATAGATAACAAGTCATCTTCACTGTCAGACTGCATTAAAACAAGACGTATTCTCGCGACACGTTCATCCTCAAGCTCCTGGCTATTCATTGTGTACGAAAAAACCTAAAATTACAATAATATTAAGTAAAAAATATAATTGAAACCTTACATAAAAATGTTACATCGCGGTTGTCGCGGGGTCATATTTACCCTATTTGACTGCACGCACGTGTTGCTCCCGTCGCAGGCGGCGGCCAACTGAACAGGGGTGCGGGGCGCGTGCGCCGGTCCCTTAGCAATAGCTATTGTGACGTTCAAAACTCTTCGATCGCAGAATAAAAAACTACACACGATTAAAAATTGACAGGGTCAGAATGACCCCTCCACATCCTCGAAGGGTTAAATTTAATTTCAAACAAATGACTGGTTGCAAATATGAACTTTTTGATACCCTATTACGCAAATAAGTGTTGTATCCCAGTGGTCAGCTGTTAAGAAGTGGCGGAACAAACCATTTTAGGAGGAAGGCTATGTCTAACAACGAAGGAGGACTCTTCAGCTAGCATTAGGAGCCGGAGCAGATTTGGAGCGTAACTAAACTAAGTAACTTAGTATTTTTATGTATCGTCTGTAGATGATTAATTGAATCAAATAAGAAAATTGAATCGGTTTCTTTTTCAAAAGAAACCACCATTTTGAACACCTAACGCTGAATTTATTCTTCGTCGCATTTCCTTTCACACTAATCGAACGAAGTTTTCAATAATACTTTTTTACTTACAAAATAAAAGCCTGTACACAGACCACTATAACACGACTACCGCAATCGCAGCACCCCTAGGCAGCGGTATCGGCCGGCCGCGCGGCCAAAACTCCTGTTATCTCGGTCACTTTTCACGTTTTTCACCAATCCAGCCGCGCCAGAATAGGACGGTGCCAGATCTCGCGATATGAGCTTTATTGAAGCGGCTTATATAACGTTGTCTAGTTATAATTGTGTGTTTTCATTTTGTTTTGGGTTGTTCTGATTTCGTATGGGGTCATCGGACACCTTAAAAAGATGGCTGAGGCAGATTGGATGGGTAATTCATCAGGAATGGGTGCATTGACGACCTTTAAAGGCAGCTGGGATTGACTAGGTTCGAAGCCGGAAAACAGGTGTTGTGGCGCAATTTGAGCATTCATTGACAACAATGGGCTGACTTGAGGATGAAGTCATAGGTCAGTAAAATATCCAGGGTTACAGGGTAATGAATTGCCAAGCTGCCTATGAAGAAAAAAAGGAGCTGATGGACGGTACTAAAAGCGCCAAACTCGTAATCAAACTCCGGTTCCACTCAATTTAGATGGCCAACGAAACGCTAAGAAGGTGCCTCCTACAGCCTCCGCTCAGCTCCTTCCGACCTTCTCACTTCCTCCTGAATATAATGAAATGATGAAAATGTTAATACGTTTTGTGATAATTATGATGATATAACATTAACATGTAGAATATAGTAACACACATGCAGTTATGGTAGAATTAAAGGCTTGTTATCTACCTTCCTCAACCCAATTCCTGTTAATGCAGTCATATAAATGTAATGCCATTGCTGATAGTGATATGAGGAAAAATTGCAGGAAAAGGGTCAAACGTAAGTCAATCCCGAAGCAGGACCGAGGAAAAATATCTATAATTGCATTTATAAAAAAAAAAAAGGTTAAACGTAATTTGTGGATAGCAACGGGATAATTAGAAAATGAGGAAAGAGAAATTAAATGACGAATAGCAATACTGGGCCAATTTAATTGTTTTATTTTAATTGTAACACAGTGTTTACCGCATAATTATGGTAACACAATTAAGGATATCGATATATTATTAGGATAATTTTGGATATATTAGGGGTCGGTCGGACATTGGAAATGACAAAAATTAAATTGACGGCACGGTTGGCGCAGTGGCTGAGTGATTGGACTGCTGCGCTCCGTGTAGCGGGTTCGATCCCAGCACGGAACAAATATTTGTATGGCCTAGTTATTTCGGGTCTGGGTGTTTGGTATGTGAGTTTAAATGTTTGTAAACGCACCCACGATACAGGAGAAATTCCTAGTGTGGGGCAACGTTTTTTTTAAAACTTTAAATAGAGTTTACGATATTTTACACATGTGGAAAAAATTATACATTAAGGACAATAAAAGCAAGGCCTAAAACATCAACCAGGCCAACCTCCAAAATGGCCGAATCTCCCGAAAGATAACACCACTACCCGTCCTACCTTACCCATACAAGTTCCAATAAAACTAATTACAGAACATACACGTGCTGGTTATCTACCCAGCAGTTATCACGTACGGCATTGTTAACTAAGTGAATAACTATCGGTTAATGAGCAGCGGCAGGATCGAAGTCGACGATTGTGGTATCGCACCTCTGGCAATTAAAACGAGGTTGAATTTGAAAACCTTGGCTTTACAGACATACACGTTGTATGACGTCACGCCTAATGCCAGAAGTTATGTTGAACGATTGTGCATGGAGTTCCTTCTCCATAGAGATCTACGGTTTTGAATGGGAAACTATGAAAGTCTTGTCACTTCGATTTCGAGTTCTTTGTTTCGTGACATTTAGAAGTAATGGGCTAATTGACTTAACGCTGTTAGTTTGAGTTTATGTTCCATTATCCGACTAGAATTTTCCCAATTAGGTTTGGGTTTTTTTATGCCAATTTATGTGTAGGTAAGTCCCATGTAGACGAACCCTAAAGAAGAAAGTAATCTTCCCGCTCTGGGCAGAGCGGTAGGGAGTGTCTTGGCCCTTTGTGTCGATACCGCGGTATCTCTTTCGAACAACCCGCAGCCCCGACGTGAAGGAGGATGGCCTGACTCTTTGGTCTAATAGTTGTAAATGTAACTGATGAGCATGTAGTCCCAGCTTTAGCAAAATATTTACAAATACGAGGGATTTACGTTATTTGTTTTCGTATTCATCATTATCTGCCTAGCCTTTTTCTAGCTATGCTGAAGTCCGCTTTCAGTCAAACTGGATGCAGCTGAATACCAGTATTTTACATGGAGCGATTGCCTATTTGACCTGAACAACCCAGTTAGTACTGGATACTACCGATATCTCCCGGTAAGGTGGCGGTATGGTGGGCATCAACACGTTAGAAGTGAGACGTAAGTGTGCGCTGTTGATGCACTACTATCTATTACTTAATAATAAAATTGACGACGGGACCACCTTAGCTCGCTGTTCACTGTTTTTTCCGGACCAATTGCGGCGGTCGCGGGCCTGTGCCTCACGAAGCTTGTTCGCGGCTTCCACTGTGCGTACCCAAACTGCTCGATATGCGCCTACAACCCAGGCGATGAATCTGCTAAACGCCCTAATTGCTCAGGAACCGGATCTAGATCTGTTTATGAGTAGCAATAAAGCTATGCTTAATTATTGCATACGATTTTTAAGTTAGTGTGTGATGTTGACTTGCTGCACGCGTTGGTCCAAACTGTAAGTGTAGCAAGTAACTGCTTAAATAAATAAATAAGACTGGTTCAGCCATTTGCCTACAAACCCTGAAAAAAAACAGGTGTTCCTCTGAGATATTGATATTATGTTGATTGATGTTTTAGTATGAAAAAGCAGAATCTGTTAATGAAGAGCAGGGTCGAAGCCAAAAGATAGCGGTATCGCACCTGTGGCTATTAAAACGAGGCTGAATCTGAAAACCTTGGCTTATGTGAAGCTGATTACTATAGCGTCATGGTATTGGAAGATATTGTATGATAAGCTGCGGGTCTTTCGAAAAAGATACCGCGGCCCCGGACGCAAAGGGCTAAGAAGGAACATGGGTGGTTTTTAATCAGTAGAAGTCTGGAGAGCAGGAGTAATTTTATTGATTTCCGACCCACCAAAAAAAAAGGTATTGTGGAATGATGATAGTGTTATCAAACAGGTGAGGACTCAACTTGGCTACGATCAGCACACTCTAGCCCGGGCTCCAAAGCCGGCCAAAATATATGGAACGGCAATTTTTTACTCGATTGCGGCGAAGCCCAAAAGGAGGGTTATTTCTAATTACCGATGTACCTACAATGTTTATGTAGGTGGATTCGGAATGATAAATTGCGTGGTAAGCCATTGAGCTCCTATGTACTTTCCATCTTGTATTGCACAGGTATGTGTGCAGACACAGGTGTACTCTCTCTTCCTTCACTCTCCAGGTCCTACGGGACGGTAATCCGACGCAAGCGGAGAGGCCAAAAAAAACGCATTGAATTAGTCGATCAATTTGTAAATAGGCATTCGTAACAGAACATTTTTTTTTGTATAACTATGCATGAGTTAAATTGCCTGATACCCATTGGAGTTAAAGATCAGTATTAAAACGACAGTCTTACCACCCCCTATCACCCAGAATCATCTCAACAACAACCCTTTACACCCCCTCGACCAAAAACCTAAACACTCCTTCCTCAGTTAGTGGAAAACTGTGCAAAATCTCGCAAGTATGGCTCGTATTAACTTACACATGAAATATATTCAATCTGCGACTTCGCGATAAGGCCCGCCCCCCAAGCATCCCTAGGGGGGGAGATCCCCCTCTGAGCTAAGCCGGATGCGAGGATGATTTTTGACGGTCACTGCGTATGTGCTTTTTTATTTTGTTTTTTTTTTGGTGTTTGTGTGTGGTGGCTATCGTTTTGGAATGTTTTGTGAACTAAAAGTAAGAAGGAGTCAGTAAGTGATTTTTAATAGTTTAAATCATTGTAAAATACTTAAACATTCAGTCGTTACAGTAGTAGTTCGGTAGGTAGTCCGATATTGGTAAGCGCGTTATGGAACACATATGGGGTTGGGCAGGACACCTGGCAAGGCGTAGAGATGGCAGGTGGAGTAAGGCTGCCACCGAATGGCGTCCAAGAACGGGGAAAACAAATGTAGGTCGCCCGGCGGCGAGATGGGCAGACGACATAGTTGCCATCGAGGGAAAAACCTGGATGAGACTGGCACAAGGACGTGGAGATTGGCACCAGAAAAGAGAGGCCTATACCTAGCAGTGGGTGAATTCGGGCTGTGGATGATGGATGAGGTAGTCCGTGGTCCGAAAGTCTGATGACCAGTCTTATCAATGTATTGTATTACCCAGAACTAGCTGGGTTGTGGACGTCAGATAGGCAGACGACTGGCTATGCCATGTAAAAAACAATACAAGTTTAATATTTTTTGGTTTAGTAAACGCTAGAATGGTGAACATTGAGTAATGAGCTAGGGCAACAACTTGTGGATAGTTTAAAATGATTTTCGTTAAAAATGTGAACTTATTCAATGGGATCAGCTGATCAATTTGCTTAGGAGTTTACTGTGAAACGGACATCGATAATAAAACTCCTCGCAGAGAGGAACTTGGTGGCTGTAACCACGATCATTAATAGAAAAATAAACAAAATTATTGTATGGAACTGGGTCCACGTGGTGGATTATATGGAGTCCATTCCCTCTCATAGAGAGAGAGCCTGTGTCCCAGGGGTTGAAACATTATAGGCTGATTATGATTATATTATGTCATTTATTTTATTAACACTATCTTTTCCACTAAATCCCTTATCACCACAACAAAAACTTCTCACTTCATTACTTTAAACTCTCGTCACAATACCGTATAACAGAGAGGTGGCAGCACTGGCAACCCTGGGATAGCGATAATAAAATTATTATTATTCGTACTATCAGGACCGCCACCCGGCGATGTTATCGCGCTATCTCGCAGCGCCAAGCGACGCTTCACCCCCTTCTGTGAGAGCTAGGGATGGGAAAGGCATGTATCGATAGTGTGGTGGATTTTGTTTTCTTTTTTATTGGGTGTTTGTTTGATTGGTGCTGAGTTTGAAGGGTAATAAGGATCTTTGATTATGGTTTTTTACAGGACATTTACTGTATTTTATAGGTGTTGTGAAGTTTGTTTTTGGTTTTATGTTTTTATTGTTCATTGTGTTGTTTATTATTGTCTGTTATTATTTGTATTGTAGTTGTTGATTATGTGTGTTACTAATATTAGTTAAGTAATTATTTCATGTATTACTAACACTATGGGCTAAGGTCTGTAAATAAAAGTTTATTATATTTGTTATTTTAAATATGTATTACTCATTCTATTCCATCTGGTTTTTTGACGCCCTTTAATTCTTTGGCCCTTTTTAGGTCGCTGTAAACAAAATTAGGTCGAATGGTGAATATTATGCTTCAGACACACAATGTGAATGTAGTGCTCCCGACCAGACGATGTCCCACTTGATAGAGTGTCCGAATTGTCCCAACACCTGCACTTTAGAGGACCTAAAAGACGCCACAGTCTCCGCTATTAAAGTGGACCATATACCTCAGTAGGTATATGGTCCACTTTAATAGCGGAGACTGTGGCGTCTTTTTGAAATTTCTTGGGCCCAGTGGCCCAAGAAATTTAAACTAAGTCATGTTCGTTTATGTGTTTGTAGTCGTTTGTGGCGACACGGTTGGCGCAGTGGCTGAGCGATTGGACTGCTGCGCTGCGTGTTGTGGGTTCGATCCCCGCACGGAACAAATATTTGTATGGCCTACAGGTAGTTGTTCCGGGTCTGAGTATTTGTGTATGTAAGTTTAAATGTTTGTAAACGCACCCACGATAGAGGAGAAATTCCTAGAGTGGAGCAAGGTTTTTTTTTAAAAAAAACCGTACGACATTACACGAACTAATCCATGACAAGACTTATGTTATTATTTATTTATTTTCTTCTAATATTTTCAAATTGTATCGGTTCCTAAAATCCTTATCTGGACCTATCTGAGACAATTTCTAAGTTAAAACCCGTCGATTTTAGCACTCCAGAGCCATGTTTTGCCAAAAAAATTCTGAAGAGTAAGTTTTCATTTAAGATTGTAAACATCGACAGCACAGCCACATCCCAACACAAGTCTTACAAACAAACGCTATCGATATCAGCCCGTCACTAGGGGTGTAACCTGCCTTATTCCGGATAAGAATAAATACAGTGGTTCGCCGGCGGAATGTGCTAATACATCCTTATCGACTGACGCCCCTACACACATAGACTCGTTTATTTGTACCATGGCAAGGACTTTTAATTGGGATTTGTTTTGGTGTTAAATATGTGTAAGAAAAGTTTTGAAGTGGGGTAGTTTGTGACATAACATCACTACATCAGCCTGTAACCCCCGACAGGTTTGAACGTACCTAATGGTACACCCACATTTTGTCAGTTATGTTTAAGTCCCATCTAAGGGGCGAGCCTATTGACACCAACCGGGCACAAATGCAGATTCCGGCTGCTACAGAGAATTTCCTGATGGAAAAACCCAATAACACTTTAACACTACGGGGATGTGTGGTGGTACGCGAATGGATAAAATAAGCAATGAGTATGTAAGAGGAACTCTGAAAGTGGCGCCGGTGACTGAAAAGTTTTGTGGTTAATCGGTTATCGTGGTATGGACATGTGATACGGAGGAATGAGAAAAATGTATTGAGGAAGTGTTGTGTATGAATGTAGATGGCTATAAGAATAGAGGAAGGCCAAATAAAAGATGGGTGGACTGTGTTAAAGATGGTATGGCTAGATAGGAGGTGACTGCTGAGATGAAGAGCAATAGAGAAGTATGGAAGAAGAAGACTTGCTGTGACGATCCCAACTAAATTGGGACAAGGGCAGTAGAATGATAATGACGATGTGTAAGAAGAGTTTTTATGAGCTGCTATGAGGCTGTTATGTATAAGTGTCGTGGAAAATAAAAAATATTTACAGACGTAATTTATTTTGCCATCTCGGTTTTTTTGTAATCCAACGCAGGATGGAGTTTGAGTGAAACAAGCATCCTTGTTGACAGGCTGTTGGCAAGTTTAGTTTAAGGTATGTCTTATTTTTAAACTTTTCTTTAAGTATTTTTTTGTTGTATTGTTATTTATGTATCATTTAGTTTTGTCCTGCGTAAGACTAATAAATATTTTTTCCTTCTTTCTATTTCTAGAATACTGCCACATAGTCTACAGGATAGCAGCACTATTAAGTATGTATAATCTACATTATTTGCAGCCTTTCAATTAATATATTTGACAGTAATCGATATGTGACGCGGAAACGATTCTCGATAAAAACAAAAGGAGTCGATTCGAGGTCGATTCAATTTCCTGGTGCGATACTCAGCTCTCTGTCCTCGTGCTGTCCTTTGATAGCAAACACGTTACTGATGTGTTTAGTTAGAGGTTTTTACTGATAAAGGAGCGATGGTAACGTAAGGTAACGTAACCTAAGTCTGTCTCTGTAGGTTAATTTTCATGACATGTTTAGAGATCGGAATTTAATTAATTGTGAATTTAATTTCGGGTCGTTTATTTCTCCATTAATTGCATTCTACAAGAACATAGCTCATCAATTAAAATACTATTGCTTTTCAACGAAGAAAAAGTTATCGATGGAAGGAATAGAGTAGGAATTTGCCCAGCAGTGGGCTAATAAAAGCGATACTTTTCAACAAACCTGAATGATGACTAGTCTCGCCACAAACATCTTTAACCTTTTTGGAAAACGAAAACACCGGAGACAATTATTTTAAGAAAGACAACATACTTTTTTCAGTTGAAGTAACATGGTGCTAAAGCTTATCTATTCAGGACACGGGTGTCACCTTGTAGAAGATAATTGTTTATACATAAATATACAGAAAAGCATTTGTTTCATTCAAGTCGCTCAACAAATAATAGGGATGTTTACTGACTTAAAAAAATGTGATTCTAATTAGTCCGTCAGATGGATTTCCAAAAAATACTGGATACGTTAAGGTTTATAATAAATTAAATTATATATAGCACACCTGAATTAATAACATATATGATATGGGTACGTCTTGATGTGGGTTGTGAAGGCACACATTTTTACTGCGTTGTTTGTTGGTGATAATTAAATTGATTGTATCTAGGCCTGGGCGGGGGCGATAAACTCTGTTTGTGGAGTAGGCAGGTATGTAGGTACCGGTTCGGTGTGTCGGTGGAAACCTTGGCTGGAGAGTGTTTAATTGTTTTACTAGAAAATTATGGCACGGATTCCTGACCGGTATAATAAATATTTCTCAGACTAGCGGACGTCCCGCGGTTTCACCCGCGTAGTTCCCGTTCCCGTGGGAATACAGGGTTAAAAAGTAGCCTATGTCACCCGGGGATAGTGTAGCTTCCCAACGGTGAAAGAATTTTTGAAATCGGTCCAGTAGTTTCGGAGCCTATTCGTTACAAACAAACAAACAAACAAATCTTTCCTCTTTATAATATTAGTGTAGATAACCACGATGAAAGAGAATCGTTTTTAAAGAAAATAAAAGGACCAAAATGTGTTACAAATTCACATCAAGCGAGAGTTTGGTTAAGCTTGGCAAAGCAAAGAGACACCCTATGCCCAGCTGTGGGTGAAGTCGTGCTGTAGATGATAAATTGCGGCCAAAGGTAAGCATCCTTGTTGTAAGAAAAGGAGTTTCTGATAGTTGTAAAGACAAAGCTATGCAATGAATGAAAACTATTGACTTTAAAATCATTAAATCCTAAAAACAAATTTTCATAATTAAAACTCATAACCTGAGCACTGTACTTAACTTTCAAAAATTAATAAACAGTATTTAAAAAGTTATTTCTGCCTCAAAAATGATCACAATCGATCCATAACCAACAATCGATTAAAAATCAACAAAACTAAAACGCACAACAGACATTTAACAACGAAATTACCTGATAATACATCTATTCAGGAATCCCAATCAAAATCCAACCTTACATCGTTGTAATACCATCTATATCACCTTGACACCGTACGCCATACATCTCCAAAGCTAACTCAATTGAATACCAACCCTATGCTGAACGACATACAGTTAAAACTAGCTTGGGAGGTTATTTTTGCCTGTTGCTTCAACGGATATTGCCGCGCTCTATCACCTCCCCAGCGCCCTCTAGTGAGAATTACCTTGTAATTCGGCAAATTACCCGCTGGTTCTTGTAATTAAATACTTTTCTTTGCGTTACCTTTCGACTGATAAGGGTTTTTGACCCGTTTTTGGCAGGAAATGGAGGAGATTTTAAGTTTACTAGCTCAGATTTGGAGAAAGATATTTTTTATGAGCTGTGTGCTAATGGTATGATGGTCTATGGTATTTTTGTTTTAGGACCAAAAATTCGAAGATAAGTATGTGACATCTACCAATCCGCACTGGGCCCGCCCATCCCTCTCCTAGAGAGAAAGCCTGAGTGCCTGCAGTGGGAACATTATAGGCTGATGAAGATGATGGTAGGATGGTTCTCAAAGGTTTTCTGGAAGATATCGGGATCAGAGATAAGACAGCCATTCTTTCTTTCTTTATCGTGTGGTTAGTGGGTAAATGGTGTCAGAGTTCTTATACCCCCGTCGGGGCTGCGGGTTATTCGCAAGAGATACCGCGGCATGAAGGGCTAAGAAGGAACATGGGTGGTTTTTAGTCAATAGAAGTCTGACACTCCCTTCCGCTCTGCCCAAGAGCAGGAGGGGTTATTTGATGATTTTCCACCCACCATAAAAAAAAAAAGAGTTCTTATGCCGCCCGTGGGCCTCTGACCTGGTCTTACATGCCGCTGAATATCCTTCTGGCATGATGGTTTCCTCACGATGTTTTCCTTCACCATAGCAAGTGATAATTATATAATACGCACATGAATCCGTAAAATCAGAACTCTTATAATATAATGCATCTATAAAAACAACAAGAGTAAAAAACCATTGATCCTACTAATTTAAAATATCAACCTACTCTTTAAAACCTACAAAACACCCCAAACCCGAATAAAACCACGTCGCGAACCTAGTGTAGGTAATAAACAACCCCAACTTCACTTTAAAACGTTATCTCTCGGTTGCAAGCCACCCCATACCCCCCCTACACCCCGCCTGATAAACAGATATGAAACATTTGATGTATGTAATTTTGTATGAAAATCGTCTTGGCTATGTGATTGTGCCTAACTATTAATAAATGGATGTTTGTGTGCTAAAAGCGGTTTTTATAGATGGAGTGTTAATGGTTTTTGAATGATGAAAATCAGGTGGTCCTGAAAATATTTTGTTTGAGCGTCGTGGGTTACTGAAATTTTTGAGTGATTTGGTTTTGACTGGCATTAGACCAAAAGAACGGCTTTACTTAACTGCAATGGATGATTTAATTTCAATAATAATCAAATTAAACTTTTTTTTCAATCAAAACAAACCTGCCTTTATTGATTAACATGAAAATTAAAAATAAGTTCAACATTAACCACGTATACTAAGTTTCGTGTCCGTGCTATTAACCGTTGAGGAGTTCTCTTGTGAAGAGATGATCCTTACTGCAGGATCAAATCATGCCTGCCATAAAAATGTCTTCATCAACATCGTCTGCGTAGACTTTTCTCTACTATGTTGGGGTCGGCTTCCAGTCTGACAAGATGCAGCTGATTACCAATATGTTAACCGTCATAAAAGTATTTTGTGACATAAGCCAATCGGTAAGGAGGAACTGAAATTCATTTGAAAGATTTGACTAATAAATACTAACTAACTAACAATGCAATTTAAATAAATGTTTGTAATGTAATGTGTGTGTGTGTGTGTGTGTGATGTGATGTGTGTGTGTGTGTGTAATGTTTGTGTGTGTGTGTTTGTATTAATAAAAGAGCATTGGTAGCTAAATGATAGAGCACCGAACTCAATTGTTCTAAAAATTAAATAACTCAGATTACTTTAACTTAGATTCTACGTAATACTGCCTCACAAGAAAACTCCTTAACAAGTTGAGCATACATCACAACAAGTAGTAATCCTGTTATCAGCCGTCACACTCAATTGAGCTCTTAACGATACACCTTTAAACACGTTCGCGAAGCCCCGACTTTTTATCTCGTAATCGTCCGAAACACGGACATTTCGCTGCTCAATGATTGCGTCATAATAATGCTTTAACGTATGCTAAGTGTGTTTTTAGGTACGAAGGAAGGAAAAATGTAGGAAAAATATGTTTTGGTGTTTTACAGGTGTCTATCACTGAATTTTTGATAATTAGTTGATTATTCTGTACCTAATGTTGACTTAGTATCCTGTATTTCAAGCCAGTTATCATTATCAGTTAGATCAAATCGAGTGGATTTTCCCTCATTTTATTTTTGACAAAACATAGAAAAAAGCTGGTAATTTTTTGTTTTGTCTCTTGAAATACATCAACTGCTGACCTAAAAATAGAAGTAGATAACTAGAGATTAGACTGACAATTAAAAACAAGTTAGGTGAAAATATTTTCTTCGCAAATGTTATATTTTTGCTCCTAAAAATACCACGAACAGATTCAAAAAACTTTCCACGTGTTGCAGTTTAGTTTGGAATCGTTAAGTTAAGGGTTGTTTTAAAATGTAAGAACGAGAATGTAGTTAACTAAAAAAATCTAATTAGTCCGTCAGATAGATTTCCAAAAAATATTGGACACGTATTTTTTTCTTTTTTCACGTAAACAAACAATGTAGATGATACAGTACTTTGAAAACTCGCGTGACGTCATATTCTAAGACATTAGTATGGCATTTTTTACCAGTGAGTGACGTCACAACCCACCACTCAAATCTTTGACGCGTTTTATCTTTGTAAATTTTTATTGATTTGATAAAATAAAAAAAATACGTATCCAATATTTTTCGATAATCTAACAGGCGGACTAATTAGAATCATATTTTTTTAGTCAGTAAATATCCCTATTACAAAAAGACTTGATTCTAAGTTCAAAAGTTAGGAAGATGAAACAAAAGATGGATGGAATTTTTTTTTTATTTTTTTTTTATTTAAAAAAAAAAAAAAAAACGTTGCCCCACACTAGGAATTTCTCCTGTATCGTGGGTGCGTTTACAAACATTTAAACTCACATACACAAATACCCAGACCCGAAACAACTATCTGTAGGTCATACAAATATTTGTTCCGTGCGGGAATCGAACCCGCGACACGCAGCGCAGCAGTCCAATCGTTCAGCCACTGCGCCAACCGTGTCGTCGAATGGAATGTGTGAGGAATGACATAAAGAAAAGAGGAGTAAATCATAGCGTGACGAAAGTCAGGGGAGACTAGAAGATATAAACGTGTGGCGCGACCCTAAATAACATGAGATAAGGGCAAGAATATGGAAATATGGAAATCGGTTGTCGTGATATGGGCATGTGATGCAGAGGAATGAGGAAAATGTCGTGAGGAAAGTTGTGAATACGAACGTGGATGGGTAGATGTAGATAGAGTAGAAGAGGACCAAAGAAGCGATGGATGGACTTTTTTTTAAATGGGACAAGCCCGCCACACTTTTCCCAAACCACTGTAACTCCTGTAAGCCAGAATCAACAGTGACGACCACAAGAAAAACGCCGAGACAATGAAGCCAGACGAAGTCCCAGAGAAACGGTTTAACTGTCTTGGATCCCGCAACGAAATTAATCAGAAAAGAGTAGCGGAGGAGTAGGAAAAACATAATTTTCACTTCCCTCCATATCAGCAGGAGACAGAACAGAACAAGGCCAATAGGCACATAGGGACGCACACAACTGGGACAAGCCCAGTTGCCTAGCATCACGGTGGATGGACTGTGCTAAGAATGATATGGTAAGAAAGCAGGTGTCTCATGAGATGACGAGAAACAGAGAATTATGGAAAAAGAAGACATGCGCCGACTCCAAATAAATTTGAATAAGGGCAAGAGAATGATTATGAAGGGAAAGAATATAACTTTAGTTCTAATTTGTCGCACAAAATGGCGTCAATGACGTCACTATAGCAATATTAGGCAACAACTGCAACAACAATTGCTTGCAGCATTTAGTAATCTATTACAGTACATTGATAACGATTTGTAAGTTTATGCGGAATGACACGATTACTCTGTAATCTTGATTTCATTGTAATCCATGTTTAGTAAGTATTAACTAAGTTTAAGTTACGGTAATGTTTCATGAAGTGACAGGAAGCACGTAATTATCAATTTTGGATAGCTAGATTACTGGTCTGTAGGTACGACACCGTTGGAAATGTTCGAGATCTAATAAATTGTAGAGGTCTAATTTGAATAAGGAGTCTAATACGGAGAATACAAGAAAAAAAAAACGTGTCACACTGACCAAGTAAAATGTAACAAGGGCAGGAACATTATGAATGCTGCTGTTTCAACTACTCTAATGGCCGTCCAAACGTAGTTGAAAAAGGCTTGTCAGATGATTAGATACAGGGCTCCACTGAGATGTTTTAGAAAAGACTGAAAAACAGATAAACAGATGGAAAGAAAATTGAAATCTCAAATCGGAATCTGATCGCATAGAAAATAATCTGGACCTATCACCGCACAACTCCGCAGCCTTCTTAAAGATTATCGCCTCAACCACCTCATACACCCTAAAAACATCTAAAAGGCCTATTATAAGCGTACCATAAACTCCCATTCACCTAAGCCTATTCAAAAATTCACTTGAGTGAGTTTAAAAATGTCCTTATTCTGTAAAGGTGCGATATAACCCAGTTTATCGTCACGCGCAATTTGGCGAGACCGACCGGCTCGTTCGAACTAACGAGGCGCATCTACATCGCTGATAGCAAGCTTTGTGATCGTAAACTGTTGGCTTTCTGTTTTATAGAATAGGTAGGTTTTTGAGGACATATTGGTGCTATCGAGTGGGTTTTGATGCAGTTATGGATCTTTAAAGACTACGACACGACGATATGCTGACTGCCTCGTTAGTCTTGTGGTCGCAATTGCGACTGCTGAACATAATGTACTGGGTTCGGTTCCCAAGTCAGACTGACTTACGGAGTTTGGATTTGAGTCTTTCATGGATCTTTAACTAAATGTGGGGTGCACTTTTAAGTACACCTCTGCCTAACCATTATGGGATTACAGGCATGATGTTATGTAATCTACATAATTACAAAACATTCTCCAATGGGAATACGCAAAAAGAAGTTATATTGATGATCTTCAAAGATCTAAGTTTGGCTTTAAGTAGTTATTGTAGATTCAACACTTTTGTGTTGAAATCACAATACTAAAAATAATACTAACTCATCCACCACCCAAACACCTTAACCCCTCACACCCCACCCCGAATTTGACCAACCCCATCGATACAAACCCTATCGCACCACCTCGCGGAACAAGAAATATTTCATACGAGATTACTGGTGAGAAGGGCCTATAGATTGATCACAGGTGACATTATCGCATTGATACTCGCGCGGCCACGAGTCGGCGAGAAAACGAGTTCCGATCGAGTAACGATAGTAATTGATACCTGACGCGCGATCGAGAATCGAGAATCGATCCCGACAATCGTTTTGACGTGAATCAGGCAGCGTTGAATTTATTGGTGATTGATTTGTATGTAAATCGATTTAATGGTAGCCGTTTGAATTTTATTTGGTTTGAAGTGATGTTATCTGGTAGTTGTCACATTGTTTCGGGGGGATAATAAATGTAGTGGGCTCCTTAGTTTCGATGGCAATTTATTTAAAAGTTTTATAGTGTAAACAAGTACTAAGTTATTTCTTCTAAGAGCAGTGGTGACTGGTTGTGGGTTCGGATCCAGACACACGTTATTTTATTCATCAATTCATCACCATTGCGCTCAGAATGGTGAGAGAAACCATCGTGAGGAAACTGCCATGTCAATAAAGCTTCTTTACGAATTTCGGGGTTAGAGAATGTCCTTTTACCCCGATATTCTATCATGGTGGATGGGGTCATAAACCAGTTCCCCTCACAGAGAATATGCCCGTTTACCAGCAGTGGGAAAGTCATACGTCATGCTAAGAAAGAGACCTTTTGGCCTTGCACAGAACCAATTTCGTTTGTAATTTTTTTTCTTATGTTTAGGTACTTTTTTACACTTACTTAATTTTAATTTATTGTTAATTAAATTTTGTTGTTGTTTTGTCCTGTGCGAGGCTAATAAATATTTTTTCTCCCTTATTGTGCGATATTATTTATTTTTCAAACCTTGCCATCATGAAAACAGTAAGTTATATTCTTTCTATCTTTAAAAGAACATAAAAGCTGTTCACTCGAGGAAACATAAGTAACTCCGAGATAATACAGACGCGAACATTTCATCTGAACTCCCAATTCCCTAAAGAGATAACGCCTTATCTGTGAATTAGGAATACATACATACTCTTTGGTATCTGAAGCTGATTTCAAAGGATTTACTTTTGCAATGTAACAATATTTAGAGAATACGAGGAGGTATGCTTAAAAACTCAAGATTGGTCTTGCAAAACTGGAAACTGACTGGATTGATTAGCTAAGAATCGGTCTACAAATCAAATCAAATCCGTTTCTTTGCCAGAATGTAGGTTCCAACAGAGTTTGGTCTTAAAACTATAATTGCTCCATTGTTTCTTGACTAAAAAAAAATATGATTCGAATTAGTCGGTCTGTTAGATTATCGAAAAATGTTGGATACGTATTTTTTGTTTTATCAAATCATTAAAAATTGACGAAGATAAATCGCGCCAAAGATTTGAGTGGGGGGTTGTGACGTCACTCACCGGTAAAAAATGTCTTACTAATGTCGTAGAATATGACGTCACACTAGTTTTCAAAGCACTGTATAGTCTTTCGTCTTCATTGTTTGTTTACGTGAAAAAAAATACGTGTCCAATATTTGGAAATCTATCTGACTGACTAATTAGATTTTTTTTGTTAACTACCCTATTTACGAAGTAGCCAGTAACATAGCCCGGATTTGTGCCCGGTTGATGGCAATAGGATGGCCCCTATCACATGTGACTCAAATTTTTTATGGAGGATGCTGCAACCATACTTTATTATGGAGAATGATACCCTGGCGCTTCCTCTTTAAGTTCAAAACAACAAATGTATTTTTAAATAGGTATCTATTCAACAGTTACAGACCTACAACGCATTCAATTATTAAGCAGTTGCAGCAACCACTCTCCAAAAAGAGAACTCATCATTCTCCAAATATGTTTCCCCATGATCGGCAGTTCTCACCTCGTGGGGAAAAGGATAAATAATTTAGTATGATCCCCGAGCGCTGATAGCCCGCCAGAACAAAGGTAGGGCGCTATCGCGAGCAGCAGCCTTCCCCGCCCGCCCTGCGAGTGCGTTACCAAGCTAACGTACGATACGATACGAGAATTTTTGACTTGAATTGGAAGGTGAACTAAAGCGAGTTTTTTTAGTTGAATTTAGTGGCAACCTTTTATTCATTAGCGAGGTTTTTAAGCAATACATTGCCGGTCAAAGCTGATTTTGGATGGTGTGTCTATTAGCCAATGTAAAAAGAAACTTACTGCGGTACTCAGAGATATTTAATGATTACTTAAGCCGTCATTAAGTAAAGATTTGACATACTTTTGTACGACAAAACTGTCAAAACCTTTACTAAGTGATGGCCTAAGTAATCATTAAAGCTCTCTGAGTGCGGCAGTCAGAGTTATAAAAGTAATGAATAAGTCTGAAATGATCTATCCATCAGGCGGGTGGAAAATTACAAAATAACCTTCTGCTCTTGGGCAGAGCGAAAGGGAGTGTCAGACTTCTACTGACTAAAAACCACCCATGTTCCTTCTTAGCCCTTCATGTCGAAGCCGCGGTATCTCTTGCGAACAACCCGCAGCCCCGACGGGAAGTTTGTCTAACAGTGGGACTGAATCACGTTGGTAATATTATCAACTTGATTATCGTCTGCCTACCTTTCTCCAACTATGTCGGGATCTGCTTGCAGTCCACCGGGATGCAAGTGAATATCAGTATTTTATATGGAGCGAGTACCTGTCTGACCTCCACAACCCAGTTAGTACTGGGTAATACGATACCGCTTGGTAAAACTGGTTCTCAGATTTTCGGAGCACCTGACTCACCTGTTAGCAACTGTTAAACAAACAGCCGGGACCAACAGTCCATCCACGGCCGACCTAGGCAAGGACTGCTTAACCTTTTTGATCAAAGAGCTCCTCTTAAAAAATCAGAACGTCTAATGGAAACGCTAGCACTCGACTGAGGGTGAGCAAAACTCAAGGTAAATGAATCTCTTATGAAAATGTGATACAATGTATTACGTACCGATAGCCGACGAGATAAGCAGATGATTGAGCGAATGGGAGACGGGTCGACTGCCATCGAAAGGAAAAGCCGAACGGAAAAATAGTATAGCTGTAGTTGATGAAGGAAGGTGGGCCTTAATATTTGGCGTTGGCGATAATTATTTGGTAGAAATAGTATAGGTTAAACCATAGATCCTCATAGGAGCTCGTGGCTTAATAAGTACTGCCACTCGGGTCGATCTTTAGGTAAAGCTGTGCTTGCCTAGGTCGGTCTGTGGATGGGTGACCGCCCGACATACCGAGTTTCTTCCGTGCCTCGGAAAGCACGTTAAGCTGTTGGTCCCGGGTGCCATATATAGATCTTTGGCAGTCCCTACAGGTAGTCAGTGACCTGAAATTCTGACATCCAGTCTTACCAAAGAGGTATCGTATTACCTTGTATTAACTGGGTTGTGGAGGTCAGATAGGCAGTCGCTCCATGTAAAATACTGGTATTCAGCTGCATCCGGTTAGACTGGAAGCCGACCCTAACATAGTTGTGAAAAGGCTAGGCAGATGAAACCATAGATCCCAAATTTCTCTCGCGTTTTATAGATTCATGTGCGTATTGTATTATTATCACTTGCTTCGGTGAAGGTATAAACATCGTGAGGAAAGTAGCATGGCTGAGAGGTATTCGAAAGTTAAGTCAAAGGCCTATGGCATAAAAACGTGGCACTAGGTTTGACACACACACCATAAAGAAGACCCCAGATCCTTTGAATCAATATAACTTATACATCCTGAATGAAGCTAAGTGCGAAGTGTATATTTCTTTCACAAATGGTTGCCTGTTGCTGATGAATGTATTTATAGACGATATTTAATTTTGTAACAATAAAATATGTTTTTAATTTCTGTCTATCTGCGATTTTGACGCAACTTAAAAAAGTTGATAAGTAAGGCTACTTTATTTAAAAAAAAGGATTTTGATTCCGTGTAAAAAATAAGTACCTGAAAATTGTTAACAAAATCCGATTCAAATAGAGAAGTAATATTTTTATAATATTTACTGCAGCTATTAAATCTATATGGCCAGTACATAAGTACCGGAAAACTAGGCCAACATCCCCCGATAAATACATCCACCAACCATCTAATCATCAACCCAGCAAATCAAAAATCAACCGCAAAGTCGGAACTATTATCTATTACCAGACAATTACACCGATCGGAGATCTTTAGCCCCCTGATACCGGGAGGCGACGGGGGTGAAACAGGGGGTGTAAGCGGGTTGAATGGGGGTGAAAGTGGGGGTGTTATCAGCGATTTTCGCGCCATTACCCGTCGCGATACAGTCGGCACTCTATGCACATCGCGTTAAGTTTCTATTTAATTGATGTAGCACAGGTAGGCTTCAGTCAAGTAGCTTTTCATGTCCATCTAAGTTATTTATGGTCGTTTAAGTTAGTTGGGAGTGTCACAAGTGGGGGATTTGGGGGTAAGTTGGTGTTTTTGAAGTGATTTTGGTGAATCAAAGTGGTTTGGGGTGTTTATCACTGATCGACGTTGTTATTGTGTGCATTTAAATCTACTTATATTTTTTATAGTATATGATTTGCCATCACATTAGACCGAGTATTAAGGCTTGTATTCACGCCAATGACCTTGTGCATAGCTAACTACCCCTCTCGGTCGTAGACACGGACTTTAAACGGACGCATTTTTCATTTATTATAATTAAAATAATACAAGTTTTTAAAAAGTAACAAAAACAAATTATTTTCCTTTGTATTTCAAAGCAGTAGATATTTTTTTTATATTGTTTTGTTAAAAAATGAAGGAGTAAAATGGTTCCATTCGACGATTTGGAGGTGATTTTGTGGATTTTTTTTCTTATTATGTGATACCGATAGAAAAATTATGGCTAAACCAAATTACGTGTCGTATCATGTAGATTACTAACAATTTTTCTCAGATGTAATTTCTCTGTAAGTGCCGGTGAAAAGCTGCTTCATCTGCACGCTGTTTTTAAGCTTTTTCGAGAGAGCAGCCTTAAGTGATATTTTCTTTTACTTCGAGGACAGATAGAGATACAGGTAAAGAGTTTTCAACTTTTTAAGTAAGTAAGTAGTCAGTAATTTTCAGAGAGGACGTTTCTCATTAGTATCAATTCATTGTGTAAGTAAATTAATTAATGGTAAAATAATAAAGTTTGATTCCATGAATCTAGTCTACGGTTATTTCGACTACGTAATTTTACATCGACGTAAAAAATACTTTCAAATTGATTTTTAAGTCAGTCAAGGATCTGAGCAAGCCAATATACGTTGGTAATTTGGGACATTTTAATTTCATGCTGATTTCTTTATGTTTTTAATATGGCAATGTCATTAGTCTATATGTACCTTTAATATCGAACAGGGTATTTTTTAACAAATTGCATACTTAAGTACATGCATTTTTAAATAAAAATAAAACCACAAGACCAACAACCAGGTCACCTATTAGCAACAGATCGGTATACCCACCGATAGGCACCTGCTTATCAACCACATAACAGCACACTTGATAACACAGTAGGTATAGTGCAACTAAGTAATGTAACGTCCGATGGCGCGCCGATACGGCACGCCTGCCTAAATGCGTTTAAACTTGTTGATTCACTGCTATACTTAGCCCAACTATGTAGTCGGTAAGCGGGTGAGTACTTTGTATGTTGAAGTAGAAACCGGGTTCTGTATAATAGAATTAGAAGGAGTTTTCTGAACGCGATCGGAAGAGCAAGAGCAGACAGTCGTCACGTGTCTATCACTACATAGTATAAAACAAAGTCGCTTTCTCTGTCCCTATATCCCTATGTATGCTTAAATCTTTAAAACTACGCAACGGATTTTGAAGCGGTTTTTTTTAATAGATAGAGTGATTCAAGAGGAAGGTTTTAGTATATAATTTGACCGACAACCACGCGGGTGAAGCCGCGGGCATCAGCTAGTAATATATAATATTGCTTTTAAACGCAGTTTCAATATGTTGATCGCCTTCAATGTGTGGTAAAATCCACTCTTAATCATCGTTTGTATGTTCAAGTGGAACAGGTGGTTGTTTGGCAGGTTAGGTTGGTGTGGCAGGTTTTTTTTTATTTAGAAGGAGTTTTTGTAAAAAATTTGAACGCGATCAATGTTATTGAAAGAGCAGGAGCAGATAGTGGCATGTGTCTATGGAATAGTCGAGCTACACGATCTCTGACAAATGCTTGCACTGACTGGACAGGTCCACTCAAATCTGAGTGTGTTCTTTCTTCAAAAGACCATGTCTGACACTAATTTGCATGGTCCTCATATGACTTGATCAATGTCTGGACTTTAAGACAGACAGCTGTGACCTCTAAGTTTATTTCGGATGTTTTTTTTTCAGAGTAGTCAGGTACGAAACACAGGTTCAATCTAGTTTTTAAACATAACATGAGGGTCACCTCAAAGCGGGTTGTACGAAAGAGATACCGCGGCCTCGGCACAGCGGCTAAGATGGGCGAGAGCGAGAGGAGTCATTTGATGATGTCCCACCACCCAAAAAAAAGAGGTCACCTCAAGTAAATTTATGATTTAGTTATTATTTATGATTTATTGACATCTCTTGAACGCAGCTTAAATGTGTTACTCGCGTTCTTGGTGAAATCAGCTCATAGTCATTGATTTAATCAGTCTCCACACAGTTCGTGAAAGGGTCACTTATCGAAATCAGTAAGGAGGTCTTCCCTATCGATCTCAGTAACTGTTTCTTCTTCGGCAACTTCTGGGTAGGCCATGGCTTCAAACCTGGGTGATTTTGAGCAATTCATTCATCGCCACAGCTCTCAGCGAAACGGTGAACGATACTTCATCATCATCGACAGCCCTACTTCAGCCACTTCTGGGAGAGGACTCGGTACCTGCTACTGAGAAGTTCTTAATGGAAAAAAACCTAATAACACTTTGTCCGGCAGAGCAGATTGTTATATACAGGATGGTGCCGACAATACGAAAATAAATGAAACCACTGGTAGTTATAAGTCCATATAAACATTATTAAACTATCAAATAAATCTTAACACCAAAATAAAAAAAATGAAAAATAAAACAATAAAACTAAGTAGCATAAAACTGTATACGAAATACATTACAATTTACAAACAAATATTGGTTTACTAACCTTAGGAATAATTGAATGCACCGATTAACGTGTGGAAATAAAATGTAACAAACGAATTTGGCAAAGACATTTAGGTAGGTTATTGTCGTAACGTCGGCACCACGACGGTGTTAGGATTTATTTGATAGTTTAAAAATGTTCCTATGAACTAGAACTATCAGTGGTTTCATTTATTGTCGTATTATCGGCACCACCCTGTATAGAGACTTCCCTATTCCCACTTTGGTTCCAATTTATCTATATATAACCCTCACAATAATAAGTATAGACGTGTGTGTATGTTTTATTTCCTTAGCCTACGAAATTTACGGAAAAACACCTAAATAGTTACATCTCAATATTAATTAAATACCAAACAAATAAAGATTCAATATATTAAACAATGTGTTATTTCAATTACTAAACTGCCTCATTGCGTCATAATATTACTTAAAATAGTTATCAGACATAATTTATCGCCCTGACTGGCAGACGTAATTCAATATATTGAGTCACTATCTATATTTGTGTCTCAATATCAATGTCCGTCTGTCTGTGGCGACTTGCTACTAAAATGCTGTTGAGATTTTGATTGCGTTTTATCGGAGGATAGAGGGCTTTTAGCGTGCTTAGGTGTCTTGAGTGTATTGACCTTTAGTTATTTAGAATTATGTGGTCTGTGGCTTTGAATGTTCTGTTAAGGAATGAGTAGTGATCTAGTAGCGGTTAGTCACCGCGGGTTTTTGATCTCAGAAAATGAGTCCTTATTTACTCGTATGTTGTCTTGCCTATCGATATTTTGCTATAACTTTGGTCATGTATAACTAACCGGTTTTTCTACGATACGTTATTGAAAAATTAATAGCATAATATACAAATACTGGGTGTTTAGCGACGCGCTGTCAAAAATAATAGCATATACAAATACAGGATGTAAAGCGACGCGGCTGTCAAAAATAATAGCATATACAAATACAGGGTGTAAAGCGACGTGGCTGTCAAAAATAATAGCATATACAAATACTGGGTGTAAAGCGACGCGGCTGTCAACAATAATAGCATATACAAATACTGGGTATAAAGCGACGCGGCTGTCAACAATAATAGCATATACAAATACAGGGTGTAAAGCGACGCGGCTGTCAAAAACGCATTCTGTACTAAAAAATAATTCCTGATGGAAAAATACAATAACTCTTAAGTTACTGTGTTTTTCCACCAGGAATTATTTTTTTAAGCCCAGCCTGGGAATCGAAACCAGGATCTCATGCTCAGCAGTCACACTTACAACCACTCGACCAACGAGGCAGTAATTTCTACCATATTCTCTTTTTATTTTATAGTGTTGTCAACACGTAAAGTTCATAATATACAGTGATTGAAAAATAATCCTACACATTTTTAACACCACTTGCCACATTTATACTGCAATCCTTATCGCACCTCATCCTACAATCTAGAAACATCTATAAAACTGGAGTGATCCGGAAAATATCAGTTCCAACTGGTTATGATGTACTTATCTGAGTGTATGTACACGTGTTTAATGCAAACTGTCTTGTAGTCGCCATCTTGTAACGACATGTCGACAAATTTTATTGTAATAGATGGGAGCCAAAGGGTAGGTAGTAGCAGAATGGACACTCCATTCTGTCCCTTAAACTAACAACCCTTTGCTTTAAAAATGATTGCGAAATAGGTGCTCTTTGTTTTTATAACGGTGTATGTCCAGAGTTTCTGAATTGGCCGCTGTAGCAGAATCAAAATAGGATAGAATTACATTTCAATTCGTAAAATGGTTACCAAGTTTTCATGCTAAACTTATTTACGTCCAAGACGAACGTAGCCGCAGGAAAATGAAATAACTAACGTTATTTGGTAGAATTCAGGTAGTTTGAAAATGAAACAAAAAATAGTACATTTTTGTTATTGCATTCGAGGTGGAATTCACAACCGAGTCGCAAGCGAGGTTGTTATCGAGCCGAAAATTGCTGTAACAAATCCCCACGTGTAAACACACTTATGACACACCTTTTTTAGTGGGTATGGGCAAAAGTTTACTTTTCAATTTAATTCGAAAGCCTACTTCTAAAATGCATAGTTACAATGTCTCTAAATATAGTCTCTTATAAATTAATAAATAACTTTCAAGTACAAGGCATTCTAGAGACAATGGGAGATAAAATCTGAGTATGTTTATCGCCGAGAAGATGAAAATAGGCAGAATTATCTTATCTATATCTTATCAATATTTACAGTCTTAACAGATGGCTGATATGATTGTAAATATTTACTTTTGCTATCAAGATTTCAGTTTAGTTTACTTGTAGAGTTTACTCGAGATAGATAAAAAGATTCTTCATTAGGTAAGTACAGGTAGCATCACTCATTATTAAAAATAGATAAAACGAAAAAATAAAATCGAAAACATAATAACGAAATAAATAGAAACGAATAGATTGGGCTGTAGTGTAGGGTACAACCATGTTTTTGTTTGTAAAGTACGAGTTTTTTTTTCTAATTGTCTTATTGAAAAACCTAATAACGCCCGATTTACCCAACCAGGGAATCAAACACTACTTATAATAGCATCATCGCTTCTTAGTCTGAAAACTTAACTATCTAATTAATTTGAATACAGGTACTCAAATAACTAAAAGTTTAATGTTTTTAAAATCAGTAAAAATTTAATTAACAGCATTCCACAATAAATTTGATTTATTTAACTCTCACTTACTTAGTTTAAAATAAACGTTTTCACTTTGACATCCAATTATTTCTATGAGTAATTGAGAAAACATAATTTTAAGACTTTTATCAAACAAAACATCATGTTTCTCTATAACATTCAAACGAAAAGCATTAATGATTTGTAGCGCAAGAGGGCCTAAAAGGTTTAAAATGATGGAACATCATCATTTTTAATTTAGCTATTTATAATTTCTATTAAGTAGTTGTTAATTTACGGTTTTACTTAACGTTAATGAAGTAAAACTTACTGTCAAACAGGTATATAATAATGGTTAATAGTATTTTTAATAGTTTTTAGCTACTTAAGTAGTGAAATTAATTAGAGAAATCTTAATGTTTATAGATTTTTATAGTTTCAAATAGTTACTTTATTATCTTATGTGATTATTAGTAGGCAGGTAAATATTTGAATAACAGTTTTTAATAACTTTTAACCAGTGACCGTTCTGTATGTTTATTAAATTTAGTCTTTGTCCTTATAGTCAGTACAAAGAACACTAAAAGTTATTCTCCGATTGCAAATTTGAAATTTATCGATGTCAACTGAAACATCATAGTCGATACTCCCAACACTAGAATGTATACTGTCGATGTTTCTCATCGATTGTAAATAGTTTGTTAGTGTTACTAACTTTGTTAAAATTAATGATTTTCTGTATCTTGTACTGATGGAAAATTTGTATTTTATGTGGAGCTGGAGATCTGATTGGTACCAGGGTGTGAAATAAAGTACGATATTTAAACTGGACATAAATTTTGAAGGAACGATGTTACCAGTGTTTTTCTTGAAGTGAATCTTGTGAATGAAATATTTTTGCCTTGAAATTATGTATACAAATAAATGCGTGATTAATTGAATGCTTAATGATACGCTAAGTAGACACGAATTGCAAGCTTCTTTTTTTTTTTTTTGGGGGGTTCGGAAATCATCAAATAACCCCTTCCGCTCTTGGGCAGAGCGAAAGGGAGTGTCAGACTTCTACTGACTAAAAACCACCCATGTTCCTTCTTCATGTCGAGGCCGCGGTATCTCTTGCGAACAACCCGCAGCCCCGACGGGCGTCGGCCCTTCCATGTTGAGGCGCGCGTGGAACACGAACACGCCGTCGACACGGCCTGTCGTCGTCCGTCATAAGACGGACGGACGGCGAGCTTACCCATCACTCATCGTCCACAGGCCCGCGTCTACGGTGGCCGGAAGCCATCACGTGGCCCCCGACGCCCGGAGCGCCTCCCGCGGCGGCTGTTCTCTCCCTCTCACGTTCCGCCACCTCCGTAGCTAGCATCACTGCTTCGCAGAAGGAGGCGACGGCGGCCCATTCCTCCTCGCCCCGGACCATGGCTTGCACCAGGGCCGGACGCGAGAGGTCGCCGCCGCCGAATTGCAAGCTTCTTGAGTGTCCTTTGTGTAACTTTTTGTACGCGTCCTGTTGTGTTTATAAATATTTGTTACGATTTTTATGTTTATAATTCTTTTTTTTATAATTTTTGTTGTTAATTTACATGCACGTCATGTCCTTCCGAAAAATAAATATATTCTTTCTTTCCTTTCTGGTTTAGTTACTAATCCTGTAAAGAAATATGCTTGTAGATAGAATATTTCAGACAAACTAACTTTTCTTCTGAAAGGACAGGTGCGTAGTACTCGTAACCGGCGTGCGTGTATGACCAGATGTATGAACGTGAACGAAGCAAAAGGAGTATGTAAGGATCGTAGTAAGTGGCGTTCTGTGGTTTCTGCCTACCCCCATGGGAAAAGGGCGTGAGTTTATGTATGTAACTTTTATTAGCTCATAACTCTAGTAAAACCTAAAACATAATCCTAAAAACTTTATCATCAGAAACACGAACAAAAATGATCAGCAATCTAAAAGTTATGGCTCAAAATACGCCACAGCCGGGAATCGAACCGGCAACAAAGGCGGCGACACCTCCGCCCTTATATTTATTGCAAATTATGAGCGTTATCCGCCGATCTCCAGCACTCGATAATGGACTTCATACGAACGGTAGGATAGAGTGGATGAGACGGGGAGGATGGGAAAATGTGTGGTCGTCTTTATTTTTTGTTAATAGGGACACTGAAAATATGGACGTTGAGAATGTTATAAAAAAGAAAGGCTTAAACTGTTGAAGAACTAAGTTTGGTGGAATTTATAATTTGATAAAGTTAGGTCCTAACCTATATTGTAAATGTGTATACTTTGTTGGTGATCCCAAATAAATAAAATAATATATTTTTACACAAATTGGTCGACTAAAATAGAAAACTAGTCATTTATGCAGACCATTCAAATATAAAGCATTGTGACATATTATTAGACTGTATATTGAATTATAAAGCAAGCCTATCTGTTTTTGAAAGTAAAGAAATACGCAGAAAAAAAAAACTGTTTTTTAATTGTGTTTTTCGCAAAATTAAAAAACACATGCAAATCCAATTCTGTGTTAAACTCGCCGTTGTAAATAAGCTATATATTGTAATTTTGTGTGTACTTAATAAATAACTAATAGTATAACATCACACCTACAATACCTGAAGGTTTAGGCAGAGGTGTACCCATTAATACTGTGTTGGCATTGCATTTCGTCAGTTATGTTTAATAGGGGGCGAGCCCATTACCATCAACTGGACATATTCGTCTCCGTAGCTGCTACTGAAAAATTCCTGATGGAAAATTCCAATACCACTGCCCCAATGAAGAATAAGAATAAAATTAACTGAACAAATTAATTGACCGCCCGATCCTCCCTAATCCAACCCCGCCGGCCACCTCAAAGCTATTGACAGAGGCGGCGTAACGTTGATACCAGCTGATTTATTCGCCATTACACCGGCCTTAACTGATCGCCAGATTATTGCGATTTTTATTCAACCCCTAACGACCTGGCGCTAAATGTCTGCTCAATGGGGAACAGGTGATTGTAATGGGGTATTTTTGATTTAGTTTGTCAATGACTTAGGTAGCAAATTTTTTGCAGCGTGCAGCGGGGCGTTGAATGGAACTGTCCATGTAACGCCCCCCTGCACGCTTGCGGCCTGACTGCGGTACTCAGAGATATTAATGGTTACTTAAGCGGTCACTTAGTAAAGATTTGACCTAATTTTGTTTGACAAAACTGTCAAAACCTTTACTAAGTGATGGCCTAAGTAATCATTAAAGCTCTCTGAGTGCGGCAGTTAGTGTTATAATCTTCGTAAATTTCTTACTAAATAATGTTGATAAAAATCGCAGTGTAAGGAGAAGATTTACTGATGATATTATGTTACGTCTAACAGGGAAGAATGGAAAAAGAAAACGTTTTGCGCCGACCCCAAATAGAATGGAATAAGGGCAGAAAGATGATGATGATGATGATGGTTCTGATCTTCTCGTGGTTTGGAAATTAATCAAAATTAAATCTTTATTTCGAAACTTGGGTTATGTCTTGCGTTGTAGACAAGTGACCATCACAATTTACCAACCTGGGCTGGGCCCACGTGGTAGAGTATACCCCATCCCTCATTATTTTAGAGCAGGACTAAAAGAAAAGGCCTACGTCCCAGCATCGAGAACATTGGAAGTTGATTATGTTGCAGCAAAGGGGGAACTGTTCAGGTAGCCCCGGATGAGTGATACAATTGATTACCTACATCCTCTCATGCATGGAGACTGTTTTAATGAGGTTGTATAATATCTGTATTACACATAAATGATCTTCTATGGAACTTCAGATGGTTATTGATTTTTTTTACAAAAGCATTCAGTAGGTAAAATGTGTTTGTGTTTATTAAGTACATTTTGGGTGGAGTTTATTAAACCTGTTCAAAATTTGGTGACGAATTCGGCACTTTCAGTAGCGTACATCAGCTCCTGTGATATGCAAGCAGCAGGACATGCAGGACACTATACCAAGCATCTTTTGTGGTCCAACACCTCATTTAGATTCCACAACAGAGTCATCTATGAGACTAATACAAAGATTAAAAAAAAAGTTCACACTCTTTTTTTGGGAAATCGTGTAATATTCAGCAGTATTCATAACATCACGCCTGTAATCCCCGAACGGTAAGGCAGAGGTGTACCTAATAGTACACTAACATTTCGCCGGTTATGTTACAGTCCCAAGTAATAGGGGGCGAGCCTATTGCCATCAACCGGGCACAAATACAGACTCCGTGGCTGCTACTCAGGTATTCCTGATGAAAAAAGCCAATTTACTTTGCCCGACCCGGGAATCGAACCCAGGACCTCATGACCAAACCAAAGAGGCAGTCTGTCCTATCATATTGCAATAGAAGACCCTATCCCCCCCCCAGCCCTAAAAACCAGGTCAGGACTGTCTCCCGCCACAGTTTCTATAAATAACTATGATTATACCCGATCATACAGGACCACACGCATACGATAATTCTTTTCTCGTATCAGTAATGTGAGTTGCAGACATTTCTCAAGCGTTGATAAAAATAAACGAGTCAAAACATGTTATCAATGCTAGACCGTAATGTTCGTTATGTTCTTAGAATGTGTGCTACTGCGTAGTGACGGTTATTGAGTAGTGGGTAAGCAGAATTTGAAGTTGTAAAGGGTATGAAAGCGGTTGGACTAATATAATGATTAGGTAAAACATTTGAAATTACATGAAAATGTGAGACACGCATGTCAAATTAAAATTATGTTTTTTTCTTTTTAATTAAGTTCTCTTTTTCCGAAAACAAAGACTTCAATAATAATCTTGCGAAAATGTTGGGAAACAATGTGAATGTTAAAGTCAAAATAAATCTAACCCATATTTCTGTTCCCTTCGTCTGTTCTATATTATTATGTGTGTACATATCAACTGTTACATAAATAAAAAAAGAAGACCAGAGGAACTTTCTTAGTTCTTATAAAATTTATTCGAAACGGAGTAGATTATTATGGTTGTGAAGAATACCGTATGAAAGAAAACATTTCATGAACTACGACAATGACGGCTATTTTCAATTTTATGTGGCAATCCAAACCCAATCTTACAAAAATATAATTATTGTAGTAATTTAAACAAACTGCTCTTTATGTCATTCATTCGCCGTCTAGGTCAGTTATACAACTTATACACAATCTTCAAACCTGTGTTATGGAGATCAGATAGCGAGTCGCTCCAATTCATTTGGAGTCGGGGCCGCATGTCTTCTTCCATACTTCTCTGTTTCTCATCATCTCATGAGACACCTCCATTCTTGCCATATTATTCTTAACACAGGCCATTCATCGTTTCTTTTAAGTCGCTCCATGTAAATTGGCACTTTCATTCGTTGTGTACTGGCATTCAGCTGCATTCGGTTAGACTGGAAGCCGAACCCAACTAAGCTGGGAAAAACCTGGGCAGATGATAATAATTATTCTTATTCACCAAGTTGTGAAGAACACCGTATAAAAATACGGTGTTCTTCACTACTACATAAAACATTTCATGAACAATGACGGCTATTTTCAATTTTATGTGGTAATCCAAACCCAATCTTTCAAAAATACCAAGGAAAACCTAGAAAATGCTCTCAAAACCTCAACAGAAAAAACAGCAGCATCATGATAAGGGCATGTCACCTTAAATAGCTAATTAAAAGGCTATATTTACAAATAAGCGGTCGATAGTCACTTTCTCTTTATCAGCCAATAACAACATTATCGGGGACAATGCACTATCGGCTGCAACTTGTATCGCGAGGTAGGGCTGCGGGTAGGACGAATTTTGTAAGGGCCCACCCCTTCTTTTTCCATGAAGGTTAAGAAGATAGAATTTATTATAAGAACAGAAGATAGAAATTTAGTAGTTAGTATGTGTCACCTACATTGACTGTTACAGCTGGTGACTTTTATGATTGCTTTGATAAATTAAATGCAAGTAGGTACGGATTAGAAAATCATTACTATACTATTTTTTTCATGAATTGAGTAAATAATGCCATGTTTCTTAAAATTACTCAAACTACCCAATTGAATTTAATTGATTTTTAAACTATGAATTTCAAAAAACTCATAGTTTAAATCTATAGATCTCCATATTATAGCCTAAAAAATTACTCTGAAAATCAAGAACAAAATAGTTATATTTTACTGCGAAAAGCTATGTTTTTTTTTATGATATTCCTTTTATACACATATTAGAAACAGGTGTGATATTAACTTATATTTTTTTATTCATGTCTACTGTAATTAAGAGATAATAGACGATATAATTAAGAGTAATTATATCGTTCTTTAGAACAGATGTCAGAAATTGTAATAGATTTCAGCCAATCTCGAAAAAGACAACACACATCTTAAAAAGCGCATTCCCAGTCGCCACCCCTGCATATCTAGCGAAAGTGCACGTCGCCGATATCGAACAATGTGACTCCGACGATAGCGTAACGTGATCACAGCGTTATCACAGCGTTATCGCGGCGTTATCGCTGCGACTCGGATACCGTGCTGTTGTTTGTAGTTTTGTACTAGCACTGCGCTTTGTATACAGTGTAGGGCAAAAATTTATACCATTTTGTTTTCGTTGTCTTGAAGAAAGTGTACTTACATTTATGACTTTATCGGTTGGTCAGACGGTCGTGATATAGTTGCTTGGTTTGTTAAAGAATGTTTTGTTTTTGTGTTACATTGCAACTGTTGTTTATATGATTTTGTTTAATTATTGCTTTTTGTTAGATGCGATGGATATTTGGCACCAGGACAAAAGTGTAAAACGAAAGATAGAGTATTTATTTAGTCTCTTAAGGAATAAACAAAAAAAAAAGATTAAATTAAGAATAAAACACAATTATAATAAAAAAATAACAAAAATGAAATTGGTCCTGTACGAGCCCAAAAGGCCTTGGTGAGGCAATAGTCAGCAAAACGTAAGAACTTAGTTTGTATGGAAATAAATGAAAGCAATTGGAGCGAGACTATATTCTGATTAGACAATGCCTTACCTTAATGAAACGGAAATAAATAAAATAATAAACTTTATTTGTAATGAAATAGGCACTTAGTTAAAGACTAAATTAAACATACATAAACTCACGCCTATTTCTCACGGGGGTAGGCAGAAACCAAAGAACGCCACGTGGTAAAATCTTTTTTTTTGGGGGGTTGGGAAATCATCAAAAAACCCCTCCCGCTCTTGGGCAGAGCGGAAGGGAGTGTCAGACTTCTACTGACTAAAAACCACCCATGTTCCTTCTTAGCCCTTGCACCGAGGCCGCGGTATATCTTTCGATCAACCCGCAGCCCTAACGGGATCCGCAGCCCCTACGGGATCTTAATAACCTTAATATACCTGCACCCTTAAACACACAATATAATAAACACACGCCACACAATACCTACATTAGCTACCCCAGCAGATGTTCAGATCCTAATCGTTCCAAGTTTTTGCGCTCACACACGGCAGACGCAATTCGTATGCGGAACGCGTATCGTGTTAATTTCCTCGGCGGGACGCGCACGATCCCGGGGCGGGACGAGTCCGGGACTGATCCGGTACGGTTACGGGACGCTTGGATGGTCAGTAGATGGATGGTGAGAGGATGTGACAGCTGGATCTTGTTTTGAAATTTGTTTTTTGGGTGTAGGTTTTGGTGAATTCTAAGGGGTTTGGAAGGATTATAATTTTAGTAATTTATTTTGGTCCAGGATAGTTATCCTTATACTATGTAAACTGTACAAAGCAAAGACCATGTCCTAACATTTCAAATTAAGTTGTGTTCTATCTTCACTTATGTTAGCTAAAAGGCAGAGCTCACAAGCATTTTCCTGTCCATTTTGATTTGAAGTCGAATTTGATTAATTTAAAACATCTTAACTTCAAAAGTCTGTAGAAGTAAAATACAGCAGTATTTATCAGTCATATTACAATAAGTTATTCAACTAAAAATTCCAAAAATCTCAAGATCTTCGATATCAGTCGTTACCGGTAGCCAGAAGTCACAATCTGAGTCAGTCTTAGGAAGGAGTATCATCCCGTCGGGGCTGCGGGTTGTTCGCAAGAGATACCGCAGCCTCGGCATGAAGGGCTAAGAAAGAACATAGGTGGTTTTTAGTCAGTAGAAGTCTGACACTCCCTTTCGCTCTGCCCAAGAGCGGGAGGGGTTATTTGATGATTTTCCACCCGCCAAAAAAAAAAAGCAAGGGGTATCATGTTTTCAATCACTGTCTGTTGGAAGTCAGACAGACAGGCACTCTTTCACTTTAGAGCTTAAAGGATAAACGGGTGTTTATGCTATTATAACTCCCTAAAAATCCCCAAAAAGGCAACTACACTCGGTTCCAAAAATAATGGGTCAGTCACATAAACCCCCCACCAATCACGCTTCCCGAGCTCAAACAAGCACTGGTGGAGGAATGGGAAGGTATTCCTCAGCACCGGCTTCGAAATTTGGTGTACAGCATGCCTAATCGCCTGGAAGCTGTCAGAAGAGCTCGTGGAAGCAATACAAAGTATTAAATGAAGAATGTGATGAAAAACAGCAAAAAAACAATCATAAAAAAAATGTAATCTTAAGAAAAATACTACTACTTTAGTTTTTTTTTAATTTAGAGATTAATATTGTGGGTGTAACAAAGTATTATTTTATTTTTTATCTGTATAATTAAATTCTCAATTGAACAGTCTTCGTTTCATTAGGGTGGCATACGTAGTTCGGGAGATATTCGGGTTTATGTGACTGCGCCGTTATTTTTGGAACCGAGTGTATAAAACCCGTAATCTTTGCATTCACACACACCTACGACCTCTATAAAACAAAACGCAACAATATTGATAAAGATACAAACAAACAAAAAAAAAACAACTACCACAATTGAACAAACAAACATAAACACGAATCAATACAGCAAAACAGCTCACACATGTTGGAAACTTTTTAATCTATTCAGACAATTCAAATGCGCCACCATAATGCGCGGGCGACGTCGGGCGAGAACAATAGTTAAGCTGGCTGGGCTTAAACATGCGAACTGGGGTATCTCTGTTTTTAGCTTTGTATTGACGTAAAGTTTGCTTTTGTTTCAGCTTTTTTTTTTCATTATGAGCTGGTGTGGTTAATTTTTTTCGTTTAGGTGTGTGATTTCGTTTAGGAGGAGCTCGTGGCTTAATAAGAACTGCCACTCGGGCCGATCTTTAGGTAAAGCTGTGCTTGCCTAGGTCGGTCTGTGGATGAGTGACCGCCCGACATACCGAGTTTCCTCCGTGCCTCGGAAAGCAAAGCTGTTGATCCCGGCTGCCATATATAGATCTTTGGCAGTCGTTACAGGTAGTCAGTGACCTGAAATTCTGACATCCAGTCTCACCAAAGAGTATAGTATTACCTAGTATTAACTGGGTTGTGGAGGTCAGATAGGCAGTCGCTCCATGTAAAATACTGGTATTCAGCTGCATCCGGTTAGACTGGAAGCCGACCCTAACATAGTTGGGAAAAAGGCTAGGCAGATGATGAGGTGTGTAATGTTTGTAATGTGATGAGGAGAAAGTGGAATTAGGGACAAATTGAAAGTATCCTAGGTAAGTAATTGTTTGCTCTGACCAACTGGCGTTATCATGGTCGTCAAGGCAGTCCCAACTAATATTAGAATTGCGATAGTACGTTTACGTTTGTTACCTTTTTACGTCCAAACCATTGAACTGATTATCCTGAATTTTTTGTCAAGTATACAGAAATGGACATAGAGTGTACTCTATGCCCATTCGTATCGATGTGATGTGTGTGACCGACATTTTTTCGGGATGAAAGGTACATCTGTTCCCGAGGAAAACAACAGTCTAAAATACTAGAGTGCGCCACGTATCTTTTGAATCATGATTGAATTATATTATTGTAGAAACTTTAGTAGTAAATATTTTATAATAATTTCAAGCGGACGCTAGTTCACGGATTCATGCAAATCACAAAATGTATTATTTATTAAATTAATTTTGTAGCTACTTACTAAGACAGCTGAGAAGAACTGCACTTGACACTTACCTGAAAAAGAAATGATATGGTTACAACATTAAAATAAATAACATTAAATAAATAATACCAGACTTTTACCGTCCCACGGCTGGGCAAAGGTCTCTCCTCATACAGAGAAGGTACAAGAATTAATAAACGGCTGAAAACAGTAGTGTATGATAAAAGTTTCTGAATAAACCATTTAATGGGTTAATAGTAAGAATTAATGTATGAAGGTGGACGAGGCAAAAGGAGTATGTAAGGATCGTAGCAAGTCCTGTCGAGGCTGCGGGTTGTCCGCAAGGGATACCGAGGCCTCGACATGAAGGGCGAAGAAGGAACATGGGTGGTTTTTAGTCAGTAGAAGTCTGACACTCCCTTTCGCTCTGCCCAAGAGCGGGAGGGGTTATTTGATGATTTCCCACCCCCCCAAAAAAAAAAAAAAAAAAAAAAGGATCGTAGCAAGTGGCGTTCTGTGGTTTCTGCCAACCCCCATGGAAAAGGGCGTGAGTTTATGTGTGTATGTTAATAGTGATATAATGGCTAATAAACAATAATTTGATAACTAGACCGATACCTCAATTATAAAGTGTAGCTTTAGCGATCTACAGGCAAAAAAAGGCAATGGATTTTTTTCTGATTTCGGCAAATGATTTTTAAAAAAAACATAACACTCTTTTTTTTGGGGCAGTCGTGTAAAAACAGGATCGACATTATTTTTTTGTCACTTCTAATATTAGTGAAGCTAGGCCCTGTGCTAAGCGCCAAGGGACTATTTCTATTACTTACATCAGAATCTTTTTTTAATGTATTTGTTTACTTAAAACTTCACATACATTAGTAATTAACTTAATTTCCCACCTTCAAATAAACAGAGAAAATGTCCTCCATTTTCTATCATCTTCACAAAGTCGTTACGCGAAATATATTTTAAATTGCAACATTTTTATTTCTAGAGACATTAACAAAAACGGTGAACGCATTAAGAGATGAATTATAATGCCTTTTTAGACGTTTTTTCCAATTAAGTTAATTATATTTTTTCTTGGCTTTCCTGCAGCGAATCTATTTAGTAACTGAAATTACGCTGAAATCGTTGGTTTTTGTTAAATGCGAGATTTTTATCTGTTAATGCGTTTGATAGATATTATTACAGGTGTAACTTTGTGGTAATCTCTGATTTTTAAAAATTCTTAGTGAACCTGTATCTTCTTTTATATTCGGGAAAGTATAAGAATTTCATTGAACAATTTTCTTGTAAAGCTATTAAATATTATAATTATGTACAACTATATCTCACGAAACTGTATTAATACTGAAACTAAACTTTACTCCCTAATCTAAAGAGAAATTAGTAGGGTAGTTAACAAAAAAATCTTAGTGGTCCGTCAGATAGTTTTTCAAAAAATATTGGACACGTATTTTTTCTTTTTTCACGTTAACAAACAATGAAGACGATACAGTGCTTTGAAAACTCGTGTGAAGTCATATTCCAAGATATTAGTATGACATTGTTTACCGGTGAGTGACGTCACAACCCCCCACTCAAATCTTTGACGCGTTTTATCTTCGTCAATTTCTATTGATTTGATAAAACAAAAAATACGTATCCAATATTTTTCGATAATCTAACAGACGGACTAATTAGAATCATATTCTTTTTAGTTAGTAAACATCCCTATTCCGAAAAGGTTTTGGTATCAACAAGTTTTCTCTCTTTTGATTCAAAATTAGAACCACATTAATCAGTCTATAATAAAAGTTTATAAAGTGTCCTCTACAGGCGTCGTTTTTTAATCGGGTGTGAGTATAAACTACCATTGCGGTGATGCATAATTCAAACAATTAATAACTAAAAGAGATACTTACCTACCTAATAACTTTTAGATGAAACAAAACAACAATTTAAAAAACTTCATATTTCATAGTTTCTAACTACCCTGTCTAGCCGATAGCCTTTAACATCCATGATACAGCACAAGATCACACTCCATCACCCCCCCTCCACCTTTCCTACCCCTCTCGAAGATGGGAGAGGTCGAATTTCCGCCACAGCCTCACCGGACGTGACGTCATGTTTACAAATCGCGCGACAAACGTCATCGTGGAATTTTAAGCAGTTAAAGCCTTTAATGATGTTTTGGGATTGTGTTTCGAAAGTCTGATGGCTGTTAGATGAGGCGTATTGGGGACCGTTTTGTGAGTGTAAAAAAATCGGTAAACAAAGTTGGCAACCGACAAGCAGTAGACAGATTTTTAGGGATTTACTTTGCCTGAAAAACGAATGTTGAAAGAGCAAGCCAGGGTTGGCGTGGATTTTGAATTATCGCATAGTATTTTAAAAATGCATTTCTTCTTCTTGTCGTATTGATGTTACTTCCATATAAAACAGCACTACGATTGTGGTGTCATGCTGTTTACAAAAAAAGATTTTAAAGTAAAACGCGGAAATAAATTATTCAACGAACAATACTGAAAATTCTGCAAAGTGGTGTTCTTTATGTTTATTTGATAAAAATAATTACTTAATTCTCTTCACCGAACAAAGTTCTTTCAAAAATATTTTTAAATGCTATTTTCCGTCATCAAGTCTTCGATTTTCTTTCTCCCCAAATTTTAATATCGCTAACCAAACAGATCTGTCTGTAAACTCATTACCGACCAATCTCATTGAAAATCGTCCTGATCCGACCAACAGCGTGTCAATGGGGGACGTAAACTGACTTGAAAAATGAAACATAATGTGTAAATCCTTAATTTATATGCGTCGCCGCGGGTCGCCGCGAGTTCGTGTAGGGCTGGCACCACTTGAATTAACTTGCAATTCATTTATTTAGACACAAACCTGTAAATAATAAATTACACTGTTTCTCACTTACACATTCTTAAGACATGGAATATACATTATGTAGATAGTACTAGCTGTTGCCAGCGGCTTCGTCTGCTACAACTCAAAAATTATCACACGGGAAGATAAAATCGGGATAATAACTATTCTATGTGTTAATCCAGGTTATAAACTATCTGTGTACCAAATGTTATCCAAATGCGTTAAGTAGTTTTTGCGTGAAAGAGTAACAAACATATGTGTATGTTTGTTACTCTTTCACGCAAAAACTACTCACATATATTAGTGTGATAGTGTGATTACGAACATAAAAATTTGACAGACAAACTACTTACTACATCATGAAAATCGTGTGTATGTATAAAATCATCAAATAACCCCTCCCGCTCTGGGGCAGAGCGAAAGGGAGTGTCAGACTTCTACTGACTAAAAACCACCCATGTTCCTTCTTAGCCCTTCATGTCGAGACCGCGGTATCTCTTGGGAACAACCCGCAGCCCCGACGGGCATCTTGAAAGCCTCGCAAACCAAAATCGACAACCCTAACCAGCATCCCCGATTCATTTCTTAATAAGTTCGTTGTCAAGTCGCCGCCGGCGTTAATTTGTTTATACAACATCGAACACCATTGATCAATGGAGAGGAGATCACTTTGTTGACAATTACGATGGGGAGGACGTTTTTAAATCAGAAGAAAATCTTGAAGGAGTTTTGTCAAAAATAAGGGCAGGAAGATGATGATGATGATGATCTATTTTCCTAAATGCTCACAGATGCAGTTACTAATAAAGGTCCATTTTACGCTTTTCAACACAATTTGCACGACGGCACGGTTGGCGCAGTGGCTCGAGCAATTGACTGCTGCGCTGCGTGTCGCGGGTTCGATCCCCGCAGATAGATGTTTCGGATCTGGATATTTGTGTATGTGAGTTTATATGTTTGTGAACGCACCCACGATACAGGAGAAATTTCTAGTGTGGGGCAACGTTTTTAAAAAAAAAAAACGTATTATGATCTGCTAAAGTGGCCATTTTAGAAGCCCTGACCTCCGCAACCCAGAAAGTACTGGGTAAACTTCCCTTGGTACGACTAGTTACCAGTGTTTCGGGGCACTGACTACCTGTAACAACTGTAAAAGATTTATAAATGACAGCTGGGACCAACTGCTTAACGTGCTTTCCGAGGCACGGAGGAAACTCGGTATGTCATGGGTGGTCACCCATCCACAGACCAGCGGCTTAACCTGGACATTGATTAAAGCGACTGTTTAAGTGAATTATCCTACTAACTTAAACTTTGTTTTAAATAGTCAATCAACACATACTTAATTTTAAACTCCATCTTTGCCAATAATCTATCTTTTTCCTTATTACATCAATAACATCATGGAACAATAATCAAGTTAGTAAGTAAAACTGGAAGAGCTAGGCCTCAGGGGCGGAGGCTCGCGACGCTCCTCCCACCAGCCATGATGCCGACTGGTTTGGCGGGAACTACACTAGCGACATCTGTGTTTTGCGCGAGAAACTGTGCGATGAGATTAAAGTTTGTATAAATCCTTCTTGTATTTAACAATTTGAAGAACTGCAAGAAGAAAGAAATAAAATGTGATTATTTATAAAGAAATATCTTGCATGTAATATATTAATATTATTGTAATAAAATATTCTGCCCAGGGAAAGTTAATAAAATGAGATGTCATTATTAACGATTATTGATCCTTTATTTTAGTCATCAAAAATAAAGGATTTAAATAAAAATGATGTTTATTTTGCAGATAGGTGATAACAAACTCTTTTACTTACATGTTATTTTTTTTTAAACTAAACAGGGTAGTTGTTTCGAACCGGCCTGACAAAGAACAAAGAACCGAAAAAAACTCAGAGGAAACTATCTCCTTGAAGGTCCAGATATAATCCTGCCAAACTCAGATAAGGACTATGCAATATGCATGCATATACGTACAAGATCGCAGTCTACTTGCAAGAACTATTGGTACATGTGTTACATACTTACCTACATGTTACACTTTGCAAAAAAACCATCATCTTGCCATCTGTTAGCTAAGAAGAAGCTAACTGATGAAGACAGCCCTTTTCAGAAAACTCAAACTTAAAGCATTTATTCTAATTAGACCATTACAGGCGTTTTTAAATAAAACAAGCTACAGTCACAAGCAATAACAATTTGTGACAGTGTTGTAGTTGTCCATACCAAAAATCTCTATGGAGAACAATAGGTAAGACACTCCATGGAGTCTCTTGAACTCCATGGAAACCTGTAAAAACATTGACATTTTACTTAAAATTAACCAAAACAAAAAAAACCAGAACTGTTACTATCTATCACAAGATTCATGAAACTAAAAAAGTCAACCTTTAACCCTTCAACTCATTTAACCATTTACCGGCCTCACCACATTTTCCTTCATCAGCATTCTGTGAATCAGAATGTCCTAATCACAGGTCCGAGCAAACAAACACGTAAGAACTCGATAAAAACAGGAAAAGGTCTTACGGTTAATTAAAATGCAGGATAATACGACAAATTTAACGGAATATTATACACGCAGTATCGATAATTTAGCTGCCATGTTTCCTCATGATTGTTGAAAGGGATTTGTTCATGTATCGGGCTATTATTAGCCAGGTTCATTGTGTTTTAGTGTTTAGTAGTAATGTTTGGTTTTTGTATTCCTCGTTTTGTAGGAAATAGTGGATCGGGCTGACTCTAGTAGCTATAATTAAATTGGGGCCATTCATTATCATTATTATCCTCCTCATAATCTCAATTTATTTAGAGTTAGGCACAAAATAAATTGAGATACGAGTAGGATAATAATAATTTGAGATATGACCAGCAAGACGTTTTTTTCTATCATAATTCAGAACATCACTCCTGTGATCCCCGGAGGTGATAGAGGGGTACCCAGTAGTACACCCACATTTCCCCAGTTATGTTAAAGTCCCATTTCTGATAGAAAACTCTCAATTAATTAAACTTTGCCCGAATTCGGATTCACCTCATGCTCAGCAGTCTCGTTTGTGCGACCACTAGTCCAACGACGCAGGTTTGTTTTATTATACCTCTCTATTAGTCGTTAACTAAGAGTGCTCTTTCTCGTATCATATGTTTCACACAGCTCATCGCTATCTTTTGATCGATTTTCTTCTTCTCATTCTCTTTCAAACATAAAATCATCAATCGATCTGCAAGTCCTCATCCTTCTTCTTTTCGGTCAAGTTATATTTTGAATTAAAATGAAAAAGATTAAAGTTATCCTGCAAAATTTAGCATAGCCTGTATGTCAGCAGTTGAGGGCTATTTTTCAAGTTTACAATGATAATGCTGATGATAGTAAGATCTAAGATTTCTAAACAAGATTTGAGTTGTTTAGAACTACAGTTCGTAAATAAACAATCAGTAGATAACTCTGAAGGCAGAGTATAAGCAGTCAAAAGAATCTAGGTAGGTACCTAGTGAATAAAACTCATAACTGCATTTATTACTTTACTGACTGACATAATACTTAGTACAGCCTACTGCCTCCGTGGTCAAGTGGTTTAGGGGTTTGTCTTGTGACCCGGTGGGTGTGGGTTCGATTCCCACGGGAAGCATACATTGTAAAGTTTTTTCCAGATTGCTAGGACATTGCAAAAAATGATTCCGTTCTTCGGAATATTTATTAAACAACCGGCTTATACTTGATAAGTCGGTTGTATAATAAATATTTATACAAATTTTGCCGGAAATTCCTAATGGAAAACGGCTTGCTTTATAAAAAATTGGTGACAGTTGAAACTTGCAGAATGAAAACGGGATCAACAAAACTTATCAATACGAGACACTTAAATATATCGTGAAGTCATTTTAGATTGTTGCTTTGAGGAAGGTAAAAGCAACAATTCTGATACAACAATGCAAAAACACACACAATTGCAGGTTGCACCGCCGTCTATTCAAACGAATGCCTACGCAAGATCCAAACGCACCTAACTTTCAAAAGATCCTTCAATCATTTAAAACAAACCGCTATAAAAATGAGAAACCCGTTTTGTCGAACCATCCCATCAGAGAGCGAACCATCAGAAGAAAATAAAAGCGAACATTGTTCTCGCACATCGCCTCCACGAGATGTATCTCACTCGTTATTTAGTTAGCAGATCACCCCATTGTTACTTAGGAGAAACCACGAAAAAAGCATGGGCGGGGCTCCTATCTGCACTTGCATCGGGACCGATGAAACATGCTCTCTATCGCGATACATGCCTTCCAACACGAGCCAAAACATCCTACAACTTCAAACCTAAAAACTCACAAAATAAAGCTCAAGTTGCTGTGATCCAAGTATAAGCAGCTTATTAAAGAAAATTAAATTTGCAGCCACGCGAAATCGAAACGAATCCACGAAAGGAGAACAACGTTTTGACGATCAAACAATATTGATCCTTATTGCTTTCGAAGGAGTACTTAACGTTCGATAATGACCGTTAAGATTCAATTTGGTCGTAAAGGTTCACAATCGTTTGGGGGATGTGTGTGGCTTGGGATGTTATATGGGATTTTGTGAATGTTTATATAGTGAAGGATATTTATATAGAGTGGATTATAGATAAGAGGCGAACGTATTTTCATTTTATTACCAAATTACCGATGGTAAGATTGTGGGCCGGTGAGCCGATTGTGGTGCCCCGTATCGGTAACATTTGCCAACAGGTAATTGTCTTATTACTTATTTTGTGCATTCCAACACTTGGTCTGAGTATGTTTAAGTTTAATATCAGGGTATTGTTCGATGCTTGTAATTTACTTGTTCAGCTGATTTAAGATGATAATATTTTTGTTGATGTGGTTTGGTTTTGAACAATCTGTGGTAAACGATTACGAAAACTCAAAACAGGTGTCTTATAAACTTATTCGGAGACTTGTCATGTTAAGTGAATATCTACACACAACTACAACTGTTAATATTCAAATAAAAGAGGGAAACATCCCACGTGCCATTTATTTCAACCTTTAAATAAGTTCAGCCAATTGCTGAAATGTCACTCAGCAGAAATTTACTAATTAACCCTGGTGTTTATAGTCAAAGTAATTACTTCAGTTTAAGTAACTTTACCTATGCAACTTTTAAACTGCAACAGACAAGAATTTGATTATTTGAACGAAGTAGGAACCGTCAAAGAATGCAAAGTTCTAACTTTAAGTAATTATTAAACTATTGAATAATAAAAATCGTATGATCTAAGTTATTACTTATTACTTTTACTGAAATAATCACTTTGACTTGTTTATAGATACGGGTGAAACTGCGGTACTCAGAGATATGTAATGATTACTTAAGCCGTCACTTAGTAAAGGTTTGACATACTTTTGTATGACAAAACTGTCAAAACCTTTACTAAGTGATGGCCTAAGTAATCATTAAAGCCCTCTGAGTGCGGCAGTAAGTATTCATATTCATTGTTGGTACCTACTTACTTACTAGCGTGCAGAACTTTGTTGAGCATTAAATTGAAAATCGACAAACCCATACCTTCTACCTCCTTTCTAAACAATCCATAAACAATCCCCTCTATTTTTCCTCACGCACAACCCAACACATAAAGAACAAATTCTAAAACAAACAAAACACGCTTTTAAATCAAACGAGTATCATTTATTAGTTTTATAGTTCAAACAAGCGTGCTAACAAAAACAAAAATTAATTATAAGCTGTGAGCTTTCCTATCCGGCATCAGCACGACCCTTCGCCAGGTCTTAAATCATACAACACTTCGCAAATTGATCGATCGAAATTCGAGGCTTGAAACAAAGGGTAGGGCTTGCAACAATCACATAAGTCAGTCGAATAATCGTTGGTTGAAAACTAAATTTTAGAACAGCGACCTCTATTGGTGGTGTTAGACATTGTAATGGAAATTCTGATCAATAGATGGCGACAGTTTTGCAATGGCGGGTATTGGTTGGCTGGATCGCGATTATGGGATTTGTGGTGCGAATACTTATTGTGAAATTACATTTTAATTTTGGTGTAGAAAATTATCGTAGCAAGACCAATAATAGTTTAAATATCACAGTAAAATAGTAAAGTTTCTGTAGGTGCAGTTTTTATATTCGCAGAAAAAAAAAGGCACAATTGAAACCGGTACTTACACGGCTTAAAACATGGCATTACACATAACCAGTACCATTAGATAAAAAAAAACACGTCCAGTATTTAAATAAACCATCTTTCTATCATCTATTCCATCGCACAGTCGTTTAATAGCGCGATTTTAATCTATGAAAATGTCACACCATGACAGGTTACTGTTATTATGACACAAAGACATACAAACTTACATTTTGCATTTCACTTAATCAACAATCAACCTTACTTGTAGTACCTAAGAGTTAAAATTATTTATTTAGGATTTAAAGTTAAGTTTGTCTCGTCATAAAGCTTTGGTCTGACATCCGGCGCGAGCGCAGCGTAACGTCGATTACTCGATAATTTCAGAAGATTAAAATCGGCTTTTTGACAACACCAGGTACTTTTGAAATACGTTTGAATAAGTGTTTGTACAACATTGACATGGAAAGGCAAATTGTCAGCCATTTTAATAGATAATGATGTATAAATACATACCTACATGCAATAATGAGTTTGATAAAAATCTGCCTTTCGGCTATTGTATAGATAAATGTATTGTCTAAACGTTCCGAATTGTGCTGCCAGTACGGACATGTGAAAAGGGAAAGTTCATAATCAGAATTAATGAGAAGTGTTACAAAGTGTTGCAGATAATATAAGAGTGGCAATGAGTAGTGGAACAGATAGCGTAAATGAAGAAGAAGTATTTGTTTTCGATTGCGATGGAGTGTCAAAAGGGATAGAATCAGGAGAAAAGAAAAAAGGAGATCACACGAGGCCTAATGACATAATGGGGATATTAATCTAAAAATTGTAGACGGGAATGAAACTTGATAAGCAGGTTCCTTCAAATATTAGTAGACCATAATATCAAATGCTATTTAGGACCTGCGAAATCAAACAACCGCCAAAAAGTGGAGAGAATTGGAAGATACCTACACTCTAACAACTACAAAACTGATCATAGCGAATATCATCGACTCTACCGACCTCATTCTTCTCGGTCATATTAATTCCTCCTTCTTCAACAATTTACCTTGTCAATTCAAAAACATATAGCCCCCCAATATCTGCCTCTGTAAGGCACCTTCCACTTAGCCTACAACCGTTTCCCTGCCTACTCCCTACAAAGCTTGAAGATAAATAAATCCAGACCTATCACACGATACTTGGATCCGTTCCCAATCCTTATAAAGCCGGTGCACACTGTTTTTGTTCTCGGTACAAACGATTTTATCTGCGCTTACGCAGCGTTGCGCGTTTTAGACAATAGTGCGTAGGCGCGTATTAAGGCGAACCTATCGAGTTTCCAATCGTTCTGTTAGACTGTTAAACACGATTTTGTATTTCTGCAGATTAATTGGTTTTCGATTTGGGTTTTGTGTTTTTGCATTTGTGTTACAAGTTTTCTTCAAAGTAGAAGAGAAATTAGCACTTGTTGTGTTTGTTTGTATTTTCGGGCGACACTCGTGGGCTGCAAAAATCTGTGTCAGGTGAGTTTAGGTGAGCTGAGTACCTTTTTTCGTTCGTTCTGTTTATTTTGTATAATTTTTTAAATGTTGTTTTGTATTCCAAATAAACGCATTTTTTTTCTTTCTTGTTGCAGCTTGTTGTTTCGAGTGACCTAGTGCAAGGCTTTCACCAAGTTCCGGTTAAGTATTTAGTATTTCTAGATTCTGCAAATTCTGTTGCTATATCATTGTTTGATATTTAAGTTTGCTGTAAGCTGTGTTACTGATAAAGTGAGCCTGTAATTGTGTCAGTAATTACGCTTTCTATTTTGAAGACTCCGTTCACCCAGACGAGATGCACAACATTTTAGTTGGACCTTCCAAAGCTACTGTTGTTTTCCTTTTTCAATTCCAAACCAAATCACCATCCCTTAATCACCAAGTAGCCACCGAAGTAATAACAATCATTAATAGTTGTATAACACAAACATGTATATAATTAAAGTAAAACATTGTGTTGTTATCTTATCGGCACATCGAACCATTAACGGTGGCCACAAAAACACGGCCAGCTAGGCGGACGGACCGATGTGTGTTCAACTAGTTATGATATACGGGTTCGGAGACTGGATAGCTTTGGAAGAAGGACAGTAATGGATGCATAATATACTTACTAGTCGGATAAGCTGGCCATTTATTTGTAGTTGACGAATAACGGCGACTTATAGACTCTAGTAATTGATTGAAGGAGCAGTGGTGGCTCAGTGGTAGCGGCCCCGACTTACGAACAGTAAGTCATGGGTTCGAACCCAGTCAGGCGCATAGCTTTGTGTAATTTATTCTATCACCACTGCTCTCAAAACGGTGAAGGAAAACATCGTGAGGAAACCGGCATGTCTTAGAACCAAAAAATTCGAAGACATCTACCAATCCGCTGGGCCCGCGTGGTGGATCATAGTCCATCCCTCTCCTAGAGGAGGCCTGAGTCCCTGCAGTGGGAACATTACAGGCTGATGATGATGAATTGATTAAATGTTGATGCATGGCGAGGGAGAGGAAAACCAAGGAAACGATGGATGGATTGGATGAGGAATGATATGAAAGGAAAAGGAGTAAATGATACGTGACGGTTTACAGAGGAGGATAGAAGAAAAAAACGTCCTGCACTGACCCCAAGTAACAAGTGACTAGGATAGAAAGACGATGAATTGGCTCTGGTAATGGAAATTAAATATTCAGAAGTCGGAAAGGAGCTGAACTGTCAAAATCCAATTTGAAACTGGAATTGACTCTATACACGTAAGTACATACATAATCTATGATGTGAAGGAGTCTACAGTTTGGATACCAACTTAAGCAATGTAAGGATCAATACAAGAAAACTCCTATTGCGGAGGATTCAAGCTCCAAGAATCACCGTTTTCTGTCCAAATCGTTCTACCAGCTTTCAGAAAGGCTAGCAAGCTTTCCGAACTACGAAGCCGTGTGTCCACTCCCGTTATCTGCCGATCTAAAACGCTCCACACAATCGCATAATCGTAGTCACCCGTAACCGAACACTGACTGTCAAAACAAACGAACACTGTCCTTAAACAATAAGCCCATAAAAAGTACGCCCACGATCCTTTACACAACAATAAACTCTATCTTAAAGCACTAAAGTTCAAAGTTATAATGATTGGTAGCTAATAACATCCGTCATATGAGATGAATCGATATCGAAGGCAAGTGTCAAAATCCTAACCTCAAAATATTATGTATCGCTTCAGTTGCCGGATAAAGCTCCAATCGATTTCAGATAATGTTGTTCTATACAACATAAAGTACTCGCTATTTGTATCGGTCAAACTGCTAATTAAGTATATAATACAACCCTTAACAAGTTTCTTCAATTGATAAACTTGATGAAGGAAATCGTCGTGAGGAAACTAGCATGTTCTAGAACGGAAAAAAATGAAGAGTATCGCGTACTCGGCTCGCGATGTGAATAACGGCCCATACCTTCTCAAAGCCCACAGGAAGGATGCAAGAGGGCTGTGTAATAACAGGAGGAGTAATACACAACCAAGCATTTTGTACATCAAGGTAAGTGATTCTACGCAAAATCTGTTGACTGGAATCGACCTTTTTTTGTGGTGAAAAATCAAGTTTTACGTTTTGTAATTTGTAGTAAAAAAAACTTGTCAAAATTCTAACAAAAACCGTTAAATCCACAACACTTCAAAAGTAATAGCAAGTACACACTATCAAATTTTAATAACGCATGATCTAAGGCCTCGGGGTGAGAATCGAATAAAACAATCGAGTCGCTAGTGCGAGAAAATAAGCGACGTAATCTATACTATCACTTCACGAGAATCGAGAGGTTGTTAACAATTGACGCCTATAATGTAGTTTATGCTCCGAAGAGATGAAATGGATCGTGAGGCCGTAGGTCGAGAAAGATCCAGCCTTCAATCAGAATCCAACCCTGCACAAACCAAAATAGGGTTTAATATCAACTGTAACAAGCATGAGGAACAATTGTTCAGTATGAGATGAGAGGAATGATTAGACAGCTATGCTTTTAGAAACGTAGAAGTTGTGGCAACAGAATGACGTGTATTGCACATTTGGTTTATTTATATTCAATCAATTTTAGTTCAGGATGGAGTGGAGGTTGTGAATGTGACGTTTGTAGGACGGACAGCGAGAATGCGGCTGTTTGGTTGAAATTGAAGGCTTCGACGCAAGGCCTTGTATGGTCAAATAATGGCGGTTTTCTGTGGCTGCTTGAATTGATAAACGGATTTCAAGAAAGTCATTTACATCATCTTCTAATCAATCTTACCACATAACAACGAGAAAACCTTCGTTACACAGATAAAAACTATGTTTGTAATAGATATCTCAATGAACATATGGACACATAACATAACATCACGCCTGTAATCCCCGAAGGGTTAGGCAGATTTGTACCTAATAGTGCACCCGTATTTCGCCATCATCATCATAATTTCAGCCATAATACGTCCACTGCTGGACATAGGCCTCCCCTAGAAGGGGGGGGGGGGATTTGCAATAATCACCAGACTTGGCAGGCGGGTTGGCGATCGCAGTATGGTTGTTACGAAGGCACAGAGAACGCTGCTGCCCGTTCTCTGGTAAGTCCCTTAGTCGCCTCTTACGACACCCACGGGATGATAGGGGATGGTGCTATTCTTTACGTCCGACAACATACGGAATTGCATTTCGCTAGATTATTTTTAATTCCCATGTACGCGAACCTATTTTCATCAACTGTGCACAAATCCAGACTGCTAAGTTACTGAAAAATTCCATATAGACAAATCCAAAGACACTTGGCCCGACTTGGGAATCGGACCCAAGTCTTCATGTAACGCAGTCGCGCTTGCGTTATTTTAATTATGTTTATTTATAATTTGTTCGTGTTGTTGCTGTTTTCTTTCTTTCTGAATGCCTTACCATCATATCTACCTATGTTTACAAATAAAAGTTTCTTATTCTTGACCCTCGTTTTAGTAATAAACTGATCATCATCTGCTTAGCCTTTTTCCCAACTATGTTAGGGTCGGCTTCCAGTTTAACCGGATGCAACTGAATACCAGTATTTTACATGGAGCGACTGCCTATCTGACCTCCACAACCCAGTTAATACTGGGTAATACGATACTCTTTGATAATACTGGATGTCAGAATTTCAGGTCACTGACTACCTGTAACGACTGCCAAAGATCTATATATGGCAGCCGGGACCACGGCTTAACGTGCTTTCCGAGGCACGGAGGAAACTCGGTATGTCGGGCGGTCACCCATCCACAGACCGACCTAGGCAACAGCTTCACCTAAAGATCGACCCGAGTGGCAGTTCTTATTAAGCTACGAGTTCCTTGTAATAAACTGATAAATTTCGATTTCTTCAGACTCCAAGATGGTAGCAAAACATAATCGTGTCATTTCTATAAAGATTAATTATCTGTCTGACCTCATAATCACATTATTGACATGCTATCAGATGTACATGTAAGTAATAAAATTTGTAACTTGACATTACACGTGTCTTCCTGTAATGTTGTAGGAATCATGATTAATGATTAGTTTTACCTTTGTAATGTCACATTACAAAGGTAAGTGACCTTGTATGACATTACTAATGTCATACAAGGTCACTTCGTTTGGGCTGCGGGTGTTCGCAAGAGATACCGCGGCCTCGACATGAAAGGCTAAGAAGGAACATGGGTGGTTTTTAGTCAGTAGAAGTCTGACACTCCCTTTCGCTCTGCCCAAGAGCGGGAGGGGTCATTTGATGATTTTCCACCCACCATAAAAAAAAAGGTCACTTCGTTTGGGTTATTGGAGCCTAGAAAAGGGACATTCGCTTTTAAAGGGTTTCTTATTGCTGCAATTTATATTAATCTAACAGAATACATTACAGAATCAGAAGTTATTTTGCGGAAAATCATGACATTAGATGCAAAAATTTAGTTTTAATTCCGCGAAAAAATGTCATACCTGAATACAGAATGCATAACCGCGCTTCCACCGCCAATCTAAGTACGTAAAACTTTATTTTTGGAAACCAATTTTTGTTTGGGTTAAAAATCAACTCAAAAAAAGCACTCGACACATTGTGCTGATGAATGCGTTGAATAGTACACGGGCCATGAATGTATTTTTAACCTTAACAATCAGCCTATAGAGAAAAACTTTGACCTCGAATATCTTTGTAACTGGTAGGTTCCTAGGTATGTTCCAGAACAAAAAAATATCGCAATTGCGGACAGAATAAATGCGTTTCGGCGTTGTTAAAGTTCTCTTTACACCATTTACAAAGTTTAAAGAGTTACCCTGAGTTATTCAGCAAAGCTCTCATCAAAATCAATACATATTAACAATAACAGTACCTAACATTACCAACAGAAACCTTACTTAATCATAACTTCAAGCATCTGATTCTAACACTACTGTAACCGAACACCCCACGTGTGATTCTCGGTAGCGCGCGGGTGGTCGTAGCAACCTCCTGTCGGTGCAATTACGGGTTGCTGGTAAGACAACCAGTTGCTACCTTGGTGATGGGTGTCAGTGGTTACTGTTATTTTTGTGGGTGCTACTGTATTGTGGAACTAACTAGTTTTTAAATGAGCGATCAATTGAGAAGACAAGTACAAAATACTGATGAGTTTTTTTTTTAACTTTACAACGAGTCTCTGTCGTGGTTGCGTTTACAAACATTTAAACTCACATACTTACATAAAAAGCCAGACCCGAAACAACTATCGGTTGGTCATACTAAATATTTTTTCATTGCGGGAAGCGAACCTGGGCAGCGCAGCATCCGGCTGAGGCTGAACGATTGCTCAGCAACTGCGCCAATTGTACCGTCCAATTTTAGCGATATTATAAATCGATTGTACCAAATCTAAATTATCAGCTGTTGTAAACGAGTTCGTCAATGTAAATTACTCTAAGGTGAAACCTTAACGATGACGCAAACGGGTAAGATCAAATTACGAATATGGATCCATACAGTCTTCACCAGTAGACCAAAACTTTACTTTACGGGCACAATTCGTCATCAATCTTAATTTAGCTAATCACAGCAGAACTAATGATACAATTAACGTTAACCACAACACTAACAAAAAAGCGGTTTTACTTAATTCCCAAACAATTTAATCTAACCAGCCTCAAAAATACAGATTACCTTTGCCTAAAAACAGAAAAAAAAAACAAAAATAATTAACCTAACAAATCACTATCACCGTCGTTCCGTAGGTAATCGAATTATTTCAAAATTCAAACTTTCCTATTGTTCTTAGCGATGAAACGTCGCGATAACCCGGCCAAAACAAATAGTTCTAATTACGTTCGGTTAAAAGTTAACAATCGGGCCATCTCTATCTGGTAGTATTAATTGGGTGGGCATCAGTCAGGCCGTTGGACAAATTGGGCAAATTATTTTTTCGATTACACCGCTATTGTTTAATCACGGCCGGGTAATAGGGGAGCCGATAACATCTGAAAGTTGGAGGCTTGTGTTACTTCGCGTTGTGCTACGGGAAAAGTGTTAAAGTTCGGCAGAATATCTCTAGGCTAGTGAATGGCTGTTGGCTCTATATTCAAAGGCTAAAATAAATATGATATGTAACCCCAACATATATCTTTTTACATAATATATGTTGGGGTTGGCCTTCAGTCTGACTGAATGAACCTAAATATTAGTATTTTAGATGGAGAGATTGCCTAACTGACCTCCACAACCCAGTTAGTACTAAAACTAAGTGTGTATTGAATATATTATATTAATATATTATTGATTATAATATTGGAGTTTAGTGAATACCTACTATTAAAATAATAACATAGAATTTCTGAAAAAATAGAAGTAATATGAAGACCAATGCAATCTTTTTAATTAAATTAGTTTCGACAAAAAGTCTGCTACTACGGGGATTGCCAAAGCAATAACTTATAATTACTAAATTTAATACTAAATTCTACTACCTAGCTGGGTTACTACACTTTCTCGTGCCGTCTCTAACAGTGGAAACTCCCACTAATGCCTGCATCCATATACGGGAGTTTCACATGAATTTGTTTAAGGTAAAGTTAATTTATGTAAGGTAATCATCAAACTAACTAACGTGATTGTTTTGTTTTTATCGTAAATGCGACCTAACGACTTTCACGAGTTGACAAATCATCGAGTTACATTTATTCCATGAAAACAGTTACATACTGCGGTACTCAGATATATTTAATAATTACTTAAGCCGTCACTTAGTAAAGATTTGACATACTTTTGTATGACAAAACTGTCAAAACCTTTACTAAGTGATAGCCTAAGCAATCATTAGAGTTCTCTGAGTGCGGCAGTGAGTTTTAATGAGGGTAATAATCACAACATAATCGCAAAAAATATGATAGTAGAAGAACGTGGTGACTCAGACAGATACGCAAAACAACTTCATTTCATACCTAACTAGCTGATACCCGCGGCTTCGCTCGCGTGGCAAATTCTTGCTCGAGAACGACTTTATCCATTGGTGGAAACAGCATGAAAATCGGTGCAGTAGTTTTTGAGTTCATCGCGAATAGACAGACAGACGCAGCGGAGGACTTTGTTTTATAATATGTAGTGATAATGATTGATAACTCTTGCCCGCGAACTTCGTTAGTGTGAAATTATTATAAAAATATTACCTACTTCTCTATTTCATTAGGATTTTGTTAACAAATTATGGGGTTTTTTTGTGTTTGCATGGAACTCTAATTATTAAGCTATTGCATAGCTTCTATCGCGGGCCGCGATAGCGTGGGGACCGAATCCAGAAATTCCGTAACGAAAAAAACCTAACACTCATTTATTTAATAAAAGAAAAAAAATGTTTTTTTATCGGTCACCACGCTCAAAGTGTAACTTGAATTAATATCAAAGAAAAAAAAAAATGCATTAATAAAATAAATAAATAATTATAATTGCATAAGTTGATGAAAAAATGCTATGCAATAGCTTTACCGCGGCAGTGCCACACGTCTTTTTTTTTCTAATCATTCCTAAGTTGCTTCTTATAACATTAGTTATATGCCAGTGAAAGTTTCGTTGAAATCGGTCCAGCCTTTTTAGAGATTAGCCGTAACAAACAGACTCGCCAACAGAAAGACATACAAAAACAAAGTGGACTTGTTATGAGCAACGTGCTTACTTCCATATGCATTCTTATTCTGTAATTACACCCTTCTTTCTTTTTCGTGTGGTTAGTGCTTAACCTGATGCGTATTGTATAATTATCATTTGCTTCGGTGAAGGAAAACATCGTTAATAAACCAGTACGACTTTTTTTTGTTTTTTTGCCGGTTGGAAAATCATTAAATAACCCCTTCCGCTCTTGGGCAGAGCCAAAGGGAGTGTCAGACTTCTACTGACAAAAACCACCCATGTTCCTTCTTAGCCCTTTATGTCGAGGCCGCGGTATCTCTTGAGAACAACCCGCAGCCCCGACGCGAAACAAGTATGACTTTCTTTTTTTTTTTGAAAGTCATCAAACAACCCCTCCCGCTCTTGGGCAGAGCCAAAAGGAGTGTCAGGCTTCTACTGACTAAAAACCACCCATGTTCCTTCTTAGCCCTTTATGTCGAGGCCGCGGTATCTCTTGCAAACAACCCGCAGCCCTGACGGGAAACCAATATGCCTAAGAGACATTTCTCGATGGCATGTAAAGCCAACTAAGAGACCTGAACGGGATTAAAACTCCCACTTTTACCCTGAACTTACAAACATACATTTAACTGACAATCACTTAGAGATAAAGTTATTCATCACTTCAAAGTACATATTAGCAACATCCATCGGTCCAATGATAAGCTCTGTTATCAGAGCGTCCGATTGCACCATTGTTTATCTCTATGTTTATACGAATTCAAATTAAACTGATTATAACATACCGTTCTGGGTAATTCTCAGATTCCGGGAGGAACTAAATTAATGGCTTTTAACTTAAGATCTGCGTAGGAGCTATTGAGTGCAATCACTGGTCTGAAATTCTAATTCCTATACGACGCATTAGATCTTCTGGCATTTAGAACAAGATCCAGGCTAGCCAGTGGTTAGGACTCCAGAGAGAGGAACTTCCTCACCATGCGTGTCTACTTTCTGAATCAAGTTTTTGACCCCGCGCATTGAGAGCCTCTTATGGTTTTGGTCGAGGCTCTTTGCTATAAGTCTATGAACTGTTACAACTATCCGTACAATGATCGCAGAGTCCACGTCCCACATGTCGAAACCCTTTTTTTTTTTGTGGAGTGGGAAATCATCAAATAACCCCTCCCGCTCTTGGGCAGAGCGAAAGGGAGTGTCAGACTTCTACTGACTAAAAACCACCCATGTTCCTTCTTAGCCCTTCATGTCGAGCCCGCGGTATCTCTTGCGAACAACCCGCGTGTCACATCTTCATCTGTGGCACAGATTGGCCGTAAGTTTTGTCACTTTGCTTATTAAATCGCTATGGACGAAATATTTAAAAGTTACTTAGTGCGAACGCATTACTAGTGTAACTATCGGACAAGAGCAAGTCAGAGGCACACACCCCATCATAATTTCAGCCCGCAATCACCTACTGTTGGGTATTTTCCTCCCCTTTCCCCTGACGCACAGAAGGCATCCCTCATCCATCACAAACGCCAAATAATAATAATAGTTTTAGCCTAAGACTGCCACCTTCTTCTAGCATAGGGTATCCGGGGGCAGATTCCAGAGATAAGGCAAAGTTGCATCAGGTCTCCTATTAGAAAATTCTCCGTGTTTTTCCACAATATCGATAACATCGCATAATAAACACAAATAATTAAATATAAATTTAAACACAGACGTCATGTAACGATGATTTGGTGTCTCTCATCAGGGAGATAAGCCACTGATAACGACAGATAGTTCTCTTAATGGAGCTCATTGTCCGACTGATAAGATATGTTAGTAATGAATCTGTAGCGTGTGTTTGTTTTATACTCTTTAACCGACTTCTAAAAAGGAGGTGGTTCTCTATTCGTGTTTATATACTACTAACCTACCTAGTTTAAAATGTTGGAATCAAACAAATATCCCATCTTTCCACACTTCATTAACTCGGAAGAACATTGCCACCCGGATAAGATCGAGAGTGTCCAATCTGGAAATCTCTTAACCGATTGAAGGTCCAGGTTGGCCGCTATGCGAATCGGTTGCCAGGTCTGGCTAAATGGGGTATCCTTGATCCATCGCAAACATAATGCCAGTTTGGAGCCCCTTTGCTGGATATCCTTTACTGGATTACTTACTAACCTGCACAACCACTTGCACCTCTCAGGATTTAATCGAAGCAAATGAAATTTAAAACGTGGACGAACTTTTGCACGGACAAGTAGCTTCGTTGGTCTAGTATTTGAAAACCTCGAATACTGTGAATAGGTTCATTTCTATTCGGCTGTTAAGGAGCATTAGTATTTCATAAACAAATCTCAGATGATAGGATCCTAGAGTCTGAATTTGTGCCCAATTAATGTCAAAAACCTGGCCCTCCATGAAACTAATAACACAACGTCACATCTGTAATTCCCGAAAAGTAAGGGAAATCTACCCTATATGAGACCCGCATTGCGTCAGTAATGTGTAAGTCCCATGCCAACATATTGCCAGCAACCGAGCTCATAACACAGCAATATCAATACTAAAAACTAGACCTGGGGTTCGATCCCTGTTCAAAATAACACCTCTGCCTTCCTTTGCAGTCCTAGAGGCGTTATATAGGGTGTAAAAATACCCTTAACGCAAACGAAGGGCACATGTTCTCCCCACCACTGCGATCATTTTTTTGTTCTAGACCATACCCGGGAACCCCCTAGTTACGGAGATATTGGGGGTCAAAATTCCAAATTTTAAACAGCTGTTTTTGTAAATACTAGTTTTTCAGGTTATAACTTTACTTATATTACCTCCATGACCCGTTTACTATTACAAAGCATCCACTAGCACAATGTTTTAAGTGTGCTACTTTGAGTTTTACCGTAAAATGTGATTTTTGACCCCAAAAAAAAGTCGTTTTCCAGCAAGATTTTTTTGGCAGGGGTACTTAGTTTGATGTACAGAATGCTTGGTTGACGGCTGTGTGATGGGTGGATTTACACCCTGTATTACCGTAAGTAATCTAGTCAAGTACTCATAAGATCTGGAACACAGTATCGCCACCCGGATTCTAATTACAAAGTAACTAATTTTTAACGATAATACAGCGATAACAGTCTTGTTAAGCAAATGCATAGTATAGCCACATCATACGTTGTTGCTTTGTCTAAACGATACTGCTTTAGAGATAAGACACGTCCAAACGTACGTACAGTCAGTGCCTAGCATTACCTGACCCCCTCTTCTCACACAACTTGCCCTCTACTTCTTTATATGAGGGGCCAGATTATACTGGGTAATGACAGTACATATATACTTACAGGGGAACTTGGTAATGGGAATTAGCGTGTAATGTGTTGCGAATGTTATGGTTTGTTAAACACATACATACATAAACTAGTGCAGAAAACACAGAACAAAAACTCCTACAATTCTTACTCCTTTGCATCGTCCACGTTCATATATCTGATTCACAAACACTTCAATCCGATTTCGATTCGAAAAGTTATAAGTCTATATCGCTCACTTTCGTAAAAGACAGACTTACGCCTTGTCGAATTGAAATCGAATCGAAACACTCATATCTGTGGCAACTAATATTTCTAAAAAACGTTGCCAACATATTGATAGAAGTTTTTAAAACAGGCAGGTCACTAACATAATATTTTTGTACATTTATCGTGAACTCGTATTCACGATATTTCGGCACTTTTAGCAAAACGTAAACATGTTAAATATCCCGTTTTCAGTGTTAATGATTTGGTATGAATGGTTTGTTAGAAGAAGTGTGAAATACATTATTTTTGATCATTACCAGTTTTAGATGTTTTTCTGCCCACACTGTTCTGTCCACTGTCCAGGGATGGGCAGCCGCCATCTGCTGAAAAGGATAAAGAATTAGAATTAAAATTGCATAACAAACAAACATACATATAACAGGTACATATTATATTAGGTAACCAAGTTCTACTAAGTCGTGTATTACTACCATTTTCCTCACACTGTCTCAACAATTAGGACATTAATTAATCAATTAATGTCCTAATTGTTGAGACAGTGTGAGGAAAATGTATAATCATACATACATGGAATACATATATACATAAACTCACGCCTTATTCCCATGGGGGTAGGCAGAAACCACAGAACGCCACTCACTACGATCCTTACATACTCCTTTTGCCTCGTCCACATTCATACACATGGTCATACACGCACGCCGGTTACGAGTACTACGCACCTGTGTTTTCTGAAGAACTAATGTCATGATAATACGTTATCTACTAACCTTCCCCTTCAGGAATCTAAAGAACAGTGACCCTAGATAATCTGTACCTATATCCACTAACATTATTAGGTAGATTATAATAATATAAAAATGAAATTTTTAAATTTAAAAGGAAATAAATAGCAAACGTATTGTGTATAGATTTCCCGTACAATGAGAGATTCGTTCGTTATAGATTTCTGGATTGTCGTGCGCAGGTACCTAAAATGTATGATGATAGTGTTGTACCATATATTGTTGGTTTTATATACGTTTCATTTTGCACGTATACACTATGTTTAAAAGCCTCAATACTGTGTCTTTATCTACTAAATAATTCAACGAAATCAGAATCTATATCCTCACGATACGACCTCTTGGTTCACGTGTCATATATCAATAACAAAATACACGGTTTTGGCACTTTGGCATGTTATGACATTTTGGTATAAACGTGATAATCGATAAAGATAATTATATAAACAAGATGATTAACCAGAACAATATTATAATTGCGTTATGTTATGAACTATGACAGGTGAATTTCAAATTCATAACAATATTCTAGCTACACTGGCGGACAAAATTGATGGGCCATTTATTAGGCATTGGGCGAGTAGACATGTGCACGCAGACGTCCATGTCGCCAATTAAAATACTTTTGTAATTTATTATTTACTAACAATAGGTTAAGTTTACTAACACTTTATATATAGATCTATGGTCTGAACTAAATAAATAAATAAAATTAATTATAACTCACTGGGTTGTTTATTACTACCCAAATAAACACATTATAAGTAGTGTCTTTATTTGATGCCCCTTAAGTTAAAGGAGATAATATACAAGTCCATGATTAGACAATTACATGTACCAGAGATGAGAATGTAACTGGTGCTGGTTACAAAATAATTTAAACGAAGCCTTTGGTTTGGTGTAGCCATGTTAAGAGGAGGGATGAAACGAATGTGACTAAAAGAGTCATGGACATGAATGTTGAAGGATGAAGAGAGATCGGAAGGCCAAAGAAAAGATGGATGGCTTGTGTAAAGAATGATATGACAGAGAACATGGTTTGCCTTAAGGCATTTAATGGTAAAAAAAACGAGAGGCCTCTTCAACTAGGCGCCGGTCGGGGCTGCGGGTTGTTCGCAAGAGATACCGCGGCCTCGACATAAAGGAAGAAGGAACATGAGTGGTTTTTAGTCAGTAGAAGTCTGACACTCCCTTTCGCTCTGCCCAAGAGCGGGAGGGGTTATTCGACGATTTTCCACCTGCCAAAAAAAAAGGCCTCTTCAACTGTTGGTAACCTCAAATTATCTACATCCCTGTCCTGGCTACCTACCCCGTGACCACGTGACCACATACATGTATCCAGAATGGTCATTACACGGTTACGTGGCCATATCTCTGATTATCAGAACGACAGGTTTATCTCGGTTCAACGGTTATCACAGCTAGATTAAGAAGCTAGAGCTAAGGGTCGGTTGTGTATTCACTAACTTGAATTTTTTTGTATGTTGATGAAGATGTTTTTTGGTGATAAGGTTGTTAAAATGTATTGCATATAATGGCTAGTGTTGTTGTTGATAGAATAGTTTATTATGCAGAGTTTTGCTTGGAGCCAATGAAATGAGTTCTGAGGGATTAGAACCCATATTTTGGTTTACCAGTCATACCGAGGGAGGGTGGTATCAAGGTTCATTCAATCATCATTTCGTATACTTGACAAACAGGGAAATATAGAAGTTTTTCTCCATACTTCTCGTACATATTGGACCGATCGCAAATAAATGGGTACTCGAAAAATCATGTAGAATATCTAAAGAATGAGTCACACCTAATGTGTCTTTTGCTCAAAAATAGTAATACATAATAGTCTTTTCTGGGCCGTTAACAAAGGCCTTTTTTTATTGTGTTTTGATTTCTATATCCGACTTTGATAATTATAACATTTTCTATACAAGCTCCCATGAAGAACTGTGTTACTATATATCTAAAAGCTCGCCTCATTGATGCAATTTAATTCTGTATTTTGAGTTACCTACTGTCACAGAATACATAATAGTACTACGTACTACTGTCCCACGTTAATTGAAATTAAATGGATAGAATTTTATTTGTCCCATAACTCGTAATATGTAAGAATCCATTAAGGAAAAATTTAATATATAACTTATACATAAATATGTGTTTGTGTAGGTGAGTTTAAATGTTTGTAAATGCACCCACGATACTGGAGAAATTCTCTAGTGTCGGCCAACGTAAATATAATATAAATAAAATTATGCTTAAAGGTTCGTGTGCGGCAAACCGATTTCTCGGAACTCTAAACGACCTTATAGAAAGTTGGAATACAATTTTATTACCTTACCGTAATTATCAGATATTACTAACGCGTGCAAAACAACTCATAATCACAAATAGAACAGAAATCATGGACCATTGACACAACAGATGTGACATTATCATCTGCGATACGCTGACGGATGCTGGCTGATAACACCACACTGATAACAAAACTCATTATTTTATTTTTTTAATTTCGTAGCTAGCCGATAAGCTAGAGGGAGATAAACTTATGATTTTAGTAGGAGTAAAAGAGACAGGTGATGCGTGATGGACGCATGGAAGTATCGTAGATTATCGAAGCTGGAAAGTTAGTTATTGCGACGATTTCTCGGTTTTTCCTGGTGATGATGCGTGTGCGCATCCTGAGAGGCCCCCTTGCGGTTTAGGTGTAACAAGTAATGATGAATACAAACATATAGGTACAGTACTTATTATTTTGCACTTTTATTAGGCCGATTATAGGAGCTCGTGGCGAAATAATAACAGCCACACGGGTCGATCTTTAGGTTAAATGAAGGCCGTGACGTGCTTAACGTGCTTTCCGAGGCACAGAAGAAACTCGATGTTTTCTATGATCACCCATCCACGGGCAGACACTGGCAAGAGTGGCTTAACTATGATGAACAACCCTTCATAACACAACTCCTCTATAGATACGATAAGGATGTTCGAAAGAGATACCGCGGCTCCAGACACAAAGGGCTAAGAAGGAGCATGGGTGTTTTTTGTCAGTAGATGTCTGACGGTCCCTTCCGCTCCGCCTAAAGTGGGAGGAATCACATGATGGTTTTTCAAACTCCGAAAAAAAAATGGTGGTAAAAAAAAGAGGCTTTAAATCTGCAGTGGGTGGAACAAAAGGGAAAAAAAAATATATAATTATATATATATAAATTGGATCCGTTGGTATTGTTACATATTTCTTTTAATGATTTTTAGACTTAAACTTATTACAAATCTTAGTTTATTTTTTGAATCATCGTTGTCTGTTAGTTTATTTAGCACTTAGATAATTTCTCGTTTTAAAACAGATAAGTAAACGCGAACTGGTGATAATGTTTGCGATTGGGAAAGAATTACGTTCAATTGTATTGTTTTTAGTATTTAGCTGATTCTGTGAAGTTTGATTAATGATTGTTCTTAATTTTTGAATTAAATGACTTGTCATGTTGTGACTATATTGTAATCTAATGTGTGTAGCTGTACCATAAACGAAGCCGAAAGGATCCGGTCCTCCCCGTCGCGTGTCGTAGCGATATTTTTATTGTTCTGGACCATAACTGAGAACCTTCTATACCGGAAACATTGGTCAAAGTTTCAACACACTGCATGGGAAATGTACGTACACACCTGCCTAACCTTTTGTGGATGCCACAAGCGTGATGTGTTTGTGGCGTTTGTGATTCAACAGATGGTACACTCAAAAAAGCCTGAAATTGCCATAACGAAAATTCTACGTATCTGTTGAATCACAAACGCCACAAACAATAACTGCTATAGGTACTTTTGAGTGCAATGTCAATTGCAACTCCACCGTATAAATATTAACTTTTATTTGTTATTATTATCTTCTCCATTCTTCCTCCCAACAAATTAATTCACCTAATTACAACCTACCTAAGATGCACCAGCCCATAATCAGAGATAGGCAATCGTGCGCAAACCCGACGTGAGAATGTATTTATCTGCGCAGCATCCCAGACGCCATTACTCACAGATACAGCACGAATATTAGCCCACGTTGAAATCTGATCCTGATCATCTACGTCACTTTGACTTTTAAATTAACGGGACTCGTATCGTGAGATAGGGGCACTAATCTGCTAGCATTTCTGCTAAGGTTAGTTTTGAAAATTTTGCGCTGTATCTATTCCGTAACTGGGTCGTATCGTACCTTAAATTTATGATTGATTAATCTGAATTGAATTGGTGGTTGTAATTTTAACATTATCATCTTTAATTTGATTCACCAACGAACTTTTTTGAAATTTAACCCTCTATGACTTTGTCATCCAATCGGGTAGGTACCTACGCAAAATGTGCTTAGTTTATGATTTCAGAAGTGATAGCGGTTTTTGTACAAACTGTCTTCTTCTTGCTTGGAATCTAAGCATAAACGATTGGGCTATTAACTTTCTTATTTATTTAAACTTTATGTACTAAACCACCAGCCAACCTAAAGGTTAAATAGGACAACATTGTAATAGGGTACAAAATGTAAAATGACAAAACCTTTACATTTGACCATATAATATGACGTAATCCCAGAAGGAATAGACAGACATGTACATCATCATCATTATCATTTCAGTCATAAGACGTCCACTACTGAACATAGGCCTCCCCCAGAAGGGGGGGATTTGCATTAATCGCCATACTTGGCATGCGGGTTGGCGATCGCAGTATGGTTGTTACAAAGGCACAGAGAGCGCTGCTGCCCATTCTCTGGTAAGTCCCTTAGTCCCCCTCTTACGACACCCACGGGAAGATATGGGATGGTGCTATTCCTTAAGTCCGACACCATACGGAACACCACATGTACAGTTAAATTGCATGGATACTTTAGTGTGTATTTTCCTGTGAACGTTTATAGTCGATAACTAATTTACGTTAGGTGGCGTCATTTCTCGCTTCACAGGATTTGAGTTCTGAATTGTCCATGCATTTTTTGCAGGTGACTGTAGCTAATAGCTCATTCATTACTCAAATGACACAGTTCTAACTTCTCTTACGATCATCATATTTTTGCCCTTGTCCCATTCTACCTTGAGTCGGCGCAACACGTTCACGTTCGTTCTTCTCATACGATATTGACCAATATTTAAAATATTTTATGACCATTGATATAAAAACTAAAGATACGGTCGTCCGAACATTTGCTCGACGCGTTCGCCATACAGAGAATCAGTTTAGTGCGCTCGTTAACGTAACCTTGTATAAGCGGCGTGGTATTTTCGAGGTATAAAGAACATAAATAAAGCTTTTAATAAAATTTACGACCGGACCCGAAGAGAGCCGATCGTGGACTAGTTCACTTGGGCTTAGGAAAGACCGTTTTAGGACCAAGTTCGAGGCGTCATTGTAACATGCGGTCCAGTCCTTACGCAGTAATATATAAGTCAATGTTTATGACCCTATTTAATGCAACGCTTTCCGACATTAATTAGGAACGCATTTATCTAAACAATCAGACTATCTATCGACTGGCATTGATCAATATCTCGATCAAAAAATAACATATTTCGTTGTCCCTTTTTCGAACAAATCAATCCGATAACGATACATATGTATTTTTATATACATAGTGTTATTTTTTATTGATTATCGTTAAACTGTAAAGTCTAATCGTGACATCGGTAGCAAGCGATCTGATGATAACAATTGTTATCAGTGTGTTATCACGATGGCAGCTACAGCAATCGTTAGTACTCATTACATGTGTCGATATCTAATCATTGTGTTATATTTGTGTTATTTACTTATTATGTGGTGTTTGGATTCGGTAGGAATGAGCATGCTGTGGTTTAGAAATTAGTAAAATTGTACCAGAAATGTGGGGTAAAACTACTACAGTAGGTACCATCTTTGCCATAAAGGAAAAACTAACATCAACATTTTGAATCCAACCACACAGTCTAAGCCGCGGATAACTTTAACAGCAACTTTGGAGAAAAACCCGACAATAACTCACACCTTCAGAATGATATGGGCTTAAGTCAAAAATCAAAGAAATTGAGTTACGGTCATAGAGCGTCACTAAAAGGAACGCACTTTTAGGTGAATATTAAATAAGCGACGTTTTTATGGTACCTATGGCTTTATTCTATCGGCTACAGCTCAACAATCGGCGGCTGGCCGGAGGATGCTCCCTGGGGGATGAAGAACTATCTACACCTTGTTTTTTTGGCGTCAATCATCAAATAACCCCTCCCACTCTTGGGTAGAGCGAAAGGGAGTGTCAGACTTCTACTGACTAAAAACCGCCCATGTTCCTTCTTAGCCCTTTGTGCCGAGGCCGGGGTATCTCTTGCGAACAACCCGCAGCCCCGACGGGCGTCGGATCCTCTGAATACTTAACTGCAGGTACTTACTGATTAATACTTTACTCTTGAACCGGGCGCCAAACCCAGGTGGCTACAAGAATAACCTCCACTAATACTCTCATAACCACATTCATCCTCGCACTTACTGATGATATCTCTGATCCCACATATTTGTAAGGGGTCGTATTACAACGCGTTCTTGTGTTTGTTTCATAGAATAAAAAAATAAATTACATAAGAGGAGAATAGCCATTTTCTGGTCACTTATTTGGGCATTTTGTACTACTCTATTTGCTATGTACAACAAGCTAATAAGTATACAACCAGCTAACTTGCAATTATTTTTAAAATTATATAGATACATTTAGAGACTGATGCCAAACGATACAGCGTTTGACGTCAGTCGCTTAGTGTGAAACGATTTATAAAACAAAATTGCAATCAATATTTTCAGTGTACTAGAATTATAAAAACTCTACCTTTATACTTATGTTCGACTGTACATTGTGAGAGGCTATTAAATAAATCATAATAATTAAACGTGGATTTGACATCAATTACAAAAACGAACAAATACCAAGTTTGCGTATACTTTACGTGTACGTAGAAATATTCATACAAATATGCTTGTACAGTTCAAGGCCGTATCTCAAAAACGACAAGAAATAGTCAGTTGCAGTTTTCACAGACTGTGAGTTTGTGTTTTGGCGACGACGATAGCACGCAATACTTATTAAACTCCTAACACCTTTTATACGAAAAAAAAACTTCTAATCGCATTTAAAACCACGCACACATCATGCAAGCTCAATTAAATCTAACTTTACCTCATCAGGTTAGATCGCAAACCTAGATAACCTGAATTTATTGACCCTCAGATTGATAAACAGTCAGATGTTATCATTCGAAAGCGATTTATGTACCGAACATGTGTCCTGTAGCCGTGGGATGAAGATGTGGTCACTCTTGTTTTGTTTTTGACAAGCGACACGAGATGGTGCTGTTTAAAAAAAAAGGTTTGTGATCGAGATCGGATTAAAAAGATTGTTTGGAAGATTTCGTTTTAAAGTTTTGTGTTTATTTTTGGACTGTAATGTTGTTCTAAAGGTATGTAATAATGTGGTTCGCATGCCGTGGGTTTTTGAGGAAACACTGAATTTGAATAGGTGTATTGTGGTTTTCCTATGTGCCTATAATTTCTAATTACCATTTATAGGTATTTTAATTTATTTAAATTATATGGGTTTTATTACACCTCGTTATGATGAATTTCACTCCCGGGCCTTAGTGTTTCATCATCTGCCTAGCATTTCCCAAGTCTTAGTGTTTATGTATTATTTTAACTACCGATTACGATGCAAATGCAAAGAAAAGATTATATCAATTTCTTCATATCATTTTATGTTCTTTACATCCGTATGTTATACAAATAAATCTTAAATGTTCTCTCAATATTTCATCGTTCAATTCCAAAAACTATCCATAATAAAACATCATAAAACGAAAAACAACCAAATCACCGTAACCCGGAATTTCTAAGCCTAGCCAATGAAGGTAAAAATTATAAATCTCCCTGTATCGATTAAAATCGTTATCTTAATGTATATCTGGATGTGATCGATCAAGGAGTTATAGATAAACGGGGCTCATGCGATTACGGGACGAGATATAGATCAAATTACATGGATGTTGCGTGTTGACTAAGGGTACACGTGGAAGACATGCTGGTTCGACTTTAGTCGGTAGTACAGTATCCAGCATAATCTGACCCCTCGTATAAAGAAGAAGTGGGCTAGTGGTATAAGAAGTGGGGTCAGGTAATACTGGGTACAGACTGTACGATTTTGTTAAGGAGAAGGCAGTGTTTTAGAACTGGGAATTAAAGACTGATTACGATGTTTGTGTGTTTAATTCTCATGCGGTAAATTTTTGCATGAATGGAAGTAGTCTAAAAAATTAGATTTGATGATCGAAAATTGTTGTGTTAAGTATGTTGATAATTATAAATTCAATCACTGGAAAAGAAAAGAATAATTTGCATTTTAATTTTTAAAGTACATTATGATGTTATGTAGCAAATCATTCATTATATTGAAACTTATACTCTGTTGATAAAGTCGACATTATTTATTCAATTATTGGGACTTCATACTAATTCATTTAATAATTTGTTAGTGACATAAGTGCGTCTAGTCGTAATGGCGCCCAACACAAACATTATTGGCGCCCAACAACAATTTTGGACAAAACTATTTTTAGTTCACGTGGTTCAACAAAAAAGTGGTTAATCAAAGGCCATCTTCCCCTTCAAGTGTACACAGTTACCAGCCTATCTAGACTTCATTAGTGTGCGTTTATCCACGTGTAGTTATCAATAGATGACTATCGGTTAGCCTAGCGATTTTAATCCGGCATCGATAAAATATTATCAGTGGCTTGCTTAATTTTGTTATCAAGATTATGGAATTCGGTGGAACAAAATTGCTTATCCGTAATAATTTCATTATTTTAATTAGGAAATTGAAAGATGTATTGGAGATAAATACATAAATCGGAATTTCTGTCAAAATTATATAGAAAACAGTGACTTCCTTGTGTTGTTGATCCATATCAATTCAATTGCTAGATTTTGTGTTGATAGTAAATTAATAATTAAAGTATTTAAAGTACAGATTTTCTCTGCGATCTGCAACGCGATTAATTGAAAGATAGTTAATTTTAGATCCCTACTAATTGCTGATTGGCGGTTTTGCAGAGTTATCCTTCCCGGTAAATTGATAACAGTTTTCTATATATTCCGCTATAGGACTGACACAAAACGAGCACGCGATGCTTCTTCGATAAATGTTGCGTTAAGTAAAGTTTCCTAAAAAAAGGAATAGTTGTACTCGAGTATTATCTATGTTAGACCACAGATAGACGAATGTAAGTCGCGTGAACGTGCGACGGTCTCGTACGTAATCAAGCACGATTAACTAAAATCGCCCTAGTTAATCGCATATTCGCGCGACCATGCGCTTTGGTTAGCAGTTTAGGACTGAAGACTTTGGTCGCGCAGATTTTACCTTCATACGATTATGGAATCGTATGATGGTTATCTTTTTCGGAATATGATAATTTCTTATTACTCAATATTATTTTAAACACACACTTTAAACTGGTTCCCTAAAACCTTCACTCTTTAGAAGTCATCAAGTAAGTTGCTAGTAAATTGTTTATAGACCACAGTTAGAACTCAATGACTAACCAGCATTTTGCTTGAACTATTTGGTGCAGCTCTGAGGTACAACAATATCCCGTTGGGGCTGCGGGTTGTTGGCAACTTTGGCAAGGGATACCGCGGCCTTGACATGAAGGGCTAAGAAGGAACATGGGTGGTTTTTAGTCAGTAGAAGCCTGACACTCCCTTTCGCTCTGCCCAAGAGCGGGAGGGGTTATTTGATGATTTTCCACGCACCATAAAAAAAAAAAGTACAACAATATTATCTTTTATTTTGTTTAGATTTAAGTTTTTTATGTATTTCGTATTGTGTGCACTTATTTCATATGCCAAATAAGCAACTTTTTTTCTTTAACTGAGATAAATAGAAAATAATTATAGGCCAATCGATAGATTACCAGGGTCGACTGCCATTGGTTGATTAAGTGTGCGCAAGAGTCGCCAAGTCAATATCCTATCCGTAGGTATTCATTTGAATTTCAAATCAGTTTAAAACACATAAATTACTTTGGCATAATATTAATTAATGTATTTGATCTAGGAGTGTTAAAATGTCAAATATTTCATTACCAGGTCATTGCCTAATCGGAATATGGACACGGTGTGATAAAATAAATTAATTTTATTATACTTATCTCTGCTAATGAATGGCATGTATTATACTAATCTTAGTATTACACTTATCACACCTGTATTATATTTAATTAATGCAAAAATACTCACGTATTGTAACGACTATCGAGAAAGATAAAATGAATTGTATTTTTTGTGAATATAGCAGCTGCCATGTTTATACAAAAATATTTATAATGTTATATATGTTTCAAATAGTCTTACCAAAGGATATCATCATAATTATTATCCAATACAGGTATTGAGATGCATCCGGTTAGACTGGAAGCCGATGCCAACATAGTTGGGAAAAAGCTCGGCAGATGATGATGATTTTCAATGTTAGTAGAAAAAAATACTTGTAGGTACTTAACAAAACATAAAAAAAGAAAATATTGAATTTTATTACTTTTTTTATATTTTTATTTGTTATTTCATTTGTGCACTTCGACGTAACACTTAAATGGACTCCCTTTATTATATTTAACACCTCTTTAAAACCTATGTTTACAATTAATAAGGATTTCATTTCAATATTATTACACTTTAATAATATAACATGCTACTGTAGCCGTAATAGCAAATAATAATAATCTAAAAATCTACGACCAAGAATAGGTTAAACAAAGGTGAAGTAACAAATAGATTTCCGTTAAATTTTGCACCATGGAAAATACGCGGTAATTGTTACAATAAATTGATGATTAGAATAGTGAATTATTAATAATATTATGAAAAATAACTTTATTGCCTCTGAAACTGAAGTTATTATTCATTTTCCTTATGAAGTTATACGGAACTTGAGGTGTTAGGTAAATCCTGGTTATCGCAATATCAAACAAAAGTTTTTAAACAATACTATAATAAATATTATAGTCCTCTAAAAGGTACCTACACAACAAGTTCTAAAATATCCAATATAACCTGATCTCACTTTATATGAGCGTCACGTAGAACGAGAGATCAGCTTAATTTGGTTTAGTTGCTTGATTTGTCATCGTGCATACCTCTTGTAATGTCATATTTAAATTAATGACGCACTTATATAACTAACTAATTGGTACAAGCAATGTTTGTTTGTTAACTCTAAAACGGTGTATACGCCGATTATTAGAACTTTATTCTGTTGTGTTTTTTTTTTCATAGTGTGTGATGACAATCTTTTCTTTTTGGTGGGTTTCATCAAATAACCCCCCTCTCGCTCTTGGGCAGAGCGGAAGGGAGTGTCAGACTTCTACTGACTAAAAACCACCCATGTTCCTTCTTAGCCGTTGTGTCAAAACCGCGGTATCTCTTTCGAACAACCCGCAACCCCGACGGGGTGTGATGATCTTGACATTATCTTTTATCCACTTTGAAGAGGTAACGCCAGAGTAGTCCACATTTCTATCTTTCTTAAAAAAAAGGATTTTGCAGGTCAGTGTCAGGTTGTCATTATCATCATCATCAGCCTATAATGTTCCCACTGCTGGGACTCAGGCCTCCTCTCTAGGAGAGGGATGGGCTATGATCCACAACGCGGGCCCAGTGCGGATTGGTAGATGTCAAATGTCTTCGAATTTTTTGGTTCTAAGACATGTCGGTTTCTTCCCGATGTTTTCCTTCACCGTTTTGAGAGCAGTGGTGATGAAATAAATTACACAAAGTAATGCGCCTGACTGAGTTCGAACCCACGACTCACTGTTGTTCGTAAGTCGGGGCCGCTATCACTGAGCCATCATTGCTCTCTCCGGTTCAAGTCTCCGGTTGTTTGTTGATTAAAATATGATTCACGATAGTACCTAACAAATATGTATTTACTAAATTGAAGTAAAGTAATGCCTAATATTAGGTAAGTAGATTGTACAAGGGTCATCCATATTGTTATTCCATCGTATTTTATGTAAATAAATTGGAATAACAATATTGATGCAATATATTATTATGCAAATATTTTTTTACTTTACTTTACTGAATTATATATACGAGATATAGATATATACGAGAGCAGTGATAGCCCAGTGGTTGCAGCCCCGGCTTACGAACAGTAAGTCGTGGGTTCGAACCCAGGCAGGCTAATTACTTTATGTCATTTATTTCATCACCACTGCTCTCAAAACGGTGAAGGAAAACATCGTGAGGAAACGATGTCTTGAAACCAAAAACTTAGAAGACATGTGACATCTGCCAATTCGCAATGGGCACACGTGGTGGATTATAGCCCATCCTTCTCCTAGAGAGGAGGCCTCAGTCCCTGCAGTGGGAACATCATAGGCTGATGATGACTGAATTTATTCACAAAAAGGTTAAGACTATAAGTGAATGTCATTAAATGGGACTAAATTAACATAGAAGGCTTGTATTGATCCCGTCGGGGCTGCGGGTTGTTCGCAAGAGATACCGCGGCCTCGACATGAAGGGCTAAAAAGGAACATGGGTGGTTTTTAGTCAGTAGAAGACCGACACTCCCTTTCGCTCTGCCCAAGAGCGGGGGGGTTATTCGATGAATTTCCACCCGGAAAAAAAAGGCTTGTTGATGATTTTAATGATTATAAGTCAGTAAAGGTAGATTTTGTTAAGGTTGCGACCTGACTAGACCTACTTTTCAGTCAGGCAGTCACACTGCATTTTTCACTGCATTTTTCGATAAAATACTAAACAAAATATTCAAAGTCACTTTCAAAAACTAGAAACATTAACAAATTGTCGTCCAACCCAGTAATCGCTGAGGGTCTTTAAGTCCATATGTTAGCGGTTAGGGTGTCAACCCCCCGTGATTTTTCTCTGCACCCTCGGTTCCCATGGAGCGCGCGTGGCCCGTTTTGACTTCTAAGGGTTGATGGCCATTATAAACGGATGGGTAGAAGTGACCGTGGAGGGTTATATTTCAATTAGGGTTGCAAGTTTGGTAAAAGATGAGATTTTTTGTAATATTTGGATGAAAAAGTTGGATCTGGTTGTAATTTGTGCGTGCCGAATTAATGTCCCGCAGGTAGTCAGTGACCTGAAATTCTGACATCCAGTCTTACCAAAGACTATCGTATTACCTAGTATTAAATGGGTTGTGGGGGTCAGATAGGCAGTCGGTCCATGTAAAATACTGGTATTCAGCTGCATCCGGTTTGACTGGAAGCCGACCCCAACATAGTTGGGAAAAGGCTAGGCAGATGATGATGAATCATTCATAATACCTATTAAAAGTGAAATGACGAAGTAACCAGGAAAGATGAGTGATAGAGAAGTATAGAAGAAGAATATATGCTGCGCCGACCCTAAATGAATAGGCTAGTTGACAAAAAAAAATCTAATTAGTCCGTCAGATAGATTTCCAAAAAATATTGGACACATATTTTTTCTTTTCACGTAAACAAAAAATGAAGACGAAACAGTGCTTCGAAAAGTCCTGTGACGTCACAGCTTGGTACATTTTTTACCACGAAGTGACGTCACTAACCCGCACTTATGATCTTTGACACGTTTTATTTTCGTCATTTTTTATTCATTGGATAAAACAAAAGACACGTATCCAATATTTTTCGTTAATCTAACAGATGGACTAAACAGAATCATATTTTTTTTGTCAGGATCCCCCCTATTCCTATTGGGACAAAGGTAAGAGAAGGTGATAATGAATCATTCATAATATTCTTTTAGTTCTTAGGATTGTCCGCAAAAATGTTTTCCTCGGTTCAAATGGTTTGGTTAAACTAAGTGGACTGGATTCTGGACCGGACTGTGGCTGTGACAGTTTTAGAGATAATGTTCTGAAGAATCTGTCGAAGTCCGGTGTGCACCTCGAGAAGGATTACATGCCGTCATTCTTTTGATTTGAAAACAGAAAGAAGGCCTAGGTAATTCAATATTTAAAATTATAGCTTTATATAAAGTATTCGAACCTTCTTGCTATTGTAAGAATATGGAATAAGAAGTCATGGTGTGCTGACCTCAAATGTATTAGGATAAGAGCAAAAGAATGATGACATACCGTAGTAATATAATCATTCAAAATATATGTTTTCCCTGAAATATAATAAGGCAGAATAAATGAATGAATTTGGCAATATTTAACCACAACTGACAATATTCATACGTCAAACGCCAAATACAGATTTTGCATGATATTTTTATGATGAAATAAGGTAGGTCGTTAATATTTCAATGAAGCAACCGAAGGAAAACATTGTGAGGGAGAAACCGCGGCCTCGACATGAAGGGCTAAGAAGGAACATGGGTGGTTTTTAGGCAGTAGAAGCCTGATACTCCCTTTCGCTCTGCCCAAGAACGGGAGGGGTTATTTGATGATTTTCCACCCGCCCAAAAAAAAAAAAAAGGGAGAAACCAACATGGCTGACAGATATTTCTAAACGGCATGTAAAGTCAAGTCCAGTCCATGGGCGGCATATAAACTTTTAGAACAGGTTAGGGAATAATCACACGAAAAAGAAGAAAAAGGGTTGGAAAATGATTTGTTTTAATTTATTACGTGCCTAGTGAAAATATAAAGGTTCCATTTTTACCATTTTTCTACAGAACGTTCAAGTGCATTTGTGACTGCTTGGTGAAAATAGTTGTTTTTAGGTAAGTACTGATTTAGGAATATTTTTCAAACAGGATTAGATTTAAATATTACACATTAAACAAGACTATAATTTTAAAACGTCAAAAAACAAATAGAGATTAGCCATGAATAGATAAATCAAAATATTTATACCAAAATGATTTACAGAAACTAACACATAATAAAGCATAATTTAAATTAATATTAAGAACTAAATTATGTCAATAATTTACTTAAATACCATATTTAATATCAATGACGGTAATTTTGAATATATTTGCATAGAAAACGAAGATTACGGCCATAGATCATATTACCATATTCATAGACACTCCCGTTATTTTTATATTATGTGTGATATTGACACCTGGTATGATTTTGGCTACTGTAACTAATTATATTTAAAACTAGCTATGCCCTGCGACTTTTGTCCTCGTAAAATAATTACAAAAATGAAACTTTCCAGAACGGGTTTTGTTCAAAATTAAACTTTTGCAGTGGTTACACTGCAAAAGTTTATTTTTTTTGTTAAGGAACCCAATTCCCTTTTCTAAAATAAAAGATAGCTGATGTGGTAAAAAGTAACTAAGAAAGTCTATAAGTCCGATCAAAATCGGCACAGTTTTGGAGATTAGACGGAACGAACAAACAGATAGATAGACAAAAAATTAAAAAAATCTTTGGCTTGTTGAATTCATCAGTCCAGTTATATCATTCATTCAGATGCCATTTAGAAAAGAAAAAAAGTTCATTTCATAAAATTCTTTATTCAAATTGCATGATGACATGTCAATCCAAAACGTCCATGAACCGTAGTGAAGTCACTCCAATTAAGAAACATCGATAAAGTACTAAAGATAGTTGCAATAATTTTTAGAACACTTCATGATATCGCGTAACACGCTGATAACGTTATCAGTCATATCTGATGTGTTCCAGCAATATACTAGCTATTGCTGCTTATTGATAAAAATATTACGTATTGCGTTAAGTATTTTTAATTGAAATTCTTGTAGATTTTTGTAGAACGGTTTTCGACCTAGGATATTTGAACGTGGAAAGAGCAAAATGAGTATAAAGGTACTTGTTCTCCCCGTCATAGCGATCATTCTTTTGATCTAGAAATCTAGATCATACCTGGGAACCTTCCAGTTACGGAGATATTAGAGGTCAAAGTTCCAACTTTTTCCAACTTTTTCTATTTAATAAGTACTGTGATAAATGTTGTAACTTTACTTTAGGCCCCTTTACTAGCCCTGGTGCAAGCCATGGTCCGGGGCGAGGAGGAATGGGACGCCGTCGCCTCCTTCTGCGAAGCAGTGATGCTAGCGAAGGAGGTGGCGGAACGTGAGAGGGAGAGAACCTCTCGTCCCAGCCGCCGCGGGGGGCGCTCCGGGCGTCGGGGGGCACGTGATTTCCCACACCCCCAAAAAAAAAAAAAAAAAAAAAGGCCCCTTTACTATACCGTTCGGTTGTTCGCAAGAGATACCGCGACCTCGACATGAAGGGCTAAGAAGGAACATGGGTGGTTTTTAGTCAGTAGAAGTCTGACACTCCCTTTCGCTCTGCCCAAGAGCGGGAGGGGTTATTTGATGATTTTCCACCCGCCAAAAAAAAAAAAGTCCAAGACAATGTACCCTTAAGCTCATTTTCTTGCGTAAGTTACATTGAGTTCTACACTTTAGTAGGCACGATGTTTTGCAATAAAATTTTTGCGTAGAGTTATACAAATGTGTACAAATGTGGTTGAACTAATAGGTACAGCTCTCCCTAACCTTTTAGAGATTACAGGCGTGATGTTAATGTGTTAATTAAATATAACAACATTTCCCACACAATAAATTTACAACCTTTCCACACCACCAATTAACACTTTTCCTCAACAATTTTGCACGGTATGACACAACTATTTTTCTCAAACAAAATCTCCTGAAGGAAAACTAAGTTTATTATTTACTTTATGTACATACCGTTACAGTCACGTACGTAATAGGTTCTAGTGTGTCATAAGTGGCACTTCACCAGTCGAGAATCGAACCGGTAGAGATGCTATAAACAGTAGTGACCTCGCTAATAATCATTAGTTTAGTACACATGTACGCAAATGTAAATGACACATTGTGAATCATTTTGAGTCAAGTTTATTTCTTCGTAGTTTATCTAGTTAACGTAAAGAAATAAAGAATCAATATTCTTTGAATGGAAGCCATCTTGGTGGAGTATTTCGCTTTAAACGGGAATAAGGAAAAATGTAGTGGAAAAAATATATTGTCGACATGATTTAATTGACCGCGGTACCGGTTTAGTAAAACTTCAACGGATAACCTGTTCATTAACCTGATAACTTTATATTAACCACTATGAATGGCCATTACCACTAACAACTAGGAGTTTTCCCAAGAATTTACAAACCTCATTTTATTCCAGTCTAGAAAACGTATAGGTACGTCAGATTTCTGGTAATCAAAGTACAACACTATTAACTATAAGTTGCCTCGCTTCTGTAGCGCGTCGGGGATATTTGTCGAGGCACGTGTGGATTGTTTCCACAGAATCATGCGCAAGCGGTGCACATCCCTGGTGCGTAGGATGCGGGGCAGCCGCAACAGTATTCGTAACGTTTCTGTCAGTACGTGAACCACTGCAGCTAATAATGCAATTTTATTTTAATTCCCAAATCCAATTTTAAAGTAATTTTAGTTTTTAATGCTGATTTTTCAAATTTGAAATTTTAGTGTTGTAATATTTATTTTGTGAATCTCAGCCTACTAACATAGTTTATAAGTTCAAATTGTTACTAACCACTATGGATCATTGTTATCTGACAATAAATAAATTATTATTGTTATAATAAATTCCATAAAATGCCTGTAATCGCCCAAAGGATAGGCGTAGTTAATGTTAAAGTTCCACGTAATAGGAGGCGACCCGATGCCATCAACCGAGCAAAGATCCAGGTTCCGTGACTTAACCTAATGGACAACCTAATACTCGACCCATTGAATAAATTCCATTCATCATCTGCCTAGCCTTTTCCCAACTATGTTGGGGTCGGCTTCCGTTCTAACCGGATGCAGCTGAGTACCAGTATTTTACATGAAGCGACTGCCTATCTGACCTCCACAACCCAGTTAATACTAGGTAATACAATACTCTTTGGTAATACTGGATGTCAGAATTTCAGGACACTGACTACCTGTAACGACTGCCAAAGCTCTATACATATATGGCAGCCGGGACCAACAGCTTAACGTGCTTTCCGAGGCACGGAGGAAACTCGGTATGTCGGGCGGTCACCCATCCACAGACCGACCTACTCAAGCACGGCTTTACCTAAAGATCGACCCGAGTGGCTTCTTATTAAGCCACGAGCTCCTCTATAGAATAAATTTCATTGAAATATTAAATAAAATTCCAAAGAAAATCTCAAACCAGAGCGTATGCACAAATCCAACCTCAAAACGTCGCCCAATAATTTACTTTACCCATTGATCCGGTTCAAGATACCCGCGGAAATCATAAGTTTAACCGTATATAAATCTGTTCACATTTATGTACGATTGTTTGTTAACAAACAGGGATATTAGCCGTCCACCTGACTGGAATTATACCGCGCGGCAAGACCAAAGGCGTATTGTGCGTCAACTAAACGGACTTATACGCAAATGACGGCGCGGGCGCAGGGTACTGTGACAGAATTACGCAGCGCCGCTTGTCTTGGTTCCTGGTTCATTGTTTTTTAAGGATGGGAAGATGAGGGGATAAAGGTTTTGTATAAGTTAATGTGGTATTGGATTGGGATTGTCTCAGTCTAAGGTTCTCAGAGAGGACCCGCGAGGGAGGGAAGGGAGGGGAGGGGGGAGGGGGGGAGGCGATTTAGTATGAGGTTTGGTCAATTTGTTAATGCAATTTTAGACTATAATATTCTGTAGTGTGCAATCAGTAGTGTTATGGTATAATAGCAGTGATAGCTTTGTGGTGTTATAAAACACAAATAAACTGCCTCGTTGGTCTAGTGACTGCTGAGCGTGAGATTCAGGGTTCTATTCCCGAGTAGGACAATGTTTTATTGAGTTTTTCCATCAGGAATTTCACAGCAGCAGTCACGGACTCTAGATTTGCGCCTATTGGGTATCACCCACAGTTATGTATGTGCCTCCTCTTCCTTCTGCCACACATCTCTACTCTGTGCGTCCCTCATGCATCCGTTTCCTGCGATACCTACAGGTCTCATCACCATCATCATTATATTACCATTATCCCAATTCACTTGGGGTCTGCGCAGCATATCTTCATCATCCAAACTTCGTTATTACTTGCCATCTCATCAGACACCTCAGGCATAATGTTATGGCTGCGGGTTGTTCGCAAGAGATACCGCGGCCTCGACATGAAGGGCTAAGAAGGAATATGGGTGGTTTTTAGTCACTAGAAGTCTGACACTCCCTTTCGCTCTGCCCAAGAGCGGGAGGGGTTCTTTGATGATTTTCCAACTGCCAAAAAAAAATAGGCATAATCTATACTAATATTATAAAGAAGTAAAGTTTGTGTGTTTGTATATTTGTTAAATTGTAAGGGGTAATCTCGAGATCTACTGAACCGATTTTAAAAATTCTTGCACCGCTGGGAAGCTACACTATCCCCGGGTGACATAGGCTACTTTTTATCTCTGAATTCCCACGGGAACGGGAACTACGCGGGTGAAACCGCGTGACGTCAGCTAGTGTTATGTAAATCACAAACAAGTAAAAAAAACCACAAGAAATAATGTAGCGCCATCACATACAAAACTATTCTACTAAAGTGCACCACGAATTCATGTTTCAATCCCACATACCGAGGGGCTAGGCAGATAACAAGATGTAATTGCTCTGTGTAATACAGATAGTAAACAGCATTGATATCTTCAAGTGGTTTGCCATCGACACTCCAGTTTAATGGTGATGATAAGCATTGGGCCACTCGTGAAGCGGTTGGGTCTAGTGACGACCGGCTATTTTAAGTTTGGATTATTTTTAGATGGAATTCTGAATATTTGTGCTGGGTGTGTATTGGCGAAATGGATAGTGGTGTACCTATTTTTGATAATATGCAAGCCGTTTCATCATCTTCCTGCCCTTATCCCATTCTATTTGGGGTCGGCGCAACACGTTTTCTTCTTCCATTCTTCCCTGTTACACGTCAAGGTGGCATTTATTCCTTTCTCATTCATATCATTCCTCACACAATCCATCCATCTTTTCTTTGGCCTTCCTCTCCCTCTCCATCCATCAATATTATATGCAAGCCGTTTGTCCGGTGCAATTTTCCCTTTGAAAAGTATGACGGACTTTGTGATAAAATTCATGCTTTTAGATCATACTGTAGGGATTATAAATTTTTAGTTCTTTCCTTAGTGCTTACGTAAGTACTTTTTAACATAGCACAGTCTACATTCAATTCTGGAAAATAAGTAACTGTGTTTTATTTTACTGATTGTGAAGATATTTTTATTTGTGTCAGAAACTGTAAATAAATATATTGTTTTTTTATAAGAGGGGCACTCTTATAAATAAGCAATGTATTTAATTACTTCTTTATTTAAGGGAAATCTTGTAAAATAAAACTACAGACATGTTTCTACCTCTCTACACAGAAGTTTAATTCATTAAAAACTAATGTGTTTAAAGAAATAGATTATTAAAACCTTCAATTAATTAAATTTACTACTTAAATATTTACAAGAAAAAAGATTAGATTAAGACCAAAAGTATATAGATTTTAAATATATTTTCTCCCGCTCGATCTTACATAACAGTTCCTATACACAAAACTGCTTAAATTACAGATAACATATAATTAGAATGTGTTATCAGTGAGACCAAATGTCAGAGTATACTTTCAAACGATTACTAACTATTATCAGGGTTTTATAAAAGGTGTATTGTGATTCCCTGATCCGGGTTTGTTGAGAACATAAAGAACTACAAACAATACTTATAAAGGGTGTAAAAGTACCCTTAACGCAAACAAAGGGCACTTGTTTTCCCCACCACTGCGATCTTTTTTTTTGTTCTCGGCCATACCTGGGAACCCCCTAGTTACGGAGATATTGGGGGTCAAAGTTCCAAATTTTTCACAGCTGTTTTTGTAAATACTAGTTTTTCAGGTTATTACTTTACTTAAATTACCTCCATGACCCGTTTACTATTCAAAGCATCCACTAGCGCAATGTTTTAAGAGTGCTACATTGAGTTTTACCCCATGAAAAAAAGTCGTTTCCTAGCAAAAAATTCTGCGTAAAGTCCATTTCACGAAAGAAGTTCCGCAGACGCGCGACATAATGTTGTTTCACAACTTTTGGCATCGTAAATAAACCTTATAACGCACTAATCTAATAATAAACTCACAAAATATCTACCACAACAAACGCACCTTGATAACATCGACAAACGACAACATGGCCGATCTGTTAAATTTAGTTCCACAATTGTCCGCGGGACTTCTTTAGTGAAATGGACTTTACTTAATTTGATGTACAGAATGCTTGGTTAACAGCTGTGTGATGGGTTGATTTACACCCTGTATACGTAACATCACGGATGTTATCCTCGACCCATTGCCAGTACTGTTTTAAATCTTATTTAGAGGTAGAGTGTGCAAAATAAAATCAACATAAAACTGTTGAGAGTTAACTTTCAACGCCTACAATTAAGTTCCCGTTAGTAACTTAACTTACTTTAAAACCTCCACGACCTGAGCACTATTCAGTGCATCATTCTGGGCAATATTTTGAGTTCGCTGCATTGAATCCTATCGTAAACGTGATTATTCGACCCCAAAAAAACGTTTCCTAGCAAAAAATAGAAGGATTTTCGCGTAGAGTTTCGAGGCTTCGCGACGGATCTGTTTACACTTTTTTTGTGTTGAGATATTAATGTTTAAAAACCGATATTTAATCATTTCTGTTCCTTTTGAAGGTTTAGTTTCACCGGCCAGTGATTCGTGCAATGAGAACACTGAATAAGGTGTCTCGGTGTTTGGACGTATTTTCTTGTCCTTTGGCGGAATTTCAGAGGGGACACTTAGTATGTTGTCCACTGTGTAACTTGTATTTCTACCCAGACCCGTTACTTCGAACTGGACTATTAGATTTGTTAGCTTGGGTCTTACCTGTTAAAACAAATGTATGTGTTAATGAATAAATAAATATACTATAGACAGCAATGTTTTTCAGGTAACGACTATTTATCCTGCAGAACTCAATCATCATTTTCCTACCCTTGTCCCATGTTACTTGGGGTTGGCACAACACGTATTTTTCTTCCATGTTCCTCTGTCAGCCATCACGCTATCATTTACTCCTTTACCTTCATATCAGTCCTCACACAGTCCAACCATCGTTTCCTTGGTCTTCCTCTCTGTCTTCATACAAATCAACATCATTTTATATCATCACCACTATTTTAGTCACATGCGATTCTCTTTTAGGCACATGACCCACTCAAATGAATCAAAAATCGAACAACATTACATCACTATAGAAAAAAAAAGAAACTACACTGACACGTGCAACTCCAGGTCACCTTCAAAGTACAACACCACAAGCCAGTGATGTGATAAAGATAACTATTCACAATAACTGTCAGTAAAAGTTATTATAAAAATAACAAATAACGATCAAATCTTTGTTGACATTGCGAATGATACCAGGTCACCTAAGATACATTATCAGTTGCACATTAATCATTTACTTTCTACTTGTACAATCAACTGTTTATCACTAGTTACAATTCGACATTGACAGGGCCGTTACAACGTTGGATTAAGGGCGTTTTTTGTAGTGCAGGTGTGAATTCGTGTGAGGTTGACTGTACTTATAGGTACTTGTTATAAAATGTTTAAAACATTACGTCATTGGCTATTGTTTTGTAGTGATTGTTTATCTGCGTTTTCTAGGTTGGCTTTTTGACTGTCGTCAAGAAAATATATTAAAGGCAATTAAAATTTACCATGCGAAAACGCAAACTGTAAATAGATTATAAGAATAAAAATACACACTAGTATCATAATTACAGGGCATCAAAAAACTCATCTGCATCGCTGTAAACAAGAAAAGTGCCCAAAGTGGTTGCCACGTTGGATCGCAATGCTGATTCTGTGTGCAAAATTATTTTTTGGGTGAGTGTAGTTAATTGTGAGAGTTTAATTTAACTAAACCAACCCCCACCTTGGGACCTCTTGGTGGATTACGGTCCACTTTCTGACAGTGGGAACATTTTAGGCTTCTTACTTTACCGTGTGGTTAGTGTTCTATTGAACTTAACAAACTTGTGGAAAAGTTTGGAGTTTTGGCTTCCAATATCATCATAATCAATAGAATACTAGTAGTTTAGAAAGAACAACAAAAATGATGACAGAAACAACAACCGCTTTAAAACTTCCTTTCGGATCTTTTTACACCCTTTATAATCACATCTAAAAAACTGCATCATCATCATCATTCTCCTGCCCTTATCCCAATTTATTTGGGGTCGGCGCAACATGTCTTCTTCTTCCATACTTCACTATTTCTCGTCATGTCAGCAGTCACCTCCTTTCTAGCCATATCATCCTTCACACAGTCCATCTATCGTTTCTTTGGTCTTCCTCTACTCTTATAGCCATCAAAAAACTGCATAATGAATTAAAACAATTCAATCTTTAACCTGAAACCAACATAAGATGATAATACTAATAAAGATACCTGTATGACACAAAAGTAATTAAATTTTATCTATTGATGAAGAAGGAATAAAAACTTTCCATTAATTCATCTCAATTATCATAAATTCATAAACATATCAATTACAAGAACTCTCTGTTATATTCATAAAAATAACTAAGTATGTAATAAACATAATAATATTAATGTAATGTAACTTGAAGTAAGTAAGTACGGCAAGTTAACACTTTAACACATTCTTGTTTTATCTTAAAATGTCATTAAGTTTAGTAATTATTTAATAGTTCTGAACCTCAAGCAACGTTAATATAATCTTTGTGGAAACTATTTACTTTCGAGCAGTTTGGGGTCGAAATTCTGGAGCCGCGGGGTCCGAATGCTCATAGCCGGTTTAAGGAAATTTCTTAAAGCTTGGTTGACACTTTCCGTGACCCAAGGGCTGGCTTTCACCTTGGCCAGAGGCTAACTGCTGCCATACAACGTGGCAATGTCACCAATGTCTTTGGGCACATTACCGGCTGACAGCGTTTAGCAGGAGTTTCTTAATGCCTTTTATAGTTTATTTAACAGTTTTTAATTAATAATGTACAATTGTACATAGGTAATCAGTTTACTCTACATAGTTCAGTATTATTAAAATAACATCTTGTTTTATAGGTTTCTTAAAAAACGTTTTTTATTAGTTGTTGAATAGCTCAATTAGTAATATTAATTCGTTACATTAATAACAGATTTTATTACTTCATTATATTCAGAACACGGTATTTAAAAGACTACAAGTAAATACATGTTTGAATATATAAAAATAAAACTTGCCCGCAAGATTCTTTTATTGAATATTTTCATAACAATTATACACTTAGGACTTACAGAATAATTTCTAATACTAACATAACATTACGCCTGTAATTCCCGAGAGGTTAGTCAGAGGTGTACCTGATAGTACCCCCACATTTCGCCAGTTACGTATATAAAGCCCATTTAAGAGGGACGAGATTATTGCCTTTAATTTAACCGGGTACAAACCCAGATTTCGTTGCTGCTACTTTGAAATTCCTGATAGAAAAATCCAATAACACTCATCTAATAATAATCCTATAAATAAAATATCTATAGAATATTAAAAAACAAAGGTATTTGAATTTAAAAATTAAAACTAGTTCGAAAACTCGAATTTTGTGAATAATGACATAACTTACAAAATAAATTATGAATCTATGGCATTTAAAAAGAATAAAAAAACTATCAAAACATCTTCAGCAATTCTCGAGAATCACAACAACAAAATATACAAAAAAAACGACAAACATCATGCATTAACACTTAGATTCCATAATAATATACCCCATTTAACCTCCCTTACCTAAATCCCGCACCCACCCCAAAATAGCTAAGTTATTTATCAGATTTCTCTCGTTGGTATAGTGGTTACAACCGCTACTGCTAAGCATGAGGTCCGGGTTTGAGTCACAGGTCAGGTAAAGTGTTATTGGATATTTCTATTATTATCTTATTATATCTATTATAATATATATTATCGAAGATATTTGAATAATTTGCAATTTACGTCTAGCAACCCGCACTGGAATGTGAAAATGGAAATTATGTTTTTCCTACTCCTCCGCTATTCTTTCCTGTTAAATTTCGTTGCGGGATCCGAGACAGTTAAATCATTTCTCTGGGACTTCGTCGAGCTTCATTGTCTCGGCGCTTTTCTGGAGGTCGCCACTGTTGATTCTGGCTTTCAGGAATTACAGTGCTTTGGGAATAGTGTGGCGGGCTTGGTCCAAAAAAAACCCCCACTGGCCCATTCCCTCTCATAGAGAGGCCTGAGTCCCTGCAGTGGGAACATAACATAACTGCCTAAGTATGGGTCTGCTAACCCTTCGGGGATTACAGGCGTGATGTTGTACCATGTCATGTTCCACAGCAATTAAAGTTATAAGTTAAAGTTATCGTCAGCCAAAGATAAGTAAACAATCAAAGAATATTAATACGGAGATAACAGTTTAACGAACTTTGATGCTCTTTGGTACAAGCGCAGAACAAAAAAATATTATTAAACGTCTTATGTTACGGTTAAACTGGCGGATTAGTCATTATTTATAATGGCTGGTTTGTACAGTAAACTATGACGTTGGTTTGGCAATGTATAAAAGGTCAGTATGAGTGTTTTTTTGGCCTTTACTATGTTCCAAAACAGTTTGAATTTAGAATTGTGAATGGAAATTAGAATAATTTCTTTTTTTTAGGTTTTAAAAGTTATTTCGAACTTTTTTCTTGTTTAAAAATATATTTGGAGGAGGATTTCTTATTAAGTTAGATGATGTCTTACAAAAATAATAAGAACATTGATTGTAATAAATAATTAAAATGATTTAAGAAGACTCATTTCGGAAATTCGCTTGAACTACATACTTTTGTTTTTTTTTCCTTTAAAGGATAGCCTTGTATTTATAACATTAATGTAAATACTTGGTTGAATTTCTAATTACCTAAATTCTCTAGTGATAAGCAGTATCTTGTAAGAATAGGATTATAAATAAAATGGATAGAAGTGAACCATTTTAAGTTTTTCTTTTAATTATTTCGTCACCTAATTATTTGTAACAATACGAATAACCAACCTAAGCACCTACTATTAGATATGTTCTTTATTTCCATTTTTATCGAACTATACATATACCTAATAACTATTTTATGGATATAAGGATAAAACCATGGTTTATGACAAATGATAATAATTCTTTTTCAGTACACATAAAGTGTGTTTTGTGTAACTTTTGAGCTATTTACATATACATAAGTTAAGATTTTGTTCTTGATAGTTTAAACAACGGTAAGGACTTTTTGTTATAATTTAATATTTCTTTAGTATTCAATATTCCTAATAGTCAGCAGATATAGATACAAAATATGCTATTATCTGTGTTTAATGGTTTGTGTATTAACGAATCCCATAGCACCTTATATACATTTTTATTTCAATAAGATTGTTGTTAGCTATATCACAAACAAAACAAACATATTTGATTGATTTAGTACCTATGTTTACCACACTGAATTAGTTGAAAATAAACTATACTTTCATAATGGATTTAACTATCCATTATAATAACATTTAGCTCCAAAAAATATTAATTCGTAAAGTAAACAAGAAAAGGAAGAATAACATACAGCAAGTTCCTGAAAACGGACACGTGAAAACTTTCAAAAGTTCGCCAATCAAGCGATTTTCAGTAAACTCTCTGTTTGGTATCAACAAACAATGAAATCAGACACTTCTAATAAAACCTAACATTAAAAAAAAACATAAACAACAAGATTCAAATAAGAACCCGCCAAAACTTATTCCAATTTCAAAACTTACAAAAAACGAAAAGTTTTGTCAGAGTTTTTTTTTATTTTTGCGTTCTAAGTTTAAAAGGTAAGTTCAACTTACGTTTCAGCGGTTTCGGGTTGCTCTGCTTCCTTCGTGACATGACCTAGCACGGTGTTCCAGCGATTCCCAACATGACACAAACACTCACTACACACGAAACGAGTTTGTTAGCACTGACATGCGACCGGCTCCGGCAAAGGTCGGAACGCGACTGTTTCGGAGGCGTTCTCAAGCACGTTGATGCCAATTCGCGAGACTCTCGAGGGCTGGGTTTGGCGCCGCCCCCTTTAATCCCCCCCTCCCCGCCTCTCTGAAGCGTAGACCCGTAGCCGCGTAGACGTTTGCTGAAACTTTTTTTTGAGTTTTGTATTTTTTATAAACTAATGACTCTGTCATTCATTATATAATGTTTAAAATAAAAAAATATAGAGGCTTTTAGCTATGGAATAACAGCTGCATGATTCTTTAATCAATGCTAAGCAATGCTTGACCAGGTCATTCCGTGGATGGGTGACCGCTCATTTCACAGAGACCACACCTCTTGAAATACACGGTAAGTCGCTGGTCGCTGCTTGTATTCAAAGATCTTTGACAGCCGTTTGGTTAGTAGAAGACCTGAAAGACCTGACTGATGTCATGGGTTCAATTCACGAGTCGGGTAAAGTGTTTCGGCTTTCGCATCAGGAATTTCTCAGTAGCAGTCACGGAGTCTGGATTTGAGCCCGGTTGATGGCAATAGGCGCTCCCTCTGTTACATGGGACTTGAAACCGAAGTGGCTAATTGTGGTGACCCCTTCGAGGATGTAATGTGAAAAACTGACAACCAGTCATAAGAAGGGATAAGATGTTACCCAGTAACTGGGCTGTGTTACTGTCGCTCCCAGGAAAATACTGGTTCAAATAATAAAGTGTGTTATTTCGTTTACTCATTGATATGACTAGAAAAGAGGAGCTCGTGGCTTAATAAGAACTGCCACTCGGGTCGATCTTTAGGTAAAGCTGTGCTCACCTAGGTCGGTCTGTGGATGTGTGACCGCCCGACATACCGAGTTTCCTCCGTGCCTCGGAAAGCACGTTAAGCTGTTGGTCCCGGCTGCCATATATAGATCTTTGGCAGTCGTTACAGGTAGTCAGTGACCTGAAATTCTGACATCCAGTCTTACCAAAGAGTATCGTATTACCTAGTATTAACTGGGTTGTGGAGGTCAGATAGGCAGTCGCTCCATATAAAATACTGGTATTCAGCTGAATCTGGTTAGACTGGAAGCCGACCCTAACATAGTTGGGAAAAGGCTAGGCAGATGATGATTGATATGACTAGAAAGGCAGTGTCTGATGAAATGACGAGTCAAAGAGAAGTACTAGCATTTGCCCAAGGCTTCACCCGCGTGTATGTCCAAAAAAACCAACGGGAACTTTCGAAAAATCCTTCCTTATTCCCGTTTATTGCCCGTGGTCCACCCGCCTTGTCCACCAGGGGGTACTGCGGGCAATTGTTTTTGCCCGTGGTCCACCTGGTTATAAAGGCAATGCAAAATTACGTCTTTCCAGGTCCAACGGTTTGGACTGAACGTTGATGAGTCAGACAGTCAGGACTTTTCTATTTATTTATTGGAAGATGGAAGAAGAAGACATGCTGCGCCGACCACTAATGAATTGACGGTACGGTTGGCGCAGAGGTTAAGCGATTGGACTGCTGCGCTGAGTGTCGCGAGTCCGATTCCCGCACGGAACAAATATTTGTATGGCCTACAGGTAGTTGTTTCGGGTCTGGGTATTTGTGTATGTGAGTTTATATGTTTGTGAACGCACCCACGATACAGGAGAAATTCCTAGTGTGGGAAATATGTATTATTATTATGGGCAAGAGAATGATGATGATGATGATTTCGTTTATACAGTGCTGGTGCTTCTGCACGAAAATACCCAGGAGATTGTTGAAACAAATCATAACATCCCATTTTCGGGCAGTCGTGTAAAAAGGAATGGAACTAAATAATAATTATTAAAAGAAACATTCCCGATCCCTGTAGAGTTACGCAAATGTGTACTCTATAATACACCCATATTTCTCAGGGGTACCAACTGAGTCTGGATTTGTGCCCGGTTGATGGCAAAAGGCTCGCTCCCTGTTACATGAGACTTAAACATAACTAGCAAAATGTGAGTGCACTAATGGGTACCCCTCTGCCTAACCCTTTTAGGATTACAGGCGTGATGTTGTTTCGTCAGTTTAATAATTGTATGTTGGTAAGTTGCGCAGAATTACGTCCCATAATGGGAATTTTTGAATGGTACTTCTTGTGAAGACCCATCGTTGTCATTGTCGGAAATACTTAAGAATTACTTCAAATATTACGGTATTTGAATTAAAGAAGATAGGACAGAATGGGCCCAGCACTGTAGCTCTTTCTAACCTACTTAAAAATTAAGATCTGATCAATCCAAACATATCATTCTATGACAAGTTGTCGCTTATTAATCACATAAAAAGTTACAATAGTTTACGTTCATTTAATTGTGCCCAATTGTCGCAATTTAGTAAGAATCAAGTGTTATTTGTTTGTTTTTTCAAGTTGTTTAGCAGCGGTGGTGGCCCAGTGATGGCGGACCCGACTCACGAGCATCAAATCGTGGGTTCAAATCAAGGCAGGTGCATTACTTTGTGTAATTCATTTCATCACTGCTGCTCTCAAAACGGTGAAGGAAAACATCGTGAGGAAACCGGCATGCCCTAGAACCAAAATATTCGAAATGGGTTATTTTAATCCACCACACAAGCGAATTATTATTAAAATAACCCATTCTCTATCATAGAGAGGAGGCCCGGAGTCCCAGCAGTGGGAACATTATAGGCTTATTACCTATGCTATGATTATGTAAGTTGATTCATGTATGAACCTTTCTAAGTAATAATTTTTAAGTAATTTGAAATATGACCAGTGTTAACACAGCAACTGCAAAAATAAAGCATCCAAGATCACTTCCACGTGATACACCCCTCAATGCATTCCATAGCACTGACTTGCCAGTTAGTAATAATCATAATTAATAAATCATTGCTGGTGCGCAACGTTTATGTAATTAGTCTGTATATAGTTTATACTAGTTTATTTATCTGTTGGTTAAAGAATTATGTTTATATTCTTGTAAGTTAGATTATTTGTTCTACTAACCTATGTGTTCGTCTTTACAGCTAGACTAACACCTACCACGAAGTACGAAGTTCGACGGCCTGCCTCTCTGTGCTGCCATCACGACGTGACACTGGCAGAAATAGTCGGAACCGGCTCAGTTGCCATAAAAGGAAAAAAAAATAATCACTAATTCATTCATTTTTTTAAATTTTTTTTGCTTCGTAATTTATTCTCATGAGCACTGAAATTTAACTAAATAAGGTAATTAAACTAGACGGACAAACTTGTAGAAATCATTCAGATCACCAAAACAAAGACAACGGTAAAAAAGCGCATTAAACTAGGTACTTTAATGCACATCCATTAAAGAGTCATAGAGCGTTCCATGATCGGCATAAAACTATTAAAAGAAAAAAAGAAAACATATTTATTCAGCACATGCCACAAGTGCACACAACAGACATTCAAAAATAAAAAGAACCTAAAAAATAACAGAAAAAAAAGGAGTGTCATGCATCTCACGGCTGCGCCAAATATTAGACCGAGTTCCAAACGTCGAAATTCGAAGACGTACGAAGATCTTGAATGGAAATCGACTTATGGAACTCAAAATAGAGTTGGACAGGATACCAAGCAAGACGCGGTGATGGCAGGTGGAGTAAAGCTGTGACCGAGTGACGTCTAAGGAGTGGAAAGAGTTTGGTCGACCGGGGCGGCGAGATGGACAGA